>JAMZTW010000078.1:10000-1210000 GCA_024706585.1 Penicillium simplicissimum
AGAAGCTAGGCCGGACACTCTACGCTTGCTGCATAGCCCGACCAGCCTGAGCAATTCCTTCGTGATGGACGAATCACCCGAGACCCGTTCGCACAGTTCATGCGTGACGAACCGACCATGCTGTTCGACCTCCTCTTTGGCATGCAGAAGGCTTTCCAGGAAGTTACCTTGGAACAGACAAATGCAGCAATCACTGGTGCCGGACTACGGAAGCATAGGGGGTAGCGGTTCGACTCCGCCCCACCCTCCCTAAGTCCCGAATGGGCGGTACCTCAATGGTATGTCACCGAGGCGTCACACAAGCCAGCCACCGGTATAGAGGCGAACTGTCGTGTAACCCCAAAATAACATGACACTTAAACGATGGGAAAGAAGACCAAGTCCAACAAGCGCGAGACTAGTGAGGACCTAAACCCTCCCCACCCGCATCAGTCACCTCGGCAAGGACGACCCAGACCTCGGGCTCATCCAGATCCAAGACCAATATTGGTAAGGATGGGTCCAAAGTTACGCTTACGAAACGAGCCCAAAGAGCAGGGGCTCAGGAGTGGCAAACGCCCCCGACGCGGCGACGCCTGCAGCGACGGAACATGGACCACCATTAAACCTGGGTTCCCTACCCGGGATCCCCGAAGAGGGTTGCCTAGCTATGGTTTAGGCCTTGCCCGAGGTCTTCCAGAAGCTCGACCCCCCGGTGCTGTAAGGGCTAAAGTACGTTGAAGCTCGATCGGACTGCTTCATGGTCCAGAACTGGTCCCCCGAGGTTATGCGGCGCACCCTTAAGTTCCTAAACCTGGAGGTACTAGCACTGACTGCCGACGGGAAGACGAAGAAGGCGCGGATCACCCCGTACTACGTGGCCAGTCCCAGGATTTTTGTCACCAAGAATACTAGGGCCCTAACCACTAAGGTGGTCGCCCACAAAATTGCGGCTTTACACCCGAAAAAGTACTTCGTTATGGAGGAACAACGGGTTGGGAATACCCTGGGACCCTGCAAACGGATTATCTTTGCAGAACCACCAGGGTTTAACAAGATTGAAATGACTTTCGGCACGCTTAAGGTGAAGTTCTGGGCGGAGGACTCGAACCAAGCATGCCTGTTTTGCAACGCCTCCCACCCTAGGGCTTCGATTTGCGCGGCCCGCGCTCGAGTTCATGGGGAGGATTGGGAGCTGGAGTATTACAGGTTGCCGGAAGGAGGAGCTAGCTAGAGATTGTTGAGAAAATGAAAGTGTTGTCCCTAAATTGTTCTAATTTAAAGCATTCCGCCAGGCTTAGAGAAACGTACATTTGGATGTGGACAGAGGGGGCTGATGTCCTCCTTGCCCAGGACACTGGGATAGATGCTGCTCTTGCAGAAAAGATAAACTAGACTCTGACTGCCACCGTGAATCGTCTCCTTAAAACTTCGAAGCAGAACTTCACTAACAGACGTGATAACTCTGAGGCCACTGTTCCTCCCGCACCGACCGAACCCGTGGAAGGCACTCCCGAGACTCAAAGAACAACTCGATCCGAAACGCATCCTGGCCGACTGGTGAAGATCCCAGAGGCCAGACCCACCCCTGCTGACCGATGGTAAAGATCCGACTTTTGAGACATGGAGCATGGCTATGCACCGCAAGATGGACGTCTCGACCGACCAGATGCCCACCGAGAAATACCGAATGGCTTATGTGGCTTCCCTCACCGGTGGTGAGGCCGAACGTCACCTTGTCTCTCGACTCCGTCCAGATTCCCTGAACCCCTACCTGAACGCTACGGAAATGTTCACGCATCTCGAACAGGTTTATGGTGATCCCAATTGAACGATGAAGGCCGCAGAGGATTTTTACGAACTTTCCATAAATCTTGGCCAGTCTTATCAGGACTTCCTGTCGCGGTTTATCTACCTTCACGCCGAGTCGGAGCTGTCTATGAGCGACCAAGAACCTCCGAAACCGAGTCGATTTCGAACTCCTGAGCGACCCCCACATCAACTTCACTCAGTTCGCCCGGAAGGTGGGAAAGATTGCCGACATGTTGGCTCTGAGCGACCATCTCACTGTGGAATATCGTGACAAGAAC
Organism: Penicillium simplicissimum; assembly: GCA_024706585.1. NCBI lineage: Eukaryota > Fungi > Ascomycota > Eurotiomycetes > Eurotiales > Aspergillaceae > Penicillium > Penicillium simplicissimum. The sequence continues at coordinate 12,070 of JAMZTW010000078.1, forward strand.
ACTGGCAAGAACAACGGCAGTGGATCGGTCCCCACCAACAAGAACAGCAACAAGAAGGATGAGAAGACTGCTGGCCATTCCAAGAATGCCCAAGGAGCCCCGAACATTCTCAGCCGCCCGCAGCGGACTACCCCGTCGTCGAACTTGGATGCTGAGACCCGCGACAGTGGACTCCCAAACGATTACTCCTTGCCAGTACTACATCCTCCAGCGGAATGGGTTGACGGCACCGGTGCGCTGGGAAGAGGGCATTTTCAGCAGATATCTGGACGACGATTGGTACGGCGACGTTGTTCGCAAGTTGCCCAGGGAGCCGAATACGGGCCAAGTTCGAAGATATCACCTAGTCTGTTTGGATGGCGTGGGTCTTCTGATGTACCGGGTCTTCTGATGTACCGGGAGAAACGAGGACACTTCGCCAGATGCATTCAGGAGCACGAAGTTCCAGCCATTTTCCAGGAGATTCACGACATTTGTGGCCATTTCTCGACCCAAATCACACTTGGAAGGGCCAGTGGAAGATATTTTTGGCCTACTCGCTACAAAGACATCGAGCACCACTGTCGCAGCTGTCATAACTGCCAGTTGATTGGACCCAACGTACCAAGGGAATTACCGTTGTCGGTGGCCGTCATCGAGCCGATGCAGATGTCCGCGCTGGACTATCTTGGACCGTTCACCCCAACGTCAAATTCAGGATTCGAATACATTTTGGATGGCGTCGACTACATGGGCAAGTTCCTCATTGCCTTACCGACCAGGGAAGCGAAGGCGATAACTTCATGGCATTTCATGGTCAATCACGTCTCGGCCTGCTTCGGGTGGCCGGATGTGGTGTTCACAGACAACGCGGGCACATTCGAGGAAGAAGATGAATACACCTTGCCAATCATGCAGATCCTTACGAGACCAGTTGAACCAGTGATGACGACCCCTCAGTGGGAGAGATCGTTGTTCACTAAGTTCCTCGAAGATGACCGGTATGCCGAGCGAACCGAGCGACTTCTCAGCGGAGGTCGGCTACCAAGGGACAAGCAGTACCACTTGGTCTGTGTTGCTGGTGAAGGCTTCCTCGCGTACTTGGAAAAATGTGGGGAATATGCCAAGTGTATCACCGAGGAAGAGGTGCCGCAAGCGCTTTATGATGCCCATGACATCCACGGACACTTCGCTTTGAGGATCACACTCAGCAGATTGATGGGAAAGTTCTTCTGGCCAACAGGAGTGGAAGACATGCAATGGTACTGTCGGTCATGCCCTGGATGCCAACTTGTCGGACCGAGAATTCCAAAGGACCCTCCGCTCGCCGTGTCTGTGCTCGAACCGATGGCCATGTACGCAATGGATTACATTGGCCCGATCACCCCGGAGTCCAACAGCGGAGCCAAATATATTCTTGTCGGAGTGGACTACCTCAGCAGATTTCTCACCGCAAGAGGAGTGGAAGAAGCCACAGCAGAAACGTCCTGGAATTTACTTAGGGATGATATCGCACGACACTTTGGGTGGCCTCATGTCGTGTACACCGACAGAGGGAGCCATTTCCGGTCAACAATCCCGACAGACAGGACAAAGGAGTACGGTGTGAAACATATCTTTGCCCCATCAAGGGCACCTTAGAGCATTGGACTAGCAGAGAGAATGGTTCAGCAGCTCATCGTGGTGTTGAGAGCCCTTGCGGTTAAGAATTTAGGAGTCCTGATAGACTGGGACCAATTTCATCCCTGCGTTGTTCAAGCCATCAACACTAGGTCTGTCAAGCATCATGGATATTCCCCAGCGCAGGTGTTTCTGGGGTTTCAACCCCACTGTCACGGGCCACGCTCATTGCAAGAAGATATATTGGCGGAGGTGTTGGAACAGGACGGAGGAGACCAAGCAGGACCGCAAGACTAGGAGCATACAGCAGACATTCGACTTAACATTCCCGAAGCCACCAGGAACAGATTACGCGCGATCAGTGTTCAACAGGCAGATGATGCTGCGGCATCAGCTAGCCGGCGGCGCTTTAAGGCTGGTGACCTTATGCTTTTGCGAAAGGCAGGGTTAGATCAGGTTAAAGGCCGCAAGTTTGAGACACGGTGGTCCGGGCCATACAAAGTAGCGAGAGTGTTAGACAAGGAGAGATCTGCATTGCTGTACGACCTCAGCACCGGAATAAGGGTTGGCAAGTACCCAAATGACCATCTCAAACTCTTCGTTCCTCGCACCAACTCACCCGTGGAGGAAGCACGTAGACTCGCGCGGAGAGTCAAGGAGCAACAAGATCTTCTGAAAACAATCCGACAAGAGGCTAGTGAATCAGTGACTGAGGATCCAGACGAAGGAGGGCCACAAGAACCCTGGTTGTGATACACCCAGACGACAATATCCTTTCGAGTGCGACGTGGCATGATTGTACAACTTTCCTTCTTCATCTCACATCCATAAGGAATCACATTCAAGGACGAACGAAGCTATCCCCATTCTTATCCACGTTGACCATCGCTTACCTGATCTCAACTCTCATTAGCAACTCTTCTTACTCTCACCAACGACCCAAGATCTAAGGATCGAGCTGAAGCTGATGCCGTCGACAAGACCTTCCCACATTCACCTTACCTCCGAAGACGACAAAATGGCGCGAGACCGAAGTCTCCATCCGGCCATCATCGAGATGGCAACCCGAATCGTTAGGAAATACTACGATGGCGCAGATTATGGACCGGAAGAGGGACAAAAGGTGGCAGAGGAAGGTCCTGAAGGTCATGACTTGCTGCGCAAGGAGGAGGACGAAGATGACGAGCTCATGGACGACTCGGAGGATTCATCTCTGGACCTAAGAGACAATAATGGCAGCCTGAACCTCATGAAGGGTCTTTCAACCCAAGTCAAGAGTGAGAGACCGACTGCAAAACGCCAGAAAACAGATCGCCAGCCATGCTTCGACAGAGCCACCTCTTTGCTGTTCGAAGCACCAACTTCATCCTCGACCCCTTTCGAAAGAGACGGGGACCACTTCACAGGGCATGAGTTTGCTGGGAACTTACCCCAATTCAAAGTGAAGCATCGTACGGCCCCGGTCCGCGCTCTATGGGTGGTTGGACTTGCTGAACGAATTGTCAAAATGGTCCTGAATATCATAAGAGCCGAATCGGCTGGTGATATCCGAGTACTATTCAACTGGGATGAGTATGTTGGATAGGCTGTGCAGGCAATCAACACTCGGTGCGCAGGACCGTATGGGTACAGCCCAGCCGAAGTGCTCTTAGGATTCCAACCCCGCTGTTTCGGAGATCGCCATGTTTAGAATGATCTGCTGGCAGAAGCCATCCGAGGGGACCAGCTGGCTGGAAGGGAGCCGGGTCCACAAGACTTCGCCCACGCGGCAGACGTCCACATTGACACCCTTGAACACACAAGAGAAGTGGTCAGGTCCAGACTGATATAGAAGCATCTGGACAATCTTGAACAAGACAATAAATGTGATTTCGCCGCGAATGACCTGGTGTTGCTGCGGAGGACAGAGTTGGATGGCATTCATAGCCGAAAGCTGGAAACAAGGTGGCGTGGGCCATTCGTCATCGCCCGAGTTCTTAACAACCATCGCCCAGTCATTCTGAATGACCTGACAGGCGGACTGAGGGTTGGGAAATACCACGTCGACCACATCAAGAAATTTGTGCCACGGGCGAACAACCCCAAAGAAGATGGGCGGCAGTTGGCTAAGTGGACGCAACTTCATCGCAGATTCTGTTAAAACGCCCTGAATCAGGCCATGAGGGAACGGTCTGCCGGGATTTCTCTGTGACCAACATTCCCCGGATCATCTTTACTTTTCCTTTAGACCTGACTCTTCGAACGACTCCTTGAAATGACATCCTTACATCTTCTCCTTGTCACCATCTTTACCGACAGAGAGAGAGAGGGACACATCCCGCTGGGTACTTACTTTCAGTTCTCCTTCTTTGTGTCTTCACCTTCAATTCTTTTCACTTCATCATCTAACCTCATCCTTACGACAACCCAAATGCTCCGACACAGTGGATAGACACCGGTCAACCGGCAGGATGAGCATTACGACACGATAAAATCCTTGGCCGCCCGACAAGACCAATGTCTGGCGATAGACGATAAAGACGCGGATGACGAGGACGAAGACGTTGGCCCGAGTCTGGCGGACCAAGTTGCCAATAGCCAAGGTCCCATCGTACAGACTGATCTTGGTCACGTCCACGACAAGCGCAAAGCACGCCGAGCCACACTGTCAGACAGAGCAGGAACGGGACTGAACAGCCTAGATGACAACGATGTCCAGCTCATCGATCAGCTAGTGGATCCTGCCACTGTCCGGAAGGGATATACGCGCATGAAGGGCAAAGGGGAGAATGAATTGCCCCCAAGTCTGGGGAAGATGTCCCAGCTAGAACGACAGCAAGCCTAACTCAACGATGCCTCCGTCACCACCTTGATTATGTTCAACCCTACCGTCCGCAAACAGTTCAAGCAACAGTTCGACAAGCAAGGCCGCCTTTACAAGAAACACTTCCCGCTTCTCCAGCAGACCAAGAAGGTCGGCAATAAGGAAATTCCCTTGTTCGACCTGAACACCAAGATATCCAATTTCCGGGATTACGCAAAGACCCTGGCCTACGTGAATAACCCTAATATAGTGACCAACGGGGGCCATGTCCGACAGCGCCGACTAAAGAGGGTCAGAGACGTCCGCGATAGTAAGGGAGTCTTCATTTCGAACCCGAACCCGGTCAAGAACAAGCGCACCAAGATTTCGGGGAAGATTCCGGACAGCACACAGGTTATCTCGGAGGAGGTGCTCGTGAAGCAGATCCTGGACTTGTTTGCTTACTTGAAGACTCCCGCAAGAAGTCTGGGAAGAAGGATCTCAAGCCAAAACACGAGTTGATTCGCCAAGTTGCCGAACTCCAGGATGACAACAACTTCAAGGTCCAGGCAATAATCCTAGAGCGAGCACGAGTCGACCGCAAGAATGTCAAGCTGGTGAACAAAAATGAGCGTCTTCGCAACTTGGCCCGTAAGCTGCGAGCGGAGCTGGACACGATGGTGCATAATACCGGCCTCCCATCATTCGATGCTTCTGATGTCTCGTGAGACTCAGCCGATGAACGTCACATGAAGAAATACAAGGCGGAGGATGGACAGCCTCGACAGCACAATAGGGACAATGTCCAGATCCCCGACTGCGATGATGAGGAGGAAGACGAGTCAGATGTAGCTTGACCATCCGTGTGACGGGCTTTACGCCTCATTTTCTCGGTACATTACCATTAAATTAACACAACTAATAAAATTTTATATTTAGTTAAATAAAAATTTTTTTTTTATCAAGGTCGATGCTTCGGTTGCGGACAGACTGGTCATGCGTCTTCAAAGTGCCCGGGCAAGAACCGAGCTGCCGTGGTGGCTGAAGTTGCTGGCCCAATCCTGGCAGTGTGACCGAGATTGAGGAACGCCCCGAGCAGGGAAAAGCCTGAGCCCAGACCAAGTCTCCATCCTGGGCTTAAGTGTTGAGAAGACAGTAGTTGAGTTAGATCTACCTAAGATTTTAGGAACTCATGAACAATTTCTTTTCTCTGTGACTCTTGTTTCCGATGGTAGATCCGCAAACGTCTCTGCACTTCGTGACTCTGGAGCAACCCCTTACACGGCAATCCACGAAGGACTCGCGAAAACACTACGACAGAACTGGCATGTCCCGGTTGTACCATCTTGTAAAGGACTGTATGTCAGGACAGAGGCCTGTTGACTAGGTAAAGAAGAATGACGTCGGAAAGGAAATGGTGGGTCGAATTCAAAGACTGAATCTTGGAGATCACTAGGTTCGTGCATCTCCAAGGAAAACTAAATACAGTGGTTCGTCCCCGCTTCGGGACCGAATCGGTCCGGCACAATTCCATTGTGCGATTAGGGCATGCAAACACTGCAATCCCAGGCCATCATGACTAATCCCCGAGACGGGATCGGAACACCAACGTTTCCTCATAGAATCGTCTAAGGCACACGCCGTGACAATTGGCCTCCCCTTCTGTGCTGACCGCCCCGGTCGGTATGCAACTGTCCGAGCCCTTCGATCGCTGCAGCGAACGCCCACGTTCGATCAGATTCCCATCGAGATCCGTTGGATCCCCGCACACGTGGGCGTTCCTGGTAATGAGACCGCCGACGTGGACGTAAAGTTGGCGGCCACGGACGGGAAGGGGGGCGGAACGGATCAACCCGCGGCCGGTGATTCGGCACCCAATGGTCCCAATCAGATCCAGCCCCCCGGCGATCGCGTCCTGCTAGCATCGATCGCGAAGCGCCAAGTGCGGCGGCGCATAAAAGAAAGATGGACACAAGAGTGGGCAAGGGAGACAACTGGCAAGCCGAACCAGCGATTAGTGAAGGCTCCAGACAAGAAGGTGCTACGGCTATTCGACTCTCTCTCGAAGCCGTATGCCTCAATTTTGATCCGGATGTGTTCCATGCGAATCGCACTGAATCATTTCTTGTTCAAAATCAAGGCGGTCGAATCAGATGAGTGCTACTTGGAGAGGGCTCTCAAACACCAAGACATATCTTGATGCAGTGCCCGTTGTACGCTGATCTAAGGGAGACCTTCCTTGACAAAGCCAGGGCCACTGATCTTGGGAATTCGACGGATTAAGATGCAATTGTATTACACTCGCAGGCCACCCGCTACGTGGCCGAATTCATGCTGTAAACAGGCCTTTTGGGGCAGTTCCGACACGTCGAAATCGAGGCAGAGCCGCAGGGCGATGAAACAACGAGCCAGGATAGACTGGCAGGCGCAGGTAGTGAAGAGTCTGAAGACGCTGGGTATGAGGAACGCCAAACCCACGGCCGACCGAGAGGTCGTGGAAGAATCAAACATCCAACATCAGCGAACGCCACCAATCGAGAACGAAGCAAGAGGATAGCGCGGATGCTACAGAGGGAAGGCAGAGATGGAGATGCAGAGGAAGCAGCAGGCCAATGTGAGGGCTGATCAAGAAATATATTGTGGGACTGAAGGCGGATTACGGGCGTTTCGAAACTGTTCCATTTGTACTGATTTTCGGGAAATTTCCAATTTTATGGCAGCACGCCGTTTTCCAGGTATGTATTTATGGACTGCTTCATGCGCGTCGGCTGGCGTTCGGATCACTCTTGCTTCCGCCGGAGGAAGCGCCTGCATAGCCATTGCGCCGCTACTTGGGCTGCATCCACAGGTTAATAGAGTGTTAAGGTTGATTGATTGATTGATGGTTGATTGATTGATGGTTGATTGATTGATGGTTGATTGATTGATGGTTGATTGATTGATGGTTGATTGATTGATGGTTGATTGATTGATTGATTGATTGATTGATTGATTGATTGATTGATTGATTGATTGATTGATTGATTGATTGATTGATTGATTGATTGATTGATTGATAGGATAATACTTTGAGCAACCTTACTTCCGACAACCTTATAGTATTCATTGATGTTGCAGCTCGGGAAGTCACATTCCATGTAGACTCCCACTACTCACTGGCTCACAAAACCTACTTGATCCGGCGTATGCTAAGGTTCTTTGGATCAAAATTAGGTATATTAGACTATGGCTTTTTGCGACTATAAGAACTTAAAATGGAAGTCCATTGAAACAAGAAACAAAAATCAAAAACATGGATACAACAGCCAGGATTCGCATGTGGTCACCCACCATACTACTACCTGGCCGGCGTGTGGGTTATGTGCAGTCAATCGTCGGGTGGGTGCCGCCAGGGTGAGAAGTGGGTGAGCGCCGCTTTAGCGTCGCGCGACCAGGGTGAGATTGGGTAAATGCGCATAGAGAGGGTGAGAAGCTGAGAGCGGGCGATTCTCACCCTCCGTCGCGCGACCACCGCATTGAGCCACTAACCCTCTCGGCTAAAAGCAACCACAACACCGCAACGACATGCTGAAACGAGTAAACTCCCTGAAAGGAAACAAAACGCAAAGAAAGAAAATTTTCTAGCTACCAAGTAAAGGCTTCCTCCACAAAATCCACCACAGCACCCTTCCCAATCCTCCCCCTCGCCGCAGCCCTAACCTCATCCGCAAACGCGCCGGGCCCACAAACAGAAACTAGCGTCGCCCCCACACTTTTCGGCATAAGCTCATCAAGAACCACATCGGGACGACACCGACCAGAGTGCAGCTGCACCGTCGCAGAGGGGGAAACGATATCCGCGGCGCGCCGGGGCTTCGAGACGAATACCTTCACGATGAGGATCTCGCGTCGACCGGGGAGTCGGAGGATTTGGTCCATCCATTGGCTTACCCAGGCGAGGTGGTCTGTAGAGCGAACGGACCAGATGAGGTAGACGCGGCGGGTTGCGGCGTGAGCTGTTGCGGCACTCTCGATGAGGTCCCGCGTGTACATGAGGTGGTGGGTTATTCCAGCGCCGGCGGAGAATAACACGGCTGTGCCATAGCTGGAGGTATTGGCTGCTTGGGAGCCGTAGGGGCCTTCGATGAAGCCCGGGGTATGGAGGATTTGGTTTGGTTTGCTGCGGGCGAGGTTATAGAGGCGGCGGGTCATGCCTTGGCGGGCGCTGACGATGAGGGAGACTTCTGTTGGGCGGTGGGCAGGCTCGAAGTAGGTGTCTAGATCGTGGGATTGATTTTCCAGAGAGGATAGACTGGGGACTGAGTCGGTGGATTTGGTGTCGTTGTAGCGTGGAGAGTGCGGGTTAGGATAGCTGGCTTCGGCCCAGGCTATAGAGAATGGGTGGGACATCCACCATGAGACGTAGGGGATGTAGGTGTAGACATGGCATCCGGGTGAGATGCGTATGCTTTTGGGTAGTTGGAAGGTTACCCGGCATGCTTCTCCTGGTAGGGCTTGCACGGTCATATGAGTTAAGCCGTGCTTAGTGGAGATGTTGAGGTATGCGAGGCGGATGAGACGTATGCTACGCTCGAGGAGCCAGATGACGGCGATACAGCTGGCCCAGCTGCGCTGTGGGAGACTGTCTAGTTGGAGGTGGAACCATACACCGAGGAAGGCTAGAAGCGCGGCGAGTTGATGTAGGTGGAGGAATGTTTCGTAGAACGCATGGCGGATTGGCGAAGGAGAGTGCAAGCTAAGGAAAACCATGGCCACCGTACCTACTAATCCCCAAGTGAAGAATGGCGTGTCTCGCAGGCGTGACAGCATATCTCCAATATCTTGCTCGTCAACAGCATTAACTGCCCAAGCGGCAGTGTGGACGACCGACTCCACCACGATGATGCGGCCCAGCCACCGGTGGAGAAGATTGTAGGTATCAAAACTGACCCCCAGAATCGAGATCAAAGGGTTATTGCGCGCTACCAGCAGAAATAGTGGCACCATGTTCAAGATGGCTAGCGTCCCTGAGCGCCCGCGTAGCTCTGCGATTAACGCAGCTTTTTTGTTGACAGCATAGTCTAGATAAAGACAGTACACAACTTGACTTGCAAGGTACAAGGTGATCAAGATGGTCTGGAATCGGGAGGGTAGCGTGCCGATTCCAACCGCCGAGGAGAGTTGAATCTCTCGGTTATGCCTCTTCTTCCATAGTGGGGAATACAAGATGTGTTTCTTTATGTTGGACCATAATTTGGACGTCTCCCGACGCCAAAACATCTGCTGCCGACTGTTTGCAGTACATGATGTGATGTGGCGGAGATATGCATGGCTGATCTGGGCAATTCGGCCACAGAACACACAGAAGGCGAGAACAATCACCGAAGAGTAGATGATCCGGGTGATGATCACATCGCGCGGGACATCGACACCCCCCAGTCCTCTCGAGTACTCGTAGATGTATGTCTCGTTAGATCCGTAGCCTCGTGCCACAAGTTGCGGGACAGGTGTCGTCATTGAAATGGCCCTCAGGATACCTATCAAGGCTGTGGGCTATCCTTGTTGGAGGTGGTTGGTAGATATTCTAGTCCTGCTTGAGGATAGTTCTGACGGTGGGAAGCCGTTGTGGAGTGATGCGCAAGTCTCCGATCGAAGATCTTGCAGTCTGAAGAACGCTATGCCAAGAGAGTCCTGTATTTAATCTTGAATGTTGAGAAGGTGGTAGGGAGTCAAGGTTGGTTGCAGGAAATGCAATGGTCGGGTGTGGTGACGTTGAAGAAAGATGGAATGAAATCAGAGCCAGGTTGACAAACTGACCCAACGTTGTAGAGAATGGCACAGGGATCCAAGAAATGATCGTTGATAGAATTGAGGATAAAGGCACCTCCCGTCAAAGGTGTCGCTGCCTTTGTGCTGATATCAATAGGAAGGTTGGCAGGGAACGACTATGACGCAGGTAGTAGGCAGGCCTGTAGGCAGCGAACCAGTCAACGGCGAGAGGATGGGCAAATCAACAGAGGATCAGTGGAATCTGGATCCGATAATCAGATCGGCAAGGCACAGATTTTCCGTTGCTTGTTGAAATAATGGTATCGTCCAGGACTTTAAATATGCAGGCAAGGGAGGCGGGTCGACTGGTTAGCACATTCCCGCGGCAGATGGGAGGCAAGCTGGAAAAAGAGAAAACGAAGGGAAACAAAAAGGTATACAGGCAAAACTGGAAATGAAGTTAAGGCGAAAGTAGTAAGGGTCTATGCGGTCAACGCAGAGCCGAAACAGTCTGCTCAAAGAGGAACATGCAAGGTGATCGAGAAGGGCAGCAGCCGACGAAAAGATGAACGAAACCCAGACGAACGAGTGTTCCTTATCAGCCGGAACCCATGGAAGGGGGAAGGAGAAAATTAAAGGCCATCGAGTTGATAGAACTCCGTGCAGAGACCAGACTACTATCGGAGAGCATAGCATGCCGAGCCCACCAAAGGTTTCAGAATAATTCCCGAATACGCGCCCAGAGCTGCCACCACCCCATCTGCCTCCCTCCATCGCTGCAGTGGAAATTAAATCTGACCGACACCTGTGAGTCCTGGCGCTTCGAACGCATGTTCACCGCTCGCTATATCTGTTACTACCGACTTGGGTTGCTTAAGCCACAGACCATCCAAAGTTTGATGATGTTTATCCATGTATACAACAAAATTTGACCTGGACACAGAGCAGCTTACACTGACTAATTAGTACCTACAGTATAGAACCGCCTCATGGTTCAATGACGAATAGGACCGCCCCTCAAGGTTGCGTGTAGAACCTGAGATTCTACAAACATGAATGACAAACATTGCCGATCTCGTAATATGCATATTTTATGAAGAAGAGAGCTGTATTTTTTGGTATCCTACTTTCAGGCTTACGATAATTATGCACTGTTCTCTTTCCGAGGAGTCTTTTCTGCGAGAATCTTATTGTTTCCATAGCCATAATGCACCATTTTTGTTTCTGCTAATTGTATACAAAATTCCCATACCCCATTGGGCGCTTTAGGACGCGCCCAGATGAGCGCCGCTGAGTGCTACATTCCTCCTGTAAGCAGCGATTCTTAGGCAATGGCACCTGTGATCTCACCATTCTTGTCCAACTCGATCAGATCACTCTCAGTGGCCCTTCTCTCCCTAATACCTTTGCACCGGGCATCTGGATAGCTTCGGAATTATCTGTTGTAGACGGACCCTCCTCGTCGTCACCGATTGCATCAAATCCCTCCTCCTTCTTTTTCAATGCATCCTTTCTCTCACTCTCCACTTGCTACTCTTGGGTAGAAAGGTACCAAGAACCGCCCCCTCGGAGCGGCGGGGCGGGGCGGTTCGCGGTTCTTGCGGGTCCATCTCGAGGCCTGACGATAACGCACCTACGAATACTGCGTACGTTGTGCGCGATGCTTTGGCAGATAAGAGATCGAGGTAATGGTTTGGCCGCCTCATTCGCCTGACCTTAACCCAATTGAGGATCTATAGGCCCTATTGAAGGCAGAAATCAATAAGATTCGGCCGGATCTCCTGCAGGTGAAGAACAATGATGCGACTAAGCGAATTCTGGTCGAAACTGCTCAAATTGCATGGGAAAATATTGATATACGGCACCGTCCTAGAGCACCTTTTAGAGACTATGCAGAACAGGGTTGAAGCAATCATTGAATCACAGGGGTGGTATACACATACTAGGGCCTATGGGGATGCGTGAGCTAGTTATTTAGTAAAATTATCAATATTCTGAAGTTTTGGTGGAGGTTTTGGGACCGGCAGTATATTATGCTTGGAAGTCGAGGGGGTGGGGCAGGGCCCAGGGGGTTAAAATCTTATGGAACCTCACTGTACTTACCTAGAATATTAATGTAAAAGGATTCTACTCTTATATATTAAAAAATACCTAGTGTATGAGAAGAGATTCTCTAGGTATCTGATCTAATCCAATGAGAGAAAACCAAACCCGCCAACGTCAGATTACAGTCCAATCTGCGGAGCCCAAAGCCGCACAGGATTAACCATAAAGCGTGGAATTGCACGAGTGGAGTCTCTTCCATGTCGCCGATAAATGGCACCTGCACCGTCAGCAGCTCTTGTGGGGGAATGCGATTTTGCTACAGTAGCACGGGCACGGGGCTAGTCCTAAATAAAATTAAGCTTCAACTGCCTATCAAAAATTACTTCTTAGATACCAACCCATGGGCCATTTACGTGGCGTTCCAAGAATATTTGTACCACAATACATCCGCCCTATACCGCTTACCAAATCGTACGCTGCAACACGTTTAGATCCAGTGAATTAGAAGGTCGATAACTCTTGAACTTTCTATCCTTCGCCATATCGACAAGTAATCACGTAGAATTATTTTATCGTAAAGGAATTTCTCATGGTCAATTTATTAGACTTGGATATGGTGTTTTGTCTGGCAGAAAAATGACGGTGTGGAAGTAGTGGGGTACAAATACTCTTGAAAGGTGGTTAGGTGACTGTAAATGCGGCCGTAAAATCGAGCGTTATATCTAATTATTTTGAAAAAAATTATGTTTAAAAATAAAAAAGGTATCTAGCTACTATATCTGTATACTCAATTTAATACTAGAAGCACCTAACTTGGTGATAATATTGACGACGATCAAAACTAGGATGGCAGGGTTACAAATTTTGCTATTCCCAGACTTACCGTACAGATTGTGAGCAGCTCGTTCATACTACAGTAGGTAAATGAAGGAGCTCCGCAGCCAAGACCAAACCGCAATGTTTGCCAAAAACTCGTTATCGGTCTGGGCTGTGGATCTTTTTTATTCAATCCATCCACGATTCATTGGAAGATCTCCAGCCCTGCCTGGCGTGCCAAGCCCGCCGAAGGTTTCACTTTTAATTCTCCGATTTCGCGCCGAAGATGCCATCCCATGGTCCATGATCCATCTGCCTCCGTCCTTCATCTCTGCAGGGGAAATTCCACTGTCCATGGACTGCGACGAGCCACGGCGATTCGGCCGCAAGTTGGCGACCACAATGTGATCTCAACACAGATCGGGATTGCTCACTGTGCCGCCTGCATGGTGAGATCCAATGAACTTAAAATGCATATCGCACCTTATTCCAATCTCACTGGAGCAGCCCCCCCCCCCCCCCCCCCCAAATTGCTACTAAGAACCACTAACCGTAGGCCAGTTACAACGGCGTTGATTCACCTTAATACAGGTTCGTTCATGAACTGTGACGGCCCAGCACGACCTGCCCACGGTCCACACCTGAGCTGCGCGATGAGGATAAAGTCTATGTCTGGGTTGTCACGGTCAAACGAATACATACTGTTGACTCTATAGTATTTCATAATTTGACCTCGGAAAGTTCTGAAGGGAAGCCAATTTTCCATCAAGCCGAATACGATGCTGTCTCAGTCTTCTTAGTATGGGGACGGGGCTCCCTACCAAGCCTTTCCCATTCTGGATCCAAAATCAATATCCTCAAATACCAAACCATCACATTCCAGCACACCAAAACGACCACGCAGGAGCTTGGACATTTCATTCGGTAGGTGATGCAAGTCATGACCCATGATCCATCATAGAACCCCCGAAACAGATGTACCGAGTACATATAGCCTAATTAACCGTGTGGGTACTTCTTGTCTCGCGACGACCCGCTACACTGGAAGAGGGAGGGTTTCCAAGACAGTTCATCTATCTGGAACCGTAAAGTGCTGCCCCTTTGGTAGTGAGGGATTCTCCATCTATGACCGGCCATTCACGGTGGTGGAAATCCGGCATCATGAGGAACACCTGCTTGAATTCAGGGGTCTCAAGTTCTCAATCCGTGAAGGAACTGGCAGGCCTGGCGGAGTTGGGGCTGCTGATGTGGTTGATGTGGCTCGCTCTCAGATCCTAAAAGAGCGCTGATACCGGCGAGCCTCGACTGACGAGCAGCATATAAAGTTGCGCGATCATGACCCTCTGGATCTTTTTTTTCTATCACCAGTCTCAACAATCCACTCTTTCTTTTTCAAGGTCTAGGACCTTTCCATTCGCTCCCCTTGGGTAGATTTCATTGACTGAAATCCCCGTTGTCATTCCTTATCTTCGCCTCTTCGGTTCCTCGCGGATGCAACTCAGAAACGCTGTGCGTTCATTCCAAACAAAACGACTGAAGCTATGCCTCTCTCTAAGATTGCCGGTGTTATCCTCTCCTCGGCCGCTCTGGTTGCTGGCCACGGTTACGTGACTGGCGCCGTTGTCGACGGTACCTACTATGGTGGGTATCTGATTAGCCAGTACCCCTACATGAGCAGCCCTCCCGCGACTATTGCCTGGTCTGACACTGCCACCGACCTGGGCTACGTTGATGGTTCTTCGTACTCCTCTGCGGACATCATCTGCCACAAGAATGCCAAGCCCGGTGCCATCTCGGCTCCTGTCAAGGCTGGTGGCAGCGTCGAGCTGCAGTGGAGCGAGTGGCCTTCGAGCCACCACGGCCCCGTTATCACCTACCTAGCCAACTGCAATGGCGACTGCTCTTCCGTCGACAAGACCACCCTGAAGTTTTTCAAGATCAACGAGGCTGGTCTCATCAGTCCTGGCACCTGGGCCTCCGATAACCTGAGAAGCAACAACAACAGTTGGACGATCACTATCCCCAGCACCATCAAGGCTGGCAACTACGTGCTCCGCCACGAGATCATCGCTCTGCACTCTGCCTACAACAAGGACAGCGCTCAGAACTACCCCCAGTGTTTCAACCTGAAGGTCACCGGTGGCGGCAGTGACTCTCCTTCTGGTACCCTCGGTACCGCCCTATACAAGGACACCGACCCTGGCATCCTGGTCAGCATCTACCAGTCCCTGAGTTCCTACATCATCCCCGGCCCAGCTCTGTACACCGGCGGCACGTCTTCCCCGAGCTCGACCACCTTCGCTGCCTCTGCTGCTACCGCTACCGCCGCTCCCTCGTCTGCTTCCTCCGTGGCGTCCGTCGGAGTGATCTCTAGCGCTCCCCCCGTTAGTGCCACCCCCATCCGGAGCCCTTCATCCATCCATCACCTATACTCCACTCGCCTGCCACGTCCGTCGCACAGTCGTCGCCCAGGTCACGGTACTGCTGATTCGGGCCGCCCTCACTCCTCTAAGCCCAGCGGATCTGAGGGTGAGCCTACCACGGCCTGCACTCTCACCGATTATGCCACTGCCACTATTCCCGCTCAGTTTACTGACCCGCCCAATATCCACACCCCTAGCGCTGATGACTCCGTGACCGTCACCGCCAGCGCGGGAGGCCAGTCTGCCGCCAGCTCCACTCCTGCCTCCAGCAGCTCGGGCTTGTCCTCTTCCTCCTCGGGCTCCTCCAGCTCCGGTTTTTCCACCACTGGCTCTAGCTCCAGCTCCTCCTCTGGGTCTAGCTCCTATGATTCCGGCGACTGGTCCTCTTACCTGAGCTCCCTATCCGCCGACGAGTTCCTCAGCATGCTCCGTGAGACCATGAAGTGGCTCGTCAGTGACAAGAAGGTGCACGCGCGTGACCTGAACGTCTAAAAAGAGCCTTGCACAGGTGGATATCGAACGGAAACAGTGAAGGTCCATATCCTGATCGGACCTCGATTGTCTTCGCACTTTGATAGAACGAGTCGTTCGGTTTGATTGATCAGGTTCCACTTGGCCTGGGATAAAGTATCCTGTCCTTTTGGGGATGTTGAGTTTCTGGAGCGCGGTGGAATTATATCTTGTTGCTATTTATTTCTTTCTCCTCGTTATAGAAGAGATCAGGGACCTGGACTCCTTCCAGACCTCTTCTATATTATTTTTCATGAATTTGTTTGACTACTCTCGATTGATACTACATGAGTAAACTTTAGATGGTGCCTGTAGAATAGAATTTGATATCTGGACTCCGCATCAATATAAACGTGAAAATGTCCGCCCTGGGGATAACATATAACTGCTGGGTGGAAAGGCCACATGACATGATCACAACCAAACCTGACAATTAATGTATATCCCTTGGCCCCTGGCGAGCACGCCAGGTAACTGCTCTCGTCAAGCAGTTAGGACGATGGATTTTTACCTTCTCGTGGTGTCCGGTGTCAGTACCCTCTCATTTCGTGGAGGGGAAGCCAAAAGAATCCGCGTGGGGTGAATAGTGGTCGGGCCGCAGAGTTTTCCGTGGTTGACGACACCCATCCACCCCACACAAACCAGAGGAAAACAGGTTATGAAAACCATCCGACGACTGCCTACTCGACTCGTACTCGAGACCGAAGCTGGACTTGTTCTCCAGTGGTTGTGGTATCGCCTAGGCAGGAGACAGGACACCTCTGAGCTTGAACACCCTCTGAGATCACGAGACGCCCACGAACTTGAACGAGGAAAACAACGAAGACAGCACACGAAAGACGAGACAAACAAATGGAAACACACAATATGGCGTTGAGCGACGAGGGGGAATACAACTGGCGGCGCAGCAGACTGAATAGATCGTTTGGGAGCTCCAAGGAATGGCTTGGGTCGGAACCTCGTTAAAGCGAAGCTACGGGCAACTCGGATCTGGACATCCTATGGCATCTTCCAAGCGGCATGCACAGTCTGGCGACGACCCTCCACGAACTCGTTAAGGCACAGCCACGGGTGTTCGAGAGGGCTGCAAAGCCAGGGACACAAGCTTGGTTAGTGAAGGACGGCCGAGGTATCCTGCTAGGCCAACGGGGATACTTTTAGCAGCCTTTGCGAGACACGGTCGGCCAGCAGAGAGAGATCTCGGCTGGTAACGCGAAGTAGGGAGACTTCTCCTTGTGGGGCGTGGCACATAATGGCAGTGACGGACGGGTCGAGAGGACCCGACGAGACTGTCTATGTGGCCCGAGAGGACGGACGCGCGTGTCGGTGTGCAAATAGACAGGAACAGCTACCTCACTCGCACTGAGGACCTGAAATTGACCAGCCAAAGTGGTGTCGTCCTAGTGGGGCAGGTCCGACCTGTCTTACTATCTCACTCGCACTGAGAACCTGCGGCTGGGCGATGGATGTGATGTCGTTCTAGCTGAAATGCTGATGATGCATGCTTAAGGAGCAAACCTGGAGACACCTGGGGTGAGAGGTTTTTGGCGGGGCCTCAATATCTGGAGGGCGTCCATCGAAAGATGCGCGTGCCGAAAACCAGGGCAGTGGCCTGTACAAGCGGGCCTGGTGAAGCTGCTTTACATCAGTTCCAAGAACTCGTTAAGGCTTGGCCACGGGCAATCTTGGCTGTGTAGTTATGTCTCTTGGCCTGCGTATGATCCAACTGCCAAAAGAACCCACGCCACGCGAGATCGACTCCGCCGTTGACCACCTCCTTGATATCGTTCAACGGGCGGCTCAGGAATCAACACCGTGGGCGAGGCCATCAACATGGGCCCGCCAAGGCTGGACCCCTGAGTGCACAGAAGCGATTAGGGCGTCACGCAGGCAGTATCGAAGGTATATACACACACACGACGAGGAAGACTGGAAGGAATACACATTAGCGAGGAACGCAAAAGGGAAGGTAATCAAGAAGGCAATGAAACTGGGCTTCCGTCAGTGGGTACGTGACACAGTCGATCGCGGCCCCCGTGGCCTATGGAAAGTGTCAAAATGGGCCCGAATGAGAGATCAGTCAACCAGCAGCAACATCCCTAGCTTGCACTCGCAGGAGGGCCTAGCGGAAACTAACCAACAGAAGGTCGATCTGCTCCGGCAGGTATTCTTTCCACAACCCCCGCAGGCCGATCTCTCCGATATCGAGGGCTCGAGTACAACGAACCAGATCTCATTTCCACCGATCAGCCAGCAGGAACTACGCGATGCAATCAAGCGTGCCCCACCGGACAAAGCGCCTGGCGAGGACACTATCCCGAACCGCGTGTGGAAGATCCTAGCAGATAATAACCACGAATTCGTGGCTATCCTGACAGCTATCTTCGACGCGTGTATGCGAACGGGATATAACCCCTGTCACTTCCAGGCGTCTATCACGGTAACGCTCCGCAAGGGCGGTCCACGCGATTTCCGACAGCCGAAATCGTATAGGCCAGTTGCCCTATTGAACACCCTCGGCAAAATCCTTGAGTCAATCGTCGCCACACGCATCGCGTGGGCGGCTGAAGAGTACAGGCTACTACCAAAGACCCATCTTGGTGGTAGGAAAGGGATCTCAGTAGATCATGCGATCCAGCTGATCCTTGATCGTGTGCACCGCGCATGGGGCATAGGCAGGAAGGTCAGCATGCTACTGCTAGATGTTGCAGGCGCCTACGATAACGTCTCACACGAACGGCTGCTACACAATATCAGACGGCTCCGACTAGGCTACTTCGCCCAGTGGATCGCGTCATTCCTTAGTGGCAGAAGCACTCGCATCAAACTACCAGGCTACCTATCGGACAGCTTCCCTACGCCCACTGGTATCCCACAAGGATCGCCTATCTCACCAATCTTATTCCTGCTATTCAACACCCCACTCATCACCTCTTGCAACCTTAGAACAGGCGGTGCCCAGTCTATTAGCTTCGGGTGGGTCGACGATGTGGCGATCATCGCGGAATCAGACACATATCACAACAATACCAAGCTGCTAGAGAAGGTACTGGGTAGGGCAGAGCAATGGGCCAAGCGGCATGCAGCAAGATTTGCACCAGAGAAATTCGAATTAATCCACTTCACCAACCCGAGCGAGAACGAAATAACCAAAGAACCGACTACTCACATAGCCAACATTGGATCAGATATCTTCGACTTCACAACACAGCACCCCGAGGGCAACGACCAGATGCCCGTTCAGCACAACGACCAATCAATACAACCAACACAATCTGCTAAGTACCTAGGTGTCTGGCTCGACAAACACCTCGACTTCGCTATACACCGTCAGAAATTACTCACTAAGGCAAACGGCAGCCTTGAAGCTCTCCGGGCGATGACAGGGTCAGTGTGGGGAGCCTCATTAACGGCGATGCGAAGGGTCTACCAGGCAGTGGTAGTGCCACAAATGCTCTACGGAGTATCTGCATGGTATTGCCCTGCGGCTCGATCTATGCCCGCGTGGGAGATGAAACGCACGGTTAACGAGTTTACCAAGATTCAACGGCGTGCGGCGATTCTCATCAGCGGAGCCTTCAAATCCACTAGTGCGGCAGCTCTCAATATTGAGCTCTTCCTGACACCAATACACCTTCTCATGGACCAGCTCATCCAGGAATCTGCAATACGAATCCAAACAGGTACCGCGTGGGCCCAACCAGACTGTCTGCGTCACCAACGATCCCCGCGGGAGATTAGGGAAGGAGGATGGAGCCCTCTCGAAGCCCTTAAATGGAAGCAGGGTGGTATCCTGAACCAACAAGGGACGTGGGAATCTCGGAAAGCGTTCGTTCTAGCGCCATGGGAGGCACGGATCCCATGCGTTATCGACCAAGATGCGGAGGCAGCGCGAGCCTCGCATGACAAGATTGAGACGGAGTCTCTATTCCAACGGGCCCTCTCAGACTGCTCCCCGACAGTCTCACAGGATCGTACGACCCTGTTCTTCACAGATGGTAGTGGGTACGAGGGAATGGTAGGTGCATCTGCCGTCGCCCCGCGTGAGGGAGTCTTCCAACGACGGCACCTTGGAACCACCGACGATTCAACAGTGTACGTTGCCGAGCTCAACGGCATTGAAATGGCGGTTGCCAACTTCGTCAACCAACCAGAACGACCCACAAAGATAGTTATTTTCTCCGATTGCCAGGCCGCTATCCAAGCGGTGCAAAATCCAAAACGATCGTCGGGCCAGTACGTCGTGACATCCATTTATAACTACGTCCGAGCCCTCCGACCGGCACAGACACACAATCAGCAAACGCCCACGTCCGATCAGATTCCTATCGTGATCCGTTGGATCCCCGCACACGTGGGCGTTCCTGGCAATGAGACCGCCGACGTTGAAGCAAAGTTGGCGGCTTCCGGAGGTGTGCGGAGCGGAGCGGAACAACCCTACCCCGAAGGGTCCGCCAGCGGTCGCGTCCTTCTAGCATCGACCGCTAAGCGCCGAGTGCGACGGCGCACGAGGGAAAGATGGGCACAAGAGTGGGCGAGGGAGACAACTGGCAAGCCGAATCAGCGATTGGTGAAGGCGCCAGACAAGAAGGTGCTTCGGCTATTCGAATCTCTCTCGAAGCCGTACACCTCGATTCTGATTCAGATGCGTTCTATGCGGATCGCACTGAATCATTTCTTGTTCAAAATCAAGGCGGTCGAATCAGATCAGTGCTACTGTGGAGAGGGGTCTCAAACACCGAGACATATTTTGATGCAGTGCCCGTTGTACGCTGATCTGCGGAAGACCTTCCTTGACAAGATTAGGGCGACTGATCTTGGGAACTCGACGGATTATGATGCAATTGTATCGCACTCGCAGGCTACCCGCTACGTGGCCGAATTCATGCTACAAACAGGCCTTCTCGGGCAGTTCCGGCAAGTCGACATCGAGCCGGAACCCCCGCAGGGCAACGAAACAACGAGCCAGGAGAGACTGGCAGGCGCAGGTGGTGAAGACGCTGGGTATTAGGAACGCCAAGCCCGGGGCCTACCGAGAGGTCTTGGAAGAATACATCCAACATGTCAACACGCCAGTCGACGACGAACGCCACCAATCGAGACCGAAGCAGGAGGATGTGGATGCCAGGGAGGGAACTTGGAAGGCAACGATGGAGATGCAGAGGAAGCAGCAGGCCAATATGAGGGCAAATTGAGGGATATATCAAGGGATTAAGGGCATAGCGGGCGTTTGGGTACAGTTTTGGACTGATTTTTGGGCTGTTTAATATGGCAATACGCCGTTTTCCTATGTATCTACTGTTTCATGCGTGGGACTGGCGTTCGGATTACTCTTGCTTCCGCCGGAGGAAGCGCCTGCATAGCCATTACGCCACTAGTTAGGCTGCATCAGGTTAATAGAGTGTTGATTGATTGATTGATTGATTGTATATCCCTTGCCACACTCAAGCGAGCCAAAGATTCCGCAGACTATTTCTTCTTCTTAGGTCTTCTTTTTCTTCGTCTTATCCACTACCTCCATCCACTGACTCTTCAACCACCTTCCGCTGATCCCCCGGTACCAAAACCTCCATCACCCCCTTTGGCGCACCAACATCCTGCGTCACACTCGTACTACTAGCAGTGGACACTTCTTCTGCAACTCCTCCACCAAAGACCCGGAATAATCCCAAAGATCTCCAAATTCGTCACCGTGACGATTTTGGACGCTGTGCGCTTCTCAAGCGCGATAAGGGCTTTGTGCGTGGCGACGGCCTTGGGCTTAAATGTCCGCCAGGGTGTGACCCGTACCAATGGCGCTCTCAGCAAAACGCGAGACCATAGTTGCGGATGGAAAGATCCTGTGAATAGGGTGGGTAATTCGGAGAGGAGACTTCACAATATCCTCCACTACACTCCCTACGCGATTTCAGGGAATTTATAGTCAACGGAGGTACTCAAGGTTGTTTTGGTATATCCTGGAATAATCGAAGTCACTCACTTTCCTTTGGAAGCGTGACTTTCAGATGCAATGGCGCCCCCGAACCTCTTTATGCTCTTTCTTGTTCTCTTATACTCTATTCTTACTCAACCGCACGTTGCAAACTGTGAAGATGATTATTTTGTCGTAGGCGATCGAAAGCTACAGAAAACGCCCACGTTCGATCCGATTCCCATCGAGATCCGTTGGATCCCCGCACACGTGGGCGTTCCTGGTAATGAAACCGCTGATGTTGAAGCAAAGTTAGCGGCCACGGGGGGGGGGAAGAGGGGCTGAACGCGTTCTTCTAGCATTGATCCATTCGCAAAGCGCCGAGTGCCGCGGCGTATTAAAGAGAGATGGGCACAAGAGTGGGCGAGGGAGAAAACCGGCAAGCCGAACCAGCGATTGCGGTACCCGTGAAGGCCTCAGACAAAAAGGTGCTCTAGCTATTCGAATCCATCTCGAAGCCGTATACCTCTATCTTGATCCAGATGCGATCAATGCGCATCGCACTGAATCATTTCTTGTTCAAAATCAGGGCGGTCAAATCAGATGAATTGTACTGTGGAGAAGGGTCTCAAACACTGAGACATATTTTGATGTAGTGCCCGTTGTACGCTGATCTGAGGAAGACCTTCCTTGACAAGATCAGCATGACCGATCTTAGGAATCGACCGATTATGATGCGATCATACCTATCGCATTCGCAGGCCACCCGCTACGTGGCTGGATTCATTCTGCAAACAGGCCTTCTGGGGCAGTTCCGACACATCGAAATCGAGCCAGAGCCGCAGGGAGATGGAACAACCTTGTTCCAGGAACGAGCCAGGATAAACTGCCAGGCACAGTGGGTGAAGACGATGGGTATTAGGAACGCCAGAGCCGAGGCCAACCGAGAGGTCTTGCAAGAATACATTCAACACGTTAACAAGCCAGTCGACAACGAACGCCACCAATCGAGACCGAAGCAGGAGGATGGTTTGGATGCCAGAGTGGGATAGCGGAGATGGAGATGCAGAGGAAGCAGCAGGCCCTTGCGAGGGCGAATTGAAAGATATATCGTGGGACTGAGGGCATTACGGGCGTTCCGATACTGTTTTAGGCTGATTTTCGGGATATTTAACATGGCAACACGTCGCTTTCCTATGTATTCACTGTTTCATGCGCGTGACCAGGGCTGGCATTCGGATTACTCTTGCTCCTCCCAGAGATGCAACCAACAATCGCACGGGTGCTGTGCGTGGATCAGGGCACAGGGGTGGTTCACGCTGGTTAAATATTGGCGGAAATCCTCTAGGCTCCATCCCGCCAGCCCTGTCAATCCCACATTCCACCGCCAGATCGCCGCCTCCATGAACAGGAAGCAGAGCTTCCGGGATTGGTTGATGTCATTTGGCTCCTGGACCAAATGACGGGGGTTGATGTTCCTGCAGGAACTGTTAGCGCACGATAACAGTGCTAGCCAGGGGGCCTTACTGGGTGGTCCGGCGGCCAAGATAGACGACATGGCTGATATCCATGCCCGCCTGTATGTCGCCGCGGAACGCCTGGTAGGTGACTCGGTGGGCGAGGTACTTCGTCCCCTTGACCCTGACTGCACACAATTAGCGCACTGTACGATAGCGGCTGGGATACCGGTGTTTTAGCCTGACTCTGTGAATACCCATCATGTGTTAAGGCATATGGGGAGAACACGGGACAGGCTGGCCACACCGGAGGGACCCTGTGAAGGGCCAGGCATTCGGCCGGGGACAAGTGGGCATTCTTTGAGATGAAAGCTGGGGCGCAGATAAGCTGATGAACAGCTTGTGTGAGTCTCTCGGTGGACAGAGCAGAGACAGACATGGAGGCAGTGGGACTTGAAAATGAGGCTTGAGGACTTGGGCCGTGGCCGCGGCGAGTCCGGGTTCTTTTGTTCTGTTTGGGTTCTTCCCGCCCCCTTTTGGTTGCGCGATGGCTATGATTACGCCTACCTAATATAGAATACTTGGCCTCTAGGCTCTAAGTAGTCTCGCGACGAGAAACCGCTGGACTGCAGGTGTGTTAGTCACAGGCAGCATTGAATCAGAAAATTGAGATTATTCAAGTGGAAACAAGCGACACAAAGACCGACAGTCCTTCCTGGCACGAATCAAGGAAATAACAGATTCGGCTCAAGCATGACACACGAAACCCCCACCTGCACCACCATCGAGCCTCAAATTTCCCACGAGGGAGTTGTGCCCCACGACGTAGGGACCTCGCTCATCTCGAACTCAATATTGGTGGCATGCACAATTTGGCCATGGCGCAGAATTGGCACGGATACGGGCTTTCCGTCAACGCGCAAGCCTTTGACATACGTCTTGGTGGGTGCACCAGGTGCACTGATAATGAGCACCTTCTCTGGCTGGTCG
This sequence comes from Penicillium simplicissimum, assembly GCA_024706585.1. Taxonomy (NCBI): domain Eukaryota; kingdom Fungi; phylum Ascomycota; class Eurotiomycetes; order Eurotiales; family Aspergillaceae; genus Penicillium; species Penicillium simplicissimum. The sequence goes on from JAMZTW010000078.1 coordinate 36,352, forward strand.
GTCGTAGCACCCCCCGTGGAGGCTTCCGAAGGCAAGCGGATGGATACCTTCTCGAAGAAAGGTGTGCCAATCACATACTCGTCACTTGCCGGATTGACGGGGTAAAATCCCAGGGCCGAGAAAATGTACCATGCGCTCATTTGGCCGAGATCCTCGTTGCCACTCAGCCCACCACTGGTGGCATTGTAATTGCTCCAGGCAATACTCCGTACCTCCTCCGCAGCTTGCGATGGATAGCCAAGCGCCGAGTACAGGTAAGGGACGTGATGGCTGGGTTCGTTGCTTTGTTCGTTGTGGCCACCTTGAAAATGCGCATCCAGTTTGTCACGCATGGACTCACGACTGCCAAAGAGCTTCGCCAGCCCCTCGACGTCGTGCATCACATCGAATGTGTACACCCAGTCATCGCCCTCGGTCCAGCCCCAGGTGTTGTTCGCCCATGATCCGTTCGCGTTGCGAGCCTGCATGAACTGGGTATCATTGTTCCAAATATTTGCGTAGTTTCGACTCCTGTTCCGAAGGGCTGTGATGGATTCTTGACCAGCTCCAGCGTGACTAGCGACGACGGAGCAAGCGTAGTCATTGAAGGCATAGTCGAGGGTGCGGCTCGCAGACTCGGCCCAGCCATCGTTGGACACCCACCCTTGCTTCATGTAAGCAGTGAGTCCAGCTCGAGCTTCATAAGAGGTGCCTGGTTCTCGATCATAGTAAAGGAGCTCCGTATCATGATCCGGAGGCGTATATGCGTCCTTCCGGACAGCAGTCCATGCCTTGTCGATGTCAAATCCCCGGAAACCACGTTGCAGTGCATTGGCGAGCACTACGTCCGCATTTGTGGCAATCATAATGTTTGTCTCTACCATGTTCGCCCACATTGGTAGCCACCCAGTCCAATCGAAGATGCGAAGCAAACTGCGCATCATACTGTTCACTCGCTCCGGGGCAAAAAGGGTGAGAAGGGAATGCTCTGCCCGATACGTGTCCCAGATGGACCAAGACTGATAATAAGAGTCATCCCCTTCGTATATTTGATCCGTGTAGCCCGAGTAATAGACACGGGTCCCTCCCTTTCTTTCAGAAGTCGGTTCCGAAAAGTCACTCGGATACTGCAGAGCGTGAAACAGACCCGTGTACCAGATCGTGCGAGGATCATGATCCGAGTCGGTGCCATTGACCCCTTCTATGGTCACGCGGCCAAGTGTCTCAAGCCACTCACGCTTCACATCTTCGACGGTGTTCTCGAGAGTTGCATCGTCGGGTATCTGAATGTCCAAGTTCTTGCGTGCTTGTTCCACACTGACATATGACACTCCAGTCCGCACCTCAATGCGGGAGACGTCTTTCTGAAACTTGACGTAGGCCCCCGTGAAGTTGCCATGCCGTTCGTGCGCATTTTGAATGATCTCATTGCCACTGGTGACCCCAACTTCCGCGAAAGGCTCGGAGAACCGGGAAACAAAGTATCCCTTGAAGGAAGATGCACGGTCTGGGCCTAGCAAATAGTCCTGTCGCTCGGTGTTATAGCCGTAGATTTCTCTTCGATCAACGTCGATATGAACGTCACCCGTCCAATTACGTCGAGACACTTCGATGAATACCCATGGTTGGAGGCTTTGGTCATGAGGATTCTCCCCGCGCTGCTCGAAATCGAATCGAAGGTGCCCAACGTGCGAGTCTGCAGACAACGCTACCTTGATGAAGGTCAGCAATCAATATTCTCGCTGAAGTGGCGGTCGGTCGGGGTAGTTCTGACCTGGATCGAGCGTTGGTAGGCACTTTCATCGTCAACCTTGCTGTACAACGGCTCCGGTTGCATCTCGCGCTTCCTCGTTCGACCATTCGCACCTTAAGATGAGAGGTCAGTCTCCCCCATGCTCCGCAAAGCCGTTCCCAAAGCTAGAGGCGATGCCATACCTTCTTCCACCGTCTCTGGCACCGTGCCCGCTCCTCCTGGAACCGGACCACCGCCCACAGCGTCTGCTGTAGCATTCCAGTCCTGGTTCATCAGCTGTGTTGCGTCAAGCAAAACCTCGTACACATAGGCGGTACTGCGTTCGTCTTGCTTGCGAAACGACAGTCCTCGATTCTGGAAGAGCGGTTGCACTTCTCCCAGTCCAGGGGTTAGCACCACCTGTCCTGCCTCGCCCATCCAGATCGCCGGTTGGTGTGTAGCTTGGAACCCATGGATCCGCCGGTCGCTGTCTCCATAGGGGACCTGGGAGATGAAGTTTTCTCGTGTCTGTGGTGTCCAGCGGGTCATGGCAAAGGGCGGCGCGACCGAAGGGATCATGCCGCCATTGCCATCTGGTGTCGCACCGTACGTGCCAATCAGTGGATTGACATGTTTGAGCACACCCACGTTGTCATGGTAGTTTGGCATATCACGCGTGTGTCTGCTCCCAGTTAAACCAGCTGGGTGGGCAATGGCGCTCACCGCCAGAGTAAGAAAGATTAGAAATATGGTGGTGGTCATGCCTCAAAGCTCAATGGACCACCAGTGATGAACGAGGCTTCGTTGGAAGCGTGGCAGGGGAGAGAAGACAGAGGGAAGTTGTCAGTGCTCAATCGAAGAGCCGCCCTTTCAAGCCCACGGAACGGACATTATAATCGCGAAATCCCTTGGTTGGGGGGTAATGTACCCTGATCGACATTGTTGTCAGTCGAAAAGGTCGAGTGGATGGAAGTAATGTCGGAGCTCCCCCTCACCTGTTGATCAACATCCTTCCCAGGCACACGTCTGCGGGGTCCAAACAAAACAGGGTCGCATTATTATTTGTCGCCGTTCGGACCAGCTCATCCGAAAGGGGGACCCCCACCTCTGAGGAACACTGCCGGTCGGGCAGATGTGAACCTCGAGGGTCACTGGACCTGAGCTTCCAAGGAGGAAGGCGATTTGGGATAGTAAATGCGGCAGGAGGTCCACAAGAAAGTTTGCCAGGATGAATGTAAGATCAAATGGTACAAAGACTACGCATGAGTGTTAGCACACCCACGATTAAGTGAACACTGCCGTAACATATTGTGGAGGAACCGGATACAGGCAAGGGTCAGTCGCAACCTTAAGCTCCTGGGAGAAATTGCCTTTGACTCTGTCACCCCAAGGCCTTTTCAAAAGTGTTCCGATGAACAATGCGGGCTTCATGCGGATAATGGAATTGAATTAGCGTGGATATTGGCGCGGGGCGTTGGAGGTACAGTATGATCAATTTGTCCTAAGCAAGATAATCCTCCTGTACGACACCTCTAAATACATAACTATGACCGGCCCAGAAAACCTCTCAATTCATCTATCCCAACAAATACATTCACCAGCTCAATCATGCTTGCACGAAGTACGACACAAGCCAGCGTCATCCCAGTCCTCACTACCAACACCCTTGCGAGAAATGAACAGCCCTTTAGGGTCCCACTTCTGCTTGATGCTGTACAGACGTGGATAATTGGCACCCCAGAACGCAGCCTGGAAGTCCGGCTCGTATCCATTAGCCTCGTTCATATAAGCACCCATCTGATCTTCACCCTCAACGGAGCGCAGAATGGGAATCTCCACCTCTGTCATGTTCTTGATAATCGCCCTCTGCTCTGCCAGAGTAGCATTCGCCTCCCATCCTCCTCCGAAGAGCAGGTGCGAAATGGTCTTGCGCCAGGCCGGGTTAACGGCACTGTCAACCTTGTCCGCGTTTGCTGCAACAGCGCCTCCCGCAACGACATGGCCGATGAATTGGGAGTAGGGGTCCCACTTGATGCTCTGAAAGGCATTGGCCAGACGTCCGGGGCCCTCCTGAGACGTGAGGAGATCTTTAGAATAAAGGCGTGACGCCAGCATCGCACTAGTGCTTCCAGTACTATCGGATTGGCCGCGAATGAGCATAGTGAAGATGGTTGAATTCATCGTTGGGAAGGGAATTGATGCGTTGGCAATTCGGACTCCGCCGATCTGTTGTAGCTTCGCAGTCAGTGGCTGGTATAGCTTGTCGATTGCGGCAACGTCTGTCTTCTCTGGAAACATCAACAGGGAGATGATAGTCGATACGCTGGTAGTAGCGCTTAATGGCATATTGGGGAAGCCGAAGTAGTAGCCAGAACCCCCTGCGCCGTTAAGGGACACAAGCGCAGCGTGCCACTGAGTAAATGCGTCCCAGAAGCGAGGATCGCCGCCAGTGGTAGTAATGTTGAAGTTATATGCGACGACTGGTACTTCTTCAAAGGTACGTAGAGTAACACTGGCGACCACACCGAAGGTTCCACCACCGCCTCCTCGCAAGGCCCAGAAGAGATCCGTATTCTGGTAGGAGTTTGCAGTGACGAGCTTCCCCTAGATCGGTGGTTTAGTTTCAATGATACCAGCAGAAGATCTTTGTCACCCCTAATTTAGCTGTCACTTACGGCCGCAGTCACCACCTCAAATTCTAATGCATTGTCCGATGCTAGGCCCTTCCAATGGCCAAATGGCGAGTGGCCGCCACCCTGCACATACCCTCCAGCAGCGCCCACAGTGTGCGCAGAGCCACCGATCACTGTGCGGTTATGCTTGGCCACCGCCTCATACATCTCTAGAAGCTGCACGCCCGCGGCGATTGTAATGGCAGGTCCTTCGCTCTTCGAAGAACCCTTAGGCACAAAATCGTCAATCAACTTGATATCCTTCATGGCATGAGTGAGGATTTGCAACGACTCTGGGGCTGTCGAGCGTCCCAAAAAGTCATGGCCCGTGTTCTTGATAGCCAATCGAAGGTTATGGGCACTGGCAAACCGGACAGCCTTTTGAATATCAGATGCACTCTGGACCTTGGCCGAGTATAGCGAGATCCTTCCTTGCCCACAGGTGGTAGTCTCAGGAGACTCGATATAGCATGACTGATTACGCTCCGGCCAAGCTTCCCAGTTCTCCCATTGAACAGCTCCAGGCTGAGCGGACCGCCAAACAGAGTTGGACCATAGACTGGTGACGACTTTGCAGGCATCGGCATTGTACTCGGCCTGGTGACAAACCGACGCAACAGGACGGACTGCGACCAGGTTGCCATGGATGGTGTTATTTAATACCGACCACTTCTTTGATGAGGGCCAGCAATTGTCACTGGGACGACAGCGACAATTGGTAGACCGCGCCGCTCCTGGAATGGCCGCAGTTGCGAAAAGAGAAAGTAGAAATGGATTGAACATGATGGACGTTCTCCCCGAACTATAATGATCTTATCCGGAACAATGTCCCCTCTGGAACGGGCGTCCTGGCTCTATATATAATCGTTTCTGAGCCTATATTCCTCTGGGCAGGCGGTGCTGAACCGTTCTGCCTACGGCGAATACGAAATTACTCGATTGGGTGGTGGGCCATTGAGATCAAGTTGACCCTGGCTTAGCTTGTAGATCTCCTTCGTATTGGCTCGCACGGTTGGCGGCCCGGGCATGATCCAGTGCCCGAGTGGATCTCGCGAGAATGACCCAATACGGCAACATTATGGAATTCACCCCCATTAAAGAGGAGAGATTCTCAGCAAGAAACCTGATCATTTGGGGGAAGCCTGTGGACGGCTAATGTTCTCCAAACTCATTTAGTTTATGCACGAGTTTCCGGGGTCTGTCGGGGCTCCGTAATGACGGGGAGACTCCGAGTTTCACCTCGATCCCATTCATTCTCTTGCACTAGGTATGTTGGTGTGCGAATAGCGCCAGCCTGTTCTTTTTACCTGGTTGAAAGTTGAAGAGCACTCCAACAGCAGTAGGCAATAGCCTTCTACGGAGTACTCCGTACAGTGGCTACTAAAACATTTATGGAACGGACCGCAATTCACTTTGTTAGGCTCTTCTACATGGTAAAATATTTGCGAGACCGGTACAGAGGAGGAAGATTGTCGATCTGATGACTGATTTAACGGAGCGTCGCGTGCCAGCCTGATATCCATGCGCTTAGATACAAAACTACTATGATAGGTATTTATTTATCTTAGGAGCTTGCATCGCGCTCTTTTGCAGAGATTGCAGAATGGAGGAGGCTCAGGATAGCCGACTTAGTGTCGGGATTTTGCAGCCACTCGGCCACCTCGGTGTTTGGCCATGGAAATTTGTGCCTTGTGATCGTGCCGTGGGATCTACTCCCGCAAAGATAGCGCAATGTAGGAGAGTGCCCCATCTAGGGTGGGATGCATTCGGAACGAGGCCGTTTTCAAGAAGGAAGGAAGTCTTGAATTGTGATCCAGCCACGCGCCGACCCACGGCATAATAGAGGTGTTCCGATTTCAGCCGGGCCCCATATTCGAGGTGGAACAGGTCAAGTAGAATGGTGTCATCTTCTCGAAGGCAATGAATAGCAGTAAGGAAGGTAGGCGCCCCCCGGGAGTCGACGCCGCTAGGGTCAACGCCGCGTGAGAGGAATTCACGAGCGCATTCGAGATCTTCCATGAAGCTATTAAGAGTTAGACCTCGATTCGGATATATAGTAAAGTAGCTAATACGTACGGAAGAATAGGGTCGCCACTAGAATCGGTTGCGTTAGGATCAAGGCCATGATCGAAGAAGAGGCGAACAATAGTTGGGTGTTGTCGGCTACTATCCCCACGGAGAGCGGCCACTGATTTAATCGACACACTAGCAGCAGCGTCGAAGAGCACCGGCACGAGGTCATATGTCGGCCGTTTGATCACCTTCGAAACCTAATCTTACCTCCTGTTCCTCCTGGTGAACGGTTGCTCTTCGAAGAGGTAGCGTCACTCGACGTAAATCTTCCATCCACGAACAAATCTCTTTTTCTTGGCGCTCCTTCGACCATCCCTTCGCCTCCGACTCAATATCACAATAAGACATCATAACCTCGTCGAGAATTGCGCGAACCTGAAGCTTGCGGTTAAGAGGCGCAGTGATTTCTTCTTCTATGCCTTTTTGGTAAGACGCCCCCCCTGTTCATAATTCTCGAAACCAGACTCCTCCCACATTAAATTAATGTGTTCCCAGTTGGCCGGCGTAAGCACATCTTCGAATATCATATGCTTTTTGATGAGGTGGCGGCATGGAAGTTGCCATTTCCGATAAAACAAACATGTGCAAATCGGATCTTGGTTGTCGTCAATCGCAATCTCCGTTTCGCCATCCTGTTCGCGCTCAACCTCCATTTTTTCGGCAAGGATCAGTTGTTGGACAGAATGTGGGAATCGGTTAAGGACCGGCATATGTTGGAAGTCGGGGATAGTCTTGGATCTGAATTCGACTTGACGTTTTTTTGGCAGATTTAAGCCAATTCGATAAGCTCTCGACTACATGTTGGCCAATACCAGCGAGAGCCCACCCATGCATCTTTCTCTTATATCCACGCTTAAGATTGGCATGCCAACTCTCAACTGCATTGGTAGACCTTACCTGCAGGAGTAGCGGCGAATGCTGACGCGCGTATATAGCCCGTTGGCTCATTCGAATCTCCCACTGGTTCTTAATATAATCAATATCCGTATCTGAATTGCATTGCCGAATTGCAGCGTCAATTGAATCATGACAACTTCTCGAGTATGGCGAAGGAAAAGGGCAGCGCGGAGATGACGAAGGATGTGCTTATGTTTGGGGTGCCCTACGAAATTAACCTATGTTGATAAGGGCATTTCTCCATACTTAAGTTTCTGACAGGGACCTTAGTATAAGTCGAGTACTTCCATACCAAAACGGCGGCGGAGTGTGCGCTCCGAATGGACTACACAGAGTAGATGATCCACCTCCATCTCACCAGCTATAAGTCCTGGGAAGGCCCTTTGGACAGCGGCCTGCTCAGCCGCCGAATCATCCGTGAGAAAGTAGCGTGGCTGCCATCGGCGTTAACAATAGAGCTAGGTCCAGCCCTTAATATGTAACAGGCTCTCGCTAATAATCCTAGCATCCTGTCTATCATATAGAAAGAAGGCCGCAGGGATCCAGGATTTATGCTCATCTCGCACCATCAAAGTACTAAGATACCACTTTAAATAGTTTGTATCGTGTGTAGCGTCCATTAATGTTAAATAACCACGGCGCCCGAGACAGGAAAGGCCCTCGTCACAGGCAAAAACCAGGCTATTTGAGTCTTTCTCCTGTAAAAAGTGAATATATTAGCGACATAGTATAAGGATAAGAGCATTATAAGCGGCAAGAACCTTGATACCTGAATTAAGAGATAATGCCATTGCTTCTGGGCGAGATAGCGCTGGAGAGCTTCAACCTGCTGCTGCCATATATGTCTTATCCATGGATTCGGCTGTCAGGATACGTAGCAGACTACTCTAAACCGGCATTATATACAAATTGGGTAGTAAGACGCTCTCCGCCAGCAAGAACGAGGGCATCGATGAAGGAGAACCTTCTGTGGCTATGTTTGGAGCGATTGAACAGCCATGATGGATCCCCCTTGACTCTCAGCCACCAGATTGAGAATGCATTTGAAAAGGCGGTTCATCCTGGTGCAGAAGAAACGGAGGGACGGTGCTCGAGACTCCCACAATAATCCACTGTTCATGACCCAAGAGCCCTCCTCCTGTGCAGACACTGCAGAGCCATCATCGTTGTCGTCATGGTTGTCTCTCCTGACAAAATCCACAGTGCTGAGGGGCTCCATACGGTAGCCAAAAATAGCCGCTAGTTATCCCATGGGATGATGTGATTGCCTTGGGAACAAGGCTAAGCCACACCCGCTAATCCCGTTTGGGGTCCTGTGCCACACCACAAACAACTCGGCATGCGCGTCCTGCGCATTTTCCGCGTGTACAGCACAAAGACCACTTTCTTCCTTGCTATTTCAAGATTGAACCTGGACCGGAAGACCTCCTCAGGACTGGACCATAATCTTGAACCTTTATTTCTCAGTTATCGTCGAGTCTCTGGTCTGATCGAGTCCGCCCTTGCGCTCCCACCAGCATGCCCGCTGTGTATTCAGCCCTCAGTGACCGGGCGGTCGACATGGCCCCGCACTTGGTCAAGCGCAGTCTGACAGTCAACCACACTCAAGCCGTCACGCTAGGGATTATGGCCGTTTACGTCGTGGTGATTGCGCTCCTCTGGAACCTCCCCTACGTCCGATGGTCGCTGTGGCCGTTCAAGGTGAGCCACGCCCTTCCTGGCCGAAACATGGATGCCTGATTCTGACAAGGCCCCCAGATGCTGGTCATCGCCTTCCATGAATTTGGCCATGCCATCACCGCCTGCTGCACGGGCGGAAAAGTCAAGTCCATCTCGCTAGATCCTCACGAGGGTGGTGTAACTCACATGCAAGGCGGCATCAGCGCCGTTACCCTGCCGGCAGGGTATCTGGGCTCATCCGTCATCGGCGCTTTACTGATCTTTGCGGGATTCGACATCGTCGCCAGCAAAGTTGCGAGTATTATTCTTGGGGTCTGCTTTTTGTTGACATTGTGGTGGGCTCGGCGAGATTGGTTGACCATCATCACGATTCTCCTGGCAGTCGGGCTGCTCGTGGCATGTTGGTTCATCGCACATGGCGAAGCCTTGAAATGGGTCGTGGTAAGCACCCAAGCCCGGATGACATTCATGGAAATAGGCTTGGAGAATGATGAGAACTGTTGTCTAACTCTGGCCATTAGCTCTTCATTGGCGTGATGTCTGCGCTTTACAGCGTGTGGGATATTGTAAGTCCTCCAGAAATCCAAGCTCGGAGATCTTCAATACTGACATCCGAGTCTCTCAGTGTGATGATCTGATTCTGCGCAAGGTCAATTCCTCGGATGCCAGCGTCTTCGCTCGCAGATATGGCGGCTCATCTCAATGCTGGGGTGTCATTTGGTCCATCATCGCCCTCCTGTTCATGGCGGTCGGGATCATCGGCGGAATTGCAGCCTTCCCCCAATCATTCAGCCAACAGGAGAGTGACTCCAAACACTTCATCCCCACCCTGTGAAGACCCGACGGATTTCACGTGATGACTTGAACGACTTCGATGAGATCACTGGCCTTGCTTGATTTGTTTTTATGATCCAGAAACCACACATGTGCAGGCACATCCAAGTAAAACTAGAGCACCTGCGGAGATTACCCGAAGAAGTGACATCCGTGCGTCGCAGAGTCGACGGCCCTGCATTTTCATCTCGACGACCCAAAGCCACTGGGTGGGTGGGTAAGATATCTCAGTGTGGGGCTTGGTGGGGACGAGGCATGATTACTTTTACGAAAGAATGATTCTACAAAGTGGATGGTTTTGATGCCTGATACACATGGAAAAATGGGTTGAATTCTTCTGAGACATGAACAAGAACGAATTGATGAAAGTGTGCGCTGCTTCGAGTATTCGTCCGGAATCAGTATTGCCACTACAAACGCCTACCTATGGAATATGAGGTTGATGCAACTTACTGACAGCACAAACAACCTGGACCCTTATCCTCCCGACGAGAAGTCATGTGGTAGTTGACCCAATGTTCGTAGGTCCCACAGGGAACCATATACCGTCGCTCCAGCCTCAACAAAAGGTATGACGCCCAACACTGGCAGCTCTGCGCGGGAATCGCCTCGGCCTCTTGCCAGACGGCCCCTCCATAAGCGGCTGGGATTCGACAGATAAAGTGTTTGGACTCGATGCTCCAACTATCGAGTCTTTTGTCGGTGTCCATCTGGACCTCGTAATGACCCGGGTAACCGGTGGTGTGGAATCGAGTGCCTCGATCCGACCCCGGATGGCCCATCATGATCATCCAGTGAATGGGGTCACGAGGGTGAGAGCGTTTGCAGATTGCCAGCCAGATATCGAAAGTGGTTCGATCGACTGAATTGCGGCTGGCTCGCGGCATGTTTGAGATGTTGTTGAGAATAGACAGGGGGAAAAGAATTTGAGATGGAGGGAATCTGATGATGGTCAGTTGCCAAGTGGGCTTTTGATGATGAGTAGTGATCACAGAGGGGCTTCATGCTTTTATAACCACCAACTCTCCTCGAAAGATGTTCAAGGTTAATTTTAGCTCACGAGTGACTAGAAAAGAGTCAAAGGCCGCCTTTCTTGCATTCCGGTCGGAAAGCTCCTTGTACTCGTTGATTTTTCGGGAAGGTTTCATTGTTACCCTGAACAGGGCTATTATTGTCCAAAGGCCTTTTACTCCAGCTGAAAGAAACATAAATAGACCCAACAATATACATTGTCTCTGGAATTACTCTTTGAGAGTGAAAGACAAATGGATATTAGTTGAAATAGTAGACTCGGTCGGCGCGGGCTGATCATGTCACTCACGGACAATCTTAGCTCGGGTGGTTGTTCCAGTGTTGAATGGATGGATGCGAGGCATCCAGTCGGCCTCATCATGCCCGGATTAGCTTAATATTGACAAGTTGCATTTGACATACACTGAGGTTGGACGACCAGCCCAACGAGATGCTTTTTGACGTAAGTACCTCGGGACACTGGCAGCACAGACGTACGTTTTCTTAACTCGTGAACAAGGACCACCGAGGCCTTTACTACAAAGTCCGAGAAATGGACGCCTCGATGCTCTGCGGACTTTGCAGGCAAGCAAATAATGGGCATGATACATTATGCATTATAGTATTAGCTCCTACACCCATTCATGTGGTACAAATGACCAGCACCGAAATTAATTGAAGTTGCTTCTCACGGGCAGTTTCTCGTCCTGTGCGCGCACTTTGGCTCCGAGGCAACGACCTGGGTGCCAAATGCAAAACAGAAGCGCCACAAGCGCGATTGGGGCAAACTCGAGGCATGCAAAGTAAACCTCATGGGTCGACAGCTTCCCACCGAGACCCTCGGCCGTCTCGATCAGACGGAAGATAGTTCGCATGTAGACCATGAGCGTGGAGACGGAGAAAGACAGACAGAAGACTTGAAGGCGGTGTTGCTTGATTTTGCGACGAGCGCGGATTTGGAACGTCGTCATCAACACAACGAAAATGCTCATGGCAAAGACTTGGTATGCCAGACCGGCCAGGAGGATGTTGTTTGCAGAGGTGGGATCCTCACGTCGAGATTCTTTCACACCGATCAGGGAAGCACCGGCCACTTGCACGATCGTTGAGATTGCATCCGAGGCGACGAAGAAGGCCAAGATGAACGCCGGACGAAGGAAGGAGTACTTATTGCCCAGTCGGGCGATCAGAGCCGAGAGAATAGTGTAGACTCCCGCTGCCAGAAACACCGGTGCAGTGACGATGAAGAAGTAGTTGATGATGAAGTAGATGAGACTGTATGGGTCCTTTTTGGCCGAAAGACTCCTGGCGATGTAGCCGATGATTTCGAAAATCAAGCCCGTGGAAAAGGTCATCCAGTACCAGCTTCGGTATTTCGAGTTCTGCACGGTGTGGGTAATCAAATGAAAAAGGAACCATGCTGCCGCAAAAGCCGCGATGGCGATGGACGGCGTATAACCGTAGATGATCACGCTGGTGTCGTTCTTTCCACCGGGATTGGGGAAATTCGGGTCTACATAGCCAAATGACCGTCCTTTTGATAGATGAGCATTTGCCTGCCATGTCACTTTGATAAGGCATCTCGTGTCAAATAGGTCAACATACTGACAACATTTTGTATACCCATCTCGTGCCGCGGGACAAGGCTCGGGGGTATAAACAAATTACAGCAATCACAGGCCTTGTTGCACGAAGTGACACAGTGGCCCAGGTTCGAGTCAGAGTCTTGATGAGAAAGAAGAGCGCCGTCAATAACTGATTTCCAATGGTTGGCAGCACCCTCCAGACTATTTAGTTCTCGGTGTCTCCCTATCTTCCAAGCCTCCACTCCGTCAGTGGCGTCATGCAGAAATCTAGCCGATGTTGCTGGAGTTCACGATGATCCCAAACATGCCCCTGATTCGCGCAGAGGGCATCCAGCTCTCCACTAGCCACACTAGCCTACCCCAGGGCCGAGACTCGATCGCGTTCCGATCGCCAATGATCGAGCGGGAGATCGCAGAAGTGGAGCTCCGTGTCACCAGGAATCAAAACTGTCGAAGCCTCAAAGGAACACAGCCCTTGATTATTATCCCGATCAGGAAAAACCAGACCACATGGTGCTCGCTTAAATCCCGGCCCGGAGTCGATGCGCTCGGCTCATCTCGCCAGGCGTGGACCGGTCGTGCTTCTCTGCCCTTCTACGCTGTTCGTAACCTGCCTCACTAACCATCACCTGGTCCGTCAGCTTTCATAACGCCGATTGGGCTTCTGACAGGAGCAAGTATCAGCGAATTACTCAAAGTTGGCGTATTCTGACTCGCGAGAAACGTACCGGAATAGGCAAGCACCGCGACTGATGACCGAATTTGGATATCAAGGGTTCTCACTGGGGGCAAATCTGCTGCCTCTTTCACCATGCATCAGATCCTGGTGAGTGATAGTGTCACGCTACTCGCAGATCACTTCCACTTACCCAAAAATTGACAGGGGAAATGGAAATGTGAGATGGTGAAATGGCCAAGACAACCCGACATCCCAGAGCATTTTCGGCACCAATGGCACTTCTCCTCGAGTCAATGACCCAGACACTGCCCAAGGCCCTGTCGCAGGCATGTGCAGCCCGATCGCAAATAAAGTCGGTGTCAAGCCTTAGAGGTCGTAACTTGTCCTGCCAATCCAACCAAGCTCTTATAAGAGATACACTGATTACTGCGATTCGTCGTATACGATCATTAATGAGCATCAATGGAACCACTAACCACCTGCTGCCTGCATAGATGAGTAGCGGCAATCCACTCAATATCATCACAAGACTAAACTTGGCACACGGATAATCGGGGTAAATGCGATCTCCATTTTTGATGAAACAGTTCTAGTGTGTTCTTTGTTATGGATGTTGGGTGTGGAGCACGGTGAGTCAATCGGCAAAGGGACCAGGCATCCACTCTTGATCTGTAATCAGCTGGGTATGACTGGAGGTAGAGAACTGGAGAAGAGGTCATGAGTCCCCCGCTCTACAATATTTTATCTGCAGCGTCCATATTCTGATCAAATCTAGTACCTGAGGCCTCTTGACTGGACGGGATGGTAAGATGAGGCCGGGATCAGAATGTGCCTTTTCCATTTGCGATAGCTCTTTTTACAGGATTTCGAATCGTCCATGCATTGTGCGGTGAAGCTGGACTAAAGTTTTAAACTACACGGTTGTCGTCCACTGTCATCTTAAATACCTCTGACAAATCAAATTCTATGGCACAAGCCCGTAGATGCAGCGCTTACCGGGCTGGAGAAAGAGTCTTCGTCACGCCTCCTCGTGCAGCGGATCAGCGCGCACCAGACTACTAGTTTTATGTCTCGGTGTGAGCTCCCCACGATTCCATCGTCGATATCATTACACAACACACGATTTTAATAGACCCGTTAAACCAACACGCTGGGAAAAATACAGTGTGCATTTCTCGGAAAGGAAAATGAGGATCTAGCCTATGCTACGTGTCAGATCTTCCGGCCTGGATTTAGCGATTGTGCCCTCCATCTTAACCATGCCCTGCTGGAACTTGGACTACATGAGGGTCACAGATACCAGTCGTTCAGCATGGGTTATCCGAGAAATGACAGGGAAATATGACCACGTGGAAGGAAAGGTAGCATTTGAGCGCTGCCGGAGACTTTCACAGAGTCTTCTTCTCCTATCGTCGTCTTTTTATTTGGAAAATCAACAATGCCGCATGGGAATTGATGTTGGCCTCCGTTATTGGGTCGGCACCAGTCAATGTCCTCACAGGATGAATATCATGTGGCGCGGAGGGTAAAACCGCGTCGTGTCCATATTTATTATCCGCCGTAGAGTTGCAACGTTGAAGGCACGCGAGACAGATTGCTAGGGCGGGGTTGAAATGGAAAAGGGCGGGGAAGATGAGGGTTGGGCCAACGCCACTTCGTTTCAAGGCCGGCTATCCGGCCCTACTGACTTTTTAAGCCTAGTGTGGAGCAGGAATACTTGAAAAGAGAGGAACAAGGGGCAGGTGAGACCAACTTGATGAGTTCTCACTGCTCGATGTAGCAATTTGTGGGTGAGAACACTGAGGGAAAATGTAACCACTTGACCTGCGATAGAATACTAGATCAAACTGCAGGGGATGGAAAGATTAAGCAACTACTCTACAATCACGCTAAAGAACATAATGCAACATTCAAACAAGTTGAGGTTTGATTGGGGAGATCGCTACTACTTGGTGGGGCGACTGCGTGCCCCTGATTTCTTCAGCCACTGAGTTCCATCCACATGTCGCACTGGAGATAAGATCTACTGCACAGTTGCATGCAAATAAAGACCTCCCATTGGTTTGATTATCTACTTCCTGCAGAATCAAGGCCCCAGGTCTCTTTTAGGTTGTGATATGAAGCCTTAGTTGACCCTCCTTTGCGTTTTGCCTGCCATTCGTATGTCGCATGTTGTTCCCGTGATGAAATTCATTTGGGTGCATGTCATTGAGTGTTGCATGGTGCTAGAAGTTCAACGTTGCGATCTCCGCCAAACCGAGTTTAATTACTACTGGAACCCTTGAGGACAAGTAACATCATCTCCGAAAGGGAGGACTATTGTAGGAGGTTTGTCCACAATGCCGCTTACAGAGCCACTGGACCGAAGGAAATTACTGAGAGAGTCAACGTTACAGGCCGCTAACAAATGAGCCTTCCAAGATAGGGTTCATGCTAGGTTACTCTCATGGCTCGGAAGGAAATGTCTCCTTCCGATGTTACTAACTTCGTCGCGGTTGGATTCAAAGGTTGGGCCATATAAATTGAGCGTGATAAACCCTCCGAAACTGACATCTCATCATCACCCATCGCAGGATCAACTCCTTCTTCAGTTTCTTCGAAATTGTTGTGTATATCTGCTTTTTGGAAATGCTCGCCAGATTGAGCATTCTAGGCCTGGCCTTGGCCCTGGTCCCATTTGTGTGTGCTGGATTTGATCCGAGCTCATCTTCTAACATCGCAGTTTACTGGGGTAAGACAGGGCTTGGACCTGTTTCGAATACAATTCAGAGTGTAGCTGATTGCTGATCAACCAGGACAAAACTCGTATGGACAGGGCACCGGCCCACTCGCCCAGCACAACCTCGCCTATTACTGCTCGAGTAGGTTTCCACTACGACACTGATAATGGCGGATGAAGGCAGCAACTAACCTGGAGAACCATGCTCTCTTCAGACACTGAAATCAATGTAAGTTGGAATACATCTGCACCTGATAGTCTATCAAGATTGACAAATCCACCAGATTATCCCTATTGCTTTCATGAATGGCATTACTCCTCCCATTACGAACTTTGCGAACGCTGGGGACAACTGTACCGCATTCAGTGACAACATTAACCTCCTGAACTGTACTCAGATTGCGTAGGTCAAATCTGGTCGGCGCTACTGCTCCTGCTAATTACTGCTTACCTCAGGAATGACATCAAGACCTGCCAGAAGACCTACGGCAAGACAATTCTTCTATCCCTCGGAGGTGCTACTTACACCCAGGGAGGATGGTCGTCCACCACTGATGCTCAAAACGCGGCGCAGGCAGTGTGGAACATGTTTGGCCCCTTGACCAATGCACAAGTTGACCGGCCATTTGGAGACGCTGTCGTCGATGGCTTCGATTTTGATTTCGAGTCAACTACCAATAACCTCCCGGCATTTGGTGGTAAGCTTCGCAGCTTGATGGATGCAGCTGGCGGCAAAAAGTATTACCTCACGGCTGCACCCCAGTGTGTCTTTCCTGACGCTGCAGATGGCGCGACGCTCGACGCCGTTGCCTTTGATTTTGTGATGGTGCAGTTCTATAATAACTGGTGTGAAACATCAAACTTCCAGGTTGGAGCTACGACTCAGAATGCCTTCAACTTTGGTGTATGGGATAACTGGGCCAAGAGCAGCCCAAACCCCCACGTCAAGGTCTTTTTGGGCATTCCAGCCAACGCCGGCGCCGCTGGCGCTGGGTATACCAGTGGATCCCAGCTCCAGGCAGCCATCGCTTATTCGAAACAGTACAGTAGCTTTGGAGGAGTCATGATGTGGGACATGTCACAACTTTATGCCAACAACGGTTTCCTCGACCAGGTTGTCAACGATCTCGGTGTCTCTGTCCCGCCAACCACGACTACAACTACGCTTACGACGACGACTTCGACAACCTCAAGCTCCAGTTCAACTTCGAGTGGAAGTCTCGTTGCACAGTGGGGCCAATGTGGTGGCGAGGGATATACCGGCCCTACTCAGTGTCAAGCGCCGTATAAGTGCGTCTTTGGTGGTCCGTACTGGTCTTCTTGCCAGTGAATGGAACTTCGCTGTATTGCAAGGCTCTGTTCCTTGACATTATAGCCCCAGAACGAGGTTACTTATCTGAAGCATTGTTATTGAATGACTTGATTTTATGCTTGCCACGGCTACGCCTCGTCTTTGAGTGAAAAAAATCCGTGACATAATAGCATGAACATGCCTCTCCATAGCATGCCTTTGTTTTCAATATCGCGCAAAATTGAGCTTTAGTTCAAACCAGCGTCTTCTGATGCCCGTCAGCGTCAGGCACTGTCTCTTCCCCCAACCGGCGTAGCACGAGATGGGCCTCTTGCAACAGCTCCCAGCGACGGCCCATTAATGCATCTCTTACAGCTCGAATCAAGCCGACGATCTGCTTCGTCCCCTCAATGTTATTTTTCGTCTGATTGACATGATGCATCGCCCGTGGCATTCGAATCATGCATTCCTCGACCCCGGACGTAGTGTCACTGTCTGACGCCGGATCGTCTGTGACGAGGCAGCGGACCCAGATTGTCAACACGGCAATGTTTAAGCACCAGGCTCGCGATGCGACGTTGTCTTTGCGGGCCAAGTAACACTTTTCGCGAATCATCCTTTTTTGTATCAGCAGAAGCGCGTACCGACAGGCGGTGCGAGCAGATTCAGTGTGAATCCAGCGCTGCAGGCGTGCTGGAGCTTGGGTCGTATTAGCGCTGGTCAGGGAGGTCCCGGAGCTGCACTTGGCTGTGAAGGATCCGATAGGACAGGCGGATCCATGGCAACGGTGTGGATGTCGAGAACACTGACATGCAGAGTGATCTGGGCAACGTGGTGTAATCAATCAATCAATCAATCAACACTCTATTAACCTGATGCAGCCTAAGTAGCGGCGCATTGGCTATGCAGGCGCTCCCTCCGGCGGAAGCAATGGAGAGTAATCCGAACGCCAGCTCACACGCATGAAACAGTAGATACATAGGAAAACGGCGTATTGCCATATCAAATAGCCCGAAATTGGCCCAAAAGAAGTACAAAAACGCCAGTATGCCCTCACAATGGCCAGTTGCTTCCTCTGTATCCCCATCTCTGCCTTCCCTCTCCTCCCAATACTCCAGGACCTTCTTGGTGGGTTGTTCAATTAGCCGTCTGGTCGGTCTCGCCACTGTCGGTAGGCCACTAGTCGCTTTCTCCCAGGCCTGTTGCCCCGGGAGATTGGCTGCCGCCCTCACGAGGCGTTTGGCCGCGGCAGCCAGGATGATTCGCCGATCATCTGCGCCCACTGTCCCATTACGCAGGGCCGCTCTCTTAGCCACGCCATCCACCTGCTCGTTGCGAGAAGTACCCGTATGCCTCTGTAAGGCATATCTCCACCCAATGCCGTAGCCTGGCTAGAAAAATGCCGACATATAGAGCATTATGTCTTCGAATTGGGTCGTGGGAAAAAGAAGTTCTAGGCCCGGCCAGCGGAAGGCTGCTTTAAAATTCTCGGGATCAAAGGAATGGAAAAGAACACAATTCGAGGGAAAGATTTCTTCATGCATCCTCTCTAGATATTCAAATAGCGGGGCTGGCTGAGGGGTTCGATGCTTGACCGTCAAGATTGGTCTTCAGGAATCCTGACCCTACCAAGCGCACGACTTT
Organism: Penicillium simplicissimum; assembly: GCA_024706585.1. Taxonomy (NCBI): domain Eukaryota; kingdom Fungi; phylum Ascomycota; class Eurotiomycetes; order Eurotiales; family Aspergillaceae; genus Penicillium; species Penicillium simplicissimum. The sequence continues at coordinate 55,149 of JAMZTW010000078.1, forward strand.
CTTACGGTACGGCCTCATAGTGAGATACTGAACCGACGGCTCGGCAATGATCAAAAGTATACCAACAAAGCTTCGGATGCGGCGACAGTGAGAGTTACCTTACCGTTGGACACGGCGGCCGTTTCATACGTCAAAGCACCAATGGAAGAGCAGTCGGCATTAGAAAAATATTGGCCTGGATGAAAGAATTTAGCTTTATCCTACTGTGACTGGAAAATGAATGCCACTTCACATACCTCCAATTGTAGGATAAGAGCTCGTGCCGTCCGTGGTCACTTCGCTTGACGCCGCCGTCATCCGGAAAGCCTTGACCTTGAAGCCTGAGAGACCATTGAGCGTGATATTGCTGAGACTTCGTGCACCACTACCCGAGTAGTAGTCCGTGTTCACAAGTACAGCTTTTGTTGGCCTTCCGTTGCTGTAGACCACGTATTGGGCGTAAGAGCTGTTGCCAGGGTCCAGTTCGATGATGTGATCCCCTCCCGCAAGCGCGAGGGCAGCGAAATAGCCGCCGTAGTAAGGGGCATTGATTTGGTTGTCGGACCACCAATTGAACATGGCTACCATGCAAAGACTCGAGTTAGCTTCTCTCTTCACGGACGTCTACCCTGGAACAACCCAAGCTCCTCCTGAAGTGGGTAAAGGAAAATGTTCGAAGATGGCGGGTGATAGATGGGTACCTTGATTGATCGTTCCCTGATGGAAAAACAAACGCTGGATTCCTAATGCCACAGCGCGCAAGGACTTATCCAGGGTGACTAGGGCAGCGCCAAAAGTTGAATCCATCTCCACGTCATACGGGTGGAAGTTCGTTTCACCTGTTTCCACACAGGTCATAGTCAGTATATGTCTCCGTACTGACCGGGAATAAAAGGATATGGGATACCAAGAATGAATGGCCGGTTGGCAGACGCAGCTGTGTTGACTCTATCTGCGAAGACCGCCAAATCTGAGACGGTTTTCGCGTGGTTCATTTCCGTCTCCAGGGTGTTGTTCCCGGGCGGAGCGGCATATAAATGACCGGAATAGACTTTGACCGCCGCTTTGACAGTATTGTTATAAGCTGTGTCGATAAGATTGTCTGTATTTGGCCATTGAGGGTAATCGGCATAGTTAACAGCGTAGGAGCCTGCAGTGAGCATAGGGAGGGGAGACTTCCACACATTAATAAAGCCTTGAGCCCAATCGGCAGCATCTGCTCCCTCTTGGCTAGCATTCCATGGGCTAATGGCATCGGGTTTGCCTTGCCAAAGATATACTATAAGAGTTTAGGGGTTAGCTTGAGATCATATCTGTGCGCCCCCGAAATGCCTCTATGGCCTCCGTACCATCCGGCTCGTTCCCCAGCTCAACAGCCCACAGGTTGCTGAGGACCCTTCTCTTTGCATCAAGGACGGCGAGATATGTATTGGTTCGATTATTATCACCTCGATTGAATCCTATGGAGATTAGGGACGGAATGAGTTCCAGTGGACAAAGGGAACCCTCATACCAAGCATGGTTTCACCACCATAGACATCTATAGGAGACAGCCAGGTTTGTCAGTGGGAACTATGTGTCTGTATGTACTCCTCGAATGACTCACTAATTAAATTCCAAAATTTGGGTCCATAGGTCAAGGTACCAGGGGCATCCAGAGGGCTCGACACATTATAAGACACATAGCCATCGAAGTTTGGGTCGTAGGTGGCGCGATCCTGAGTGGTACCCCCGATACGGATAGGCATTTTGCGATTGTAAATCCGTGAAATACGAGAGATACATTGCATAGGAGGCGTAATGTTGGTCATGTAGGACGGCCACATGAAGAATTCCAATCTAGGAAGGGCATAAAATCAGGAATGGGCGGCTGGACAGAGAGGAACAAGACATATTTATTTTTTCACGTACGACACTCCGATAGGAGTACAATCCAGAGGCGTTGCATTGGTGGGAACACTGCTGGGTACACTGTACTGCAGGATGGAAGCCTTGGCAGTTAAGAACAGACCTGCAAGCGCGAAAATGTGTACAAGAAGATGAACCATGTTTGCCGTTCGGTGATTTATCTGTTGTTCTGGTTGTGTTCCAATGAGGAACATTGAAAAGAATCGCCGCTGAAATTGGGGCTTATGATTTATATACGTAAGACCTGTAGAAGAGGCAGTGTTCATTTTGTTTGTTTATCGACTAATAATTTTCGTCTCCAGCCCAATACCTAACCCCACAGCGTTCCTGAGTGAATTGCGGAGAAATTGACCCACCAAGTCTATCTATACCCGGCCCAACATCCGCCGATGCAACGGATGGTGTTTGGCCGAAAGATTCGTCGGGGTACGTCGGGGGAAAAGGAAAGTGAAAATAATATTTGTCAGATGATGAAATAGCGAAATGGCCAGAACTATCTCAAATCCTATTTATCCACATCAAAGTAGCCTGTGCAAACAGTATTTTATGATTGAACGCATGGGTTGACCCAAGATTATCAATTCTCAGCTTGCTCACACTTGAAGGACCCACTTCCCCCCTTGGAGCCCAGAAGCCCCGCCATTGAATAACGGGACTCGCTGACCCGAAGAGGAGACCAAGATACCGGTGGATCCAGGTAACTGAACAGCACCGAGCGTCCCTGTCGGGGTGGCGATGTTAAACTGGCGATACGCTCCTCCATTCATGCGCTGGTAGGTCACCGAGAACTTGCCAAGCACGGTTGAGAAGCCTGCATCCACCGAGGTGAGATTCCCCGGTTGAGGAGCGATTACCCATGTAGCACCACCATCGACTATTTGAATACCTGCAGTGTAGAAGACCAGTGCGGATGTAGGACCAGTTGACCAGCCATGGGCGTAAGAAACTCGGGCATCATTGGTGTAAGGGGCATAGTGCAAACTTCCGTCAGTTGAGTAGCCCTCAATAAAGGATGAACCGGTCATCCGAGGGTCCTGGAGCATGAAACCCCATTGCAAACGGATTAAGTCCAGTGCCAGGTCTCCTCGCCCAGCTAAATAGTGTGCTTGTAGTTCAAACCCGCCAATAAATGGAGAGATTGTTGAAGACCCGGCTTCTGGGGCAGGAGCACCATAGGGACCCCAGCGAGAATGCAAAGCAGAGGATATGCGCGCCCTCTGTGACTGAGACTGCGTTAGATTTGCCTTGACGGCCCAGGAGTTGCCATCCTGAGGATGCATTATTGCTGTTTCATTATCGCGGAAAAGCCCAGATGTCTCATCCCATAACAGAGCATTTGCGGCAGCTTTCAGATTCTGCGCAACGGAAGTCCAGTGCGCAAGTGTGGGCAAATCCTGAACCACGGCCGCCAGATGAATCGCTTGTTGAAGGACAAAGTACAGCATTGCGTTTGCTTCAATGTTCTATCAACGTGACTGGTCAGCTGCTAGTCTCCATGGAAGGGCGAGAGGGTCACCAACATGGCCGCCCATACCACCTCGAAGCCAATCCGAGCTGGCACTGGAGGAAACAAAAGCCAGACCCGTACTATCCACACTGCCAAGAGCCCAAGTGACGCCTTTTTTTAGCTGGACCCAGTATGTAATAAGCCAGGAATGTTCGCCAGAATAACGGTAGTAGTTGCCCGCATTGATTAAGGTGTGCAGGTGATAAGTAAAACTCTCCTGGTCCGGAAAAGGATGCGATGCGTATGGAAATCTTCCATCAGCGTTCTGTAGAACAAGAAGCGCTTCCAGTGAGTTTCGAAGGCTTGGCAAATCGTAAGTGCTCACAATCACTGTTTCTAGTGATATTGACATGTCACCAGCCCAGACCAGACGGTCTCGCTTTCCTCCATCCGTTAAGGCACTGGTGCCATTCGTGATGGTGAAGTTGCTGAACCAATCGTTATAAAGAGACGGACCAGCCGGGGGCCACGTAACCAACACGGTCAATGAGTTTCCATACTCCGGGTTAATGGTGGCGAGTTGCGCAGTGTATGCACCAGCGTACCAGATCCGGTTGATTAGCTCGTCGTTGCAATGGAAATAGCCCTTATAGCCCTGCAAATTTTGGGTTGGAGCTGCCGTGTAATTGACCGAAACTGACCGAAGGGTGATCCTGTCAGTGCTGTTGCTCACGATGCTGAGATAACGAAATCCACCCCGTCCCTGTGCTGGCATGGAAGTGTACTGTCCCTCACCAGCACCAACAGCAAACCAGAGTGGTGCGTCGAGTCCTGAATCGGCTGTAGCGTCGCTGGAGAGGTTGCTGATCCACAGAGAGGACTCCGAGAAAGTGACGCCAAGCTGGGCATTTGCCGACAAGGCAGAATCCACTTCAAGGGTCACAATTCCTCCAATGTTCTTCTGGAAATCATAGGTCACAGAAGCATTTCCGTTGAAGGCGGAGGTTGACTCGGTGGAGTCACAAAGGCCTTGAGGATTGTCGACCGAGCCAAATGTTTGGTAGACTTTAGCAGGAATCAGCGTGCGAGTCGAAGGGGCCAGGATATAGTTGGAGTAAGGGATGGCTACTGCCCCCTGGGCCAGGAGCAGTGGCCCTCCCACGAGAGACAAAAAAGACGGGGACAGGTACATCTCTAGGTTGTTAGGAATAAGATACTGAGGACTGTCTGATTCCTTTGCTACTTCGGCCGAGATGCGTGCTGCTATATAATGGCACCCTTGTCAGGAAAGGAATCAGTGAAGAACAATTTCAAAACGATGAAATACAGTATGGGGGCTAGTATGCCTAATGGCAAATGAGAAATACGGCAATCATCAGTTAAGAAAATTGATTCGTTGAAGAGAGAAGATCAAAGGAGCGAATCCATACAGGTGTCGAGTCGTTACCCACAAATCACGTACAACATGGATAAGCTAATCGCATATCACTAGGTGTACTAAATGGACCTACTTGATCCTTGACGAAAAAAGAATCCCCCTCCCGTCCCCCTACAATCAGGCGAGGGAGATATTCGGGATTTACTGGATTCTGGCTAGTTTCGGGGTATATGCAACCGAGTTTGATGCTTCTCGATGTTCGTTTCTGCATATCGTGCGTGGGGAAGAGCCGCGCTAGTGAATGGACTGCAGAATAATCCGGGGTAACACATGGCGAAATTAACAGTACCTCGCGCTAGCGACGAATTGAAACCCACTCTGGCTCTCCAGGAGAAACCCCTGAATTGTGTCCAAATCATGCGGTGCGTCGAGAGCAATTTCTCCGAGGGGAGAACTTGCTGTGCCTCGTTGTTTTCGTATTCTCGTATTCTCGTATTGCCGCAACCCGCATTCTCGTATTGATACGCAGATCCCTTTCCGAACTAAGAGAAACTTTCCAGCGGTTCCTGGACAAAAAAAAAGCCCGCGAACCGGGGATACTCAAATTTTTAGCGCACATCGGCCGCAAGAGGTGATATAATAAGCATATCATCTGCAAAAGTTCAGGGCACGAGTCACGGTTCATTCAGACTTAAATCGCCACGCTAGTGGACTTTCGCTTGGAATGCGTTCATGTGGAATCGCCATAGGGCTTCTGGCCATCGGCCAGGCCGTGGTTGCGTCCTCATTTCCAGCATATCAGCCGCTCACGGCGGCCTCTGATTCCAACTCCAAACCGAGCCCTGTCAATGCAAACACGGTCTTCAAGCTATCGTCCGATGGCAAAGTCCCTGGCATTGTTTTGCTGGATTATGGAAAGGACATCGAAGGGTATCCAACCTTCAATGTGGCAAAACTTTCTGGGAATACTTCAGTCTTCGAAATGAGTTACAGTGAGAGTCGAGCTCTATTAGACAATTACATGGTCAGTATCATCTCCATCATAAGAGCGACAGGGCACGTCAAGATGTGGATGAAGGAAAAAAAGTTGACTGATTTTGTTACTGTCAGGCTGATGGCCCTCTTCCCCTGTCCGCCGCGATGGACACATATCGTATTAACCGCTTCAACATCACCGATTCGAAGACTTACACGAGCCGCTTAATCCAAGGCGGTTTGCACTATCAGAAGCTGAATCTATCCAGCGCAGGAGAGCTAGAACTCTCGTTTGTTGGATTCCTGCCATCCATTGACCCTACGTCGACGTCCGACCTCCCAGGATCCTTCGAGTGCTCCGATCCAGTACTCAACCGGATCTGGGCTGCTGGTGCACGCACGGTGCAGCTCACCGAATTTCCAGCCGAGAATTTGCCAGAATTCTGGGTCATCACCGATGAAGGTGCGTTGGTCGACAGCCTGGCACCGCAGCCGTTCGCGCAAGATTACGCCACATCCATGACAGCCTATGAGGTGGACTTCGCGGTACAACCGATTTCCAATGGCTTCGGATTTACTGTCCTCAGCGATACAATAGGGAATGGAATTTATCTCTTCGTGGACGTGGCCAATGGTACCCTCTCTGCTCATGCCGGTTCCTCCGAGTTGAACTCTCCCGCATTAGCATTTGCCTCTCTCCCGGAGTCGGTAACTCTGAACGAGTGGCATAATGTCCATTGTGTGGTAAATCTCACTCAAATATCGGTCGATATTGATTCTCTCCCTGTGCTGGACTTTGTCCAGACTTCGTCCTTCTACGGCTCGTTCGGACTGGGCGCATCATACGGGCATGCTGCCATTTTCACGAATGTCTCCTTGACGGCTTCTGGCGCGCAGATATACAATTCCTCCTTGACCGATAAGTTTGCCTTGGAGGACTTCCAACTTGGCACCAACCCTTTGCCAGTCAGCGTTGATGGGTCTCGTCGGGATCGGATTGCGTATGCAGGCGATCTCGACATCGCCGCTGGCGCGACATTTGCCAGCACTCATGGCCTCCAGTACATTAACGGCTCGATTGCGCTTCTGGGCTCATTGCAAGAGCTTCCAGGTTTCTTTGTTCCCAATGCCAAAATCCAGCAGGCACCCAGGACTTCGGATATCCAGGCCAACATCACCGGATTGATTGGCTACTCTTTCAGTCTTACCAGCGCCATGGCTCAGTATTACTCTCATACCGGCGATCCTTCCTTCTTGGAACACTGGGCGCCCCGAGCAGCTCGCATGTTCGATTGGGCCCACTCACAGACTCTGTCGAATGGCCTCTTCAATATCTCCAATGTGGTATTTGGTGGTGACTGGGACTACTATGACCCTTCTCTTGATGGTGTTGTTGCAAAATTCAACCTTGTCTATGCCTATGCCTTGGCCCAATGGGTTCCCTTCATGGCCGACGCCGGCTTGAATGCCACTTTGTATGCGTCTCGCCTACAATCCTTGCAGAGTGCGATCAACACCCATCTCTGGAGCGAGTCCCTACAAGCCTTCTACCTTGCCGACTCTCACCAGGATTTCTTCTCGCAGGAGGCCAACGCTCTGGCCATTCTGAGTGGGACCACCAATACGACATTAAGCGCTACGGTCCTTTCGACCATGGCTCGCGAACTGTTTGTTCCTGCTGGTGCTCTCCCCTTCTCCAATGCAAGCGCCAGCAGTGGTTGGGCCCAGAAGATCAGCCCATACGCGTCCGGATATCACCTGAAAGCGGCGTTTCATGCCAACGATAGTTCAACGGCCAAATATCTCCTCAACACTCTCTGGGGCATGATGAGTGATCCCACGCACACCAACTACACGGGCTGTACGTGGGAGACCCTCAATACAGATGGTACCCCTGGACTTGGAGATTCCACATCCCTTTGCCACGTGTGGGGTTCAGGACCAACCGCCGATCTGTCTCGGCATGTGCTTGGCGTGCAAACGGTCACCCCTGGTTTCCGCTCCTGGAAGGTCGTTCCGCAGACCCTGGATCTCAGCTGGGCCCAGGGTGCGTACCCAACGCCCTTTGGCCCTATCCATGTAACTTGGTGCTTCGATGCTAGAGGGCTGTTCTCGATGAACGTCACCGCTCCGGCCGGCACGCAGGGCACCGTTTATCTACCCAGTCATTTGATACACCCTCTAAAAACATGTCGTGTGTCAAATGGCAACGTGGTAAATAAGTCTTGCGCAAACTCATTTACCGTCCGCGGGGGGCAGACATTTACCTTCAAGCAGACAAGTTAATCCTTCCATGAGGAAAGGTTAAGCAGGGCAAAGAAGTTCGGATGCTAGTCGCATTAGTTACCTTGATATAAGATATTGACCAGCAATCTTCACGATGAGGGGTTTCGTATCGGAAAACGACTTGCACTGACTGTTATTACTTGGCCCCATTGGGGGGCATCATTTGGTTATGTCTGTACATAGAGTTAAAGATTTCTTGGAGCCCCAGGGTTGCAAATACGCCGCCCTGCTTCAATTCAGCTTGATTTTTCATGCTTAGAATTTTTCCTGTAGTAGGAATGGTGTGACTCCTTTCTAAACCCAGCTTCCATTCTTCTTCCCACCTATACTCCCGTCGCCAGATAGAATACTGGTTTGAACAGGACATTGACGGTCTACCTACCTAGGTATATATATATAGATGTATGTTTATGTTTGCTCATTCCGAATATGTTCATTAATAAGTCAAAGTTGCCACTGGCGGCTTGTGCAGCATCAGGGGAAGAAAACGAGGGCAGGGGGCTATTCTAACTTCCTTGAAATCTCCGGGCAGTTTATCATCATTTAAACCGCGCTCTTTACAGAACCAGTTGCATACTTTGGGGATTATGTACAAATCAAATCCACTTCGCGGAAATCAGCCTATCTTCGCTTTTTCGGCAAAAATTAATAGACGCTGAGCAAAAAACTAATCTCTACTCCTATGAGCCGAAGGCAAAGTACCCAAAAATACAGTTGATTTCTGCATAAAATATGCTCATCATGGGGTCTTCTATATGTATAAGGTTGTTATGTTTGCAGGACCACACTAAACCGCAGTGGCGCGATCCCCGACAGTTGAGACTGCCAAGCGGTCTCAATGTGTACATCTGTAAAACCAAAGACCGCGCGGTCCGGCCTGGTGCAGTCTTGGTTGATGTTTAACTACTGAGACAAATTTTTGTCTGCTGAAAAGTTCTGGCATTAAGGTAGCTTCAAACTATTACACTCCAACTGCATCCCATCGTGAAATACGGGCATCCGGATACGAGTGGGCCCACCAGTGCGGGTCCTGGCGAGGAAGATCTGGGACATAGGACGGAGAACGGAATATGTTTGCCCGTACACAGCTCTCTGCAAATGTGGTCATCATTCTAGCCCCGTGGAAATCGGTATCAATGGCCAAAGGATGCGGGAATTGGCGAATTACCACGAGACGTGACATGATCCTTGTCATTCTCTCCTACCCAGTCGAAAAGAGTGACCCGAAATCTGCAAACCGCGTATAAAAAAGCCTTCGCGGCATCTTCACTATTCTAAGTGCCATTCCACAAGCCTGTGCAACCATGGCGGCCGAAAAATTCGACACCAGTTGGATGTGGCATCCGTCCTTCTCCGAAGAACGCACAGACACCGCAGGCCTTTTTGTACACTTTCGGCGAAATTTCGTTCTGGAAACGATCCCGTCGGATTGCTACAAGATCCGAATCACCGCAGACACGCGGTATAAACTCTATGTCAATCAGGAACTGGTGTCCTTTGGACCAGTGAAAGGAGACCAAAACCTCTGGTTTTACGATGAGGTCGACATAGCTCCCTACCTGCGTCTTGGGCCGAATCGGGTCGGAATCCACGTCCTGCGGTTCTTCCATTCGACGAACTTTGCGACTAGCTTTCCCCGTCTGCCTTCCGGAGGCGTCTACATTTCCCCTGTCGTTTCAAATGTCCCAGGGTGGGTGGATATTAAAAGCAGCATCTTATGGGAGACTGCGATCGATCAGTCAACCTTACTCCGCGTTGACCAAGCCGAAGACGATTTCTTGCACATCTACGAAAAGATTGACAGAACGGCTGGTGTCCAGTTGGATTGGGTCCCAGCGGTACTGCTGCAATTCCAGAATTCCACCGGAGTTTCCGCACCATGGAAACTGTCTCCCCGACTCATCCCACATATGGAGCGAAAACAGTCGCAGTTCAGCGCGATCCATAACATTAAGAGTTGCGTACCCAGTCATGCCTGGGAGGTAATTTTCACTCCGGAACCGTGCCAGTGCACCGCGCCGGAAGAAGTCCACCTTGCACCTGGATCCAGGCATCAGTTGGAGCTGGAAGCGCCTTACCACATGACGGCCTTGCTCCGATTCCGCTTCCAGCGGCCGCAAAGTGGCGGAAGCGCTGTCGTGCTCACGTACGCCGAGAGTTATGAAGATTTGCCTACGTTGGTACCCTACTTGAGACGGAAGGGTCAACGCCGTGATGTGAGGAAGTCTCTATTCGGACCTCAAGATACATACATTTTCGGGGGCATCGACCACCGCTTAGGGCTTGGGTACGAGAGCGATGAGGACGTAGATGAAATTGTCACGCCATTTCATTTCCGCACCTTCCGTTTCATCAAAATCTCAATCGAAGTTGGGTCTTCCGAACTGGTCTTGAAACGGGTTGACATTGAAAGAGTCAATTATCCTCTCAATGTCCTCGCCACCCTCAAGATCAATCCAAAGGAAAGTGCCACGGCAGAGAAACTTTGGAATACAAGCGTACGAACTCTCGAAAATTGCATGCATGACTGCTACGAGGATTGTCCCTTCTACGAGCAGTTACAGTATGCCATGGATACCCGAAGCTCAGCCCTTTTCACCTACTATGTCTCGGGGGATGATCGGCTCGCAAGACAGGCCATTATACAACTGCATAACTCCTTCCAGCCCCGTCTCGGTCTGACAGCAAGCCGTGCACCAACTCATCAGCTTCAGATCATCCCTCATTTCTCTCTGTATTGGATCTGCATGCTGGTCGACCACTGGACATTCTTCGGCGACCGTGCTTTTCTCCGCCCATTTCTCCCAGTTGTTGATGCCATTCTAGGGTACTTCGACGCCCGCATCGATGCTGGCACTGGATTAGTCGTTCTACCAGAGGAAGCCGGGGTCTGGAATTTCCACGATTGGGCGGAGGAATGGCGTCCATATGGCATTCCGCCGGCTGTCGCTCAAACGGGAATCTCCACATACTCCAACAACCTGTATGCGTATACCCTGAAACAGGCTGCCACTCTGCAGCTTATGTGCGCTGGAAGAGATGCAGTCGCAGAGGAATACCTGGTTCGGGCACATCGTGTGGTTGATGCTGTCCAGGTGCTCTGTTTTGATGGAGAGTTCTTCACTGACACCCTGGCGGCCAGTTGTGATGAGGGTCATCACCGAAGCCAGCACAGCCAGGTGTGGGCAGTGCTCAGCGGTGCATCAAGCGGGGAGAGAGGACAGGATCTCCTCCGCCGGACTTTGAGACCAGCAACAAATCAGTCCTTAACTCCAACCTCCATATCCATGTCTTTTTATACATTACGGGCGCTTAGCACTGCTGGAGGCAGTGTGTATGAGGAAATGTTTCATCAGTTTTGGGAACCGTGGAATGCGCAAATGGCTCTGGGACTCACCACCTGGGAAGAAGACAGTGTTTCGCAACGCTCCGACTGTCATGCATGGGGAAGCGCGCCGATTTATGAATACATGGCCGAGGTTGTTGGCCTTCGACCAGCGGAGCCTGGTTGGGCGTCCCTGGTATTCGAGCCCAGGCTGAGCCTATATCGCGAGATCGACGTAACTGTCCCTTTCCCCAATGGTGGTGACACGGCTCTGGGGGAAGTGTCGTGGAAGACAACAGCGTCAGGGGATATTACAGTTTCCTTGAAAGTTTTGGATGTGACTCCCGCCATTACAGTTTATGTCAAACTCCCATCCCGGCCAGAAATGGTAATGACCACCGCGGATGAGATGATATTCAGCTTAAGAAAAGCGTGAAAGGCCGTGGAGGTAGAAATGCCATTGATCATTAGATTGTACCAGAAAGTATATATAGCCTGCGTAGAAGATATATACCTAGCCCATTCCATTCCGAAGGTGCTGGCTCATTAGGACGTTATGCACACTTCGAGTTATCATGTCTACGAAGACGTGACATAATCCTGCTGGTAAGCCGAAGATGCAAATAAGGGAACATGAAACCAGTTGTCTGACGTCTGGTAAAGTAGATTGAAATAGTTATCATCAGACAAGTTTTGCTGAGGATCCTGTCTGTCTGGCGCCGAGACATAACCGCTGGCGTCAGTCATCAGAATCGGGTTCTCCCCAGTCGATTCATATTGCAACATGGGATCCACTCGAAATCGATCCTCCAAATCCGAGGTCGCAATGCGGAAGTCGGTAAGGAACCGGAGGATTCCTTGCTCGCCGTGTACGTTGGAAAAGTCCCCCGTTCGGAGTTCTGCGGCTGCTTGTTTAAGTAATCTGAGGTATTTGCCACTAATCTGCCAGTATCGGCTCATTCTCCGCAAGCAGTCCAGTAAGATAGTGAACTTCTCTGGCTGTGAGCTTCTCCCGTGCGACTCCTGCACGAGAAGATAACGAGCACCGATACATATTGACCACGCCAACGGCCACCCGAGCTTGTCAGCATTTTTAATTGTCCAGCCAGAGGCAATGTCAACTAAAACGTGAACACTGTGAAGGCAACGATCGTAGCTGTCCTTTCTTGCATCGTCAAAGGGCTGTGATAGGAAAGCGTCATACGACGGGTCGCTGAGCAAGCAGTGGATATGGATGACAATGGCGTGGTAGTATGCGTGAAGCATAACGACTGATGGTAAGTCAAGCATGGTCGCTGCCGGCTTGCAGTCATCTCGACTGGATAGCTGGAGACAGGTTGGCAGGGTTTGAGCCCAGTCGGCTAGCTCTTCGGAGCGTTTTTGGAAATGATCAAGCCAGTGAGAAAAAGAGTCATCATCTTGTCTCAGAGACGCATAATCGAGGTGCAAGATATGTAGCCTCCTGGATAGATCGAGCAGCTCCAACTGATAACCGCAAACAAAGTTTGGTGTTAGGCTCATGCCAGCCTGCACTCCCGTGGTCAGCTTTGGCCAAATGAGCTCTCTGGTGGGAAAGACATTCTCAATTTGGTCATCCCTTAAGCATGATGGACGGGTAGTCGTGATAGATATATAACAGTCGAGCATATATATTGCCCAGAATAGCTTTTGCTGGTGTAGCCGGTCGACCCTATTCAGCGTGTTGCTGTCACTATCCGCAACCGATGTTCGGAAGACTCGTGAGCCTCCGTTACGCAGCTGCACCACGAGCGTCGTAGCGATTGCTAATGCTCCCCAGACTTGGGGTCCAGTAGTCATTCCCGACAGATCCAGGATCAAGACTGCCAGAGCCTCCAAGGAATTGAATGAGGGTTCTTCAAGGGCCTCCAAGAAGATTTGGCGCTTGGCGTACTTCCAGAATGAGTCGCTAGCCTTTTGATCCAGTCGTGAATCAAAGGAATAAGGTAAACTGACGCCGAAAAGCGCGTAGTGGAGCAACGCGGGATCGTCCAACGAGGACATCTCGATGCAAACCCGCTGGATGTCCAGAAATGGGAACCATGGATGGATATGCCGGAAGAACAAGGACGTCAAGGACATCACGAGGTCGTTCGGAGGCCGTCTCTCGTTAATTTTCCGCGTTCTCTCCGACGTCGGCCCTGGAACTTCCTCCACTGGAGGCCGGGTTGCTTGGTGGTCGGCAGGCACGGGTACAACAGGCATTTCAGGACCGGCCTGCGGTGGAGCCTGCATTGCATTTGTCGCCGTGGAGCTCGACCCACGGAGACTCCGCAGCTCGTCTTCAAGCTTTCCTGCAAGTGTGGTCAGGAGGGCTCCACCAAAGGTGAATCTAGGCGACGTACGAAGTTTGTCCTCGAGTAACTGCCGGTGGCCTGCGGGGAAGCCTGGTTTCTTACGTCCAGCGTACTCGCAGCTCAGCTCCAGCCTTCCACACCGCTGGCAAGTAGGATATTGGCGATCGCATCGAGTTTTACGCTGCTTGCAACGTTCGCAACTACACGAGTCAGCCTTGCGACTTCCCAAGGTGCCGGGGAGAGAACTTACGACGCACTGCTTCGTTGGGAGACGTGATCCGAGCGACCCATGATCGCTATATCCGCTGGAAAATACACCGAGCTGTGTGAACAGGGGGCTGGTCGCCTCCACTGATTGTCTTTCGTGCGTCTCTCGTCGGGGGATGTTGCGACTTAAAATCAACGCGGTCTCGGGGGAGGCTTTCTCCGCGGGGTCCTGTTTCGGGTCAAAGTCTCCCGCATATCACTTGACACTCGAACTCCACACAAGGGCGTGGGGAATTGCTGGGGTCGAGGCGAGTTCTGGGGATCTGGAGGCTTGTGCGAGGGCCGTTGAGACTGGCATATGTTCTGGCCTAGCATAAATACTAGGTATTTGCCTCTCACTAGGCATTTCAGCATTCGCAAGACTCTACAACCTCCCTCGCCCGTCGCATCAGGCCCCAAAAGCGTCCAGTTTTGAAGTAATTGACGGCATAGATGGGTGCGCACAAGTCACTTTCTGGCTCACAGGCACAGCCTGTCAACGCCATGCCTGAGAGCAGGCTAGACACCAAACATTGGTGGCGGCATCGGAATCTTCGCACCCTCAACCTGTTGATGTTGATTCCGCTTTTGTCGATTTTCTCTCAAGGGTGAGTTTTTACATGCGATCTCCAAAGAAGAGGACCAGAGTTTAAGACTGCGATATGACAGCTTCGATGGCTCCATGATGAACGGTCTCCAGTCGGTTACTCATTGGCAAAACTACTTCGGAACCCCCAAAGGTGCAACTCTCGGCTTCTTCAACGCAGCATATCCTCTGGGAGGCATTGCTGGCGTGTTCCTCATCTCCCCTATTGCCGATGGACTGGGACGACGCATGGGCCTGGCGGCAGGGGCCGCTTTATGCTGCATCGGTGCCGCCCTTCAGGGAGGATCCATCAATATCGCCATGTTCGTCATCTCGCGTGTCATCATCGGCGCAGGCAGTGTCGTGGTAGCTGGCGTGGGAGCTCCTTACATTACAGAGATCGCCCATCCCGCGCAACGCAGTACAGCAACCGCGCTCTTCCTTACATTCTACTCCGTGGGCTCCATCGTGGCCGCCTGGTGCACGTTTGGAACCTTCCGCATCAATGGAACGGCGTCATGGAGGATTCCTTCTGCCCTGCAGGGCTTTCCATCTGTCATCCAGCTACTTTTCGTCTGGTTTGTTCCGGAATCTCCTCGCTGGCTTGTCAGCAAGGGGCGTAGCGAGGAAGCACTGGCCGTTTTGGCTAAGTATCATGGGGAAGGTGATGAGAACGACGCAGTCGTGCAGTTTGAATATGCCGAGATTCAAAGTGCTCTCAGCGCAGAGCAGTCCACCGCAGAACTTACCCTTTTCTCGTTCCTGCGTGAGTTGGTGACCGGGCCAGGCAATCGCAGACGGCTGTTCATCATGATCTGGGCGGCAATCAGCTCACAGATGTCTGGAAACGCCTTCGTGTCCTACTACCTGTCTCCTATTTTGACCTCGGTCGGCTTGACCTCCGATCTGCAGCAGACGCTCATCAACGCGACGTCTCAGATGCTCTCCTGGGCTAGTGCTGTATACTTTGCCACTCTGCCTGCCAAGCTTGGACGCCGGAAGCTCTTCCTCGGCTCTCTGTGCGCCATGTGGGTGGTTGACATCTGTATCACGGCCGGAAGTGCCACATTCGCCAAAGATCCTGCAAACAAGGCCGCTGCCTACACCGTCGTTGTCTTCCTTTATCTCTTCTCGCCAGCGTACAATTTTGGTTTCAATGGAAATCTCGGTCTCTATATTCCAGAGATTCTGCCCTTCCACCTGCGCACCAAGGGTCTATCATTCTTTTATTTCGTGCAGTTCTGCTTTATGATTCTGTCGACCTTCGCCGTGCCGATCGGCCTTGAGAATCTTCAGTGGCGTTTCTACATCATCTTTGTGGCTTGGGTTGTCGTGGAATTTATTGGAGTGTATTTGATGTTCCCTGAGACGAAGGGTCCGACACTGGAGGATATTGCGTATATCTTTGATGGGCCAGATGCCAAAGCTAGTGGAAAGGTGGAGGCGGAAGAGGGCGAGGCGAAGATTGAGCATATCCATGAGGAGCTCAAGTAGTTTGATCGGGCATGACCTTGTCAAATTCTCTGTGATTTGCTTCAGTGCGGGAAAATATGTGTATTGATGGCATTTGGTGCGACTTGAGGTGTAATGGCAGTGGTATAGTTAATCGTGATTTATTTATCCAAAGCCATATCAATAGTTCTTGTTGATTCATCCATCCATTCGCTATGAAGCCAGGCGAGAAGTTGCATAATTTGTCTTGTTCAGGCTTCTTAATGCAATTCACGTGGTCAGGGAGATGACCGCAAGGCAGATTTACTCCTTGGATCGGAGAACTATCTGACCGTTGCTGTTCAAGGTCACTGCACAGGATGAATTCGAAGATTTGAAATGCCATTACTATTCCCCACTCCGTACACGCCATCTCTAGACCTACCCCTTCTACAAGAAGGGTCAGGCTCTCGGATTGGTTATGGTGCAATGGGCGGCGTTAAGTGAAGAATGCGGACTTGAAAAGGCTTGTCGATATTTCTGACCGCTCTGGTAATATCGCGTTCTCGCATTCTCGCATTCTCGTATAATCGCATTCTCGTATGGACTTTTCGGTGTTTGATACCCCTCTCTACGGTAGCACTTATCTGATTCGACCGCCTTGATTTGAACAAGAAATGGTTCAGTGCACGTAACAATCTTCCAAATCTTGTTTTCTAGATCGTCGTACGCGTTCATCAGGCACATACGACCACAGGGTGTGGAGAACAGGGCTTCCCGTCCGCTCAGCCGTACTTAAGCCCATTATAGTACGCAGTCAATCCTCAATGCGCCCTGAGCCCTATTATGGCGTCGGATTTGATCTTAGGGTGAGTGTGGGTGATATAGGTGAGAACTTTGGAGACCGGGGCAATAGGGGTGAGAAACGGGTGAGAGTAGGTGAGAATATGGCGAGGATTCTCACCCTGATCACCTAGGTTTCTGGAATGATCCATGGCATCTATAGAATGAGGTTAGAGTACTGATACAATACTTCCGGAAACCAGTGTCACTACCTACACTATTTCATTGATTCCCGAACCCTAACGCCAAGAGCTAATCTACCTCCCGTCCACAATAGTAAAGAAAGTCCCCCGATGTCTAGGCCATGTTCCGTAAAATCATGGATAGTTATATAAGTTGGGAACATGTTACCATTCTTGCTGGATGAGTTCGACGTATCCATACCTAATCCGCGCTCAGCGACGCCCTGCATCGTAAAGGGTGGTCAGAGAAGATGGCTCGACAAAAAGCTAGGGAGCGAAATGCGGATTTACGTGCTGATTACTGTCATCTGATCTTGGAGTTTTGCTAATACCACCTGGTCCAAGTAGATGAGTCTGGATGTGATAAGCGGATAGAGTTCAGATGGACCGGCTGGCGCCTCTTGGTATAACACCAGTCCAAGTGTCCAAGTTCCATCGTGATCAACAATATCAGATACTTCTTGCAAATGCATCTTCTTCCCTTCGACAAGAATCAGTTCACTATCAATCTATTCTACTATTTCGACTCTCTGACCCATCCCAGATCTCATATCTTACTGAACGATATGTGTTCTACCCTGTATAAGTAGATTGTAACATACGAAAGGGGATGCTGCTTTACCAAAGTGTCCTAAACAGGTGATAGCTTGCATTAGGGCAAAGGGTGCTTCAGAATCGCATATCAGAATGCCACATTTTCTCCTCCTCTGCAAATCTGGCTTTGCGAGTGAAACTTAGGGGCGAGATGCAGGGTCGCTGTAAAACAGTACCAGGTGGGTAGCTCTAGTCTTAGTACTCTTCCGCTTCTGCAAGAAGGTTGAAATCCAAATACCATATTGAATACTGAGGCACAAACAAATACGTGCTCCAAAGACACGCCAAAGATGTTACTACCAATGTAAAGATTCGTCCAAAATCACTTTTCTCAAAAAGTAGAAGGCTTGGCTTGGGCCAAGGACGTAATCATCCCCCTTCGATATGCCTGCCTGGTATAGGCTCAGTGAGCGCTGCCCGCCACTTAGGTGCACTGAATTTCTCAGCGAAGTACTGTGTCTCGTGCACCACACGCTCGCGAGCAAACTGCATGATGGAGACTGAGTATGTTGGTACTCCGTCATAGGTGATGATGCATTCGCTCACCCATAGATGGCCGTCGCCTGAGATTCGTAGCACCGTAAAATGCCGGTCAGCTGGGTGTCCACCACGCTGTGCAGAAATTGCCGCGAGGCCTCTGAAACGCTCCCCTCACTGCGGGTAGTCTAGGATCGCGTCTACGGCATAGATAGCGTATTCGGCTTCGGTATCACTGTCATCGGATGCCCGCCAATGTTCCTCGATTGCTTTCCTGGTCGAATTCATCGCACTCTCGCTTCCGATCATGATGACAAACAATAATATACTTTGAGCTGCTAGGAAAGGGATCGCTAGATCCTGTATGAGTTATGGGACATAGGCTATATCAGTTTGTCGCTCGGTGGATGAGCTTGCTGACCAATGCGGCCAATGACATCACGAAATCCTCCAGTACCGCACAATATGCGTCCCCAAAGGGGCCCTCCTCGCCGCTTTAGCTGGCTCGACCGCTAGCGCGGCAGTGACCAAATATTAGCTTTCGGTAAAGCGTATGACTGATCAACGAACGAGAAGAAGCGGCAAAAACAAATATTTCCTAAAATGCGGATAGTAGAGAAGGCGATTTTACCTTGGTAGGGACTGGAGCTACTTCAGCCGCTGACCAAACCATTAAACACGTTCAATCACCTCCGCTAGCTACTGCTTACCACTTCCGCTGCCCAAACGCACGCAGCCTGAGGTGTAGTAGGTGCGGAAAGATTAGGTATGGATTAAATCAATGCAAAGGCAGCTACTTACATGTGAATAGATTTTAGCGTTTTGATTGGAAGATGCCAATTTTTGAAAATAGTAATGAGCGAAGTGGCCCGATCAGCCGCCAGGTGGCTAACTCAGCCGGGAATTACGTTATTGATGCCTTTGAAAACGGTCGTGACGTTCATGATTCCACATTCCGACCAATAACGCAGCATTGAATCGGTGAATTAGTTAGTTGCCTTATCGCTACTACGCTAGGCTAATACCTCTATTAAAGATAGCTCTAGGTAGGTATTATTTCAGAACCTGCCTGGATCAACTACTGACTCCTATTGACCTTCTCGGACCGGACCGACCTCATATTTTGAATCAGTTAGTTGCGGATGTTTCGTCGTCCGGCTGTCCTCAACTCGCTGAAGCACTATTGCAATATGGCGACAAACATACAGTACGAAGTTATCATCATCGGCTCTGGCCAATCCGGCACGCCCCTTGCCGCCGCATTTGCGAATGCTGGACAAAAAACAGCGCTGATTGAACGCGAGCATATCGGTGGAACCTGTATTAATGAAGGCTGTACACCGACAAAAACGTTAATTGCATCGGGTCGCATCGCCTATCTAGTTCGTAAGGGACTAGAGTATGGTATACACACTTGTGAGCACGAGACCGATGTGAATGTGGCCGTGGTCGATATGCTCAAGGTCCGCCAACGGAAACGCAACATCGTCGCCTCATTCCGCGGTGGTAGTGAGACTAAGTTAAGAGATGCTGGCGTGGATACCCTAATAGGTGAGGCGACTTTTGTGGACGAGAAGACACTCAAGTATAAAGATGCTGGTGGCAATGTGAGAATTATCCAAGGCCAGAAGATATTCATCAATGTCGGAGCACGACCTGCACCGCCACTCCTCGAAGGGATCGGCTTACTTGATCAAAAAGCAGTCTTGGATTCCACGTCAATCCAAGAGCTAGAAGAGGTTCCAAGCCACCTCGTGGTGATTGGAGGAGGATATGTGGGAGTGGAATTTGCACAATTGTTTCGTAGACTAGGTGCACAGGTTACTATAATCCAACGTGGAAGACAATTACTGCCGCGCGAGGACGAGGAAATTGCTCACCTACTGCGAAATATTTTTCAAGAGGATGGACTTACGGTACATTTGAACTCCGACCCTGTCAGAATTGCGCCGTCGCCTAGCGGGTTTACTCTTTATTTCCGCGACAATAATAGCGATCGAACCGTCGAAGGAACGCACATCCTATTCGCTACCGGCCGCATTCCAAATACAGACCGTTTAAAGCCAGAAGCTGCAGGTATCCACACCGACAAGAAAGGTTATATTGTGACAAACGAATATCTCGAGACTTCATCTCCTTCTATTTTTGCAATAGGCGACGTGAAAGGACCACCGGCATTCACGCATATCTCCTACGACGACTTTCGCATCCTTCGGTCTAACATGCTTTCATTACCACCTACGAGGCTCTCTACCAAAGACCGCATTGTCCCGTACGTGGTGTTCACCGATCCCCAACTAGCGCACGTCGGCCTCCATGAGAAGGAAGCTCGTGTAAAGTTCCCCAACAAGAGGATTCAAACTGCGAAAATGCCGATGGCATACATCGCCCGCGCGCTAGAAACGGACGAGTCGAGAGGAATGATGAAAGCTGTCGTGGACGCTGATACAGGGTTGATTCTAGGGTTTTCCTGCTTGGGCATCGAGGGTGGTGAAATCATGAGCATCGTGGAAGTAGCGATGATCGGAAATGTTCCCTACCAAAAGTTGCGAGATGCAGTCTTGGCCCATCCTACTCTAGCAGAGAGTCTGAACAACATTTGGGGATTTTTGGAGTGATGGATAGGTGAAGAAGCCTCGTGCTTGTGTCAGCAGGAGGGGTTCGAGAAACAATCGAAGAGTGTAGGTGGTGACACCGATTTCTGGAAGTACTGTATGAACTTCTACTGTCCTCCCAGGATGGTTCCACGCCCTCCCGCCAAGCTGGAAATGATCCACGATATGATAAATAGTGAAACCCTGACTATACCGTACTGATAGCAGTATATAATCAGGTAATTATATTGTGTATTTGAATAATTTGCCATCGTTCGGTGTATCTAGTATCAAAGCTCACTATATTCTTCAACGGTGTACGGTCTCTTAGGTATTTCTAAGCCAGATTTGTCTAAGAAAGCTGACGGAATCGGCAAGATGAGTTGCTATTTTACAGACAACAAGGTACTTTACGGAGAAAGGCGAGCGAGGGCCTCTCAAAAGGATCAAGGTCTTTAGACTTTAACATGGATTGGGCTGTAATCGACGGAACAGAGTGAAATCAAAAACGTGAAGCAACAATAAGTCCGGGCAGACTAACAAACGTTTGTCCTAACCGGCACCAGGTAGACTTTTCTTCACTCTTTATGGAGAGACGCACGCCGATGTGGAAGCCGCAGCATCTGGCTTAATGCCTGAGACAGTACTCGAGGAAGAGACAGTGCCCGATGAAGAAATATTACTAGAAGAGCGTGTTGCCGCAGCTAAGGCCATCGGCGTAGAAGTTGAACTAATATTGGTCGTTGACTTATAGCTAACTGCTAGTGCCACTCGGGTATAGAACAAGGTAACAGCTGCTTATATTAAAGGAACCACTGCATCGTCGTTATGTTTGTTATTTTTGTTCCGGATGGTGATCTCCGCCGAGAACACTGGGGCTGCGGTCAAGTTTGAGGGAAAATTGACAAGATTGACATGGGCCGCTCCCTTGTCTTGCTTAGCCCGTTTCGCCGCTGGCTTCTTCTTGTCCTCGGGCAGCAATGTCAACGGATGGGCGAATTCAGCTCTGATAGCTGGCGAAATGTCGCAAAGTTGGGCGATGCGTCTTGTTCAGAAATTTCTTCGCATTCAGCCGGGGTCCGTCCAGTCCCCTGATGGACCTTTTCGGCATCTGCGGGTCTCCAGGCATACGGGGTTGAGCCACATTCTTTGGGTTCGGAATCGCGGCTTCTGGAGTCGCGGTCTGTGACTGAGATCGGGGCTCCGTGTGCGGTTTCGTCGAGGGACCAGCTTGGTTCTCATTCCTCGCTAGTCCACTCCGGTCGAGGGCGGACAATGCCCCCTGCATATGCCTGAGAGATGGCTTCCCTCATATCAGCTCCTTCTTCCACTCGGTAGACTAGAAAATTAGACTTATCAAGCGCGGTTCGACTTCCTAGTTCCTAATGTACTACATAAGGGGTCCAGTATAAGAGGTTCAGGAGACCACAATCAACACTCTCTTGTCTCTTATTTTCTGCAAATCGGCCAATGTCGCTCGGTTACCTTCCCTCAGAGAAGCGTTTTTATTCTCTCAGAAACGCCAATGCGCAACGAGCGCTCAATCACGAAACTTGGGATTCCCCATTTCCAAGCAAGCAATACTTCGCCTGGCTCGCTCTATAGGGCGCATCACTCACGACAGTGAGCGGTGATTAAAGATCAGACATTCTTTCGTTCGCTATAAAGACTCATTCCTGGCAGGAGTGAAACGTGGAAAATCTCGCGTCATCATGGAGGCTGTACCCCCAGCCCCCGAGCGCACTTTCTATCTCTTCCCTTGGCTCCTAACCGAGTTGCGGCTCGCCATTTGGCGCGAATGACTGCCGTATCGCGTGGCTGAGCTCGATACTCCCATATATAGCGACATCTACGGCTGGCAAAAACCGGTTGCCTGCGACTTAACGCAAACGTTGTGCATGATTGAGCACCAACCGTTAATCTCTCTTCTGCCACGAGTCACGAGCCGTCGTCTTAGAGGCCGGCGGCTATGCCGGCGCGAATAAGGACTTCCCTACGGAATGTGAGTAGTCGTCTAGTAATATGCTTAACGAATGGTTCGACCCGGCAAGAGACTTACCGCGCCTCAATTACTGCCCTAGTTATGAAGCCCACTACGGTACCTAAGGTAACCCGCTCCTCGACCTCGTCTGGCAGGCTGCCCGAGCGCGCCGCGGTGTATCTCTAAGGTTCGCGTTTCTTAAGTCCTGTTCTAGGAACGACCTAGAAATCATCCAACGACTACCCCGCTAGAGGGTGGTTATGCGAATATTTATTGTGCACGCGAGCCGCAGATTCGGTGCGGCAACATGTCTATTTGGGCTTTTAGGAGATGCGCCCGTGCAGATGATCGACGTGTCCGACCAGGCGAGAGTGGATGCCTTCTTCGACTTAGCTGTGAGTTGCGAGCAGAAAGGCAAGGCAACGGTACGTCAGAATTTCCGTAGAGGATCTGTGGAAATCCTCCAGCAAGAATTAAAAGACGCCGTCATCAAGCAATTCGGATCTGAGCAACAAGCGCCGGAAATGCTTCCGGCTATCATGTTTCGGCTTTGCACGAAGATGTGCAACCATTCAGACGAGGGAGAGACTGGCTTCCGTCCTCTCTTCAGAGAAGCTGGGGAATGTTGGCCGAGGAGGGAACGACGAGGAAGATGCAGGTTAGGTCAGCCAAGGACACCGGTGCCCTCTGAAAGTATGAGGTATTTCTTGGACTATGAGTAAATTGTTACTAAGTCCCTATGCCAAGATGTGCAAATGCGCGTTTTGACGGCCTGCCCTGCACCCTGGGCGGTCTTCGGGTGAAGAATATTCAGGTGGGTGAACTGCCGCCTGAAGCCCGCCTGGATAAAGCGGCGAGGCGCCCATGACCGAACGATGGGCGCCAGGTGAGATCGGCCATACTTTTGGCTGTTGTATGTTTTTGGTATTTGTTTCTTGTTTCAATAGACTTTTTAAGTTCTTATAATCGCAAAAACCCATAGTCTAGTATATTTCTAGTTTTGATCCAAAGTTGGAAGTGTACGCCGGATCAAGTAGGTTTTGTGAGCTAGTGAGTAGTGAAAGTCTACATGGAATGCGACTTCACGAGCTGAAACATGAATACTATAAGGTTGTCGGAAGTTGCTCAAAGTATTATTCAGTGTGCATGTAAGGAAGAATTTTCAGGCATAGAAAACCGCTAATGCAACGGTCTCAACGGCTCCAGATCCCAATGCTACCTGTATACCACAGACACTTCCGAATTCGGGAACGTCGCTGTAGGTTGGTGGCAACATTTCTCGACGCACATGCTCGCCGGTCTCCACGCAGCCTAGTGGAAGGACCCGGCCCAAGCTTGTTATGAACTAAAAGAGGAAAATGTTAGCATTGAGACCTATCCAACAACACCCAGCAAGCGCCTTACCTCAATTCCACAGAGCTTGCTTTGATAACTATCAAGAGGCGCCTGATAGGCAGCAAACAGGACCATATCAACGATTTCCTCGTGCTGGTCGACTTGAAACTGAGTGGTAGGAGTTGAAGCCATGGCGATCTCCTGAACACTAGAATCTTCACAGGCGCGTTGTGTTGAGCCATCTGCAAAATTGAAGACAAGTCCCTTTTTAGTTCGCTTGTATGCTTCGATATTCGCGAAATCGTCATAGGCCTGGATTTGGGAGAGCTGCCGACCAGCGAGGCTCACAAAATACGCCGGAGGCTCCAGAACACGTGGGAAAGGGTTATCAAAAACGGGGAAACGATTGTGAGCGCCGTTGCGGCGGTCCTCAAGATAGTACTTGTCCCGTGGCCAGTCGAGCGGTGGATAGCGACTAATCCACTGGGTGTGTTGCGTAAAGTCAATACCAGGAGGCCCATGAGCATGAATAGGGCGAACATATTGATCTGCTATGATAATAGAAAATGTGGTGATGGTTTGATCCTTGACAACAGAGTCAGAGCTTTATCACCCGAGGGTCTCCGAAGAAGTTACTCACGTTAAATTCTCCTGCGATACCAACGACCTCTTGTCCAAAGCTGACTCGCAAAACCTGCACTATATCACCGTCGTCGAGGTTTCCGAGAACATAGCTGGGCTTTGACAAGCTATCAGGAGTAATAAACCCAATACCACGAATCCTACGCTCCTTGTCGTTAAGCGCCGGGCTACCAAACGATAGGCACAGACCAAGGATCACTTCTGGCGAGTCCAAAGTGATCTGTCTAGCTAATTCACTTCGATTGCCAAACAATCGTGGGGAAAGTTCGTCCAGAAGTTGGAATTCGACGCCGAGGATCTGACTCTCAGCTCCAAAGTAGGCGGTGATCTTGTTCAGGTTGCTCTTTTTGACAATATCAGGAACGAAGTAGACGGTTGAGGCTGCTTGGGGCATCTCGCGTAAGTCTCTCGAGATGAAGATTGTGCAGCGAGAAGCTAGCTTGCGCATTTGAGTAGAGACGATGCCGGTTACTGGTCGAACTGCGGCATGTCGGGTCTCAATTTCACGAATGATTTGTTCACTGTTGATCCATATCCGACGTCTGTTCCTGAGTGTCATCGAGTCTTTCACAAAATCGACGAGGCTGTTATTATCATCGTCCTTCACGCCGCCGAGCGCCTCTCGGATTAGACGGACAAGTTTATCGAAGGGATAGGCAGAGGTTTCGTGTCGCAAGACTTCTGCTAAGGCTTCACTTCCACACCAAGGGGTATCAACAAGCATGCGGGATCTCCAAAAAGTTTGGGGCAAGTTCACCGAGAGTTCTCTAAAAGCTGAACTTGCCAGGAAGAGATTGAGCACTGATTTAGTGGGCAGTATCTCCAAGATAAGTAAGCGTACTTCGGTCGGGATTGCCGCAAGGGCATCAGAGAGGGCTTTTGCGTCGAGACCTGAACTCGCTCCCCTGTCGCGCTTGATATTGAATGAAAGTCCCTTTTTAGGGGTCTCCAATGCGGCGTTAACCAATGGCTGTATATCAACTTTTCGTTGAGGATTCACTACTGTCCACTGTAACTGAATTAAGTATTTTCAACGCGAAAATATAAGTCTGTTGGGACCTACCTCTGTATTCTCCACGGGATTCCAGTAATGTTTGTCGAATCGGTAATGTTGGCGAGATGGACTGTCGAATGCATTGCCAAATCCCCAATTGTACTCTTTCGAGTCTCGATCTTTACCAGTGACCTCGAAGACAAGCAAGACTTCGCTCAAATCCAACGGCCTAGCCGCCCCCACCACTTCCTCATGAACACTCCTCAGAACTTGCAAGCAGGCATCGTGCACCAAGTATCCTTGTGATCTTACGAAGTCGCAACCGAGAGAGGGATGGAACTTCCAGGGTCCGTCCTCCCTATCATAGTGCACCCGTCCCTGTGCATAGCACAAGAAGTCAGCCTGATGCGCATTTCGGGCTAGAATAGACAGACTCACAATCGGAGTGAGCAGGGTGTCGCTCTGCAAGTCTTCGGCGTTCGCATCAGGCGTACTCTCCCCATAATGGGAGAGCATCCGAACATTTTCAAGCCACTTTCAGCAGCGACCATGTATATGTTAGACCTTTGAGTCAACAGGAACCTCGGGACCCGCAGAATATAAACTCACCTTGGTGTCCTGGAGGCGGATCAATTTTTGATCGTACCCTCTTCGCGATTCACATGTTTCATAGTGACAAATGTCATCCTGAGGGATGTCCTTGAAATACCTACTGTTAACTTGGCAGAATTACCTGGTCGACTGAGTACATACCGAGACCCGGAATCTCCCGCGAGGGCAATCACAACGATCCTCAAAAAGTGAACCGACTAGATTTTCCAACTGATCACCTTCTGAATGAAAGGTTGATGCTTTCACAATTTTTTGCCACGTCGCAGCGCCGCCACAGATGTAGCAAAAACATTCGGTCGAGGGTTTGGCTTTCTCAGCTTCCTTCTTCCTCTGGAATTCGAGTACTCGTTTCATCAGTGAGTCTGACATCATGGCAAAATCGGACACAGGGAGGCAGATTGATGAAGACTTAGATTCGACACACAGCGAGGGAGTGCCACGGTGTTGTGGTGACTTTTGCCTTTCCAGATTCAGCTGCATGTAACATGCGCGCCGAGGCGGGGGACTTCCAGCGAGCTTAGCCTCGTTAGGTAGCCAGCAAGCTTCAACCTTACTAAGCCACTGGCGGACCTACCTACCTTCCTGGCAACTTGGAAGTTGGATGTTGGAACCTTCCTGGAACAAAATCAGAACTTGTCACAATTTTTGGGCTCGAGAATGAAACGGGAGAGAAATAAAAAATTATTGCTCGTCCTTTCAGATAAGACATACCTCCATTCATAATTCTATTCACAAGTGCTGATGTTTCCACAATTTCAATATAGTGCGGTCTAAAGAGTGCAGGTGGCTAAGCATAAAGTATGGGAGTTCATGTACCTGGTCCATGATATGCCTCCCAATTGTAATTCCAAGGGCACGATACCACCTTCTTCTGCATCTACTTCAGTGGAGAGTCCAACCATCATGGTGGGCGGTAAGCCCTCGGCGGGGTAAAGGGGGTCCGTAAGTTAGACCGTAACTAATTGAACACCCGTGGACTGCACGACTCCAAATACCGCCACCACCTCCTGGTGCTTCTCTCCAAGCCCTGCCTCTGTCTGTCACACTCTGCTGCTGACCCCCATCTTGAAACCTCCGTACCCTCGATATGCCCCCTATAAACATGACAGTCTGGCAACTACTCGACATCGAGGACGCTTTGGTTTCCGACGAAAATCCCGCGCGCGATGACGGTGTCTTCGACTATGAGCGCTGCGCCAGACTGCATAACTACCTGGTTGCATACGGCTGGATGGCCCGTCACGGACGAGATACGCCCGACCTCACAGCGTTAGCTGAAGAAAGGAGGTTCTTCAGCGACGAGTGGAACCCAGATGCAGACCGCCGTGTGCTCTTGGATCCGTCGCTTAACGCTTGGCTGGATAGGATCTACGATCCTACGCATGAACTTTTCTTCTGGGTCGTTGGAGTTTCAATGGAACCCTGTGACGAGACCTTTCCCTCCGATGAAAACGACCTTGAAGATGAAGGGATCGCGCGATTTATTGTGATCTATGATACTACGCCTAATGCATACTCCCAAACTCTTGGGGTTGTCTACGACCAGCAGTTCCATAGGGTCTCATTCCCTTTAACTATCGGATCCACTGTCAATATCGAGCCTATCGACGAACATGAGGAGATGTGGTTTCCATTCGAGACCCTTCTAACGCAGTGGATCCATCTGATTCGTCTTGGTAAGGTAGTCCCCGGACTATCGCGAGAGGACAGGTCTCGGCACCGAGCCCAGGAGGGATTATGGTCGTGGCTTCCCTACTGCGATGCCCAGGTTGATAATACTGTTACTGCGATTGAGCGCTATCTAGTCGCGGTCGAATCCCGAATGCCCGTCGACTCACTTCTGCCTACGACTGGGGCTCTCTTCACAGATGCAGAACTAGATACGGCATCTGTATCGCAGGAATGCTTTATTCGTTTGGTTCTAACACGGATGAAGTCCCCGCGTTTCAAATTTATCGCACCTGGGCTTGAGGTTCCACATGATAAGGATGCATTCGCGAGGCGCCAGAGCTTTACTCGTATACCTTACGACGAGGGAACCATGCCAGCAGTCTTGATTTTTGCCGCAGGACAAACCGTCGACTTCAACATAGAACTAGAAAGGCTGTTCTTCGAACGTCATTATGAAGATGTGGCTTTGACCACGGGGACTCCAATATTCACAGGATTATATAGCGAGCCTACAGTTCGGAGTTGGTTTGAGCCAGAGGAGGCAGGATTCCGCCTTCTGCTTCCATTTGCACTAGGGAAAGTTTCTCATGATGATGGGGCGCGACTGAGCGATGGTAACCTAATTGCGCCGGGCTCGTTCACGGCGCTTTTCCAACATGGCTACCATCCCTTTGGAGGTGAGCACCGCTCGCAGAGGATGGAAAGGCTATTCGACCATTGGACCGAACTGATCGAAAGTGGTGTATGGACAGTGGGTGATGAGGGTGTGGAAGGAGGCATTGAAACGTTCCGCGATGCAGACAGTGGCGCCTGGAGAGATTACTGGATTCCACCAGACTGGTAGCATGACGCATTAGGGATTTCATGTCATATCAAGTTGAACGAACTTTGAGCACTATCTGTAACGCATCTAAGCAACACAAGAACCACTATAGCAATTTGCGCCCGAGCAGTAAGCACTAGAGTTCCCGCAATATCCACTGACAGAACAATAATCGCCAAACAATGACCCTGGGCATGTCATGTTGCCGGCGAAATTAGGGCCGCACTCGCCATTAGTAGATGTATACCCCGAGATTGAACACGCCCCTGAGTAGCAGTTAGGGGGACTGCAGTAGTCATTCGTGCTACCACAGTATCCACTTGTTGAGCAACAACTACCAAACTGTATCCCAGTGCATGTTTTGTTACCAGCAAAGAGGGTCCACATTCACCGTTCGTCGAGGGGCCTCCATTATCAGTGGCACAGTTCCTAGCGTAACAATTTCCCGCGCCATAGAAATTAGTTCCTTTCCCGCAGTATCCGTAAACTAATAACAAAATAGCAACAGTTAGTCTCATTTAATGTCTGGGCTACCTTTTGTCAAGGGCACGAATGTTCTTACTAATGCAGTAATAGACATGGGAAGGTACTCACTACTGCAGCAGTCACCAAATTCGGAACCAGGACAGGTCATGTAGCCATTATCCGGTCCACAGAGCCCATTAGTGCTGACTGTGCCATTCGCTGCCGACCCACAATCATTCGTACATTGACCTGTCGATGAACAACAACTAGCACAAGAAATTTGTGTTAGCGTGTGATCCCATTATTTAAGATAGAGGGGGAGAAGGAAAAATAGGCACTGACTTTCCAAATCCACTTCCAATACACGTAACACCCACTCCACAAAAGCCATCAGTAGAAACAATAGGCGTGGAGACTGGTGCAACGCAGATATCGTAATTGAGCCAAAGATTGGAGCAATTAGTGTTGAGATAGCTATTCAGCGACCGAAGCTGAGTAAAGTTTATTCCGAATCGAAGGTCAACCGTAGCGCAATCATCCCCCGAAACTACCTGATAATACTTTCCACAGCTTTGGGTGGTACCGGATTGTGTCGGATAGGCGGCCGTTGCGGTCGTGTAGTATGCATTAATTCCCGTAGGCGCAACAATACTAATGGCTGGTGTAGACCATGTACCGCCAGGGGCGTCCAAACAAACACGCTGGCCATTGGCTACACTGTCACAACTTCCTTGAATGTTGGGGTTCCATGCCAGGAACTGAGCTTCGGAGACGTTGTAGGTGGAGTTCGAGGCGAGCTCGGCGAGAGATGCACTAGTAAATCACAGAATTTCAGCAATTCGGTGTCCTTCTTTAGAGAGTCAACTTATACAGGAGAAAATTTTGTTATTACCAGGTTGGAGATTCCCAAACAGTGGTTATCCGACAAGGTAGAGGTAAGCAGACAGGAGTATCGATATAGCAATCAAAGTTCCCTGTCGCCTGACGGGCATCTCCTGTAGAGATATTATAGCTGTCGACATCTTCAGTAAGAATCTTATACTATTTGATCCTTTCACCTATCATAGGCCAAAAAGGCGACGTGCGTGTCACACAGACTATTGCAGGTCAGCCAATTGCTGATCGGCTGCACTAATTGACCGAGGCAAGTTGCTGTGGGTAAAGGAACATATGTTGTTGTTGTTGTTGTTGTTGTTGTTGTTGTTGTTGTTGTTGTTGTTGTGACAGAAATCGCACTTGTCACAGGCGCGATTGTTTGCGGGCCGTGGTACAGAGTAGATGACGAGGTAGTGTAGGGTAATGTCGTGGAGCAGTTATTTTGCACCGAGTCGAATTGCTCGATCAGATAATCCGTAAAGTTGGTTGGGGCCAGCCAGGGATCCAAGAGTCGCAGCCGGTATAGTTCTAGGAAGCATTCACTGCAGAACTGAGATGAATTAGCACTATTCCCTATCAAATCTTTGGAGGGCACTTGATACATACTAAAGAAGAGTTGTAAAGGTTGACCATTGCCTGCATATCAGCAGTCATTGAGCTGATGTCAAAATCTGTCTCATTGCAGATCGCAGGCATGTCAGTCTCATCAAGGCACATTAACGCGTCATATCGAATGTAATCGCTGCCTTGCCAGGTTTGCGAATCAAAGAAACACCAATTCGACTGACTGCAACCCAGGAAGAGTAACCAATCAGCATTTCATGCAGAGGACACCCCTTTTCTTGTCTCAGTTACTTACGAGTCTTGCAGACAAGCAATCTGGGCATTGTATGAGAAAGATAACGTTAACGCTTTCGCCTCCACAATGACACCGCTCTGAATAACTGTTTGACCTGCACAGGCAGATCCCACCTCTGAAGTCCATACTTAAAGAGAGCTTTGGCAAGAGGCTGTGCAGAGAGTGGTGATATTATCCATGTACCAATCTATATATGATCAAACATTAGGTCACGGGAAAGGTGAACGAGGGGCTACAGACACCGGCTTTCACTCGGACTGCTTGCGTTCACCTACAATTATAGTCAACGCCGTTCCCAAGTAACTTAATATGGACACTGACTCATCACATGTAACCGTAGAATTTCTGCCCAATTCCTTCCTTCAGCGGTCTTTCATGAATTTTGAGAGGGGAAGGGGGGGGGCTGGGGGTTATACGCGATATTTCCGAGTTGGACTTACAATGCATTGAGACAACCGCTTGTCAGGTTGTACGTTGTCTGTATAGTGTCTGGATCGTAGTAGGTAAACAACTGGAAATCAGCCGTAGCCAGTGGCACTATCGCAACCCATGTTGCAATAGTCACAAGAATCGAATACCAGAGCATATCGTTCCGCTCGCTTCCAAACTGCTCGAGATTTGGTCAAGAATTGAGGCGAAGACAGGAATTGAGGATCCTCTTCGACAAATAAAAATTTCCGACTTAATCCTGACTTCGAGGGTTTCCCACTCAAAATGAACTTCAATCTTTCCAAGCAGTGGAGATTCAATCATGAATTAACGACAATCACATTCGCATTTCAGACTAGGGAATATCAGAGGCCCGTCACTGTAGTTGTATTCTGCATATCGCTTCATCTGTTAGAAACTGGAACCTCATTGCAAAGGTTCAGGATAAATAAATCACACACACACACACACACACACTCACTCCTATATCCATAACAATTCGTTCAAAGGATACAGTGTCCTACTCATTGATCTCTCGTGGAGCTATTCCAAGAACCAGCGCTTCAAGGGCGTGCTGTCCGGAACCAAAGGAGGCCAGCCAAGTTTCGACGAGGTAGATCTCGCCGGACCTGGAAATCCCCAAAAAGAACCGCCCATGATCGAGGACTCCGATTGGAGAAAGGGGCTCACCAAGTACTATGGCCCACTCCGCAAATCTGTCATCCTCACCTTCGGCGAGAAGGGGGTCGAATTCAAAGGGTTCGCGAGCGCACGAAATCCCCTGGCCACGGTGATTGATGGCCAGACCCCCAAATTCTGAGAGGAAGCGGTCTGCCGCTTCAGTCCAGACGAATCCTGACATCTGCAGCCGATCCCGCCACACACTGGTATCGATCTTGCGTCCAGGCCGCCAGCCCGCATTTCGGAGGACGCGCTCAGTCTCGAGTTCTTTCTCATCCATCATTCACGTTTTTCATGGTCCTGCCAGTGCCAGACGATGTGGGAGATTGAAAATTGGCAGAATTTCGATGTGGAGAAACGGCAAAGGGGCATTGAGTATAATATTACTAGGGACAGAATAATAATGTACCGAGTCTCGGAGGAATAATTCTGCCAGGCCGCCAGGCAGAAGCATTGGCCGAGTAGAGCGACCGTCGCTGTACGGAGTACTCGGGACCTTATCGGAAGTCACATCCATCTCCCCCATCTCACTATGGAACAACCAACGAAAACACCCTACGAAAGGGTCGTCCGCCTCCTCAGGAACCATATTGATGATTGAACTAATATGGAATCCGACATCGATGACAGAAGAGCTCCTAAACCTGATCGATCATCCAGGGAGAAAACCCTTTGATCCCAGGGACCGAGAGCTCACGGACAGCGCCCTCATGCAATGCGTCCCTGAGCGCACATGGGCATTCGTCACATAAAACCCCCGAAATAACACTGGTCGCCTGGGGAATTCATCCTCTGCCGGCAACGGAATCGCAAAGAGACGCTCCTCCTGCGACACAAAATTAGTGCATCCCGTAGTCATTTCGCATTCGATTGAAGAGCTCGAAGCAATCTTTGCAGATGGGTATTCACTACCGCTATGCGTGATCTTTGAAAGTCAAAGTTGCTACTGCGGGTTGATTTGATAACCTACCAAAATACTGGTGGTTTGAGTCTCGAATAACGGCTGGACTACCGATGGGCCATTGCTGGCTGCAATGGAAAGCACTTTATCCCACACACGAATTGGCGCGTACGAGACCGGTTTCAGCTATCAATCCTTGACGGCCATAGGAGCCATCTTACACCCCAATTCGACCGAATCTACATCGTGTCTCGCAGCGAGCTACCTTTCCAATAGTCTTTGCCAAATGTCATTTCATCTTGAAGTTGAGAGAACATTCTCGACGACAGAGTTTAGGTACCGAAAGTCCCAAGTAAACAGTAACTCGCGGAGCCTCCATGTGGCACTGTATACAATCGTGTATATAAGAGGGCCGTCGCCCTACTCAGGTAATACCGTAGGAGGTAGATGGCAGAGAGACGAAGTTGGCACTTTTTTTTTTTTTTTTTGGAAACCAGCAGATGCAGGCAATCAAGAGCGAGTATCCTTGATGGGGTCCTTTTCCGCTCCTTCAATCTGCTTCAAGAAAGCCTCTGCAGCGTCCGGGTCGGAAGCAAAGATGTGCTCCGCGACCATCCGTCGCGGCGTCTCTCCCAACCATTGGAAAAGCGAGAAGTCCTGGAACCTGTCCGCACGGAAGATTTCAAGGACCTCCAGTGGCTCGTCATCACTCAGATTCTCAATGAAATGTCCCATGTTGCGCGGAACGATGCCCACATCGCCAGCCATGTAGTCGAAAGTGCGGGCATTACCCTCGGCCGCGAAAATGGTGACTCGCGCGCGACCTTTCTTGAAATAGCTCCATTCATCCGCGTTTGGGTGCCAATGCATCTCGCGAAGCGCCCCAGGTTCAAGTTCTAGATGGGCTGCAGCCACAGTCTTTGAGATGGGGAAATTGGTAGAATCCGTGATTCGTACCCTGCCCCCTGAGGTACGAATCGGATCCTGCGCGTCCATGTGGTGCGTGAAGCGAATCTTGGATTTACGGAACCCGCGTGGCTTCTCGTTTTCGATGCTGTCCGGGATCGACCCCTTGAAGATGTACTTTTCTGAAGTCGGAATTGACTTGAATGTATCAGGCTTCAGACGGAAATTTTCTGCTAGCACTGACTTTGATGTATGGGCTGGTGGAAGCAAGAGTTAGAAAGTCGACCGTCAAGGCTTGGCCGGAATGAACGACTTACCCATCCAGTCTGTCAGCAAAAAGGTCGACTCTTCGGAGAAATGGCCGTCATCAAATATCAGGAGAAATTCGGTGCCATTGGGACTCAATCCCTGCAGGGAGTGCGGATGGCCCGCCGGGAAATACCAAAGATTCCCAGCCTCAAGATCATCCATGAAGCTGCCACCGTCTGGATCAAGTGCAGTGACCTATGACATTGTGCTTGTCAGTATGTGCGCTCATTATGAGAGTGAAGACGGTGTAGTGATGGATATCCGAACATCCTGTTCCATGACAAACTCACCCGAACTCTACCTGCGAGGACATATGCCCACTCGGCTTCGGTATGCCAGTGCAACTCTCGGATCACGCCTTCATCCAAGCGCATATTAACCCCCGCGAGTTCACGACTAGTGGGCAACTCGCGGATCGTCGTCTGGCGCGTCCATCCGCCTTCCTACATAACTTTTCAACGGCTGCATCTCACAACCCAGCTTAATTCTACTCAAATGACAAGATGGCTCACCTCAATGCGCGTATGCGAGTCAGAAAAGCTCCAACGCATATTGGACATGCTTCCATGGTCAGTACTTGGAGGGCGAACGAGGTCAGGGTTCTGGCGCTCGCGATCTTTGTTTCGCGGGCCCTGAACGGTTGCTCCGTCGCCATTGCGGAATGGTAATGGCTCGCGCCCCTCGCCAACCGAGTCCACCTTGTGATCGAAAGGGTCTCTGTGCCCGGGGCTAAATGGGGGACTACCAAAGAAATCCTGGCGATTACTCGGAGGGATCCGCATCAATTGTTGCAGTGCATGATCGGGCGTAGGGCTAGCGGAGGCTCCAAACAGCAGCGCCAAATGGATCAGCGCTGCGCATGGCGTGGATTGAAGATGCATGGTGACAGGCGGGGATCTTGCAGCTCAGACAGTCACCCGTGATGCTTGAATGTCAGGCTAAAGAGGTCTTTGCAATGGATGTTGATCACAATGATCCAGATTCAATCCATCTTGGCTGGGACAGAAGGGGAACAAGGGCTGTTTAAAGTCGAGGACTTCCCCGCTTTCTCGCCGTGGACTGGTTGTCCAAGCGCACCATGGCATGTTGTCTTCGTGCTCATCCGAAATATCCGCTCTTTCTGGCTTCCTGGGTTCCTGTGGGGCCGACAAAATCAGGAAAGCTTGAGGACCATTGCGATGATTCCGCTTGTAGGGCTGGAGGGTTGAAGACTCGGCCCAGGAGGCCCGCAGTGGATTTTGCCGAAGACGCCCGAGTATCTGGCAGCCTGGCACCAGTAATCCGGTTCCTCTCCATTGTCTCCAAACGAAAAGAACTGAAACCACTGAAGAACGGGTCTAACCGTCTATGACGGCACCGTAAGTGGGGGTGTGGGGAGCTGGGAAGATGTGGAGACGCGAAGGAGGAACATGAGAACGAAGCAAGTCAAAACGTCGACGGATGGACCGCCTTCTCCACACGAGGAGAACGGGCAAAAGTTTCACCAGTTCATCCCCGCTAAAGCGTCCAGCTGGAGGATTTTCGCACCCTCGAAAGCTGCGACTACTGCGGTGGTACTCAAGGCACTTGAGAACACGACTGCTTCTGGGTGCGGAGCTGCCTAAACAGGTCCTATTCGAAGCTCCAGTCGGTACCTTTGACATCACTAAGACTGCTAAGACATTTGCTAATGTATGCTCTAGTTGCTTCGACAGCCAGTCAGAACAATCCTCGCTGAATCCTCCGCGGTTACAGTACTGATCTTTTGCATCTACGGCAGCCCACATCTTCCATATTCGGTCGCTGGCGATATGTCTTCCGAAACCCAGCCTCTCCTGGGCAACCACCCGCCACGCCCACAGAAACTGTCGCGCTATTTTCGCAATGAACTCGATACACGCAGGGGAGATTTACTACTCCTCTTCTGCTACATCATCACAGGTCTCCTCGACAGCTCCGCCGTCTTCATCTGGGGCTCATTCGTGAGCATGCAGACGGGGAACACGGTCTATTTCGGCCTGGGTCTGGTTGGAACCGACGGCGACCGATGGATCAAATCGGGCGTCTCGATCGCGGGCTTTTGCCTCGGCTCGCTTTGCTTCGCTGCTTTTCATCGAAAATTCTCTCCCAGGCAACGCTGGGTGCTGTGTACTTCGTTTTCGATCCAGATGGCGTGCATCACAGCGGCAGCCGTGATTGTCACCCTTTACCGGCCATCGCGGGATGCCCCCTTGAGCTGGCTGGTGTTGGTTCCCCTCGGGCTTGTCGCGTTCCAGAGCAGCGGACAGGCTGTGGCTAGTCGCGTGCTCAAGTATAATGGTCTGACGAGTGTGGTTCTCACTAGTGTCTACTGTGACTTGTTCTCGCACCATGATTTCCTGTCACCGAAAGTCGTCGGTGATGCTGAAGAGATGCGTCGCGCGGGCGCGGTGGTCTGCCTCTTGTTTGGAGTTATTCTGGGCGGTCTTTGGGCGCATAGTTCGGTTGGCTTGATGGGTGCGCTGTGGACCGCTGCAGTGTTGAAGGCAGCAATTGTACTTGCATGGGCATTGTGGGAGAAAGAGGACTCCTCAGAGACATGATGATGGATCTAATGCGTCAAGGCAACGTTGGCATTTTGCATATAAGTCATTATGCTATGTCTAGCCTATATTCTATGGAAATCCTATCAGAAATATCTATATGCAAGTCTATATGGCTCAGCGACCCCAAGTTGATGCAATCAAAGACGAACTTGAAACCGAGGATGGGTGCGAATCGCCGCACCATATCGTGCAAACTGCAAGGGCAACCCCACACAGGCCACGGCAATGAATGCCAGAAGGGATTTCCCCCATGCCAGCCCAAGATCGGTATACATTGACGGCCCCGCCAGAGGTAGCACCGCTCCGACTAGAGATCGCAGTGCGGTGCTAGCAGCAGTCTGTAGAAAGGTAGGTCACACATGCCCCCTTCTCACACAACTTCCAGAATCCAGACTTGGTCCCCGGCATAGTGTACGCATAAGCCACGAGCGAACTTGTGTAGATCAATACCATGCACACTGCAGTAGATCATTAAGCTCAAATTCTACCTCCCGCCCTCGGGCCTCAAGCTCCAGATACCCGGGCGCACACTTCTCGATAATCTGCACCCACAGGTTCGGATGTCCTTAGCCCATGTCCATGAATTTGTTGCTTCGTCGGGCTGACTCTAAGAGCTCGAGAATAGGACGGTCCATATCCAAGCTATCCAGACCAATACAGAATTCTTGTCAGAATACAAAAAACCGAGCGAGAAACCAAGGAAAGAGGACGTACGGTTCATTGATCCGCGGCGGACCCCCAATCGACGATTCGGCCAAGCACGCAACTCGACGACCCATCGTGTCGCCGAAGAGAACAACCTGGCCCATATTCCAGGGTCGACGGAGGATCGAGTCGCGGACGTGTCCGTTGGAACCAAACTCTAATATGGTCATCTGCCCTGTGGCTAGCCCTGGTGCATCGATCACGTACCACGTGTAGTCCGGCCTGTCGGCGAACACCACCGTGCCACGCCGAGTCATCGAGAGGGCATGGAAATCTGCTTGGTCAAGGTATAGCGCAGGAAGGACCTCGCTAAGCCTGTGCGGAGCAGCGAGGTCTAGCAGCTCCGAAATGTGGCAGCAGGGGGCGTAGCCAGCTGCCGCTGTTTCAAAGGGATGTGTTCCCGTCCAATAGTCCTGGTGGACGTATAGCAGAATCAGGAACTTCACGAGGTGAATATAGTTGCGGGGATAGACCTGCCGGTCTACGGGTGCAGACATAGGAAGCGCTTACCCGGCCGTCGGGCTAGCTGTGAGAGCGCCGAGGCCGGGTAGTCGAGAACTGACCTGTACGCTGGGGCACGACTATGGTAGGACTGTGCTATTTATACATTAGTTTTTCATTTTCATGTCGGGGAACCGCGATAGATAAGATCAAAACAGGGGAAAGAAAGTCAAATAGGCTACACAGACCTCGCGGAATTCCTGACTGACGGTGGCCCATTTCTCCACAAGGGCTCGCCTTTGGCGTAACCCATCTTCGGGGGTTGAGGTTGGCTGGAATTCTTCCTGCAGTGATCCGAGCGTCAATACCCTATATCATAATCAAAGGAGCGCCTTCCTCACCAGTACGAACAACAACCAGCCTTTCACCTCTTCCGGGAGCTCCATTCGGGATATATCCGCCGGTTCCAGGCGGACCTCGGCAATGCCCGCCGGCCAAGATGCTTGCGAGCTCGGCTGCGACATTCCTCGAGTCAAGAATTTGTGTTCGTTGGGGGTCCAGGTCGCTAGGTTCTGGAGGCAATCCTAGATCTAGTGTTTGACATGTTTGTAGTTCCATGGAAAATTCTAGTTTCCTTGGGTTGCTAAATGATAGTATCGAGATTCGAGACTGGTACAGGAATATTGATATTCCAATTTCCGGGGCTATTCCTTGTGTGTTCTAGCAACCTTTGACGGTGGGCCCAGAGAATCACTCGAAGAGTGGAGGCGGTGGTGGCGTAGTCAAGCCTTTTGGTTGGATCGAGTTCACAAGTTCACACCCTGGAAGCAAGCCATGGCGTCGTTTGCCGCACATCCTGCCGGTTTTCCGAAACCTTCATGGAGGATCACCTGCAAATGTTGACATATGTAGGTAGTGCCTTTCTTTTCTGTTGTCTTGACTGTGAAGATCCGCGTACTCATGGAGTTGAGAATAGTTTAACATTGAAGTAGCATGTCAGAGTCTGTCGACTGCTTTTCTTTCCAACGGGGCGAATTGAGTGGATTTAGGCCTCCCCCCACAATCTCCCTGAAGGGATGGCGGAGTAACTGGAGTGGGATCTTCCCCGCAACCAAACTTGCTGGAACCACCCGTCGCGACGTGACATCGTTCTCTGAACCCTGACTTGTGAGAGTCTGACGCCATATAATGGACGTGCGCACATGAGACCTGAATGGATGCTCCTCCGACTTGACGCGCCATCATGTCAGGCTCCCATCTTCTCATGTGTTGAATTCCGCTCTCCTGGTCTATCCCAGTCACACATCCACCTGGTATTTTGCTTCAGTTCTCCAAGACGATCAGATTCCGGGACAGAGACGCTCTCCCGTTAGTATTTGACTTATTCAATAATCTGCTTGGAAGCTCTTCCGATCATGGCCCAGACCTACCCCGATGCCATCGAGAGTGGCCGATCGAGGGAACGCGACGGAATCATCAAAGATCACGAAAAGAGTCATGTTGAGAATCCCACTCACGAATATGAAGACCCGTTTGGAGATGAGGAGTTTGCGGAAGTCAAATATCGGACGCTGTACTGGTGGTACGAGAGGATCGACTCCTTGCGACCAACGAAAATACATGCTAATGACTTAAACTGCGTGTAGGCAATGCGGAATGAGTATGGTGGTACCCTCTTACTATCCCAAGAGAAGCGCGAGTGCTGAGTATCATTCACAGTCATGATCGCAGAAACCATATCATTGGGAATCCTATCGCTTCCTTCCGCCGTGGCAACGCTCGGGCTGGTCGCGTCAGTTTTGAACAATACAACACTTGCCTGGAAACTCGAGGACTAATCATGTCTGTAGAGCGGTGATCCTGATCGTGGGATTGGGGCTCCTAGCCACTTATACCGGATATGTTATAGGCCAGTTCAAACTACGGTATCCGCATGTTCACAGCATGGGTGACGCTGGCGAGGTGCTATTCGGGCGTATCGGAATGGCCCGCTTTGGAAGGGAATTTTTGGGAACAGGACAGTTGCTTTTCCTGATCTTCATCATGGGAAGCCATATTCTCACGTTTACCGTCATGATGAACACCCTCACAAACCATGGCACCTGCTCTATCGTGTTTGGCGTTGTTGGTTTGGTCCTGTCTTTCATCCTTGCTCTCCCACGAACCCTAAGAAAGGTCTCCTGGTTTTCGTTCGCATGTTCGTGTCCAATTCCCACCAAGTTCAACAATGACGAAAGCTGACTGTGAATAGCGTTTGTCAGTATCCTAGCTGCCGTGCTTATCACGATGATTGCGATCTCGATACAACGCCCGGGAGACGGCAAGGTGGACGCGACAACGAAAACCAGTGTTGCCAAAGGATTTCTGGCCGTGACAAATATTGTTTTTGCATATGGTAGATGTCTTGTTCCTGTCCTGCCTTACGCTGTCGTTCTGACCATTACGATAAACAGCTGGTCATGTCGCCTTCTTTGGTTTCATCTCGGAGATGCAAACACCCACAGACTACCCGAAGACTCTATTCCTGCTCCAGGGAACTGATACTTCCATGTATCTTGTCGCGGCGGTGGTCATTTATTACTATGGTGGAAAGGATGTCAAGTCCCCTGCCCTCAGCTCGACCGCTCCCATTACGGCAAAGATTGCTTATGGAATTGCAATCCCAACGGTATATCCAAGTCTTGGTCAATTAAACTGTAACACAACTGATACAAGTGTGATAGATTGTAATTGCAGGAGTGATCAACGGACATGTCGCAGCCAAGTACATCTACGTCCGACTGTTCCGAGGCACTGATCGCATGCATAAGAGAACACTGCTCTCAATTGGATCTTGGGTAGCCATTACCTTCGTGCTTTGGGTGATTGCGTGGGTAATCGCCGAGGCCATCCCGGTTTTCAACGACTTACTGAGTTTGATTGTGAGTGCCTGGAAGATGACCATGCTACGAGACTATAGGACTGATCAAGGCGCGTATAGACTGCCCTCTTTGCAAGCTGGTTCACATGTAAGTATTCTCGCCGTATCGATGAGCAGCACTGACACGTGGGCTCTGTAGATGGACTCAGTGGCATCTTCTGGCTATTTTTGAACTGGGGCCAGTACGGCAGATCAGGGCGGAAAATATTCCTCACGATCATTAACCTGATTATCGTTGGAATTGGGGGTTGCCTTGTAAGTCGATATTCTTTGCATGTGTTGGTATTGAGTAAAGCGTCTAGCTGACGGTATCGTCAAGTGTGGGATGGGCCTTTGGGTTTCTGGGAAAGCTATTCACGAAAGCGCCAGCAAGGCTAGCTTCTCTTGCAGTGGCAACAGCTAAGTCTCTGTCTAGAAGAGAATCTGGAGCATCAGATTTCCTGAGAAGAGACAAGTCCCCGCGACCGAGATACTTCTCCTGGGGCTCTAGGTATTTATGAGTTCGTCGAAGCAATTCCTGGAATATCCTGGCTTCTTTTTTCATGATATTCAAGACTGAAATCACAGGCGATATGTCCAAGTATAAGCTATCCATGTTACAGCCTTCTATGTAAATCTTTTACCAACCCACAGATTGCAATGTCATGGGCGCTTGCGATATTTCACGAACACAGAGTCATGAGATCGTGTCCGTCATGAAAATACGGGACGTCACACTTCATAGACTCACGCCCCTACTTTGTCGGGCTGATCTTGGATCACCTCATCATGAGAATCGAACAAAGATTCGCGCATGAATGGGCTCCGTCGACGAATGTCGAGCCCCTCGAGGACTAAAACAACCAGCACAACCGAGAGCGCAACCCCAACAAATCCTAGCAGTGAACCAGCCCACCCATAGCCCAATGTGTCAAAGAGCTGAAAAGAAGCCAACGGTAGGAACGCACCAAATGCGTTGCGACTGAGTGACGCGGCAGAAAGTGCCGAAGCTGCGTATTTCTCGTAGGCGTCTGTCAAGTAGTTCACCACAGCCATGTAGATGGAATAGATGCCACGCCGGTGCAGCCGATCCCCAATGTAGGAACAGTCCAGTGGATTGACCCGTCGCCCACTAGTCTGCACATCGGTGTCGTCAACTGCATGCCACGGACTCACTTCCTCCGAATCCACTTCAAGATAATTGACTCGGCTCGATCCCTCCCCAGGATTCTGGGCTGGCTTTTGAGGTGGGGTCGTAGCTGCCGCTCGTTCTTTGGCCAAAGTCTCGGACAGGGGCGGCAAGGGTTTGCCAATCTCGCCTTTGGCAGCCCGCCTAGCCACACCAGCGGCCCGAATTTGCTGCTGTTTGTCGAGAGGCAATGGATCATTCTGACGCACTGGGCTCCGGTGTCCCTGCTGACCACACTTCCAGCAGGTGATGAATGCATCCATGTCCTGAGTGGATGACGACGGACGAGCTGACGATGCCTGAGGTGCGTTTCTTCTGGGA
This sequence comes from Penicillium simplicissimum, assembly GCA_024706585.1. Lineage (NCBI taxonomy): Eukaryota > Fungi > Ascomycota > Eurotiomycetes > Eurotiales > Aspergillaceae > Penicillium > Penicillium simplicissimum. The sequence continues at coordinate 97,318 of JAMZTW010000078.1, forward strand.
GCCGTGATGCTTCCTCCACCCTTAACGGCATTCTTGACTGTCAGGCTCAGATCCTCCAACGCCTCAACCAGCTTGCCCTCGAGGGTCTTGGGTTGTGTGGAGGATTGGATATCTTGTCGTCCCAGACAAAAGCGAGCGGTCTTGATTGTCTTGTCCAGCGACGACTCCCCAGTTGCTGTCTCGATGGATCCCCCGACGGGAATACGCTGACAATCCAGTTTTTCGGCAATATGATCAGGAATGACACATCCCTACGCGCCTCCATCGACCAGGACCTTCTGCAGAGTGATCGCACGGATTCGGTTGTCGTTGCTGATGGCGTACACGTTCGCTGTAGTCAAGAACAGACAGGTTTGATCTCGATGGGCATAGGCATCCTGCACCCTGTTGACCTCGTCATCACTGCTTGCCTCCTCAGCTGTTTCGTTGGCTTCCCCGCTCTTTTTGGAACTGAAGTGAGGTTTAGCCGAGCAAATGTTCGTCACGGCCAGAGCGTTGATATGCTCAACTCGCTGTCTCTTGTTAGGATCATATGGTGCCGTAGGCTGAGCTGGCTTCTTCCCTTTGGCCCTTCTGGTGACAGGTCTTCTCAGTAGCTTGCCAACCTCAGTTCTGGCAGAAGGAGCCATTTCCATGATCTGAGCGAGTGACATGGAGACTGTTGTCGTGTTCAAGTATTCAAACCAGTCAAATCGCGATCCACCAAGGCCTTGAATTGGAGCTTGTCCTTTGCTGCGCGTCGCTGCGGTCCCTTTTCAGGTCCTGTCTGAGTTTGAGTCTCTGTTCTCGGTTCCAGTCTTCCCGAGGCCGCCCCATCCATACCAGAAGATACCACCAGCGAAGAGGAGGCTGCCAGGAATGGAGGTATACAAACGTGCTTCAGGAATAGGCCGATCTTGGAGCGGATTGACCACAGTACCGATCACCGCGCCAACGGAAATCGCAAGTTGAACCAGTCCGGTACAAGAAGTGCCCCATCCATAATTGTGACTGAATGTCTGACCGACACTGGAAAAGTAGAGGAAGAGAATCCCCCATGCAAAACTGACACATAGAGTGAAAAAGGTAACCACAGGCTCACTTAGAAGCATTCTGGTAGGACGCTCGAAAGAGACCTGGAGCAGCTTCCACACACTCGTCGTGTTCAGCTCGCTTTCGGCATAAATAAGACGACCAGTCTCGTGACGCATCTGCTTGGCACGCTTTGTCAAGATGACATCTCCTCGAGTTTGACGAAGTATCAACTAAAATACTGGGATGAGGGCCGCATTGTAGATAATTTGAATATAGAAGATCCTGGAGATAGTCAGCTTCTTTCAAACTGGAGCAAGTCACTGAATGGGCCGACTTACCATCTCCATGGATCGTTTTTGTGAATCTCCTGGATTGCAGATCCAATAAATGGACCCAGCGCGATTCCGACGACACTTGTGAATCCGAAAAGTGACATGGGCAGGCTACGGGCCCTGTCACCATACCACACATTGCTAATACTGCCACCGACAATATTGATCGAGACGGATGATGCCCCCCGCCACCGCCAAAAAAGCGAGTCACCACCAAGGTAGCAAAGTTCTGGGCGAACGCAGACGGAAATAAGGAGACGACCAGGATAAAGTAGGAGACGAAGTAGCCCGGCATGCGCCCAGATGACTCGGTCAGCGGCACAAAGATGAGTGGCCAAAATGCTGCTCCCATGTTCCAAGAGGTTGTTGCCCAGGCCAAATTTGGAAATGGCTCATTTTGAACATGGAACTGTTGTTCCATCCACTTGTTCCCAGCACCATAAGATCCTGCAGGCAGGTCGGTTTGGAACGAACTCACATGAAACAAATGGTAAGCGTAAGAACCCATTTGTATGTCTTGCTCCAGTTGAATCTGTGACAGTCAGTATGTAATTGTCTATAACAGTCGGCCCGTAAGACTTCAAGACCAACAGAAACCAGCACTCACGGGTTGTCAGGGTCATCGGGGCCATTCCATGAGTGAATTTCAATATCCTTGCTCACCCTTAGAGGATGGCGACTGACGTGGCCGATATGGGTATCACGCTTGAAGAACGACCGCACCCTTTTCTATGTCCAAGTTAGTGATTTAGACTATGCTTGGGCAAATCAAGTATCCGGGTGGTGGTAGTCTCTTACCTGGACAGAAGACCGTCATCAAAATCGTTGTGATGAAGCGTGCTCACTGTGGATGATCGATGGATAGGTTTATTTCAGTCTCTGGTGGCCCTTCGGCCCCAGGCACATCCTGGGCAATTTGACTCTCCATGATTGCAATGAAGCATAATTACTGCAAAGGGATGTCACAAGAGACCTCCTTCACAAAATGCTTTGAATGGGAAAATCCGCTGAGCCAACGGCTATTCTACTCTTGCTGACTTGATGCCTGTCCATTTCGTCATGATCAGATATAGTGGATCTGGACGAATTTTAGGGCTCCCAGATCGAGACAAGGCCAAGCTGACCAGGAGTGGCATAATTGGAGACGGAGCTACGGGCTGTAGATTGGATATGCTGTGTATAGAATTGAATAATTTCCTTTTTCTTGGCATTGTTCCAACAGCAGGAAGGCCACTGATCGAGACGATATTATGCATTCTGTTGGAAAGCTTCCATAGCGCGGGCTTACCATAATGGAAGATCTAGAAGATCTATTCATCTCGGCCCGATGAAGCATGGCCCACTTCGGTGGTGGCGTTTGGCGGATTCCAGCCTGAACGAGGCGCTGGGGTAATAATGGTGTGTGATAAGGATATTCATACCATCTGGAGGTCATCGTAAACGCTGCGTTCTTTGACCATTCTTGAACTCAATTGACACATAATTTTCTGTTGGTGAATAACTAATAATCATATAGTAAGTTAGTCAACAAGAATCTTGTTCATGATCAATGCGCGGGTGCCCCACCCATTGGAGGTAAGATGATGAGATCATCAGCAGCGGTGGGAACTTAGTTACCTGGTTTGAGGGGCAGCTCAGTCATGACGTCACCGCTCCGAGCTCATCCGCCCAGCAACTGCATCGTCCTCCGACAGGTCCCAGGCACGAGGCATTGAGCATTCAGATTAGCTACTAGTCAACAGACATGCATTCCGTATTCCTCTGCACTCGGTAGACTTATCCATCACATAATGGCTGAGCAATACGTAGTAAGCACACGACGAAGGCTTTAGTCAACCTAAGGGCGACGAGGGGCATAAACCAGGATCAGTCGCCCGAGCGCAGAGGGTCCTCAGTATCACCCACGAATCACAGACAAAGGAACCGCTTCAAAGGGGACCTCTTCGGTCATCAGGGCCCAGCCCCACGCTGGAACCGGCAAGAAAAGAGGGGCAGAGATACGTCTGCATGGGCCAGGTGGGATGTACCCAGGCGGGAGGAGGGGGACAGCGATGACTGAGCTGCTGGTCATACGTGTGCTCATCCTTTTTAACCTTTCCATCATTTCCGTCTCCTCATACTTTTCCTTTGCTAACTACCTATTTCTTCCTCCTCCCATCTCCTCCCACCTCTCAATTACAACCAGCAACTCCAATCCCACGTTGGAAACTCCTCTACATCAGTCAACATGCCTATCCCAGTCCCCCAGGCCGACAGTCTGAAGGACCTGCTCAGCCTCAAGGGCAAGGTGGTTGTCGTCACCGGTGCGTCAGGCCCCCGCGGAATGGGCATTGAGGCCGCTCGCGGCTGTGCCGAGATGGGCGCCGACCTGGCCATCACCTACGCGTCCCGACCCGAGGGCGGCGAGCGGAACGCCAAGGAGCTGGCTGAGAAGTACGGCGTCAAGGTCAAGGCCTACAAGTGCGACGTGGGCAACTGGGAAAGCGTCCAAGGGCTCGTCAACGAGGTCATCAAGGAGTTTGGCAAGATCGACGCGTTCATCGCCAACGCTGGCCGCACCGCCAGCAGTGGCATTCTGGATGGCTCCGTCAAGGACTGGCAAGAGGTCATCCAAACTGATCTGACGGGTACCTTCCACTGCGCCAAGGCCGTGGGCGCTCACTTCAAGGAGCGTGGCACCGGCAGTTTCGTCATTACCTCTTCCATGTCCGGCCACATCGCCAACTTCCCCCAGGAACAGACCTCCTACAACGTCGCCAAGGCCGGCTGCATCCACATGGCCCGGTCGCTCGCCAACGAGTGGCGCGACTTTGCCCGTGTCAACAGCATCTCGCCCGGTTACATTGACACCGGCCTCTCCGACTTTGTCGACCAGAAGACTCAGGACCTGTGGCTCTCCATGATCCCCATGGGCCGCCACGGCCAGGCCAAGGAGCTGAAGGGTGCTTACGTGTACCTGGTCAGCGATGCCAGTACTTACATGACTGGCAATGATTTGCTGATTGACGGCGGTTACTGCGTGCGGTAGATGAAATATGTACATAGATCACGACCTTGAGTTCTTGTGAGTTGACGTGATTGGCACTCCTCATCTTGTCGCGTGAGGTATGACCTCATGTTATGTGCGACCTGTTGTTGGAAGACCTTGACGGTTTGCACAATTTAACGAATTGATCCAGAAATGAAATTCAAATGTTAAGCACGACCACCAGGGTAGTCTCCAGGACCACAGTCGTACTATAGTTCCAACCGAAATGCCGCACCAATGGCTGTCATGCATACATATGGCATATTGTCCCTCTCTCTTGAATCATTCCGACTGGCCCGCAAATGGACCCGCGATGGCAGCAGTAATGGGAGCCTTCTCAACAAAGATGCCGGACCAAAACCAGTCCTCGGCAGCAGCATCGGTGCTTCCATTCGGGAGTCGCAGCTCACCAACATGCCAATCAGCAGAATTCGTCGAAGTCGATGCGTTGACGCCCGTGATGACGGCAGTCAATGGATCAGAGCCGTTACTGGTCCACAGCCCCACGGTCTTGGAGTCGAAATCAATATCATACGCAAAGTTGTACCAGTTGCCGGGTTCAAGCTGCGTGGACCACTTTGTCGTTCCACCCACGCACCAGCGGAGGGTGTTGTCCTCACTGGCCGAGTCGCCGCTCAGCAGGCCGTATTTTAGCTCGGTGAAGTGGGTCTATGTGCCAAACGTCAGAGATGATGCGATCAAGACACTAGAATCCTACGCTTACCTCGAAGAAGGCAATCTGATGCTCAAACTTTGGATTCGGAGGGTTGGTAGTGTTGGTCATCAACGAGAAATGGTAGAACAGGTGCCCGCTACCCAAGTTCTCGGATGTTTGAGGGATGATTTCGCTCCGTTCCATTGTTTGACCATTCCAAAAGGACGTTCCATCCTGGTGTGGTGCGAATTAGCCAGTGAGTTCCAGTGCTCGTCGAGAGGGATCACTCACAATAGTTATGCGAATACCCTGAGCATCGCTGGTGTCTGCTGGGTTCTTAAAGTCCGGTGAAAGCCCAAGGTACTCCGAGGTATTTCCAGGGCCGTGAATGTACCACTGCCAGGGTGCAATTTGGTTTGACCAGGACCCTAAAATGCAATGTTAGCAGAAGTCGACTGATGTGTGCTCGGGTGGGACTGACGCACATTTGTCAAAGTCAGCAACTGAAGCAGAAGAGTTGAAAATGCCACTCCACAACACATCACCGCATTGCACGGCGATGGGAAGGGTGGTCATCCATGCAATGTGTTTCCTCATGATGTCTTGCTTGGTTACGGGAGGCCGTGAACAGCACCTTAGCGGAAGAGATGTTGATCCTCGGAGGTCTGCAGCGTTCTGGGTCTCTATATAGCGCACAGGCGTGTCGCCATTCATGATGGAGAAACCGGGTGGCCAGATGTCCCAAGTACAGTGCTTGGTGTAAACCCAAAACAACCGAATCTGCGGGAATTGCCTAATTGAATCTATTCCAGTGCCTGAAGGATCCCATTCTCCGTTGGATCGACATTCAGGGTTCCCAGATGGGGCACGGGCGGAGCTGGACGTCTCGGATCTGCGGCTAAAGTGCCATGAAACATGAGGTTGTCTGAGGATGATTTGAAACACCAAGAGACCCACAGGATATTTCGTTTCCCGTGATTCATCTCGACATTTGCGGATTCGATTAGTAGACGGGTTCCTAGAGTGGTTTACTCACTTGCCAGAAGAGTCAACTCGAGTCTCAACAAGAAATCTCATGAAAATTCCAACTAGCAGAGTTGAGGAAGTTTTATCTCCACTGCAGACAAGAACACACAGGTTCCCACCGATAGGTATGTATTTGTCCCTCAATTTGTCCTTTTCTATCACACATTATGGGCATGTTTTGATAGTGCCGTCTACAGAAACCAAGCCTCTAGAACTAATGTTCCAAGACAATGAAACACCTTAAGGAGCGCTGGTGCTCTCCTAGGACTACTGTAGGGATTCAACACACGTACGCCATGAATCATGATGCTAAAGCTTAATTCTTTATTTTACGACAATGATGCCCATTTTTGCAGAATTTCCTCTCCAGATGGCTGATGAATGACTGCAGACTGTACGTGCGAGAAGAGTGATTTGCACAATGCCCAGTTTTCGAAGCTTGCTATTGGGACCTAAGTTCGGATATAGAGCGCTTATGAAGGGCGATTTTCACTTGTTGACGTCACTCCGAGCCACTAGCCACTCCTAAATCCCCGGCTGAACTAAACGATGCATCTCAAATTTTGTTTTAATAACACCAATTGAGATTACATACAAAAATTTGATCTGCTTACGAAGGTCTGTGCTTTTGAGAGAGGGGAAGGACACTGGCGATGCAAGTGAGGGGCAGCTCAGTCTTATCATCAGCTGACTTGACGGCGCTACGTGCTGAACGTTGGCAGAGGACATTAAATTAGTCGATCTGTCAACCGGAATCCCAGAATCTTAGCACTAATTCCATAGTGTTGATCCCCAGCAATGTCTGACCCGTATGACTACACCGTGGGCTGGATTTGCGCCATCACCACCGAATACGTCGCCGCCCAGGCATTTCTAGACGAAAAGCATGATGGACCTATTTCTTTGCCGCGTCATGACAAAAATGACTACACCTTGGGCAGAATTGGGAAGCATAACGTCGTCATCTCCGTGCTGCCCATGGGAGAGTATGGCAATTCATCAGCAACACACGTGGCAAAGGACATGATACATGCCTTTCCAAATATCCGCCTTGGCCTGCTGGTCGGTATCGGCGGCGGTGCACCCAGCCCAAAACACGATATCCGCTTGGGAGATATCGTTGTTAGCATTCCTCAAAATGGCCTTGGCGGAGTTATTCAGTATGACTTTGGCAAAACAGTACAGGGCCAAAGCTTTCAGCACACCGGTTTTCTCGATAAACCACCAACGATCCTCCGTACAGCAGTAAACGGGCTTAAGGCTCAATACGAGTGCGAAGGCCATCACCTTGAAGTTTCGGTTAACGAGGTCTTCGAGACAAAACCACGACTGCGAAAAAAATATCAGCGCCCGGACCCTACGACTGATCGACTATACCAAAGTCATATCATCCATCCCACACACAGCGAAGCACCTTGCACTACAGTGTGCGGAGATGATTCGTCTTGCCTGGTTTTACGTGTTCCACGCGCCGAGGACGAGGACAATCCTGCAATTCATTACGGGCTGATAGCATCAGCTAATCAACTGATGAAAGATGCTTTGACTCGAGACAAATTGGCAGCGGAAAAAGACCTTTTGTGTTTTGAAATGGAAGCGGCTGGGCTTATGAACCACTTTCCTTGCCTCGTGATCCGCGGCATCTGCGACTACGCTGATTCGCACAAAAATAAAGGCTGGCAGGGATATGCTGCAATGGTTGCGGCAGCGTACGCTAAAGATCTTTTATTTCGACTTCGCCCGCAGCAGGTGGAGCAAGAGGCGAAGATAATCAATATTGTGAAGGAAGGAGATCACCATACCCATATCACATTTGGAGGTCACAATTCTGGCATGCAGGTTGGGGTAAATCATGGTTCGATCAAGTAGGCGGCATTGAAGTTTGGGGCCAAGCGATAAGCCTTCCCGCCTTATACTGCACCAGGGACATCATTATAGTCTCAAAGAAGAACATTTTGTCTTTGCAAAAACTGGCCTCTCGGTCCTTGGGATATGACAGATAGAAGGGAACAATTAACTCCACTTATCCCAACCTTATGCACGAGCATAGGTGCTTTATACGCAGACCCGGAGTGAGCTGGTCAACTACATCATGCTTCAAGTGACAGGGGAGTTTTAAATGAAAGTAACATCAAGCCCAGGAACTTAATACTCGCGATTTTTACCAGCCCGAATTTCGTTAAAAGTTGAGCTAAAATAAGACTTTCCTCGACTCATCCATCAAATCTCTAGTAGCGGATCTTCCCGTTCTCGGAGCGAACGCGACGTGGGGCCGCTGTAAATGAGTAATTGAAATGGACGGATATAGCGACTTTTCTTCTGTTTGGTAATCTTCTATTTAGTCTTTCGCGCAGAGCCATCTACCGAGCAGAATGCGGATGCGCAGATAGCACCAAGGAGTAATCGGCGCGCGATAGACGAGGGATGGCGGTCGCAAGGATGGGACAAATGGTAGGCTTGCCTAGCTCGGCGGTTAGTTTGGTGGTAAACGGCCAGGCCCGCGCCGCGCCGCGACCACTGCCTCTCTGAGAGTCTGAGTCTCTTCACTCTCTTGTGATCGGTTTGATTCTTACTTGATCGATGATTGGTTATGTCCCGGCGCTAAGATTTGGGGACTAAAATTTGGGGGCTGAAATTTGGGGGCTAAATGTGACATTTCCAAGGAGCCCCCATGCAATTTACAGTTAAGAGGGGCTAGCGAACAAGTTGACCCTGACCTTAACGCCCTGTTTTATCCACTTCGCCCGTGACAGCTAATTTTTTTCTCATCCTGCCTTTGTACATTCAAAATGGCCGACTGCTATGCTCTACATTTGGGTGTGATTGAAGTCAACTATGCCGATCTGCCATGCGAGAACGTTGCGGAAGTAAACCGCAATGTGACTTGCTGTGTGCGCGGCTCGGCATGCATGGGGAATGGTATCTGCCAGAATTCCAACGGTCATGGATATTACACCGCAGATTGCACAGATCCCACGATGCAAGATCCTGCTTGTCAAACTCGCTGTGGTCAGAAAGGCCCAATTATGAAGCTGTGTTGCGGAAGCTGACCTCGCTATTCTCGATCCAGGAGGCCTCGTGGGTGCACAGATCACGTACAACCAGACATCGAAGCTCTGGGCATGTTGCACATACAACGGTGGACAACCTAATTGTTCCGAACCGAGTAACGAGATCTTTCCAGGCCCTGATCCATCCAGCCTCACAACGGTCGTCTATCTCCCCTCCACTGGAAGCGTGATATACCCGACCGCCACCAGCACCCACACGTTACCAACGAGCATGTCTTCACACTCCTCATTACCCTCCTCAAACACGTCTTCAAACACTTCATCATCTTCCGGGAGCATTGGACCAGGGGCTGCGGCTGGAATCGGACTGGGCGCTGGCGCCGGGTTGATTCTCATCGCTGCTGCGGTCGCCTTTTTCTATGTTAGACGACGAAAACCGACGACAATGCCAGTGAGCAGTGAGCTGAAAGTGCAACCAAGCCACGAGCTGGATGCCAATCCTCCAATGAGTGAGCTGGGGAGCAGGCAACGGCACGAATTGGGATCCAACGACAAGGACGGGCCGAATACCACCGCACGTGTAGTATAGCTCTGTCTGAAGTATTTTCTAAGACTGAAGGCTGTGAGGAAGAACAACTTCAACTTCTGCCGTGATGTCTCCTAAATTTATACCAACCAGGACGGTTTGAAACATGTGCTGTTCGAGGGGCTAGCCGAGGTCCGCTACTTGTCTTTCCATGTTGGATCTAAGAACCGGACGAATTGTAGTCAATGGACTAGGTGAGTAGGGACAAGTTCTGGATAGAAACCCCGACGAGAAATGACGTGCAAAACTTGGCTCCATTTACTCCGAGTTACACACAACTTCCATTTACTCCGAGTTACACACAACTTCCAAGAGAATCCCGAACAACCTTAGTGAATTTGTATCAGAGGCCGGGAGAAAGGTCAACAATTTCCAGCCCGTTGGACTCTTACATTTCGCTCTCATTTGATAGGTTGGTGTGTCTGATTAGACGGGGGATAATGGCTAGCGTATGATAAGTTTAAGAAAGGTACAAAGGCACATATAATATATTTCAGATGTCCCTCCGTTGCTTCCAATGAAATACCTAATAGTTGGGCGCTCAAAGAGTGTGCGGAGGATTCCGATGATTAGGTCTTTGGAGGGAGCGCTATTAGCTACCTAACCCTTGATCATATATGAACTACTTAAGGATATGGACAGGGCAAGCGAAGCACCCGCTTTTATCGGTTTTTTTAGTACTATCATGCTACGGCTGCGTGTTTCCCTCATTCCTGGCTCCTACGGAAACAAGCAGATCTGGTAAAGCTATACATTCCTAAGTCCATTCATTGATAGGGTTAGAGAATAATCAGTCACCAAATCTATCCCTGAACTGTCATCTTCCACTGTAATCCACCTGCACCAGAGGATGATTGAGTTTACTGTTGCTTGAACTATGTGCCGTGCTTCTTTGCCAATGGAGACACATCAGAGATCGGCCACAGGCAGTTGATACTCGGACCTGTACGTGTTATCCCTGTTCCGATTATGAACTGCGATCTACAAGGTGCAGGTCAAATCTTTGCCAGAAGGACACGAACGAGTTGTTACCATACTGTACTCTTCGGATGAAATAAGGTTTTTAAGCTTGGTGGTACGGCTTGTCGGGAACCAGGGAAAGGAGAAGAAATCGGTCTAATTAACCTCCCGATCCCTACGGGCATCCACTGCAACGTTCTAATCGCGCCGGGGTGATTTATACATTATTGATTATTCAATTCGCCGATGATGGTGAACATTTTGAACCGTGGGATATTTTTGCCAGAAAAAATCATATACTCTCGTCACGAATCTTCTTGGGCCTTGTTCAGCTGCTCGCACCTAATTGGGTGGGCTCGCTCGATCCACCGCGATTCCTCCGCCATATGGAGATTGTGGCCATAGTACCGCCCACGGCCTTGGCCAGGATATTTTCCAGCGTCATGCAATGCCAGGTATGGGCTCCGGAAACAATCTTGAAAATATTTAAGAAGGGGATGGGTGTGCTCCATCTCGAGTTCTTCACTCCTGGTCGGTCCTATCCACATCCAACCATGACCGACAACATCTCTCTTGTGACCGGCGCGAGCGGGTTTATCGCCAGCCATGTCGTCCAACAGCTACTCGAAAAAGGAGACGAGATCCATGCTACCGTTCGCAGTATGAAAAATCAGAAGAAGATTCAGCACCTCCTCGACATGCAGGAACGATGGCCCGGCAAGTTGAAATTATTCGAATCGGATCTGCTGGTGGCGGGCTCGTTCGAGGCTCCAATGAAAGGCTGCTCGGTAGTTTATCATATCGCATCCCCTTTCTTTATCGAGAATAAAATTCGCGATGGCCAGAAGGAGGTCGTTGAGCCCGCGCTCAGGGGAACACAGCATGTGCTTGATGCAGTCAAGAAGTGCGAAACGGTCAAGGTGGTTGTCCTGACGTCCTCTGTCGCGGCCATCTTTGGCGATAACGCGGATGTGTTACAAATGAATAACAAGACCCTATCTGCCGACTATTTTAATACCACCAGCTCCGTTCACCATAACTCCTATTCCTATTCCAAAGTCGTGGCCGAGAAAGAAGCCTGGAAGCTCTACGAGGCGCAGCCAAGTCCTCGACGCTGGAAGCTGGTGACCATCAATCCTGGCCTTGTCCTCGGGCCGTCGCTATCATCAGCGTCTGAGTCTGGCAGCTTGTCCTTACTTGATCAACTTCTGAGTGGTCAATTCTTCTTGGGGGCCCCCGATTTGTGTTTTGGAACTGTCGACGTTCGAGAGGTCGCAACTGCCCATCTCCGAGCCGCCGAAATCCCGGATGCACATGGTCGCTACATACTGGCCGACAGCAGAACACACAGCTTGGTGGAGCTTGCTCGCATACTCCGATCTATTACGCAATCCTCCCGGGTTCCAAAAAACAAGCTTCCGAATGCACTTGTACGCCTATGTGGGCCAGTCCTTGGTCTTAGTCAAAAGTGGCTGAAACAGAACTTGGGAATTCCTTTCAACATTGACAACCGACCCAGCTTGAATGAGTTGAATATTGTTTACCGGCCTTTGGAGGAGACATTGGCGGACCACTACCAGTCGTGGAAAAGCGCTTAGATCTTGGCATGGTAGCACCACTAGGTTTCGCATCCACAATTGCTTTAGATCTTTCCATATCGAGACCGGGGTTTTTTCTTCAAGTTGGTCTGGTATCTCTGGATCACAATAAGTTATCTCTTCATTTTCTTATGATTATGATCTGGCTTTGCTTTCATCTGTGTCGGGAAGTCTCCTTTTGAGTCGTGAATTTTGGATTACTCATCTTTGCTCGAAACCGGCATGGCCCGAGGTAGTTGATTCCCTGTGATCTCAAATTCCGAATTCGGGTAAACAAGATATTAGTTTCTCGGTTTTTTAGTTGGAATGCTTTCTGTTGCGTATACTATTCAATTTGAAAACCGATGTGGCCAATAGTGGACCTTAGATGGCAGTCCTTGGGCCCTGGCTTCCCAGGCAATGACTTTCGTTTATTGTATCACCAGAGACTGTCTGTAAGTCAAGTCATACCCATCGAATTTGATACGTGAGTTGTGTGAGTTTCATTATCACTAGATGCCCCGCCAAGGTTCCCAGGGCCCGTCGGACAGATTGTTTGCCCGTTATCCTAGTGTGACTGGATCTCCCGACGGCATCTACGTCTGTTAGTCAATATTCGGTATGATTATTTCTATGTTCATGTTTGGTGTCTCCAATTTACCAGGCTATAGCCGAGGTTGAGCCAAACCACGGAGGCTTGCAATCAATGGGAGGCACAGGCATGTAGTGTTCGTCTATAAAACTACATATTAGGGCAGAGGTTCAACAATAGGAATTTGTGCAGGGTCAAGATGCCGAACACCACCCTTCTTCAGGCTGCCGGATATGGCTCTTTTTTTGTTGCCGTCAAGCATGCGGTTAGTGAACGAGAACAGGAATGAGCAGGCTATTTCACTAATCAGATTTTTCTCACTGTCTCCGGCAGCTTACTGGGAAACAATTCCAGCGTCTTGCCCAGTTCCAGAAACTGCCAAATATTGCATACACATGCAGCACAGTTGGGTGGTATCAAGGAAGCGCGTATCTAATTCTCACTGGTAAATTCCCTCCGTTCGTTAAAGCACCTTTGTCTTTTGATAATTTCCTTCCTAGGCTTACTCAATCTCCACTGGGCACAAAATCCGAAGTCTCTTGAGCAACCCATCATCCGTGCCATGGCCGCGCTGCTTGTCATCATTGCCTGGTCTAGCTCTGCGTGGTACCTTCGGAGGGGGATCAAGATGAGCGGTATTCTCACGGCAGTGGCAGGTCTACTACAAGCTCGGGCGGCACTTTTCTGAATTGCCAGTCCTCTTAACCCACGGGTAGATGTCTACCTGTTACGACTGGTTGCTCACCCTTGCGCATGCAGTGCTCGTTAGCCTAAATGTCACACAACCTTACTACAGTTTTCTCCACAATTCCCCGGATCATCCAGCTTGGCACTGTGTAGTTGGCCAGGAGGAGAAGGTGCTGTTTTTAGCTAATCCTTTTCAATTCACCAGTACCCTCTTTTCCTGAGGACAATGTTGAAACCAGCGGGTTTCCACCGTTTTCTCCTTTTGCTGCACCCTCGTGTTGAATGCTCTGTTTTCAAACCCTCGCATTAAAATTAGCCGCTTTACCCTCTCTTCATCCTAACCTCGCGATTGAAGTCTCAAGTGAAAGAACCAATGCCTTCAATTCGATTAACCAATCCAGTAAAAGGTAGTTGTCAATCAATTGAGTATCAACAGCATCCTTGATGAAGCGCCTGCATAGCCATTACGCCACTAGTCTAAGGTTAGGCCGGAACAGATTAATAGTGTTGATTGATTGATTGATTGAAAGATCTCTGGTACCTAGAACTGCATCAAAAAACTTCATCACACCTTCCATGTCATGCTCTCGACATTTCCACTGAAGTTCAAAGTCCCGATCTCATTCCATCAGTGAATTAGAAGTGGAAATTTATTGTTTCCCCTTGACAGCTCGAGATCCAGGTCCTCTTGAAACATCTGCCGTCTCCCGACCTTGACTGACTTTATCCATCCTTTCTTCAAGGCAGTTCCACTGGCCTCAGCGATTAAAACGTTTTCATTGCCGATTGGGAGAACCCTTTGCAAGACGAGAGCGGCCTCGCCCAGGTCGAAATACTGGTTTCTTTCGGGGCAGTTCGGCTCCAACGGGTGCTTGGGCAGGATCCAAGTATACAATGTTGTCTGTTGGCAAGTGGGATGTATCCCTTGGCCCGGAGGTGTACACCTCCGCCCATGTTCATAACGAGCCTCGATACACCGTTGACTGGCCACAGCGAATGTTGCAACACATTCTGAGTTTTTGACGACTCGAAGCCAGTTATTGACACCACCTGATGCTGAAGTAATTTCAATGCAATGCGTCCGAGGAGTGCCTGTGAAAGGCCTATATACCTGGAGATTTTCTTCGTGGTCGACTCCAGTGTTTGCGAGAGCGATGATAGTATCCAGGATCACGCGTCGAAAGTGACGTACCCTTTTAAGTTGGTCCGTCGGCGGTGGTGAATGAAATGAGTCAATTTCATGTTGAGACGTGAGCCGAGTCCAGCAAGATTCGATACAGCGTAGATCGGCGATTCGGTGCGGACAGGGTGGCAAATATTCTTCCTGTGCGGGATTGTCTATATCCCATGGTGCCATTGTCTGTGAGAGACGGAGCGCATCCCAGAGTTTCACTCGACGCGCATTGCCAGTGCATGCACTAACCTCCAGGCCCACATTCAAGGCGAGAAGAGGTTTCAACTCGACATTTCCTTTTATGCAGCTGGCAATGATTGTAGTTTTCCAATTGCGCCCCGGAATGCGTTTGTATGTCACTTCGCCTCCGGCTTGAACAAGTTTCCCCAAACCGGCTTGTATATGGAATCCCCATTTCTTAAAGGTAGCATACCCTTTGTGCACTCCGGCAGGTTGGAGATGAGAGCGAATGCGTGTTTGGAGAGCAGCGATTTGCGCCGGACATGTCTCGTTGACGGTGAAACAGGGTGCGATGGTTGGCTCTGTGCCGATCAGAATTTGAGATGAACTCGTCAACAAAATCGGGTTTTCAGTTTCGTGACCAGCGTATGAGCTTGACCAGTGGCACTCGATCTCCGCTAAAGACGAATCGGGCTGCTGGTCGCGTGGGAGCGGGATGATGTGTCCTGCTTCTGTCCTTAGGAAAGTGCCATCATCATCGCCTCCCCCCATAAACCAGATTGGACCCCAGAGCTCCTGAAGGTCTTTGACTGTAAGAGATATCTTCAGACCGCTTTCCTGGGACAATTGCTGGTTCTTTCCTAGAATCCATGCTGGTCCACCAACAAAATCTTTCAGGCAAGCCAATTCTTGCAAAGTAAAAGCATACCCCTTCCAGACAGGAATGGTCTTCATATCCTCTCCCCAGACATTTTTGTCAAAGCGACACACATGAGAACCGGAGAAAGACAAGAGACCAACTTTCATGGCATTCGCCAAGAATTGTAAGTAGTCGAGCGCTTCCCAAGTCGTATCCACAGGGAACTCGATGCCGAGAAGGCTACGAAGCAGAGGCCACCAACGCGTCCCGATGGCCAGTCGATCTTCGTCTGTGACGGACATAATAGCCACTCTCTTAAGGGCATCATCAAGAGTATCTTTTGTTATTCGGACGGTGCTTGCAATATCAGGTCGACACCTGTCTTGAACCAAGATTGTGAACGAGTCCTCACAGAAGCCCTCCTTTTGGAGGTTTTCAAGTGCCTTGATGCACCTCTCCAGAGCATTTGCACATTCCTCCAGGGAGAACTCCCGGAAATCCAGGCAGGCGATGCCACATAACTCTGCTGTTTTCTGTTCGAGAAGATCCAGTTTTCTATAATAAGCACCGGGGTTGAGAATGTGCTCCATATCTCCGGAATCTGCGACGCCATAGTCCAGATCGAACTCGTCTTCCGCATCCGGTCGAGTAATGCTGGTCTGCGTCGAACGTGCCTCGTCATCGTCGGACGGTTGAGATGACCTGTTCGTGTTTGAATCGACCGTGTCCAGGACAGGACGAGTCAGTTTTTGATCTTCGTAATTGGCCTTGGAAGGCACTATTGAAGCTGTCTCTTTGTCTGGAGCTGTCGAAGACCTCGCTGTGTCTCTCAATTTGGATACAACCTCCTCGATCTCGGAGGGTTTCATCAGAGTCATCATTTCTGGCTCCATCTTGCCGCTCTTCGTCGGGGGAGAGTCAAGGGCTAAATGTGTCTCCTGGCTGGCAACCACAGCCGGAGAAACTGCCACTCGTGTGTTTTGCCTTTTCTTTGGCTTGTCCGGTGGTTCATCAACTTGGAGCGGATTATTTGAACGTTTGCGGTTCTTAGCTCCAAGGTCATTTGGGCGCCCACTCTGACCAGGCGATTTCAAACAGTGGCTCATCAAGCACTCATAGAATCCATTCCAGTCATGAATGACGAGGGGGCATATTGTGCAGATGGGTGGACATGAATTTTGGTATTTGCCGGCAGCCACTTCGCCTTCTTGTGGAGTTCGTTGGTGCGCAGTATGATAATGAGAGATCAAGTCATCCCGTCTTCGCGTGACTCGATTGCACCCTTTCTCGCGGCAGGAATAGCTGTGAGAGGGGTAATGAATGCTTTGAATATGTCGCATCAAGGCCCCGCGGGTCTTGATGTCTCTTTGACACAAAACACACCGGAATACATCAATGGAAGATTTAGCCTTGACAAGGAGGGAAGAGGCCGATGATGCCTGGTGGATGAGGTCGTCAACTTGACTCGATAACTCTTGCAGGTCCCTCTGGAGGTCCAAAAGTTGATTTTGCGACATGGCGTGCAAATTTGCGCTCATTTCTTGAAGACTGGGGTTTTCAATGAACACATCCTGGTGCCCGACATTGTCGGCGAGTGGTGTTCCCGCCCAAGGAGATATATTCGTCGATCGTGCTGGGACCGAATGGTTTTCATGACGGGGAATTTCTATGGGAGAGAAGTCTCTTAGAGGGAACGGTTGGGATGATCGTGCGTAGGATACGTGTTTTGTTGACTCGCTGGTCGACGTCGTCTGTTGCGAGAAAACGGACGAGTTGCTGCTCCAACCCAGCGAGGGGACAGTGGAATTCTCTGATGTGAATTCGGTACTTGTGCTCGAAGCCTCAACATTGAATGTACGGTCCGAAATGGAGTTATCTCCTACGGGATCATGAACCTCATCGATTGGAAATTCCGGCGGCATGCATGAAAAGTTTACCCGGTCGGGTAAGTCCTCCGAGTGATCCATCTTGAGACTGACAGGCTGCGATCATGAAGGCCGTCAGACCACGATTAAACGAAATTGATGACAAACAAACTAGGAGGACCCCTCTTCCTTGTTATAGTCGGGAACCGGCAGAAATTTTCTCACCCACCCGGGTGCAGTCAACTTCTCGAGGGCTTGGTCAGTCTGGTGGAATTAGTCTAGCCTGTGACGGGTGTGCATGTTGGCAGTTAACGAGGACCCAATGAAACACGCCTCACGACGAGCCACGCAGAGGGATCGTCGGCAGTCAGCCAGCAGATACAGTTCGTCGACCAATTCAATGCGAGTAATGGTGCCGATACGAGACTGAGCCTCTCTCCCTAATGTGCCTCGAGGAGCCCAGACCCTCTGCTGCAAATGAAAACTCACAAGCACAGCCGCCAGGCTGATTCGAGGCTGTGTTGATTCCAAGGTGACTGATCATTTTTTCTACCTGTGGGATAGAATAGCAGTGGCAGTGCCTGCGAAAGTACATGTGCTACCTAGAAGATTCTTGTAGGGCTTGTCAACCTGATGCGGCGAGCTGCTTTATGGTCATAGTGTTGCTGTTTGGATCGGTGAAGCATTACTTAGATCGGAACATGCCCAACTATAAGAGAAGCACCCCCTGTGAAATTCGCAGGTAGACACCATTTACGATGATCACACAACCCTCTGAGCAAAAGGAAGGATGTTAGACTATTCAGAAGTTGATTTCCGTAGGTGAGACTGCCCTGAATGTCAGGGTTAGTCATCTTGGGATCCGAGCAAGTGCGCGTATGAGGCAACTTTTGCTTCTACAGACGGGCATCTGGTGTCAAGCGGCCGTGGCTTCCAAGTATTGCACATGAGTAGTTGCCATATGACAAGGCCAATCTATGAAAGTCTTGTTACAAGGCTGCGACACGTCGCTAAGATGACCAAGGTAGTTGCGTGCAACTCAATAGCCTGTAAGGGTGGCTTAAAATGTAGTTACATGATCTGCGTTATTCAGCATCGACAGGTAGCCAGAGTCAAATCACAGGGTATCTCAAGAAGAAACAAAGGGAATGCAGAAGCATTTACATGAAGAAACGGGTATATGAAGAGATCATTCAACTAAGACATTTCTAACCAGCAATGAAGCGAGTCGTTTCAGGCCACCTGATGTATTATGATAAGAAAATTGTGGTTTCAGCCAGCTTGGATAGGGGAATGGTCAACAGGACAGGGCAGCCCTCGAGGACCTACACGCACGCGGATTGCAACCCGCTACCTACGATGAAAGACGAGAGGTCGCTTCAAATGAACATGCAACAAGGGTGTCAAGCAACCGATTCCATCATGCTATCAATGAAACATTGTGATGCCAGCACTTGGGCAAATGCCAAGACAGGAAGTTAGGGGGTGATGGCTGACGCGGTCTCTTCGAGCACAACACCACGGAGAGAATACTTCCCCGCAACCTCTCAACTTGTGTCGCTAACCATTTAAGACCCGCATCTATCACGCTGGAAGCAAGCTTCTTTGCAATATGCTCCCACGCATGCATCAGCCCCTCGGCGATCCCTCCCCAACTCGAGTAAGCTCGTAGGGCTCACCTTGTCACTGCACCACGCTTCGCCGTGGCAAGAAAAGACGTCGACAAGCGGCGCCAAGCTTCCAAAGGAATTTTGCCATCAAGGAAGATGTTTGGAATTGAGGTAGCTTGCACTGAGAGACATTCAAATGGTTCTCATGAGGGGTCGTTTGGACAGTGACCTCACCCCTGAGGTCCCGCCTGTATCCAGTGTGACGCGTCCGCGCAGAACGTCGAAATGGATAAGAGGAGTCGAAGGAGTATGAAGCACGGGAGTGGGGTCATGTCAATCTGAAATGAAATCCACAACTGCACCATATCAGACTCCCCGACTCACCCCCCTTCGTCATGATCTCACTGTTAAAAGATTCTTGCGATTGCGGCGGCTGGCATGACCACCTCGGCCGTTGCTCACCTGGGAGAGAAGCACGACCCGCATGTCGTCAAGCGAGAAATCCATGCTCGAGATGCCATGGCCGCAGTGGCCAAGCGCTCCCTTGAGAAATAGGAGGCGATTGATCACAACAAGACGAACTATCCTCAACTACAGTCAGGCTACCCCAGAGTCGATCATCTTCTCGGCAAACACCCGTTGGATCCTGACTCCCACCATCACCGATGGCCCCTACTACGTCACGGAAGAGGTGATACGTCAGAATGTCAAGGAGAAGTCCTCAGACGGCGTGGATATCTTCCTCTAATTGCAATACATTGACATCAACACCTGCCGGCCCGTCCCAGGAGCTCTAGTCGATATCTGGCAAGCCAATGCCACCGGCGTGTACAGGTCAGTCCTCCTCTGACCCAAAATTGCATCCATTGCCAGTCCAAGGAGTCAAACCGATGCGAGAGTAGTGGCATTTCTTCGTCTGGCAACTGCGCCGCTGACGGATGGGACTCGACTTATCTGCGTGACATTCAGCAAATCCACCGCGACGGGGGGGTTCGAATTCGAGGCCCTCTTCCCGGCTACTACGAGGGATGTGTAACTCACACCTACCTCTTAGCTCATCTGAATGCGACTCTGCTTCCCAACAAAACTCTCGAGGCGGGCACCGGCAGTGTGGCTCACATTGGCCAGCTGTTCTGGAACGAGGTGCTGCACCGTGCCGTGGAGGATACCTACCCATAGAACACCAACACGCAGAGCATCACCACGAACGCGGACGTCATGTGGAGTATTGGGCAAGCAGACGGCGCGTACGACCCGTTCGCCGAGTACATCCATCTCCGTGATGACCTTGACGACGGTCTCTTTGCCTAAATTCAGATCGGTATCAATGCCACTACGGACTACACGGACAACTGTTACTACAGCATAGCCGCCGATCTCGAAGCTGATGGCGGCCACCAAAACAGTGACAGCGCTATGGGTGGAGGAAGTGCTCCTAGCGGTGGTAACGGCACCATGCCTTCTGGTACCATGCCTTCTGGAACCGCGGGCCGCTGTGCGTCTGCATGATGAGCAAGGGTCGAACCAAACGTGAGTCGAATTCTTTGGGGATGATGATATTTAAGCGATGGGCGATCACCGCAGATCAATTTCACACGGCGGCCAGTTAGTTCCCAGAAGGGAAGAGCCATGAACTCTCAACCACGAGACGTGGTGGTTTGGGAATCGTTCGATGATTGATAGACACAAGAGGCATAGGGGAATAGACTTGCTATTGAAACTTGCTGCCTGCGTCTTTGGCCAGACGGGCGAGTTGATGCCCGGCACTTCGTCCTCCGCCATCCCGAGCACCGTGCATGTTTCCAGAACAAAGTTTGATCGCCTGCCCCTGGCCCCCTGCAAACGTGAATCAAACCATCGTTCCGATGTTCACGCAGGGACCATGTGACTTGCGTCGATCGGAGATCCGAGCCCTTTCTCTTCCGCGCGTGAAAGGGACAAACTTAACCTTAAGTCCCCAGTACTGTAGTACAAAGCATCAGACTCATGACTTGCAGCATTGCCTGTTCTGGGCGTGGCGGCCCCATCTTAGGGATAGATAGCCTTGGAATAGACGCGCACGGACGGGCATGGGTGAAACCTCATGTATTCAGTTGCAGGGCAATTATTGGCAGATCAGACAGGATCGACGATGCTCTTTTGTGCTGCTCCTCGTAAACTCGAACGAGAGGGACGATCTTCGTATAGCGGTGGATTATGAGTGGTGGGGATGTAAATTGTAATATCAATTCCCATGTCGATGACTCGATGGGCGATGGGCGATGGGCGATGGGCGATGGAGCTGGAGCTGGAGATGGTAATGCAGATCCAACGATCACAAAGCGGGTACACAATAGTAATACAGACAGAGACACTAGTCCCAATCAGGAAGGTATCGCATTACGATTACCGGTTTGGGGAAGTAGGGCTAGGGTTGCCGGCCATCCGATGCTGAGGTAAGCTTTTCACCCGCCGGAGGTAGCAAACAGCCGAGGCCCAAGAGGATTTTCACTTCTGTGGAAGGGCGATTCTGCATGTGCTAGGAATCTCGAGCAGGAAAGAGGTTTACGAAATTCTCTGGAGGATGACCACAAGAATCATCAAAAGCCTTTGCGAAAGCCTCAGCGATGGTGGTTCCCCCTCTCGTGTTCCCACATTCCCACTGATGCATTGCAGTGGTTTCTATCCCTGATGATCCATACCGCGAAGGCGTTCGGGGCATACGACTCCACGCCGGGGGAACTACCAGGAATGGAGAACATTCGGGATGGCTGGCAACACCACCACCCAATCATCACGTAAGTTGCCTGCATCAGCGGATGCGGAGTACTCATGCGGCTCCAAGTCCGGCTTTCGAAACTCATCGCCGCCGCTAAGCCCACGGCCTGGCCCACGATCAACTCGGGTGGCCTGGGCTCCTTGGCCCCATCCGCGAGAAAGGTCAAATTCCACCAGAGGGACTGGCCATACATACTACTGAATACCTAGTGAGTACTGATCGAGATCAAGCGTGCTGGCAAAGATGGCCGAGATGCCAAGGCCAAGGCCAATGCTAATGCCAATGTGAATGGCTTCCCAAGTTCCCATGCCTCCAGTGATTGATAACCATGGATCGCAGGTGCCGGTGGCCCGGTGCCGCCCAGAGGCCCCAGATTCGAGAGCAAAGATTCCTCCATTCCCGCGTGAGAAAATGTCAATCGGCTGAGGTTCCCTGCCACTCACCGCGCCTAACCGGTGAACAGCGGAGTTTATCTAGCTCAACTCGCGTGCCGATCGACAGCGAAATAGACTCGGCCCTAAGATTCGTTTGCCCCCCCCACCTGTACCGAACGATGGTGTTACGCCTACCATGGAATCATGCATACCATGCATACCATGCAGGGGCCCAGCCGCCCAGGGGGTGAGGAGGAAAAGAGGAGGCAAAAGTAAAAACTTGGCAGGCTGGCAGCAGGTCTGTGGGCAATGGCAAACCCAGCGGATCTCCGCAGGCTCGGCACCAAAAGTCAGACGGAAGTGGAGTTCTAGAAACTGGTGAAGGTTTTCATAGGACACAATAGCCGGGCAATAGTGCGGAGATCTTCAGGGAATAAAACCACGAGGCACCCGGGCCTCAGATTTGGCATTCTCCCCCTCCTTTTGGGTGCGTCAAATCTCGACCTCGCCCTGGTCGATTCCCTTCTTGCCTGCCGCATCGCTGATGCGGTTCGGACTTGACGAGAGCGTGCCTTCTTCACTCCGCCATGTCCGCCGCTGACGAGAGCGCCTACAAGGCTGCGATTCTGGCCGCGGTCCAGGACGACAGTCGCAGCAATGCCATTCTTACCGTTACCGCGGTCTTCCTCGGCATTTCTCTGACGAGTGTGCTTCTTCGATGCTTTGTACGAACCCGCGTGGTGCGCGCCTTTGGATGGGATGATATCGTTATGCTGCTCGCCATGGTAGGTTGTCCGCATGCGCATGTCTCCCTCCAGTGCACAAGGCACCATTGTTCATGCGCCGGTGTCGAAATATGAATTCATCTGATCACCTTTGCATTTAGACATGGAACCTCGCCTTCGCCATCTGTGGAATCTTGGGCGCCAAGTATGGCATGGGTCGGAAATTGCTCTACTTTGTTGAGTACCCGGACAATCTGGAGAAGGCGCTATTGGTATGTGCAGTTCACATGGTCCAGATGCGAGACTGGAGATTCGAGATATCTGGAGATCCGGGACAGAAGTTTAACGAGTGCGATTGTGCTTCCAGTGCTGGTGGCTAGGACAAATCTTCTACGTGATTACTTGCGTCCTCGCCAAAGTCTCAATTATCATCACTCTGTTGCGCATTACCGTCGATCGCCTGCACGCCTGGATTCTATACGCTGCCATCTCAGTAGCCACCGCAGTCGGGGTGGTCTTCTTCCTGTTCACCATCTTCGAGTGCAGTCCAGTCTCATACTTCTGGCACCAAGGCTCACTCACCAGCCACGGGACTTGCATCAACAAGGACACGCTCATAGCGATCGCATACCTCTACAGTGTCGGTGCGGCCCTCACCGATCTGACCATTGGTCTTCTACCAGCGGCGTTGATTTGGAACTTGCGCATGAACCAAAGGACCAAATCCGCCATTATTGGCATTCTCGGCATCGGTTGCATGTGAGTAAAGCTTTCTCTTGGCTTGTTTCCCCACGCCGACGCCGACCTGCGTCTAGCGAGAGAAGCCAAACTAACCCATTTTCCACAGTGCAAGTGCCGCGGTTATTGTTCGCATTCCATTCGTTCACCAGTACAAGGCTACTGAATTCTTATGTATGAGCTCCCCGTCCTGGTTTGCCACCAAGATTGTGAACCCCCCTCTAACCCACTCCCTCTGTAGATAATACCTACCAAATCTCCATCTGGTCCAACGTCGAAGCCGGCCTCGGCATCACGGCAGGCTGTCTCACAACATTCCGCCCACTCATCCGCTTCCTCCGCGACGGCTCCTCAGCCTCACGCAGCCGCAATCGCACCCCGGGGGCCGGATCATTTCCCTTATCCAGCAACGTGGCGCAGCCGGGATATCGATCGTCGCGCTCCAAGCACGACCGCGAAGATGCGCATCAACTCTGGACGGGCAGCGAGAATGACGAATATCACGGAGTGACGACGACGATCATGGGCAGCCAGCGGCCGAATCCGACCAGTAGCAGTGAGGAGGATTTGAATCCTCGTCCCTCGGGGTGGAAAGTCGAACGGTCCGTTCGGGTGTCTGTGCGCGATGATTCATGATTTGATCGGTAACTGGGGATGGAGTATTTATTTAATCTGGATTTTTTTAAAAGTACCACGACGCACGGAGTATCCTTGTAATCATGTGCTCTGTTCGCGATACGACGGAGAACCCGGAGGAGTAGGATGTACACTATAATCAGAGATACCTGCGACTCATGACGAAATGCAAGAACAATATCGTTCTTTACACATGACGCCTCTTGCCATTTCACTTCATTACCGTATGTCGTATCTGAATCTCCAAGTATCAACCACGATTCCTCCCAACCCCGAGCATCTTGCTCCCACCAAGCCTACATACCTAGGCATGGGTGTTTGGCCTAGTATGTCTTTGATATGGGTCATTGTAGGTCATAGTGTGCTTGAAGCCGTCGGAAGGCCTGACGCCACCCCCGCATAGCAGTATATATTCCATGGAGCGAGCTACATCGGGCAAATGAAATCATCATCATCCATAGCTTAGCATCCTTGTTCACGTAGTCTCTGCCTCCAAAGGAAAACTGTTCCAGCCAGACCACCAGTCGCTGCCTTTGGGCACCTGTGGCCAGATATCACGGAGAAGGAGCGTCAGTCTTGCAGGGAGATTCGCTAGACGAAATTTGTCTCGTCGTATCTCCCGCGCCCTCGTCCCGATCTCCTCCACACTTGGTGACCCAGGGTTTTGGAAATTGTATCGTGTGACCAGTAATGACCGTGTGAAGCACTCCAATAGATAGGTTTCCTCACGGGAGAACGAGTCTCCAAAGGGCACTACACGAAGGTATCGCAGGCGACAAGCTTTGTTCGAATATATCATGTTCCATGGAAATCCCGAGAGCAAGTGACTTATCGGTGGCCGCATTTATAAATGTATTCCGGAGAACCATCAGGTCGTCTGTGCCAAGGCGGCGCGGTGCTGGTTCTGGCCGAGCGTCGAAATGAAGATCCAAAACAACATGAAGGCTATGGAGCATCGAGAAATTTCCGAGGGCTTTGTACAGTTCACATTCTGCTTGACTGCCTATTGACCTTTGTAGCTGGAGACGTAGCTCCTCCAAATTCGGGCAGTAAGTCGCTAGCCGGGTGATGAGAGATATATCGAGTCTGGGGTATTGCCACAGAGCCTGGCCGGATGCTGTACAATGAGCCCCTTCAACGACGGGCCGTGCCGTT
Source organism: Penicillium simplicissimum (assembly GCA_024706585.1). Classification (NCBI taxonomy): domain Eukaryota; kingdom Fungi; phylum Ascomycota; class Eurotiomycetes; order Eurotiales; family Aspergillaceae; genus Penicillium; species Penicillium simplicissimum. The sequence goes on from JAMZTW010000078.1 coordinate 122,641, forward strand.
CGACGATCCGAAACAAGTTGTCAGCGCTGCGAAGAGTGTAGAGGCAAAGATATTTCAAAGGTGGGAATGCTCGTATAGCAGCAATTGAATCGTCGTGATCGGTTTTGAGATGCATCCAGGGACGTCCTCTAGGGTTCGGGTCGATGAAGAGTCGCTCTAGTTTGGGAAAGAGCCCAGCTACTTTCACTAGATCCGCTGGATCGAAAACATGTTCAAGGACGAGTGTTCGAAGATTTGACAGATCACCAGCAGCCGCCAACTTGAAAAGAATATTCTCGCGTGGCCCAACACCGGAGATCGTAATTGATTCGAGCCGAGACCTTTGCGTGGGTGGACGAGCATTCATCAAGCCCTGCCATTTCTCCTTTAGCAGATCGATTAGAAATTCACTGTTGCTAGTCTCCCCTTGTAATTCGAGATGTTTCAATCCTGGAGCATTAACGAGGAAAGGCAGCATCTCGTCGATGTCTTGGCGTCCAGCTGATCGGCTTTGCTTGTAGATGAGGTTCACGGGGAGAGTGTGGAGGGCCGGTAGTTGAAGACCGTTGATATCAAATTCGGAGTCCCTCCAAAAACCGTGCGGGTTGTAGTTATATTTGGCGTCGGTTTCAAGCACACTGTATGCCACTGCCTGTCGCCAGGTAATATTCACTCTGCAGTTTGGATGGTGATAGGATATAGCTTGCTCCAACCCACTAGTGAACTCATTGTCCGTGATAAAGTCAAGCTGCTCGAGATGATCCAGGCAAGCAATGAGATATTCAACCGGGGCCCAACTCTTGTCCTAGTGGAGCCCGCCGCAGCGATTTAACAAGACACACAAGCCGGGAATCGGATTGGGAGTGGTTAGCCAATATTCTAAGAAAGTTCTTCTCGCGACCGGCTCTTGGTCAGTCACCAGGCTGGTTGCTACCCAAGGCTCCAATTTCCACTGGAAGTCTGTTTCCTCACCCTCTCCTTGGGTCTTGACGAGACAAACAATGAACAGCCTCCTGGCATATTTGATGAATTGGCGCCCTTGAGGCTTCTCTGTCACCTCAGAGACGGCGGCCCGCAGACTTTCCATATCCCAGAATTTGAGAGTCAAATCCCGATAGAATATTGGAGCTGCTACTCTATAACAGATGCGATTTACCCGGCTGATGGATGACAGATCTCTTCGAGGGCCATGTTGAGGGACTCTGAGCTAATGTTGCATTAGCCATCCCTGCTGAATCGGAGGGTAATCAATTTGATTGTGTAGCGACGTACATAGAGGCATATCTGCTCCAAAATTTCGATTGGAACGCGGTCCATAAGGTTGTTTTTTCTTTGAATGCCACTCCTCTCTCGGAATAACAGACAGAAAGAGAGTCACTGATAGTCGACTAGTTTGGATGATAGGGGTTAAATATCACCAGCGCTACGGGATTTGCTCTGTTAGGCGGTCTGGGAGTGGCTCCCGATGGGGCATACATTCGCACAAGCGATTTCACGCTATGAGAGGAAAGATTGCTCTAAACTTCATGGCATGGCAGCCAAGTAGAGCGTTTCTGACCCCGCTTAGTTTGGCCTGCATCCTGTCTATGCACAAAGTTGATGGACTGACTGTCAATCTTCTCACTAAGCACGAAGCACCCGTCAACACATACTTTTTGCCAGTAATATCTAGGGCTAATATGGATGGTATCATGCTGGGCCATTCTAGAAGGCACATAAACACCAAAAAAGATTCTCGGGCCTCGTTCAAACGTTCCTAACCTGAAATTGGCCCCAGTAACCCAATGCTACTTCTAGGAGCATGGTAAATTGTTTCATGGAACAACCCAGTTGGGCCATGGGAACGCAGAGGAGACCAGGACTCGTCACGCAGACCTCCAGGAGCCTCGCCTACCCTGGGAACTTCTAGTCTGTTCCGTCACTGTTACCAACCTGAGAGTTGCACCGTGGTAAATAAGTTTTATACAGTACAGTGGCGAACTCGTTTCGATGCTCTCGTGAGAAAAGAGCACAGTATTATCAATATAGGAACTTTTCGCTACTACATATGGCTCCTCGCTGGAAGTCAACGGCGCTAGACCACGAAAAAAAAGCCCTCGTATTTGGATAAGACAGCTGTAGAAAGTTAGTGCAAATCCGTAACAAGACCACTAACTCCGCCTGTGGTGTAGTGTATTCTCTTAAGATCAATTGAAATAAGTATGCTACAGAGCAGAATTTTCTGACTTTGATTAACAAATAACGCATTTCTTGTTTTATATACAAGCGAAGATGTGGGCCGGCAAAAAGAAATTCGATGACAAATATACAAAAAGAAGAAATGTGCATCATCCGTGAATCGAACACGGGCCTCGTCGATTTTAGTAACCCTAAGCCTATGGCAACGACGAATTCTACCACTAGACCAATGATGCTGGTTCATGTATTAGAGGCTGCGGTTTGTCTTTATGAGCCAATGCAATCATCATCTACCTAGCCCGCATTAAGCTATGTTCTCATCGATTCCAATCATGGATAAAACGAGGCTTCAACTACAGTACAGTAGAGTACTAGAGTTACACCCCCATGCCCCTTACAGGGCTAGTGGACCACATGCCTGGCCAATTTTTCTACAAATCCGCCCCCAACTTACCCCGCTACCTTCCACCCTGGCATGAGCGAGGTCTTCTTTTTCTCAATAATAATACCAAGGCAACAAACAATTTTCTCTTGGCGACTAGGTTGCCATAACTCACGTCCAGCCCCATAGTCACGTGCTATATTCATTTTTGAATCGCTGAAGAGGTTATCACTTTCTTGCCTCGAGCAACTACCCCTCAACATCATGAAGTCGTGACATCTTCCATCACAAAAGCATCCGCCGGTTGCTTTTCCTCGAAGACAGATCTAAGCTAGCCTCGCAGTCTTCATTACTTAATTCCCTAGGATTATCTCAAATGAAAGTCGCTGTAGGCCTGGCCCAAGCAGTCAAGCAAAATAAGAGTGCCTTTCTGGTGAAACTGCCCGTCGAGGTCCGACGTCGTATCTATGAACTCATATTCGACGACAAAGTCATTGCATTTATGCTCTCCGGAGGTCCAAAGTTACGGCATTGTGTTTGTCCTTCCAAAGGCCAAAAATACCACTTCTTCGGATACAAAATCCAAGATGGCTCGTGGTGTGAATGTTTGACACATGACAAAGATTCAAAAAGCCAGAAGCGACTTCCGCTGCTCCTGACTTGTCGCCAGATGTATGTTCCTAATATTGCTTGATTTTGATCCCCACCTCCTCACAGAATTTGCATAGCTACTCTGAATCCGTGGACATTCTGTGGTCTCACAGTACTATTCATCTCCAAATCATGGACTCGTCGGATTTTCGAATCTTTTCGGATCTTAAATCTGCCCTATCACCTCGGAGCTTCAATGCAATTCGATCGCTTGAAATCTCGTTCTTACATGCATGCCTTGATCGTCGGATTCAAACCCTCGACGAGGAGTGGTTTTATCAGTGGACAGGCATGTGGGACGCGATAAAATTTGCAAAACGGCTTTTGAACATCCAAGTTTGGGTGAAGATAGACCAAGTGTCAGGGAATATGTTGACTGCGGACCAAGAGAAAAGGCTATTTGCGCCACTCATGGACCTTAATTGGATCCGGGCTTTCAGAGTCGAGGTAACATGGCCATCAACTGAAGCTTCTAAAACCCTCCTTCTTAATGGGCCATTTGATCTAGTAAGGAATGACGACCCTATACCTGACAAACCCGAACTAGTGGTGGAAACCGTGGACTGTTCGCTGGGAAGCTCATAACTGCAATGGGTCAATGGATAAAATGGACATCTTTGGTCAACCAGTTTTCCGTAAGAGACCTTCTCTAGCACTTCTCGAAGTCATAGATGTGCCTTGAACACCTAAGCTATACCGAATTGCCACGGCCCATCCTTTCCCCATCCTAGCATAGCCTAGTGCAGCTGCTCAATTTGTTCTCAAGCTACTTACCACAGGAACGGCGAGAAAACTGACAGTCTTAAGGGGAGGTGGTTGAACGTGTCGAGGCGGTTAAAGGTTCCAAAACCGCCAACTGTACGCCGGGCATTCAATTCACTCCGGTTCGTGGTGAGATTCTTTGGCATCGTTTGCTTCTTCTTCTCTCCTTCTCATCAACCCCTGACGAAATGCTACAGTATATTCATCTGGATCCCACGCCAAGACCCTGTCTCCCATCTCCTCAAGCTTCCTCGTCACTAGCCATTCCATCCCAGCTTTTCGACCTTCATCCAGCAGGCTCAACCGCTCTTTCCATGCCTCGCTTGGGTTGTCTGTCTCCCTGGACCCAAAAAAGCGCCGGTCGATCTTCTGCCAGTAGATCGCATCGAACGCAAAGCTATGCAAAATCGCGTACACTACCCAGAAGTCTCCGCTCTCCCGGCTCCGTTGCATCTGATCCGAGAGCCGTCGCTGGCAGTGCTGAGTGTCCGTATCTTCACAACGCCTTATCGCTATGAGGAACGTCTTTAGGCGGCGATCGAATACTCGAACCCAGTCCTCGATACTTTCAGACCAGTATTCGGGCTTCTCGATAAGCAGCCACCATGGTGGCGCGTATGAAAACTCCACCGGCCCAGCATATGTGAACTCCCAGTCGACCACGCCGGCAATATGCATATCTTCATTGAGAAGAACATTGGCTGGCCGGAAATCGTCACACCGGAGTTTGAATGGACCATGCTCATAACATGGCAGAGACAATCTTTTTTCCCTAGCAAGCTTGTAAAACAGCTGTCTTGCAACAAACTTCCGACGACAGTCATCTGCAGACAGCACCGCATCATTTCTTTGATGCAGTAAATGCTGGATGTTGAGGCGTGCAAGGGTTTCAATGTATGAAGATGATGTCTTGAAGGTGGCATCTAGAGGAGGAATTTTGATCGAGGTAGTGTCCCCAAGCGCACAAGCTCATTCATATTCATTGATAACGGCCGGCTGGTCACTTCCCAGGAGAAATCATCCACTTGACTGAGGGACCCTCTTTGAGGGAACTCTGGCTTGGAAAGCTGAAGCAGGATCTTCGCTAGCTGGGTGTATAGCATTCCAGGTTGATCTTCATTAATGTTTGGGTCAAGGACTCCCCGCTCTTCATTTGGACACCCAGGTGTGTTGAGAGCATCATATATAGTTGCTGTATGTTCAATATAGCTCATCATGATAAAAGGGCTCAGCTGGAGGGTGCTCTCCTCCTTTGTACCTGAGTGAAGAATGAATGGAACGGGAATTTGTGTCCGGTCCGAGATATATCGCATCACAGCAATGTCGTTCTTAACTTTCTCCTCAGGGAAAAGGAACAGGATAGCGCCAGGCTGGGAAAAGCAGATGTTGGTCGCGGTATAAGTGTACTTCATTTGTAATGGGATATTGAAAGACCCCTTTCGAAGAATGGTAAACTCGGGATCGTCGCCAGAGTCAGCTTCAGGATAAATTCGGCAATCGGTCTCTTGACGTCAATGTCAAGAAATTGAAGCAACCAATTGTCAAAGGCATCGTCGGATTGTTCCCATGCAACGTCGTCGTAAGGCATCTGGGGCTCCATGTTTTCAGCTGCGTTGGCCGTTTCTCGTGGCGGGGCAATTTGTTGGGGACAGGGTCGCAGTAATGTCCAGCGTGATCCCTGGATCTCGTCGGGTCGAGAGGAACGCTACTCCAAATAGAGAGCGAGTCTCGCCGTCCATCTAAAATTTAGAGAAACAGAGGACCGGGAAACCGATAGGCCACGAGAAATCAGGAAACTCGCGTCGAAGAGGAAAAGGAGGCAAAACAATCGTCCAAACAACTTACAGCCCCGTGACAGTATCCCATCACGATCATATAACCATCCCACCAATCAGAAATTCGCAATGGTGAACTTGAAACGTCGATGTAAGAGGGTCTGATGGGTCTTCCACGGTGGAGAAACATGATGATAGTTGCCGACCGAACCATTGTCTTAAAGACGTCAGGAAAACACTGCCGAGGGCCCGAGATAGAGAGTGCCTATCACTGGGGTTCCTCGTTGTTATTACTACGTACGAGACTGGCCAGTTCCTCATCGAGCATTCGACCAGAGAACACAAGTTCATTGGCTCATCTTTCACATTAAGTATAGATTCGACGACAGGCTGGAGGGGGAATCAAGCAGAAGTACGAACAGATCCGCTTCCTCAACTCATGACAGAATGATCCAGCTCCACCACCGTTTCATTCCTTCACCTCCTGGGTTGTCTCATTGCGCACGAGGCCCTCCTGCGACGCGGAAGCACCGACAGCATACGCATCCACGTGGGCAGAAGCGAACTTGCGCGCGGGGACCTTGGTCGCAAAGAGGATGTCTAGCTCGGCGTAGGTACGACCCTTGGGCTCCGGCAGCCGGAAGAACGCCCAGATGAAAGCAATCAGGGCAGTGGCACCCCAGAAGAATCCTGTCTTGCCAGATTCGTTCCAGGCGGTTGGGTTCATGAAGTACGGCTCCAGCACCTGCGAGATGATGTTGACCACTTGGTACGCCGTGCGCGCGAGGCAAACGGTCAAGGAGCGCAGCCTCACCGAGGAAATTTCCGACACGATGGCGTACGCAATAGGGCCGATGGTTAGGGAGTAGGTGAATAGCCAGAGGAAGCAGAGAGCGGCCTGTGCCCACATGGCACTGGTGGTGTGCGAGGCCGCGTTGATGATGCCAATAAGGAACAGTAGGGTACAGAGGATACCCTGGCCCCAGACATACAGGGTACGCCGGCCGAAGTAGGTAATCAGCCACCACGACAGGGCGGTCCCGACAAAGGCAACTCCGGTGCAGCCCACGCCTAGCTGGAACGCCTTGCTGCTATCCATACCGGCTTGTTTGAAGAAGTAAACAGGAGAATAAGCGAACGTGCTACCAGAGAGAATCTGGCCGAAAAAGGCAACGCAGCAAATTTCCGTACGGCGCAAATCAACGCCCTTAAAGCACTCCCAGTACGATGTGCCTGCCTCAATCTCAGCCTCGATCTTGGTTGTATGAACCATCATAGCCAACTGGCCGTTAATTTGATCCTCGGTCTTGCTTCCTCCGAGTCGACGGATACTGCGCTTAGCATCCTCGATTCGATCAGTCCGCACTAGGTACCAGGGGCTTTCCGGAGCCAGCCAGCAGACGATCATCAAGGGCACGGGCCAAATCCACTGCAGAGCAAAAGGGATACGATATCCCCACTGGTCGGTCCGATTCTGCAGTCCGTAGAGCACCCCAGACGCGATGAGCTGACCGATAGCCCAGCACATATTAACATAAACGGTGAGGTAGCCGCGCAGGTTGGTCGGACAGACCTCCGAGGCGTAGGCAGGACCAACCGTCGCAAACACACCCCAGGACAGTCCGCAGAGAATCTGGCCGACGAGCAAGACGGCCGCGGAGTTAGCGAAGAAGACGACAAAGATGAATGCGGTCAAGAATCCTAGCGCGACGATCATGACAGGGCGATATCCGAACTTGCTAGCAAGGTAGCCGTTCAAGAGACCGCCTAGAGAGTATAGTTAGCATACAAGGCATCTAATGCTCAACAACCCTATCCAATATCACCCACCAAAGATAGCACCAACGGTACTGCCCATATTCAACCCCGTTTGCCAGGGGGCCGAGACCTGCCATCCGATTTTCCCACCATAGTCCTGGCCATACTTCTCGTTGAACGTGGGATAAGCGAAGAAGTTGCCCATAAGGATAGTATCGTATCCCTCCATGATAATCGACATGGAAATCAAGACGGACCATGCCACAGCCTTGCGGTTGTCTCGCAAGGCCTGCCAGAGTGTTTGGGCGTGTTCCTCATCGGTGGCCTGCTTTGCTTCGATAACCGCACCGACGCCCAAGGTATCCTCCACATGGTGGGCGGCCGTCTTCTCCAGAGCCAGCTCAGTCTGGGTCGCCATGTTGAGAGCTGGTGGCCACACAAACCCGTCGTCTCGTAGTCTCGTGAAATCGGGGGTATCGTGGGCTCGTTATCCTCCTCGCAAATACCCGATGAACAGGGACCTGGTCCCATTCTTATAGGAATGCACCTCCTCCGGCGATCTTCTCCTCTTGGCCATCTGCACGTGCCAAGTTGGAGGATCCGGGGAATTGTGGAGAGAGCTGGAGAACCAACCACCAGCAAGCTTGGGTCACATTCAGGCTAATTTGTAGTGGAGGAGCAAGAGTGCGCAACCAGTCGTAAGAGGTAGACATCTCATCTCGGCCCAGCCAGGAATCATATTTTCGCACCTATCATCGGATCAAGACTCATGATCCTGGGCAGATTAGATCGACTGATAGGGTGATTAGCTCCGAATTGAGTAGCTGGGGGGGGGGGGGGGCAGAAATTCACCCGAGACTGGCCGGGTGGAGGCAGCCGTCCTGCTTTTCCGGGGGATGTGAGGGAGCAGAATCAGGTGGTGATTGGGCTCGGGCGGAAAGGCTGAGCGCCTCCCGGCCTCCCCACTGGCCTCCTGCTAACCTTTTTCTGTTTGTCTATCACGCTATTCCTCATGCGAGACGGTCCCTCCCCCGACCCTTCATCAGAAGATCCCGAATGGCGCCAGCGATCGGGTGAAAAGAGACCGGGGAATTGACTCTGGCGGCCCCCAGTCGCGCTTGCAAACTTTCAAAGGGACCGCCATTGCTTCTTTGTCCCCGAATTGTCCGATTCTGACTCGCCGTCGCTATCGGTTCGGTCTGGCGCGTTGTCCTTGACCGATAGAGTGTCATCTTTATGAAGGCGCCGCCCAGGTCGTGTTGCGTGGCCGTCGGGTCTTTGTTGGGCTTGTTTTTTTACCCGACCGAGGGAGTATGGCTTCATCCACGCCAATCTGCGACTGGGCGTTTTACAGTTGACCCGCGCAACCTTGCGAGGATTGGAGTGAACAGAGATGGAATTGACATTTCGCCACGCGAAGTACTGCGGGGGGGGGGGGGGAAGGCCTACAGGCTCTGAGGCTACAGCGATGCCAGACTAAGTAGGAACGCGACGCAATCAGTGCACTGCATGCCACAAATAATGAACCATGCGGCTGGATGTTCCATTTTGGGAATTCGTCCTTTTTCATCTTCTTCATGTTCAGCTTACACGCCAACCTCGAAGATATGACACTCGACGATCTGCTCGCCATCCTCCAAGCAGCATCGCCCACGGCCTACAAACATCGTGGATTCCATCCACTTGAACTCAGGGGCTAAATGCAATGTAAGTCATGCTACGACATCCTCCGGGTAGCAAAGCGTGCCCCCGTCATAATGGGAAGTGCGTTTTCCACATACAACTGGTTTCGAACAAGGTCGCACCCACCAGTGATGAGCCCCAAACTCCGTGAATCTTGCATCTGGACCGCGCCTCATGAACTGCTGTGCCTTCTCATCCATCCTCGTCAAATAACCGGCGTACTGCACTGACACGCCCAACCCATCCGAGAGCTTTCCCTGGGTTCGCACATCGATTTGAGCCACGTTCGTCGTGAGGTCAAACAGTATCCAGTCACCTCTCTCCAGGGACGAGACTGGCATCCATGCCTTCACCTCGAGTGTTGAGAAGGCCGCAGATGTCTCCGCCCTCCAAAGCCTCACTGCGCCTTTGAGAACCACCGGGATGCGGTCCGAGCTGGAGAGTTTCAAGAGCAAGATGTGCTCGGAGAGTGAAGTCGTGGGTCAACTTGGGCTACATTGTTCTGAGTTGAAGAGTCAATGGGCTAGAAGGGCGTAGCACATTTAAGGCGTGCTGACTCGGTCAGGCAAGGGCTGCCTGTAATTGACTGGACCCCGCACCGTCGCATTCCTCGAGATTCGTGAGGTCACTGTGGTGCAGCCATGCATGGCTGGGCTGCACCGCGAGCGAGCGTGATCGAAGCTGATGCTGTTCACGCGAACAATACTAGAGAATCATGACTCGGGAAGTTGGGCGGGCCGTGCGCGCTGTTTGCCTTTTCCTTCCACCCGCCATAGATTCTCTGATGCGGTCGAAGCTTTGTCGCTAGTGCGACTTCACATTCTTACTCTGCCTAGTCCACATCCTTTCCCCATCCCCTCCGCCTCTCAATTGCTCAGATGGCTCAGCAGAAGACATTCTCGCTCAAGACTTATTTTGACGAGCTAGAGGAGACCAACGGCGATGACGAATGTAAGGCCTGGTTAAATCGAGCTTTTGACTCAAGAGCTGAACTGGCAGTTTTTGTCGCTGGGCGGCGGGAAGGAGGGGGAACCGCAAAATACGTTGGTTTTCTTAAGGGTTCCTTCAATATGAGCTTCCGCTTCAGCTTTGGCGATGGACGGCCGGATGTTCTTATTCGGTTTCCGAAACCGGGACACACAGCGACAGCTTATAGGGACGAAAAAGTTGTGAATGAGGTCCAGATCATGGAATACCTCCGCCAAAATACCGATATCCCTATCCCTCGCGTTCACAGCCAGGGCTTAACTGCCGAGAGTCCACACCACCTTGGTCCGTTCATCATCATAGATTATACCTATCAACGGTACACTTTTATCGACTATTTTAAATCAACCCGGCCAAGAAAACATGGTTCTGAACCCCAATATCGACAACACAACATTAGACAAGGATCTATTATCAAATCGCCTATTATACATTCTAGCTTTCTCAACTCACGTTTGTTAAGATTAGGGCTATCTTGAAGGACCTTACTTCAAGTATAAGGTATGGCATATTACCGGAAGACCCCTAACATATAACATGAACGAGTTAGCTACTATCGCCGGCTACCCTAGCAGTCATTTTGTAACTGCGCCGTTTGACCGTGCAAGCGATTATCTGAGGTCAGTCGCGAACGAGCACTTAGTCCACCTTTAGACCCAGCGCAACCTTGCCGACGATCCGGAAATCGCTTAGGAGCGCTTCATTGCCCGTCATCGGTTCGCACAGCTAGTTTCAAAGTACTATCCTAAGGACTGCGGGCTATCTATACCCTTCTGCGACGACATACAATCCTCAAATATGCTTATAGACCCCGAAACACCCCGCATTACTGCCATTATCGATTTCGAGTTCACGAATGCCATGCCAGCTGAGTTTACGTATAACCCGCCCTGGTAGCTGTTGCTCTCTAGGCCGGAAATGTGGCTTGAGCGCAGCGCTATAGAAGAGTTTATGACTCTCTATAAGCCTAGAATGGAGCAATTCTTGCGAGCTTTGGAGCAAGTAGAAATTGAAATGGCATCAGACGTCAGACAGCCTGGTGGACCGTCTCTCTCTACCCGGATGCGCGATTCATGGAGGACTAGGCGATTTTGGTTCGACTATGCGGCCAGGAACAGCTTTGATGTAGACACCGTCTATTGGGCTGCATTGCATAACGACGGTGCGGGTGTTGAGTTGCTTGACGACAAGACACGTTCGGAGATGGAGTCATTTACACAGATTAAGATGGAGCAGTTGAGGGCATATAAGGAGGAGTGTACTGCTCGTTTTTCTTCACAGATGTAGCGATACTGTCTGGTCTTCCATTGATGTTTTGTTCCTACAGCCATCAAAGTTGTAGATATGATTTACGTTATGCTGTAATTGGCGAACCAGGGCGCTCTTAGTCTCTCCATCAGCAATACATACCCTACATCTCGTTCATAGCTATTCCCTCGGTGCCAAAAAAAGTGCAGTGTAAAGAGTGGGTAAGGGGAAGGTATTCGAGAACATTCAGCTCGCGTCTCACTGATAGGGAATAAAGAAGAAGAATGAGGGCATGAATATTATTGCATATAGAATATAGGGAGCTGTGAAAACGACGCCGAAAATGTCAGCCTCTGGCGCCAGAAAGGGCCTTTGCACCCGTAACTGTCCTACTGTTGACGCTCAACTTCAACGATTAGGTGTTCCCCTGTTTCCACTAGCGACTACAACGACGCCGAAAATGGCTCCCCTCTGCATCTCAACTCAGGACCCCGTCCTTCCGCTCAGCATAGTCGAGCGCCTATGAGATGCCCTGTCCGCCCACTCTTCCGGCAGGTATACCTCGCCTGGACCCGCAATTTTTCTCATACCTTCAACAATAAGATTGATTCTGTATGCCAGACCCGTTACAGAATTGAAGCATGAATCTTTGAGTACGATCAGGGCTGGCAAGTTTTTGTTGTTCACCACGAGCCTTGTTTCGAGATTCGGTTAACAGCCTCACGTAGAGAAGCGCAAGACACTCCTTGGCAGGCAATCTCATTGTAACGAAATTGATGACAATAGTGACCTTGAATTGCAACAGAATAATATCTGACATTTGGAAACCAAGGTTGGCATTAGAAGTGTATTTCCACCTTCAAAATACCATGTTTTGATGCGGTTCGAAAATCTTGATAGGCTTTCAAAATTTCGGAAAATGGGTAACCTGAGCTGGCACATTAATGACGGTTCATTCCCCGATAAGAACAAAAGAGTATAACTCGGGTCATCTTACGATGTGTGACCAATGCTGGTTTGAGCTGGGCTGACTGGGCAAGCCGCAAAAGGGTGGGAATGGTCACCGTATCTACCAAGCGGGTTTTGATATCTGACGGAGACTGGTAAGTCATGTCTCGTAACTTCACTATTAGCTGCTTCCATGTATTGACTGACTAATATTGCGATCCCAGAGCTTGTCAAGATCAAGGGTCACCGGCTTGCCGTGGACGCCGATATTTGCCAGGGACCCTCCTGGACCCACCAGTTTTTGACAAAGGTCAAAGGTGCTTGGTTTTCCAACTGCTTCGATTACACAATCGAATCCACGTCCATCAACCACGGAGTCGAGTTGCTCCATAGCATCGAAGGATAGCATGTTGATGGTCTTGTCGGCACCAAGCTTTTGGGCAAGCTCCAATCGTTTTTCGTCTTGGTCAATCACGACCACTGGGTAGGGGGTGTACAGTTTTGCTGTGAGCATTGCAGCAATACCGACCGGACCCGCACCGACAATTGCAACGGAACTGCCCGGATGAACATTCGCATTCAGTGTTCCACACTCTAGCCCAGTTGGGAAGGCATCAGATAGAGCCACCAGTTCTCCAGGATCAATATTTCCAGGAAGCTTGTGCAGTGAGTTGTTAGCGTGAGGAATTCGCACGTATTCTGCTTGGGTTCCGTCGATAACATTCCCAAGTATCCACCCCCCTGTCGCACAATGAGAGTTCATGCCCTTCTTGCAAGCATTGCACGTGCCGCAGGAGGAAATGCAGGAAACTAAAACCATTTCACCAACAAAAAACGAGTTGACTCCGGCTCCGAGTGAGGTAATGGTTCCAACGCCTTCATGGCCGAGTATACGGCCTGGTCCAACTGTAGGGATGTCCCCATTGAGAATATGTAAATCTGTCCCACAAATGCTTGTATGATCCATTCGTAGGATTGCATCTGTGGGGGATTGGATCGTTGGCATTGCACAGTCGCGGACCTCGCATTGATTGAGGCCGCAGTATACTAGGCCTTTCATCTCTGCCTGGTTCTATCGGATGAGAACTCTCTTCCTGCTCGGACAAATCGAATGTGCTTTGGCTTACATTTACTGTGCTGACAGAAGAGAATTTCCTTGATCGCATCGGCTGAATTCTTCTGGCCAGCGTGACTAGTGTACTGGTAGAACGCTGAGCAGGGATCATCGTACTCGACAATCCCGACCGTAAGAGTGATCGGCTCAATGATCTTGTAAGCATCATTGCAAGTGACAGCACCGTCGAAATATTTGGGAAGAGCAGAATTCTTGAAGCGGCAGGAAATTGAAGAGACTTATTCGAGACATTCCCCCCAAGACAATTCATCCCAAAACCCCGGGGACTTTCTCCGCACTTGCTCTGGGGTACTCGAGTTCGTTAATCTCCATCTGATATGTCATGCCACCCAACGGGGCTGGGCAAGGCATAGGTAGTAACACCCGATGTTCATGATTACTCATGGGGTCCATTTGAAGCCCAGACCCAAGGTCACAAACTTTCATCCCGCTAAGTATACACTGTCATGTGCGGACTTGGGCTATCTTGCAAATGGAATGATTTCAGGTGTATCAGTAAGAGGGCGCGATGATTCGCCTCATGACGTCAACACAACTCAGCAACCTTGGAGGGTTAGCATGGATGAGGTATCATGGTAAAGGGTCCGACAGAACCTTGTTAATCTCTTTGTTGGGAGCTTGGCCTGCTCTAGGACAGTTTCAAATGATTCATGGCTGTTTATTGTTCTGATCAAGTGAAAAGATGTTTTCATTGAACTGTCAGATAAGTTCTGCCATTGGATAGTATTAAGGAGGGTATGTAAACGTAATGTAGTCCTCTCTGATCTTCAATTAATTTTCCTTCTTTCTATAGACAATACATGATTATTCAGGTTGTTGGGGCCAAGCTCGACCCCTTTCTTTTCGGAAGACATGTTCGTCCGCATTTACCTAGTTCAAGAAATCTAGATGGTTTTAGCTTCGTGCGATGAATAAGCTTTATACATCTTTGCTGGTCCCAAATGGACAAGCCGCCTCACTCAAGTCTTCCTTCCTAATTCTGGCTGCTCAATACATACCCATATAAGTTAGGCATTGCCTACTTGATAAATGCAATCATGAGGTTGGAATGAAGAGCCGTAGGTTGCTATTAATAGGATCACCTTGTAGATTAACTACATATTGGATAATTAGTTCGTTGTCGGCGATAATACCATCACAGTAAGCTGCAAAAGAATTTAGATATCATAAGAATACTACACCTTGTTTGATTCTAATAACCGCGACTCCTACTTCCTACCTACTATTGCATTGGCGTTCTACCAAGGTAAACATACTAGGGAAACATGGAACCTTTCCTATAATATCTTAATCCGTAGAAGTAGGTAGGTATCAGACTAGATTACCAACTTTTCAGAATTTTATACTTACCTCTGTTAGGGTACTAAATAATAGTTATTTCCGTATCTCTATATAATGAATTAAATTAATAACTTCACCACGTAGCCCTATCCGATATCATGATACACCTTGCCTCCTTGGCCACCTCCGAAAATCTCTTCCTCAGCTGCTGTCGATTTGAACATGTGTCTTATACTCGCCAGCCTGACGTTTGGTGTCTGAGCCTGCAAGGCGCAAAGACCAAAAGGGCTGATCATCCAAGCTACTCAAGTCTGAGTCAGATTGACGCACAACCCAGCTTATTTGACCCCGGGATCCTAGAAAGAAACCTTCTTTGCCGCGCTCATATTGTTGGTACGCTTCAACTGGGTCGGACTCCTTGGTGCTCAGTCCCCATTCCATCTCGCCTGTCCGAGAATCGCGACGCATGCCGATCGCATGCCAATCCAATGCGCCGGCGCCGGAGGGCACGAACGCTTCAAAGGTGCGCAGGGCGCCGTTGCAGCGGAACATGGTGTTTACACTGTATAAGCTGTCGCCAATGATAATCTACATGACCGATTGATTAGTCTTTCGTTACGAGGCGCCAGCTACTAAGCATGGGAAGAGCAATTCAAGAGAATGGCTTGACATACAATTCCCCGTTCAATTCTTTTCTCGTCTGCCGACCGCCTCACGTCGCATGTGGCTCCATAGCCTTCGATACTGCAGACACGATTCGCGGCCGTCTCATTCTGGCACGCCGTGAGCTGGAACGGCCATGGACCAGCAATATTTGTCTCGTTATTCCACCGTGGAAGCGCTGAGCAGTCATTGATTAGAGTGTTGGCCACGCTGCGTGGTAGTGCTTGTCCCCCGATCGCGAGTGCCAAAAACACCGAGAAAAAGAGCATGGTGAGAGATCAGGACGGTGGATTGAAGATGAGCAAAGAGAAGATTTTTGACAATAAGCGCCCATGCTGCGAGGAAGACAAACTTCAGGAACCTCATTAACTGGAATTGACAATCAGGCAGCCTAGCTGGCCTCGTGGAGAATGGATCCACCCAACGCGTTGCTCTCTCCAGCATCTCCACTCGTCCGCAGGAATCGGCAGGATAGGGCTGTCCTGCGCCTCGTTGCTATTTACAGCCTCTGCCATGAGACAAAATCGATCTTTTGTTACCAGGATTCTTGGTAAAGACCAAGTTTCGTGTCAGCAGTTCGGGGTCGTCAGGGACTGTGGAGAAGCCAGCAGCCGCATCGTGTTTGTCGATCATCAAAGGGGCGGGCTTGGCTGAACCCACTTCCAACGAGGCGGAGCCAGCATCATCAGATTGGACGAGCTCACCCATGATGTCGCACTCTGTAGAATCCGTTAACATACCTACCTTACCTCCATCCATGTCTGCTCGTGAAAACAATGGATCAATTTTTTTCCAGCAGGTACTTGCTTCGAATTTCACTGGATGCGGCCGGGGGCTCGGACTACCGGGCGGTTCATCGTGAACGGGGATATATCTTTGTCCACGACTTGGACACCTTCCAGACTGGGGAAATCCCCACCTAGTAGGGTCCAACAACGAGATAGACAAACTGAGCTGAGATCAAGCACCCCACAGGGCTGCATGGATGAGGAGTGCAGGAGTACCAGGTAGGACTGGAGATGGAATCTCCCTGAGGAGTTGTTCGGTCGACGTCCAGGCGGGGTCCACCTGACACGAGTACAATGAAATGGATGTAAGAGGTGGAAGATGGAAGAGGCAGAGATTGATCCACGCGATGTAATGGTTCATCCATTTGCTGTGTATAACGTCGAATCCAGCCAGGCAGACTGGACTGGATCGATGGATCCAGGCTCCTATAAACGTATGTCTTCTATCATTTCTATAGCACTCATTAATCATCATGGAAATCATGTGTCTCGTCTTCGGTCTGCTTCCGAAAAAGGCCCCCTTCTTACGACTCGCGGGCGAGCAATCCCTCCGCCTCTGGGGCGTTATCAACGGTCCCTCCGTGCGATTTATCCCCCCTGTCGAGAGAATCCGCCAGGGCCAAGGCCTCGCGACGACCCTTGTCGGCATTCACCATCCAGACCAAGGGAATCGGCAATACGATCAGCACGGCAATGAAGAAAAACCCGGACCGCACCGAGCCCGTCGCATCCACAAGCACACCAACCACAGCAGGGCCGATGAACGAACTCCCCTTGTCAGTGGCCGCATACAGGGCATAGAACGCGGCTTCGCTACCCGGGGGAATCAACAGCCCAAAGAAAGACCGGCAGTAGGAGGCCAGACCTCCAGAAACGATCCCGTGAATGATGCCTAGCGGAAAGATCTCCCATGGCTGTTGCAGACCAATTACGCCCCACTTCTTCACGAAGGGGATGTAAGCCAGCATACCATACAGCGGAATAATCTCAAACAGGGTAATGCAGAGGATGATGGTGTGATTCGACTGCAGTCCGAGTCGCCGAGAAACCTGCGGCCAAAGAAATGCCCCAGCCATCCCCGAAAGGGTGACGGTAATCGACAAGCAGCCGATCGCGGTGGTGCTCATTTGGAGCTCTGTGCGCGCGAAGAGAATCGCCGTCCCGGAGACGGTGGCCATGGCATCCGAGAGGAGGAACCAAGCCACCAGGAAGATGAGTACTTCTCGTAGCCGGACTGCGAGTTTGACCGTCTTCCAAAGCGACTTCCAGGCGAAGCCTACCAGCCGCAGCCACACACGCCAGCGTGCAATCTTTCGAGTCGACGAAGTTTCCAGAGGAGGTCCGGGCCGGTCCCGTAGCCAGCGACGAGTCACGAGTGTGAATGCGCACCACCAGATTCCTACCAACAGCAAGACAAACCGCAGCGGAATCGTTCCCGATGTCTTGGCAAGAGGGGTCTTGTTGAGAGTTATGAGCATGATAATACTTAGAATCTGCACGAGGACTGCTGCGCAGTACCCCAGACCCACACCCTTGGAGGAAATCTTTGTGGATAGCTGCAGTTCTGGCGAAGATGATTGCGTGCGCTTCGACTTCAGCCAATCCTCCGGAGACCTCGCGGGGAAGCCATTGGCCTGCATTCCGTCCAGGCTGTCACTCTCATCCCACGAGTTCCACTCGCCGGCTTCATCATCTTGATGCAGATCCGATAGTTCTTCACCTTGCTCGTGGTCGTGGTCGGGTGTTTGGATGGATGGATCATTGGCAACCAGCACCGGCAGGAAAGAATTGAGCACGACAAAGGATGAACCGAGGCAAGTAACTCCAATCACTACGAGGATGGAGCCAACAATGAAGACCGACGGTGCGATGAAGACAAAGAGCATGCTGGTCGCCGAGCCGATGAAGCCGAAGGACAAAAGCAACATCTTGCGATTTCGTTCTGAGAAACATACCCTTGAATTAGCTGGCCATGCCCATTGTTCATGCTGACTGCAAAATCCGAACCCATTGGCTCTGATGCTAGGAAACCGTACCGTAATCGGCAAGGGCGCTGAACGAAATCAACGTCAACGCCTGGATCAGCACCGCCAGCGAAAAAGTGTACATCGCGAAGCTAGCCGTAGTAACGTGTACTCCCAACACGTTTACCACGCATTGCTCATCTCCCTTGTGTTCAGGTGCCTGGGGACCCCAGCAGGGCAGGTGGCTGTTTTGTAGAGTACCATTCTCGCGAGCGAGCTGTTCGAGGGTCAAGGGCAAAAAGGACCCTAGGTCGAGCGATTAGCATGCTGCTCATGACATTGAGAGACGGACCGGCAAACGACCAGTCCAGTAGTTGATTTACCAACACCACAAACAGCGAACACCTCCGCTGCGATGCCGTATGAATACCACCCAAGCACCTCGCGGTGGCTGGTCGGTGTGGTGTCTTCGCCAGCATACCGTGGGGGCCGCTGTTGAGCTCCCTCGTCGGGCGCTGGGGCTG
Organism: Penicillium simplicissimum; assembly: GCA_024706585.1. Classification (NCBI taxonomy): domain Eukaryota; kingdom Fungi; phylum Ascomycota; class Eurotiomycetes; order Eurotiales; family Aspergillaceae; genus Penicillium; species Penicillium simplicissimum. The sequence goes on from JAMZTW010000078.1 coordinate 141,347, forward strand.
TGAAGGCGGCACGAATGGACGACAACATGAAGGAAGAAGGTGAAGAGATGAAGAGCACACAGCTCTAAAGCTCTTCTGCCCCGCGAAGAGCAGCCCACAGGGCGACCGGATGCGGGCGGAAACACTTGCAGGAGGGTCTTTTTGCGCGTCTTTTGGCAGGGCTGACTGGCTAACTGGCCAAGGCGGGCAACGATGCGGTCATTCGCTTGGCAGATCGTCACAGGAACAGGAACACCCACGTTCGGTCAACAACAACCATGAAACTCGACCGGCACCTCCGCCATCATTACCGAGTACAAAAATGGACAATCCTTGAAAAGGAACCGAAGGGATACTAGAATGAGCTCTTGCTGGAAAGGAAACCCCGGCTTGGCTGCCGGCTGTGCGACTCGCACCTGCCGGTCCCGGCCCGTTTCAGGCCTTGCCGCCATTTCAACCAGGACCAGCGGATTTCCTCTCGAGATTCCATTTTTTTTTCTTGCTTCCTTCATAGATCACCTTGGCTGTGAGACTTGAATGTGCAGGCTTCTCTTGTTCAACTCGCTCCCCTTCAATTCAAGATGGCGGTTGTTCTCCATTCCCTCCAGTTCGCTCTGGGCCGGCTCCTGTATCCCATTCGAGGCCACGACTCGCGCCAAATCACCCACGACCAAGCATTCAAAGACATTCCCAAGCCCAACATGTCCCTCGAGGCCCGGGAATGCGGTTCCTCGGGTTCCAAGCTACTTCGACATCACACGTGTCTGGCGGAAGATGGCATCGGTTGCTTGCCTGAGCTGCGCTGGGCACCCCCCGAATGCAGCGAGCTTGTCAAGGAATACCTTTTGATCTGCGAAGATATCGATATTCCCATCCCATGTCTTGTCATTCACCATGGACTGTTCTGGGGCATCCCACCTTCGGCAAATACCGCAACACCGGCCGACATCAAGGAGCAAGATGGCACGGCTAGGTCACGCTTAACCGCTGCCGGATGGCGATTCATTCCAAATCCACTGGGCACGGCGTATGGCGGTGCTGGCGCACCCTATGGACATGGCAGTCACCGCTATGTCTATACCATTGTCGCCTTGAATGCGCGTCTCGAATTTCCACACCCTGAGAAAGTCACCAAGAACGACCTCAAGCACGCCATGCTCGGAAAAGTCATCGGTTGGGGGCAGTGGGTTGGGACCTTTGAGCGCACATGGACCTGAGGATAGTAATTGCTGCAACGGCCTCCTCGGCCATCGCATGGAGCAAAAAGCCCCTGAGGATCGTGCTCCAGCTTCACTGAAGGCTAAGAACATCCAACAACCGCACAGACGAGAGGGCTTTGCCTATGGAAGTTGCATTTTTACCTGTTGGTTTATCATTCACTCCACCACTTGCCTCTATCACAGTTCACTGTCGTTTGTGAATTTAGCATATTGTTGTGTGTCATTCTTCGTGATAAGTTTGCAAGCATCAGTCATGATGAGGTACAACTCGTTTCTGTCACCAAAAGGCATCTTTGCAGCCACCAACCACCGCCAATTCAACTATGATATAGGGTCACCATCGCCCTCAATGATCTGCATCAATACCGCCAGCCGGCTGATAGTAGTCTCCACGGACAATTCGCAAGCACGCAAAGTGGAGACCATATTGTGAGATATTTGCGAATTTTTCGATAGCACCAGCAGTATCCCTTTGAGACCTTCCATCAGCTGAACAAGCTTGACCAAACTCCGTCCCAAAACTGTGCGAACCAATAATCTCGACTCGTCCTCGTCCAACTCAGTCTCTCCCAGTGTGACTTTGCTACGAATGCAGATGAACGGCGATGGGGGTTGCTCGAAGGCTAGCATTGCGGAGTCGAAAAACCCAGGCTGAGTGGAGATGTCGTACGCAGAACACAGTGCCTCAAGAAGGGGCAGGCACTTCTCTAACAAAGCAGGAAGAGCCATGATGGTGGACTGTGGAGTCTTGATGCAGATTTTACACTGAACCATGTTGCTCCCTTGGAAACAGAGCCGATGGATCAAGTCGAGGATGGTTTCAACATTGACAACTGCATGCACATTTTGAAGCTCGGAGAGAATCCTCACCGCTTCCATGGAACATTGGCAGGAAGAATCGAAATTCATGTCGAGTCGACGATCAAGTTGAAAAGCTGATATTGTGTTTTGTTTTTCGTTCATTCCGAGCAGCCGGCAAGAGTCCTCAGATGCGCTCAGTTTGATGTTGTCCACTTGTCACACTTCTGAACAAAGGCTGTTCAAGCAACACAATTCTAACCCACAGCCTTGGCCAGAAGCAGATATGCATCTGCGAGATTAGGGACTGGCAATTTTTTCCATGAAACTCAGCCCAATCACAATCACCCGGAGGTTGGATAAACTGCATCCTCACATCTACCTCCGAGGATTGATAAACTTGCATCTCGTCGGTGTCTGATTCTCACAGTTGGTCACACCATGACACCCTGGATCGTGCCATCCATGGAAACAGCTTACTAATTCTATGTGACAGACGAGTAGATGCCAGTGCTCTGGAGTGTGCAGCTCACCACTGCCTCCATTTGTCCATTCCAGAATCTCCATTGTAGCTCCGCGGCGCCGACACTTCTGTGAGCCAAAGCCATCACTTTTACAAATCTACATCTGCACTTTTGTTGGCAACTCGCGAAGATCTCTGACGTGAGAGAGACTTGTTCATGCACGATGCATCAAGAGTACAATAAAGCATACAAACCGGACCGGCATCTGATAAAGCAGCCCTGCTATTGCGACCTAGAACCACCTAGTCGATGAATTTCAATTCACAGCCAGTTTAATCTTCATCATCACCAGTTGCAGTCGTCGATCTGTCTCCATGATCATCAATAATCGACCCCTGGACAGCGCCGCCGTGAGGTCTTGCTGCATACAGACACGGATCCTTCGAACAGCCAACAGGAGCATGGACAAGCGAGCTTGTAGCACCTGTCGGATAAAGCAGGCTTTTTCCTCGGCTGGGACCGGAAACCCTCCTACAAGCAATGGACAGGCATCGACATGTGATCTGAAGCCGGCTCCAAACTCCTTGTGTTGCCTCCCCAGTGCTGGCTCCGACTCGGTTGTTTCATCATAACAGCCAGCCCTGTTTTGTGTGACCGCTGTGTCGAGTACCGTGAGGAGACCATCGATCGCAATGATCACCACCATGAGCATGTTAGCCTGGCTCTCGGACCGGGAGCACAGTTTACACTGCAAAATGGCTTCCGCTTGAAGTATGAGCTCCTTCTGACAAGCCAGTAATCCATCTATGCTTGAGCGACCGTTCATGCCGGGCTTTGTGTCAGACTTGACCAAGTGTCCCATTACATGTGCATAGCAGCTACATCCAATAACAGGTGACCCTTCTGGCCCTCCGAAAAAGTCTTGGTTGTCGGGCGAATAGGCCTCACTGTCCTGGCTACCACTCCGAGAGTGGAAGCTCAAGCAATGATCCGTGGGCTCCGTCAAAAGACCGGTCGATGGGACTCGATCAAAGGCCCATGGATCTGAGAAACCTGGGAAACCTAGTCGAGGGCCGGACTCAAACATCCATGAGGAAGGTCCGATATCCTTGAATGCTGGTGTTTCAGCGAGCCCGGGTGTAGAAAGTTGAACAAAGGTGTTGCCGTCGCTATCCAGGCTCGTAAAGGCTGAAGAGAACATCGGACCTGCCGACTGAGAGGATAGACTTGCACTCATCGGTTGGAACATGACAGACGGGGCACAGTAAGGTAGAAACTCTGGAGGTGGATCCACCGGATCTTCAGTATCAACATCAGCAAAGAAATACTCGGACGCGGCGCTGTCCAGAGTACCATTGATGCGGTTTGCTATCAGCTCCTGGATCCAACTCTCAGAGGACAGCTCGATCTCTAGTGCTTTCCATTTGGTAAGCCTCTCTACTTGGATGAAGGAGGGATTACTATCAAATACCTGATTGGCCTTCTGAGCATCCAGCCGGCGCAGTTGTCTCAAGACGATCTTCATCGGGCGCCTTCTCAACATTGCGGCTCGGCCGAGCCCGTGAACTCGACGTCGGATTGGAGCCACGATGGCATTTTTTCTTGGCCGGCCTTCGCGGTTTCTTTTCACATTCCGACGGATCGGTGACCTCGAGCACCGGACTCTGACTTTGAGTATCCGAGCCGGCTTTCTGATCTTTCTTTTTTGCTGGGCGTCCCAGTCGCCGCGAGACACTGTATATACATTCGATCTTGTGTTTCTGGCATCGGCGACAGGAAGGCTTCTCGTGGCTGCACCGGATCTTTGCCTGTTGGCAAGCGTTACACGTGGATCGAACCTTGACGCTCTTCGGTAGTTGGCCCATGTTGGCTTGAACGGTCTCATAAATTTGGTTCAAGATCCTTCTTCGGAGCCTTGCAAGAAAGATAGACAAGCCCTTTAAAAAATGGGTCTTCGATGGTCTCCTGGGTCGTTACTTGTAGCCAATGTGACCGTATTCGGGACAGCTCATCAACCACCCACACCCATCCACACTCGGATCCAAACATCACCCTTAACAAGGGATGCTTTTCTTGCGGTCCGCCAACGAGAATGCCAGGGCCTGTCTCTCGGCTTCACAGGCAAAGGATAGACTCTTTGAAAGTTACATCCGAGGTTCCCCTCACCGAGAAATCACTTTGTCCTACCTGTAAACCTTCCCCCGGTCTCTCTGCTGCGTGGTTCGCCGCACCCGAGGGCACTGGGAAGGATTGCCAGCAGTCTGGGTTTGTAAAAGGCTTTCGGATTTGTTGCGGGTTATACGGCAGTATGGTTTTGGGATTTCAATTACGTTGATTCAGGAGGCTATCAGTCGAAAACGTAATGAATGACGCGAGAGCTCAGAGGTCTCTTCGGATTGAGTGGAGTTTACTTCGCTTGGCTCGTCTACACGCTACACCTTGGGGCACAACAACCAAACTCTGGTCACATAGACTGGCAGTTCTTCTACTTGAATAAGCGTAGGTTGGGAATCTAGCCGAGTGCCCTCGATGATCCGTGGAAGGACACAATTTTGACTGATCGCAATTCTGATTTTTCGTTCTATCTACCACGTCCCGAGACTGGCTCGATCCCCTCTTCGCTGATCTACCATGAAGTAGGATGAACCGGACAATCCACAGACCTGAAGGAAGTCTGGGTCACGCTTGAAGAAGGCACCGAATGCTCCTCACGATTCGGCTTCCGATAACCAAAAAAATAATTAATAGCGACGGGAGGATCCAACCCGGCCGCGTCCATGAACTGACGTATATCAAAGCCAGCGCGGGCTTCCCTTGTCTTGGGAGAAATATAGTCAAAGCACTGGGGAAAGTCATAGACCTTGGACTGATCGAACAGCAGGAAGACGTAGCGATGGTGTGTGCCAGGCGGAGGCTGTGGGGCGATGTATGGTGCAGTATGTGAGGAGTCATCCTCATCACCGGGGAGCAGGACGTGAGCGTTTCCTTTTCCATTGCACGCGAATGTGAAGTTTGGCTGGAACCAATGCAGTATGACTGTCTGGATGCCGGTCTCGGGCAGAATCGCGTCCAGGTCTAAAGAGATGATCAAATAGCGTGCATTGCAGTCCAAACCCGTGGTGCCGAGTTCGGGAATTGGGCCAGTGTCTAGAAGTGCATCAGTAGAGCATCGCAAACTTACCCTGGCTATTTACCTAGTACGTCAAGGATGGATCCAGGTTTGATCCAGTCTTGACTGGGATACCGCATTTGCAATTGCTTGCCATTGAGAGGGAAAAGGGATGGGGAGAGTAGAGTAAAAGGGAGGGAAAGACCGGCAAAAAGGTTCGACAACAACATGTTCTTGCTTTCTTGGGATGAGGAAAACTTGAGATTGACCTAAGGACTATATGAATGTAGTTCAGTGTGGAGTTTTGTATCTACTCAAAAATCAGGAGCGCCTTTCCGCCCTTGATTGCCAAAATCACCGACAGGCCACAGATGGTTCATGCATTCCAGCCTGCGCATTGCGCCAACTCCACCCCTTGGAGTACACCACAAGAAGAAGAAAAGTCATCGCCAGGAGAGCACCAGCCACGGCACAGTACGTCCACTGTGTCCCTAAGAAATAAATCAATGGACTGATTGCGGCGGTGGTCGCAGCGCCCAAAAAGCAGCGAACCAAGTTATTAGCTGCCATGGCCGTAGCTGGGGTCGTGTAGTACAAGTCAACTATCAACACGTTCATGACATTATATGCCGCGGTGATACAGAAGCACGAGAGGAATATCATGAGAAGAACGGCCCAGAAAGGGAGTCTATGGGCAAGGAAGAGGCCATACATAGCAATAGCGCCGCTTGCAAGCAGCTAGCAGATCTAGTCAGTGAAGAACAGCGCAAAAAGCAAGTAACACACACGTAAATGAAGCTCACCATCATGGGCAACCCAATTTGTAGCCTTGCCTTTTCTATCGGAAACGAGAGCAAATTGCGTTGGTGATCTAGCCCCAGCGAAATTCCAGCCTGCACACGAAGTCTGCGATAGTTCCAGTCAACCAGAAACCCGTTGGCAGTCGCACTGAGAAGGGAACCTAACCCGGCCGGAATATAGCAAAGTCCCACTTGCAAGTCGTTAAGATCGTAACGCTCGGCGAATTGAGCCGGCATTCCCGCGGTGACTGCATAGTAGCTGCCAAAAATGACACCATTGGCGAGAAGCACCAGCCCGACGGGACGTCGAGAGAGCAACTTCAGCGAGGGCCAGGGATTGGGAAAGGTAAAGGGTTTCTCCCGGCAATTCGAGGCGTGAAGGACACTTGCTGGAACTGTTGAAGATCGAGAGACCTTCAATCGACCCCAAAGCGGTCGATTCCAACCGGAAGGGGGAATTGACCCATCACCAACGATACCACGACATGTCTCGGGGAGGAATAGCAAAAGTAACACAAAGAAAGCAGTTGCGAGGATAGCCAAAAACCAGAAAATTGCGTGCCAGCCCAGGTATTGGGTCAGTAAACCCCCCGCAATGGGGCCCAGCGAGGGAGCCAAAATATTCCCCAGAGACGTCAGACCCATGTAGCTTCCTCGCTCGGCGGATGTGATAATGTCGGCGGCGGATGCAAGGGCAACCGTGCCACTACTACCACAGCTCTGGGCGGCACGCAGCACAAGTAGGGCAGGGAACGAGTGCTGCAAAGCGAGCGCAACATTGCCCATGATGTACACCACGAAGCATAGGATATACACCGGTCGGCGTCCGGCTTGATCAGCAAAGGAGCCTGTAAAAATTGGTGCGAAGCCTTGACAAATCTAGGAGGTTGGGTCAATGTGGCGTTGTCCGATGCACGATTCCCCGGGAACTTACCATGTACGTCGTGATAGTCAAATCTATCTGTGTGGGACTCACTTTCAAGTCCTTTGCGATCGAGTTGAGTGCTGGAAAGTAAATGTTGGCAGATAATGGGGAGAATGTCGACGCGATAGCAGCAGCGAAAATAATCAAGCGCTTCTGATGCTGAGTGAAGATCGAGTATGGCTTCTGAGAGGGACTGGCAAGCAACGGGGTCGTCTCAACAGGTCCATTCCAGCTCTCGCGAGCGTCCATCTCTGGAGCTATTGAGGTGCTCATGTTTCAGCTTATTGCTAGTGTCTGAGCATGGAGATAAAAAAGAGAACTTGTCTAGTCTAACAGAAAGCAAAGCCTTTCATGAACTCTGTACTATTGGCATGCTATATCGGACGAAGCAGTCGCCTCAATTTTCCAGTCAAAGTTGCAAGTCTTGCTAGACCAACGCTACCGCACCACCACATCTCTCAGATTTTTGCAGCCAGGTCCGAGGTAACCGTTATGTTGCCCGTATAGATATGCGACGGTCGAAAGAGTTTCCCGCGTGACACTGCATTTGTCAATATAAAACCATCCGAGCCCGGACACATTCGCGAGTACTCACCCATGTACTCTCGCCAATGTGCCATGATCCCCATGACGCGATGAGCCAGCATAGCGGCCGGGATTATTTCGGGCTCAAAGCCGCTGCAATCCGTGTAAGATTCATAGTCCCTTCACGGGCATCCACTCGGAGGAAGCACAAACATGCTGGTAAACACAAAGTTCCCGTAGAAATCCGCGTTTGGGAACAAGCGGCGCGAAATAAAATATTCATCCGTGGCAGCAGCGACTTCAATGGCCTCGGCAATTTTCAAAAATGGATTTGATTCCGGTGCGAGATCTTTCAAGATCTCCCTGATTGGCTGTACGCGGGGATCAACGCCTTTGTACTCGCGATGCCCGTACCCGAACAGCTTTCGCTTCCCAGCTTTCACTTGTTCCAGGAACGCCGGTACATTTGCAGGGTCTCCAATCTCCCGGAGGGCATTTTGGGCAGACTCGGTTGCACCAAAGTGCAGTGGGCCATAGGCAGCCGTAATGGCCGATATGAGACAAGATATGGGGTCGGTTAGGGAAGATGCCGTGACCAAGGTCGAAAAGACCACCAGGGCCATGCCGTGGTCAGCATTGAGCATGGCAAAGCGGCGGAAAGAGTGTAGTTTCACGGGGTCTGGGCGTCCCGTCGTGGAGTCCACCATTCCTGCCATCGTGAACAAATTTTCATAAAAGGTTCGATTGACAGATGGGCGTTCCCAAGGAATGCCTAATCGATGGCAGCGAGCAGCAGCAAAGACAACGGCATAGCAGGCGACGGTCTGTAGGATTAGTTGGTCCGTCCGCTCCAGATTGTCTTGGTATCGACTTGCGTGCGACGATGCAGGCATAACATCAGGCATCGATGCGAGGAATGCTGTCAGTCCTGCAAGTATCAGTGGCAGTGATGAGGTGGATTTACTGTCATAATGTCAGAGAGAAACGAGCGGAAGAATCTGGATTCTGAGATGCGCGGTACACATACGGCAGGACTTGGATAGCCTGGTGCACAATTTGGGGAACATCCGCCATATACCTGGCCAGAGTTTGACTCAAATGAGTCCTCTGGCTGTCCGTGGGCAGGCTTCCCCAGAGTAAGAGATGAAACATGTCCTCAAAGTCCTTTTCCCAGAGCTGCTGCAAAGTGTATCCTCGGAAAATAAGGCAACCACGCTCATGATCTCTAGAGCCGTCACGTCAGCTAGCTTATTCATTGATATCCTGAGGTCAAACTCACGAGAAGCTGATGGCGGATTCAACCACCGCTGTGTTCTGCAGGCCAGGGTCGTAAATCCGCAGGCCTCGAGAGACCTGGTCGGCAGGGTTCGCTCCAGTTACCGGGGCTCGTATGCGCCGTAGATCCAGGGCGCGAATCGCATTCCGATGGATAGGAATTTCGTACTTGACTCCAGTGCGCGAGTCTTGGACGAACAAAGTACCTGTAGACATGGTGGCAGTTAGACTAATTCATCCGATCGAGAATGATAAGTCGTGAGAATCATCAGGTACGGGTCGGTAATAGAAGCCTTATTCTTATTCTTTTCCTCACGCAGATCTTCAAAAATGAGCCGTGAATCGGCCCGTGTGGAAGGGACGTCCTGGTGAGGGTCAATCTCGAAGATCGCTTTCCAGGCAAGGGCGAAACACCGGAGAATTAAACCATACTACTATCTGTACGGCAGAAAGCTTGAGAGGCACATCATTTTGAATCATTTATCTTCTCATCTCGTTTGTCGTAATCATTAAAACTGGAAGCTTCCACCCCCAAACAAAACGCCCCGCCATCATATGGGTTTGTTTCGATTTTCCTTCAATATTCCTTCATCGAACCACGGGAGATGCTCCACGACTACTCATCCATTATAGCACGACGATCAACAACTTACTGGGGCATACCCTCGAAGGGCTTCTCGAGGTGCTCCTGGCAGAAGGGCAGCTTGCTCTGTGTCCAGATTTCGGTGTCCTGCGGGGGAAGCAAAAGGTAATTAGCCGCGAGCCCCACATCGCACATCGCACATCCCACAAATCATGCGGATCATCTTCGTGGCTATGTGCCTGGCACGATAATACGTACCGGCTTGAGAGTCTTCTTGATCTCCGTGTCTAGAGTACCCGCCTTCAGCGCGATGATCTCGGGGGCCGCATCGGGGTCATGGGCAATGGGCGAGCCACACTCGGAGCAGAAGATGCGGTGGACGGCGTTGCCGGAGCTGCCCTTGCCAGCCCAACTCTTGGTGGGGCCGCTGATGGTCAGCTTGGCCTTGGGGACGACGGCAACCAGAGCTGGTTGCGAGTCAGCAATGGCGGAATCACAAGACAGAAATGGAGAGGGATGTTGTACAGTAGGTTGAGCCACTCTGGCGCTGGCAGTCGTCACAGTGGTCGTAGCCAGTAAGCAGAGGGGCATCCACGTCGACGGTGTACGTGACGGCCTTGCAGAGACAGTGTCCAGACAGAGGCATGATGGCAATTTGATTGGCTTGGGATTGGGAGGAGACGGAATTGATTCTCGCAAGGTGCTCAGAGGAAGGGGGACCTTTGGAGAAGAAGAAGAGAGAACCTTGGGAGCGGCGGAGTATTTAAAGTCAATTTCGTGGCCGCGTGAGGGAACCAGGTCGATGTAATGATTAATTTCCATCCTTCGACTAGCTGACCATTGCTCCTACTCCATCCATAATCCGATGCGGTGAATTGCCCTTGATTGTCCACTTTTCTGTCATCTCAACTCCTTCTTGGCTTACTGCTTGGACGGAACACTCAAGGGAGCGGGGCTTCGTTTTTGGAATCAAGACTAGTGGCTATGGGGACGAGGACCCGTTCCTGCCTCTCTCAGTCGTCTCTCGTCTCCTTCTGCGGGCTTCAAGCCACGGAGGATCGTTGGAGGCGATTTGGGATGACATCATTGGTCATCGTCGACAATTCCAAATTGTCGCATGACAAATATTCCCGTTCCCCGCCAGTCCCCAGCAACTGCCCCTCGCTACAAAACGGGATGCTCTATCTTTCCGCCATCTCACCGAAGTCCATAGACTCCATGGATCACCGAACATCGTAGGCTGATGCTGTCAGCCCCTCCCAGCGTCGGCCAGTCGCGCCACCAACTCACGATGCGCCTGCGACAGCGTCCGACGCACGAAACCCGTCGTTCCGAACGGACACCGAAGCTCAATCTCCTCCTGCAAGTACAATGCATCGGCTGGAGGATCCTCGCCTGCATAAGACGGCTCCCCCCGCCTGCGCTGCACAGTCCAATGATTGCGGATCTGGACCCCCATGGGCGCATAGATGTGTGTTCGGAGACCGTCTGGAGTATCGTGGAAGCACCCTCGATACCGCACCTTGCCTTGTAGTAGACCCCACGGAAGATATGGCACCCGGTCCGTCAGCTCATACCAGATTCCGTTGATGTCCTCGGGGGCTGCATCTTCCGGGGCTCCGCACCGCTCGTAGTGGATGATGAGCGGATTCTGTTTGATCATCGCGGCGTGGTCATGAAGCGTTCTCACTGCCACAGCCTCGGACAAGGAGCGGGGGAGCGGTGTTAGGTTTGTGAAGGCGGTTCGGGTCTGCATCATGACAAATTATTGGGTTCCAAATCCTCTGCAGTTGAGTCGAGTCGAGTCTGGAGTTTCTTGGAGCTCAACCGAGCCCGAGCCTGGACGGGGCTGGGAAGTTGGTGGGGTTGGTCGTAGAAACTGTGGGCGATCGTCGAGATCGTACGAGAATCACAGCCCCAGTATTGGCTGAGAAAGCAGGGGTCAAGGATATGGAATTAATGGATCAAGGTACTGTAGTACTCGCAAGTCGGTGTCAGGCAGGCCCACAGTGAGCCATCGCTTTCTCGGACGTTACTTTGTAGTGCTTATATAGCCCCTTGGCAGGTTTGGCAGACAAAGGGGGGGTGGGCAGTGAAGTGGCGGAGTCGCTTGCAAGTCCCAGGCACGGCCTCCCATCAGGCGAGGATTCTGGGCCTGTCGGCGTCAAGCAAAAATGCACGGTCGCAAGTTGGCAACCGAGGGAACAGGGTCTAAAAATACAAAACCTTAATCGTCATCCACACGCCCTCAGGCCCAGCAAGTGCACACTCTATAAGGTTGTGAGGTTCTCCATCTACGCCCGTTAATAATCTAAGAAGCGGGCATCCATTGTGATTCCAGATCTGGAAAAGGAACGGGGCAAATCTGAATGTCCATCTTTGAGTCTATATGCAAAAGTACCTGCTAGGCTAAATTGTTGATACTTGATCTACACTGTACATGTGTGTGTGATGATATTTACGGACTAGTCCGCCGCAAATTCTCAAGTTTATCCGCAGCACTCTGCGCAGCACTCGGTCAGTAATACGATCCTTGTTGGCCCATGAACTGGTTCCAACCTCGACTGACCTGCATGTTTGCAGCCACGCTGTCGCTGGGGATCTGTCCACCATACCACATACTCTCCACTCGCTGCGCCGCCCGCGCATCTTCCTTGGTGATGTACGCCGGCACTTCTGCCGGGACCGCAGGAACATTGTAGTAGTCGTTCCGATTGGCAATGGAGCGCACCTGGGCGGATATAGATCCGATGCCGGGTGGTCTGTTGAATGCACGACCCTGGATTGAGAAGGGTTAACTACCCGGCTCTTTACAAAAATACGGGCATCAGCCAACTGACCTCTGTGGACTGGACAACCCGCGCATCATCCTGATTGATGAGGCTCTGTGGCTTGCGGGATATCTGGTCTACCGTGCTATCAAAGTTCAACTGCTTCATCGCGATACTCTGTGCCGTCGCTATTCACAGATCAGGCATCCATCCACGGCGAAAACATCTCACCACGACTGGAGAACACATACCAGCTGGTCCACCACGGACCGGCCCCCGTCCTGTCAACCGGTTCTCGACCTGCGAGATCGCCGAGACATCTTCGGCGGTAATGCGCTGCCCAGCCTCGGCGGCTTGTTTGAGTTCCGCGACGGTGGGAAGATCGAGGTTATTGATCGTTTGCATAGACATGATGACAAGCGCTGCGGAGAGACTGGACGCTGGCTGAATAAATGCCATTTTCGCGATTCTCTTCGCGTTTGAATTTATACCATGTAGGGGCAAGTGATGTCACCTTGAAAACATCGCCATCTGAGTTGCCTCGGGTGGTGGCGCTACAAGTTCATCCATCTGAGCCTCCGGAGTTTGGGCACTTTACATCGACTGGACCAAGGAGATAATTGGAAGGACCTTTTAAAGTCTGTAGGATTTAGTGGAAAGAGCACGCCTAGTCATGGACACGTGGATGGATCCTACCGCCTCCCAACAGGCGACTCGAGTCAATACGCTGCAAATAAGATTTCTACGACTATCCTCAAGAAAGTCGGCCTAGCCTAAGCTTACATGATGGCAGATCTTCAGCCAACGCTTGATCGAAGGTTCAGCCCAGCCCAGGACATGGACCTGCCTTGATCACGTTACTGTTCTGGGGATTTCTTGATGGAGATCTCGCCACAACACAGACCGTTGTGATTGAATCTTCCTATTCTTGGAGAGGACTTAGTTCCAAGATAAATTGGGCTGCTTTATCTCTGTTGAAAGCTCCACAGCTTGCTGCCCATGGAGTCCCACACGACCAATTCGGATAGTCGTCTAAGGTTCTTGGTCATCTAGGGCTGGTACCTAGTGGTCGACGATATGTACAACATGGATGGAGACATCACGGAGACCTACAAACAAGCCCGTGGAAGAAAGATTCCATACCTATATGGAATCAGTAATATAAGTCCAGAAGGATCAAACCCCCGCAATTTGATTAAGTATGTTTCCATGATTCACCTAAGCACCCGGATATGTTGAAGGGCCTTGCCCAAGCCGAGATACCGGCTGGGCATGCCGACATCACAGGAGATCTCCAATGAATGGATATATCATGCTTATGTAAATTCCACGGGCTCTCCGGTCATTTTTTGCAAAGCTTGGAAAGATTGAAACTCAAAAATTCTGCAGCTACCCATCAGCGCCTTTCTGATTAACACCCTTAATGGTGGTCCTGTGATGAGAGGGACCGAGGCAAGTCTGGACAGTCCGGACCGAAAGTACCACTTTGGGAGCATAGTACGGATAACCACAGCACTCATTTCAGCATCGGATCAAACCAGAGGGGAAAGAGCCACGTCGCCTGAGGCACGTTGCACCTGCACGATGGTGTGCATGCAGAACCCATTTTCGGGTACTCTGCCGGCGCGGCAGGCGTGCGGTGCTGCTCCGTACCCTCGACCAGGGAACAGATGCCCCTGGTGGGCATCAGTGTCTCGATGGTAGGACAGCCATCCTCTGTACGAGTCCTGTCCAGGAGAAGGGTTGCAGATCGCGGAGATCCAGCATACAATCAAATGTTTCGCCGCGGATCTCTGGTTGTGCCAGGGCTTTGTAATTTCGGTTTGGTATGGTTATTCCGGATGGTGCTGGTATTTTACCTGGTTGTGGAGGAAAGCTTGCTGCCTGAACAAGCACGCTCGTATAAGCTGGCCATCGCTGGTCGGACATGTCTGTTGTGTGCCGTCTCTTATATACTCGGGGCATGGCCGGTCGACCAGCACTGGCCAAGCCGGTGCCGGGACTCCGCCTTTCTCCGCATGCCGGCACCGGCACTGCCACCGCATGATGCATCTCACCATCCTCACTCGAACTACCCCACCATCCTTCATTCCTCTCGCGGGACAGGCCGGTTTCGCATACCCGGATACTACGCGAAGTGCTCGCTACTTTGCCTTGGTCTATGGACACGTACGAACTTTTGCTGTAATGCTCTCCCATCGTGCGAACCTGCTAACATGCCAACCCACAGACCACTGAAAAAAGGAAAGAAGGCGTGCACCGAGTGCCGCCAGCAAAAGGTGGCTACTTCGAACTCTCTAGCTCTACCCATCGCGGTCATCCTAACGGTAATCAGGCAAAATGCGACGTTTACCTGAATCCCGACCAGCCCTGTACCCGATGCCGCAAAGTCAAGGCGAACTGTGTCATCTCGGACCCCTTCAAGAGAGAGCACAAGCGCAAGTACGTATCCAGCGTGCAACCAGCCAAGGATTGAACAAAATGAGAAGAGGTTTTCACATCTCTTGGTATACAGGCGGCTCTCTGAGCTGGAACGGGAATCGGAAGATCTGCGACGCAAGCTTCGGGCATCGCAGCCAGGAGATTTCAGTCCCCATCCCTCGCCGATCGCGCTTTTGACAGCGGCAGCGGAGATGGGCGCGCATTCAAGAGCCGGAAGTCACTCGATTTCGGGGTCCTCGCATGGCCCACTCGATGCGTATTCACCGCACCTGTTGGCTCCAAATGGCCTCACGCACACGACTCCGGCACCGGCACCGGCATTGGACAGTGGTGGCACGACCATGCCCCGGAGATTGAACGGGGTACAGGTGCAAGCAGGGGAAATTGATGATTTGTTCCAATTGTGAGATGCAATCCAGCATCTGAGCTCTGTGTTTTATCTGTTTGGAGGGATAAATACCCTTGCTAACCCGATGGTCCCAGATTCTTCCAACACTATGCTCAATTCCTTCCCATCTTGGATCCCAAGACTTCGCCCAACACCTATTACGCACAATCGCCATTCTTATTCTGGACAATAATTGGAGCAGCATGTCGTTCCTACTCTCGAAATCCTACTTTGTTGACAGCATTGGCTCGAAGTGTCCTCGAGATGGCATTCCTGTCAGCCCTATCCGTGTCGCCTCCCTGGCACACGATCCAAGCACTCCTGATTCTCTTGACGTGGCCATTCCCCAAAGGCGATCATCCGGACGTTACTTTCCCCTTATGCGGCATTTTGCTTCACATCTCCATGCAGAATGGGCTCCATATCCCCATGTCGAGTCATGAGTTTTCACGGGTCAAGATCCCAGCCCCATCTGAAGCCGATCTCCTCCGTCGTTCAGAGCTGTGGGCACACACGGTGATTATGTATCAACGGTAGGTTAAGAGAATGGTGTCAAAGTTTTGAGAATCTCTACTTATACCGCCGACAGGGTTTGTGTGCTCAAGGGGCAGTTGCCCCGGGCGCTGATGAACCACGGGCAGGATCCCATCCATAGACAGGTGTTGATGGACAAGATCGCGCCGTGGATGGCACTGAAACTTCGTTGTCAAGAAGTCATTGCCAAGTGCAGTGAGTCCGTCACTGAGAATGGTCTACGGTCCATGTCTCTCGACCAAGAGCGGGCATTGGATATTTTGCTTCGCACCTACGAAGGCCAGGTCGATGACCTGGAGCTACGGGCGGTGACTGGTATGCATTTTCTCCTCGTGCCACGGCTCGCTGCATTTCTAACCGGAGCTCGTTGTAGATGATGAGAGATTCGACACTGGTCTGTGCCGAATGGCCGTGCAAAGCTTCCATTTCTTCAAGAACCAAACGCTCGTATCCAGCGGGTGCTATCCGCGGATACTTGTCACGGCATGTAGCTTGATTGATTACGTTCAGGTTCTCGCGGATCGGTTTGGGTTTTTGTCGATGGCCCCTATCCACATTAGCTTTGCCCTGCTTTTGGCGTCCGCGGCCTTGCTGCGAATCCTGAAAAGCAGCGTGGCTTCCCAGGGGCTCGAAACCGGTCGCGCGCGAACATCCCTGTTCACAGCCATTAATCTGGCCAAGCAGATTTCCACGGACAGTGCAGACATAGCTGCAAAAACGGTCATGGTTCTCAGCTCCATCTGGAACAGCAACAAGGCATTCCGCCGAGCGGACGGTTCAGATTATCCTGCCCTGCGCATCCGCGGCCGCCTCGTTCTCAGTCCCATTCTCGACGCTGTCTGGTGGTGGCGGGATGAATTTGATCCCCAGTCGCGGGTCGTACGATCGATCGTAGAGCCTTCGAACGGTACTGTTTATTCTCGCTCACAGTGCCTTCCCTCTGCTGATGGAGGCATAGGTGGTGGGCCAGACACTAACCCAGACGCTGCTGGCGGGATGGCGGCGCCATCCGGCGGGATCGCTGAGCAGAGTGCGTTCCACTTGGATGAACAATTTCTGGCCGACTTCGAATGGGCACTCGGCGACGAGGCGCTCTTCTCGCTGGAACCGACGCAGTCGACGTGGCCGGCTACGAACAATCTTCTGTGAACCCCGTGGGGCGGTGGGCTGAGGATGGACTAGATATAATCAGTTGGCAGTAAATGCGTCCAGTCTCTATCTCTTCCTTCACCTTTTGGTATCTATTACTTATCGCTCAGATCGTAATCTGATGGCCCCTTTCTCGAGCTTGGCCACGCCGGCCTCCGGTACGGGTGCCCGATCAACTCCGCCTCCCTGTCCACCTCCATCCTCGTTCCTCTACGCTCCTCCATGGAAACGAGTCTTGGCATTGCCGACATGGCTGATTTAGGATATGAACCAGGAGAGGGGACGTGCATTGGACCCGAGATAGGGTAACTTGCCTGCAATAGCCGCGCACCTGCTGAATTTGTCTAGATAAAGCGCCAACCAACGGAGCTTTGGACCCTGCATGAGCGATGAAAGGGATGGCGGCCAGGTGGCTGGAAGCTAAAGAGCAGGAAGTCCTAAGGAGCGACCAGGTCATCTCAGTGCTCACTATTATTTATCGACAAAATTACTCCGCATCCTACCAGGGTCTTGGGGTCTCAGATCCCCGTTACCCGCCCCCTCGGGGCGACTATGACCAGTGGGGTAAGAGGATAAGTGTCGAATATTTGGGGGGGGGGGGGGGGGGGGGGTTCTCTCGCGTATCCAGGAAGTCCAGGCCATTGCGCCAGACTGATCAGCCTAAAGTACTCTCTGACCTCTGTAGTCGAATCAACGAAATCACCTCGGCACCGCTGGCAGTAAGACCGTGCCTCATCCAAGGCAGCAAATTGGTAGTATGCGAGAAAAACCTCCGCCAATGGCGAGCATGAGTCGTAATTCTTCACCTGGCCAGAGGGGCCCAATACGAGCGTGAGTCACTTTATTACGACCGCACGTCGATTCTTAAGGAAGCGAGAGCTCCCACGAAGACTTTCATTCGATTTTTCCGCATCGTCTGAACCGATGCAAACCCAACTGCTCGCATGTCGATGCCCTGATTATCCTCCCCTCCCGGAACGGGCGAGTTTATTGATCAATCAGAATTAACTTGCAACCTGCGACCTGCAAAATCCACCAGCCAATGAGACTCGCCTGATTCCGTGCCTTTTTTTTCGCCCCTTGGCAATCGAAAGTCTGACCGAAGTGACAGCTGGACGCTTGCACCCTTTTGTGGGGGGGCGCCTCGGAAGTTGGAAGTCGTCTGACCTGCCTTGATGCGCGAAACCAACCCATCGTGGATCCTACGCCGGTGCCAGCCGCAACTCTCCCCAGTCTTTTTGAATTTCCCCGCATTTCACCCCGACGGGTCGATCGACTCGATCGTGGGTGTCTCGTCCATCTCCGGCGAAATGCCAGGCGCATAGGGCAGATAACCCCTCGTTCGACATGGTCTTTGCGGTAACGATCAGCAGGGATGGACAAGGAACGCGAGATGATCCCAGCCGGGTTGGTCCTGGTTCAGAATTCCCGGCTCCTGCATCGGGCTGAACCTGCGCCAGTCAGCAATCATGCACAACAATACGACCCTATCTTCTACACACCTTCTATGCCCAGGACACAGTGAGACGAGCCAAGATCACCCAACGCTTATCCTCGAGGGCCTGGTATCCCATCATCCGATGATTCCGATCATCCACCAATGTTATCGGAGCAATACCTCATTTCCAACACCCAGCTCCGCGCACCCACCCTTTCTCCCAGCGATGTACAGATTACTGCCTCGGTTGTGTGTCCATGCCCGGTCGCATACCCCTTCCTCACCCACATTCTTGACCCGACGGAGCTGCGCCGCTGCGGCCAGCCAACTGAACGTGGCACACGGGACCGGGGCGCCTTCTTGCCCAGGGGGGATGGCTCGCCGGCCAGTGGCGTTATCGGAGGTCCAACCAGATCCAACATCCAGCCAATTAACACCGCCACTAGCAGGATAAGGGCAGCGCTAATTCCCACCCTCCCAGTAACGCTAACTTAGTCTTTCTAAGTTCCTCTCTGGCTGAAGTCTTGAGGGACCCGCCCCCCCTCCCGAGGCCCAAGACTCGCCCAGCCCAACTACAACCAGCTTATCGGCAACAAGCTCGTGGCCATGGCGGATTCCCGTTGGCGGAGGTGGAACGGGTGGAATGGGTGGACGCTGGACACTTGGCCAGGTTCCATCTTCCCGCACGTTATCTACATTATGTACGGAGTACTACGTACTCTGTATGACCATGCACCTCGCTTGTTCTCCCCAATCTCCGCTCGGCATGTCCTTGGGCCTCCACCCCCACCCCCTTCATTAACTTCCTCGTCATTATCGAAGTGCTCGAGAGCGGATCGCTATCGTCCTTGCCGACGAGAGAATTCGTGCCCGTGGACGCGCCGTGGTGGCTGCTTTGTTGCGTATATTGTTGTTGTCCGGACTACATTCACTGCTGCATTTGTGCTAGGTACCCGGGTCACACAGGCCGCACATGCCCGCCGGAGCAATCCATGTTGCACTTGCTGCCAGCCCAAAAGACAGCCAAAAGTCTTGGCACCATCGAACGTGTGGATCGAGGCGGAAAAGTCCCCCCCCGCCGCCACCCCAGCCAGCTGGACAGGGATGGTAACCCGGTCCGTGATCTCCTTGGGATATCATAGCATTCAAGGGGGGTCGTGGTGGGGTCGAGGTATCGCGTGGTTCTGACTGGCCCAAGGGCCAACTGACAACAAGAAAAGCAAAAAGAGACAAAGCAGCACGGATGCTGACTCTTCATTTGGTGGAATTAACTAAGTTAACTAGTTAAGTTACTGGACTAATTGGACGAAATTGCATCGTTTCCAGGATATGGCCATCGCAGTGTCTCGATTGGGTCCGCCTCTCGCGTGATGGTTCGACAACTGCTTGATTCCTTCTTCGACCTTCCTAATTCTATTTTTTTGGTTTTCTAAAAATTATTGTGCAGATTATTCTTAACTTTTCCCTGGAAGGTTAATTGATATCTGGAATCTGGATGGCAAAGCAGCTCTCGAGGCGTCTTGCCACAGTATGCGATCTGCCATTCCACATGTCCCAACTGGCTGAACCCGGCGAACAAGGGCCAGAAATGTATCCTGCTCGAGTTCCTTGACTTGCCTTTCATGATCATCTCCGTACCACGTTCTCCTCCATCGGATCAAATCATCAACCACAGATATCCCGAGGATTCGCCTCCTCGTGGGCGGCGGGGGGCTTGTGTTGACGGTTTAGTCTCTTTTAGTGTTTCCCCCTTCCCCCCAGTTTCCTCTTTGCGCCGGTGCTTTCTTTCCACCCACCCCACTTCTCTGCGACTTTCCTCCTATCACACCTTCGCTTCGAGCTCGTCGTCGGTGCGTTTATCCAAACTGGCGCCATTTGAGGTTACATCCATCCCCAGGTTGGTCTCAGATATCCTTTACCTCGATTACCGGGGGCGATAAGGCGGAATCCCGTCGGAGTCGCAGGAGCTGTCAAGTACTCCGGAGAGAGAGAACACAGAGAGACAGAGAGTGAGAAGCTGAGAGCTTGCTTTAAAGCAAGCCAAGTCACCAGACCAGTCTTCTCTTCTCTTCTTCCTTTTCCTCCCTGCATCCCCCCTTCTCCTGCATTTGCTCGGTAGAGCCCCCTTCTGGTCTCGGTTTCGATCTGCGATCTGCGACCCACCCGCCATGGAGAAAAACGACCCCAACATCGCCGTGGCCTCGGGCGTCCAGGTAGATGAGACTGCGCCCACTGATATGATCAACAAGCTGCGCCATCTGAAGGAACATCACCACTGGGATCCCAACTTGCCCAACGATGTCGAGGAGGAGCTGGAGGAGGCCCTGCATACCTCCGACAAGGGTGCCCAGGTGGGCATCGCTCACGAGCTGCTGGACAACTCCATCTACCCCGAAGTGCGCGCCGCTGTCCCCAACATTGATGAGGGAGGTCACAGCAACACCCTCCGTGCTTGGGTCATCGGTATGCTCTTTGCAACGATTGGTTCCGCTCTGAACATGCTGTTCTCCATGCGTCAGCCGTACATTGTTATCCCCTCGTATATCGCTCAGGTCGTCGCCTACCCCGTCGGTAAGGCCTGGGAGATGTTCATGCCGGCCAAGAAGTTCAAGATCTTTGGTCGTGAGTGGAACCTTAACCCCGGAGTCTTCAGCAAGAAGGAGCACGCGCTAGTGGTTATCATGGCGAACGCCACATTCGGCGGTGGCGCTGCTTATGCTACCGACGTCCTCTTGGCTCAGCGCGCTTTCTACCACCAGAAGTTTGGCTGGGCCTTTGAGATCTTCATGTGTATCTCGACCCAGATGCTGGGCTTCGGTCTGGCGGGCTTCTTCACCAAGTATCTGGTCCAGCCCGCCGCCATGATCTGGCCCTCTACTCTTATCAACACTGCCCTGTTCTCGGCTCTGCACGACCACTCCAAGCCCGACCCGCACAAGGTCAGCGGCTGGAAGATTGGCCGGTACCGCCTCTTCCTGTATGCCATGCTGGGCTCGTTCTGCTGGTACTGGTTCCCCGGTTACATTGCTCCCTTCCTGAGCGTGTTCGCCTGGGTGACCTGGATCAAGCCCCAGAATGTCATCGTCAACCAGCTGTTTGGTGGCTGGACCGGTCTGTCCCTGATCCCCATGACCTTTGACTGGACTCAGATCTCGGGTTTCAACTTCAGTCCCCTGATTGCCCCGTGGTACGCCATGGCCAACACCCTGATCGGCATGGTGCTCTGGTTCTGGATCATCACCCCTGCCATTCACTACTCCGGCCTGTTCTACTTCAAGTACCTGCCGATCAGCGACTCGGCCAGCTACGACAACACCGGAAACTACTACAACGTCTCCAAGATCTTGACTCCCCAGTTCACCTTTGACGCGGAGAAGTACAAGAACTACTCTCCCCTCTTCCTGTCCACCACCTTCACCTTGAGCTACGGTCTGTCCTTCGCCGGTATCATTGCCGTCATCCTGCACACTGTTCTTTTCCACGGTCCCGATCTTTGGGCTCGCTTCCGCACCGCCAATGCCGTCGAGGAAGAGGACGTGCACAGCCGCCTCATGTCCCGCTTCAAGCCCGTTCCTCTGTGGTGGTATGGCGTTGTCACTCTGATCATGGTTGGTATGGCACTGGGCGTGACTCAAGGCTTCCCCACTCATCTGAGCTGGTGGGCGTTCTTCATCTCCTTGATCATTGCGATTGTGTGGTTCGTTCCTCTCGGAATTGTCAAGGCCTCGACCAACATCGATATCGGTCTCAACGTCTTGACTGAGTTCATCATCGGTTACATGCAGCCTGGCCGGCCCATGGCGATGATGCTGTTCAAGACTTACGGGTACATGAGCATGTACCAGGGAATGTACTTCACTCAGGATCTGAAGCTCGGTATGTCCAACCCGCTCACCACTTTCTTTCGACTATCGCTAATTCTTTGGTCCCGTCCAGGTCACTACATGAAGATCCCTCCTCGTGTCACCTTCGCCGCGCAAATGGTCGCCGGTGTCTGGTCCTCGCTGGTCCAAATCGCCGTGATGAACTGGGCCCTGGGCGCCATCAAGGACGTCTGCACCCCCCACCAGTCAAACCACTACAACTGCCCCAACGGCCGCGTCTTCTTCAACGCCTCTGTGATTTGGGGAGTGATCGGCCCCGCCCGCATCTTCTCCGTCGGCCAGCTCTACGGCCCGCTGATGTTCTTCTGGATCGCCGGTGCCGCTCTCCCCGTGATGATCTACTTCGGAGCCCGCGCCCTCCCGCGCTCGCCCATCCGCTACCTCTCCGCGCCCATCATCTTCAGCGGCGCCGGTCTGATTCCCCCCGCCACCCCGCTGAACTACCTCAGCTGGGGCATTGTGGGCTTCGTCTTCAACAAGTTCATCCGCGACCGCTACCGCGGCTGGTGGATGCAATATAACTACGTTCTGTCCGCGGGCCTGGACGTCGGCCTCGCGCTGTGCACCATTCTTATCTTCCTGACTCTCAACCTGACCCAGACGAACTTCCCGGCGTGGTGGGGCACCAACATCGCCGTTAACACTATGGATGCGTCCGATACCGCCATCCAGATTCCCCTGGCCGACGGCGAGAAGTTTGGTCCTACTTCGTGGTAGACTAGCCTGGAGTATTTTTATGGCGCCTGAGCCTTGGTTTCGGAGCCTCAGTGCTTGGCAAAAGCACATGTCCGACGGCAGATGTGCACAACGCGATGGATCGATGCTTTGATTTGGTCACCCTTCTAATGCATGCTTGCAATGAGATGATGATTAAATGACTGCTCTTTTCCCTCGTTTTTCTGGGCGTGGGTTATCATAATATTCTTGACCAATAAATACCCTACCCATCAATTCAATTCACTTAATCAATCATGGATGACTGCCATTTGTAGAGCATAGCTTGCATTATAACAGCCATTGTTACCCTTAGTCCATTCCTGGCCCACTTCACCAGCCAGCTGTCCAGGGGAGGACCAGCAGAGGTACCTACCTAATATCGACTAGACGAGATACGGAGAGAGACTCTACAAATCGCATAGTTAGCGGGTGGTATGCCCAAGCAAGGCTGGATTTTGGCTTGGAGGAACCTTCAAACCTACGTGAACAGAGAAAGGGATGAAGTTCCCAGAAACATTCTGAATACATCATATATACATAGTTCAATGCACCCCAATCTCACCTTGGTAGATCGAAGCTGATATTCACCGGGGAAAAACAAGAAAAAAAAAAAGAAGAAAGGAAAAACATGCTTCTTCGTCAGTGGTAACAGCGGATGGAAGCCCAGCTTTCGCTAGGCACTCGCTTCACCCATTTCACCGTTCACGTGGACTCGTCGTAGCCCTAGTAAGGTCAAGGGTCAAACCTCAAACATTCGATTTGATGGATGGTTTTCACATGGCCCACATTTCAGGGTATATTCACAACCGTTTTTTTAATCCAGTCATTTTCTCTAACCCCTCACTCACGCAGGAGTCCGACGGCGCATACCAACCTGCAAAGCAAGAGGCTTGCGCAGGAAACCCTCACGGGTCTCCATAGGACCATCCTGCTCGATCTGGAACTCGAAGAGGCGGAAGACAGTAGCGCCCATGACGAGAAGTTCCATCTCGGCGACATTGCGGCCGACACAAGCCCGAGGGCCGTGGCTGAAGGGGATGAACGCAGCCTTTTGGCGGGGAGTGAGACGCTTGGGGCTCCAGCGCTCGGGGACGAACTCCTCCGCGTCGGGACCCCAGATTTCCTTGGAGCGGTGGATGGTGTAGCTAGGCACGGAGAGGATATCGCCCGGGCCGAAGGTGTGGCCGGAGATGACGACGGGGTCGGCACCGGCGGGGATCTCGCGGGGCAGACCCATGGCGGAGGTGGAGTGGATGCGCATGGTCTCCCAGATGACCCATTGCAGGTACTCGATATCCTTGACCATGGCGTGGGTGGGGACGTCGACGTCCTTGGGGATGGCCTCGTCCAGGGCCTTGTGCAGCTTGTCCATCACGCCGGGGGTGCGCTGGCACCAGTACAGGATGGCGCAGGCAGTGTTGGAGGTGGTGTCGGAGCCGGCGATCAGTTGGGTGAGCGCCTCGGCGGTGAGTTCCTCGCGGCAGAGAGTGTTGCCGTTCTGGTCCTTGCCCTCCATCAGGCGGGCGAGCAGGTCGACGCGGGTGTTGTTGGCCATGGCCTCGGGCTTGACACGTTCGTTGACACGGGCGATAGCGATACCAGCCAGGTTCTGGACAGCCTGGATGCCCTCGGTGAAGAACTTGTCGGGGATGTACTTGGCGAAGGGAATCAGCCAAGGCATGCAGCCCAGAGTAGCAGAGACTTCACCGCGGCGGTTGAGAACCTCGACGGCCTGGACATACTTGGGCGGGTCGTTGGGGTGCAGGCGCATCTCCGCAATGTCCTGGCCCTTCTCGAGCATGCCAAAGGGAGCACCGAAAGCCAGGTCACCGATGATGTCGAAAGCCAGGTAGTTGAACCAGTTCAGAGCGTCCAGGCTGGCGTAGCCAGTCTTGGGGTTGGCTTGGAGGTCAGCCATCTTTCTCCACTGCTTCACAAACATCTCAATGTTGCCATGGATGTACTGCTCGAACTGGCCAATGGACTTGGCGCTGAAGGTGTGCGAGACAGTCTTACGCTTACGAGTGTGCTCGGCACGGTCGCGCGTATTGAAGAGACCACGGCGGATTGAGACGAAAGCGTCATAGAAGTCACTGTTGAGTTCAATTAGCACGGAAGGTCTGATTGGGGGTATCTAGCGGGCCCAGTGGAGAATCAATACATACGCCTTCAGGAAGCCATTGCCGTGTCCGTAGACGGCGGTGATGGCCTCGTCATCGGCGATCGAGACATGACGAGGAGCAATGCGCACAAGCTTGCCATACTTCTTGTGAGCGGCGTCGACTGACAAGTAGCGCTTACCCTGACGGGCCTGAAGCAGCAGCCACAAGTTGGTAAATGCCGCGAAGCTGGGAGAGGGAATATCCCGCAGTCGCGATCGCTGGAGATAGGGAACCAGAAAATAGGCAACTACAAGTCCCACGAGGATAACGGGCGCAGTTTCTGTCGAGAAAAGCATGGCGAAGGAATTTTGCGGGGTTGACGAGCTAAGCAATGCAGCCAAAAAAAAAGATAAGGAAAAAAGGTCCGAGTGCTGATCACTCCAATGGCGGGGAGCGATGACGGCGAGAAGCTCCACACAGATTTGTCGAAGCAGTCTCGTCTTGATAAATCCAGTGTCGAAAGGACTAGAGACTGGAAGGGGAGAGAGAAATGTCAGTCCATGAAGAATAGCGACAAAGATGGGATGTGACTTGTTATTTATGCAGTCAGCAGGGTCGACGGTGCCTCACCGTGATCCCCGAGGGCTAACACATCGACACGGGAGTGTAAATCGGTATCTGGGGAGACGCCGCGAGTGGAGCCGTGGAGGGCGTAGTACGGTAGTGCCGATATTGGCGTCCGAACCTCCGCTTACTCGGTTATTCCCCCAGGGCGGCGAGCGAGTGACGGGCGGCCATTGGCAACTGGGCGAGCCAGGATCGACCCTGGCAAACTCTGGGGAGTCCGGGAGCCTGGAGGTGTGGTGGAGGAGGATTGGAGGGAATTCTGGAAGAAGTGGGGAAGAGAAGAGTCGAAGCACGCCACGTGATGACCGTGCTGTGCCGCAGTAAATTGGGGCCAGGTCGGCGGATGATTAGTCACAATTATTCTGCCGGACTAATGCCTTACTGATGCCTGGATTCTATGGCTAATAGTGGACTTGGAGATTTTCATACTCTACCGGTCGCACCAATCTGCATCTTTGGTCTCTACATGAAGTCCTCCTTTCTGATATCCGCATAAAATTCCGTATATTATCCAGTACGGTTATTCTATCGTATTTACGAGCTAAATAGAGCCCTTTTAATATTAACTAAATGGCGGCCTCTGATTATAGGAGATTATTAAAACTGCTCCCCCTTTGGATATTATTAACCCCTACTGCTACCCTTTCTGCTACTCTTTCTATTACTCTTTCTGCTACATCAGGTAAAAGGCGGAGGATAAGGCGGTAACGCTGATATATGGGAGGATTACTCATCCGCCGACCTGGCCCCAATTTACTGCGGCAGTGCTGGGAACATTTGCATGTTCTACGGAGAATGAGAGAACAGAATAGAGAAGAGCAGCGAGTCGAGACAGGCTAGGACGGTGATGGGTGTTGTGAATGTACAACCCATTCCTCGAAGCCGGAGAATCCGAAACGGTTCAGTAGAGTGGCTAGGTCGCAGGACTTCGTAGTAGTTATATAGCAGTTGGCTGACACCAGGAAAAGAATGCTCGCTAACGATGCAGATGCTCATTGCGCTCTCTATGTACATGCAAGATGCGATTATGTAGGCAAGGTGCAAAGATGCAAAGATACAATGCTATCCAACCCTCTCCCGACCACACTGGTCGCTGGTCTCTACCACTCCGCCGCGGAAAACAGGCCGTTCCGCTTCTTCTCCCCTTCCCATCGTTCAATCCACGCCTTCATCTGATCCCGGCTCTTCTGGCTGCCCACGTTCACCGTGGGAATCACCCGGCCGATCCGCAGCGCACAGCAGAACATGGTCAGCTCGCGAAAGGAGGAATGCTCACTGTACGGCACCCCGAAACAGGCGCTCTCCCGCGTGCTTCCGCGCTGTGGAGTCAGATGCTGCGCCGTAAACGGAGTCCTCCAATGCTCGCCACGCAACACCGTCGGCACGGGAGGATTGTCCAGCATACGTCCGGCAGGTGGTCGGTATGACCAGCCCGTGGGGCGGAAGCCAACCACTCGGGAAAAGTGCGGTTTCAGAGTGTCCAGATAGTCGGCCAGGGTGTCAGCTCGGATCTCAAACAGCGTTTGCATATGGACCTGCGCCTCCCGAGGGTCGCTCGTCAGCAGCGCTGAGAGCTCGGGGTCCTCCAGACAGGCACAGATCCGCTGTTTTTGAGGGTTGGCAAAGATCTTGGATCCCAGTGCCCGCGCGATGCCTAGGCAGATTCGCTCTTTGCCGATGCTGTAGGTGCCAATGACCACCAGCAGCCGACCAGCATTCGAGGACGGCCGCTCCGAGGCAGTATCACTGTTGGTGATGGACGCCAGAAACCTACTCATGAGGCCACCGGCGCCCGTCTTTCCAAGCTCGCTGCCCACGCCAGACTCCTCATTGAGTCGAACACAGAGTTCCGAGCATGCGGTGATCACATCCTCCTGGCTGGGAAAGGCATACTTGGGGTTGAGGTAGGTGGTGTCAAGATAACAGGTGTCGATCCGCTGTTGTCGCGGCTGGCCAGTGACCGGGTTGATAGGGTCAGGTCGTAAAAGAGGATGTTCTATGTGAATGGTGGACGCTCGAAAATCACCACAATGCAGGATGCGCTGCCGTCGAGCGTTGGGACCGCTACCAAAACTCTTCTCAAAGAGAAACAGCGAGCTTCCGGGGCAGTGATTCGCGGGGATCATGGTGACCTGCACACCACCCGTGTCAGGCACCTCGGACGTGGTCTCAAACTCAAGAGCCACGAGCCACTTGGAGTCGACCCGAAGTTGCTGTTTGACCAAGTTGGCCGTTGGCCGACTGCAGTAGATGGGACCATGGCACCAAGATTTGGTCAGTCCAATGTAATGGTCACTGTGAAAGTGGCTAAGGAAGTAGGCATTGCACCCCTCGACCGCGCCATATCGAAAAGCATCCACACAGATCGAGAAGCCTGGCATGATCTTGTAGAATGGACAGGTCCGCTGATAGGCCTGCTTCCCACGAGATGACACCTCATTTGCTGCGGCGGCTGCCCAGGCCGTATCTTCAGCATTGCCAGCCATCATTTTGGAGAATACGGATCGTGCGCTGGACTCATTCTTAGCAAATGGGTCACGCTGCGGAGGCCGAGCAATGGCAGCCCGGTCAAGGCGTGTTAATCCTTTATCTGATCTTTCATCGTTCTTCACATCTGGCGCCGGGGTTGTCTGTACTGGGTCGCTCGTGGCTGTTGCAGGTAAAGTCGAGGCCTTGCCGTCCAAGCAGTCGTTCACATGTACGGATAACTCCGTCTCGTTGAATCCCACCAGCGCTCTCTGACATATTGGACAAGTGCTCACACCCTCAGGCTTGGTGTCAAAATTATTCGAATCATTAGAGTCATAAGGCGTAATCATTCCACAGTCGCTTTTATGTCCTTCATCTTCTTCGTCCCACGGTCTTTCTCGAAATTCCTCCCCTATAAATTCGTCGCCGTCTTCAAGATCGTCAAAATTCGCGGATTCATCATCGTTGGCATCATTCGTGGCGTCTCTTACCGGTGACAGCGGCGGCTTCGCGGCAAGGGCGTTCGTGCATGGTTCGTCGTCGGACGAGGGGGTGTTGTCATTATTGGTCGTGTCGGCGATCGTCTCCTTCAATTCGCGATATGCTTCCATGTCATCTTCGCTGTCCGATTCATCGATGAACGGTCCACCGGTCGAAGTTTTGGCGGGTTTGGAATTGGCCGCTTTGCGAACATCGTCTGGTTCCTCGTCATTCAAAGTATCGGGTGAATCCACCTTGCGACGCTTGCTGGACTGGCCAGTCTCGTTGTATCGAGCACGATCCGGTTCTATGAAATCCTCATTCTCACCCCAGATATCTTCCGGTGACCGTGATCGAGATCTCTCAGTCAAATCGACCGTCGCAGCCGTCCGACCGACCTTTGCCAACCCTTTCTTGTCCTCCAAAAACAAGCTCTCGGATGTATCACGCTTGGAGCTATTTCCATGCTGCAATTTCGGGGTGCCGCACCCAGTGCTCGGAGAACCAATGAACTGCGTAATCCGTGGTTGGCGGGATGTGGCCCCAGCTGGCGCGTCGGCCTTTTGAAAGAAATTCAAGATGCTTCGGTTTCCTTTCGCGGAGGATTTGGTCGCTGACGCGGAGCCCTTGGACGGCGTGGACGCCTTCTTAGCGTTCGATCCTGCCATTGCCCGCGGCCGGGTAGAGGCAAGGATAGGTAGGGTGGAGGACTCGGGGTCAGGGATCCACGATGACAGGATAAATGGCGAGAAACGCGCTGAACGCTGATACCGACAAGAAGAGATGCTGGAGTATGTACAAAATGCTGTTCATTATCGACTGGGAAAGAAGGGATTGCTGGTTGACGCCACCCGATGCGTCCGAGATCGAACCGCGCCAGCGCCGCGACACGAAGTCACGTGAGCTTCCATGGATCAAATTGGATATCCATTTCGGACAAGCCTACGAGAAACAGCGAGAAGAAGAAAAGGCTATTTTCAAAGCCGAAGCTGGAGCTTTGCATTGCAAGGTATTGAAGAAAGCTGCCATGAGCAACTAATGCTAGAAAAAGTACCCTGGCCATTCTAGCGGCATCGTTTTTCGAACCGCACGGCCTAGTCCGCTCGAGTTCAAGGCCTTCTCCCCACATGCGGTTCATTCCCAGTGGAGCAGTGTCAGATCGTAGACCAAACTCCTTCTCTTCGTGTGGAAGTACGTCTCCGCATTTCGACCAATGCGCTAGCCTTTTGTACATTTAAAGCGGCGCGTTTTCCTCCGTATTCGCTCTTTGCGGGAGACCATCATAAAATTCGAAAAAAGACGTTGAGGCATTAACAAGTATGGATATAGTGACTCTCGGTTTGTGTGTTGGTATCGGCGCAGGGTTTACCGGGCCTTGCCAGCCTGGTTGGCAGCCTCTGTATCATGAACACGCGGTTAGCAAGATCTGTCGAACGAGAACAGCAATAGCCCCCCATAAGCGTCTCCCATGGAGATGAGCAGCCCACAGAGCGCATGCACTTCTTCTCGAACAAGGGCGGACAGAGCGCATCACTCACCTCGCCGTGTAGCATCCTCCAACAACCCCACGTCAACCTCTGACCGGGGCAGCATGACATAGCGCACCACGCTGCCACGAATAAACATGCTCTTGACGGAGGACAAGTGCGGGTACTTGTCGAGGTCGAGCACTTCGATGTCGTCCAGCTTAATGTTCAAGTACTGATCGACCGACTTGAGGATTCCGCGGATGCGAATGTCGTTTTTAAGCTCGATAGTGACCGTTTGGTTGGTCAGGGTCTTGAAGAAACTGCAAAGATCATGGCGTCAGTACGGCTCGTGTTAATCGAGGGGCGCAATGGAGAGCGGCGGTACCTGAAGAAAAGCATGATGGCGGGGTAGGCGCTGAGGGGATGGATCGGCCGTCAAGAACGGGGTATCGCAGACGTGAGAAGCAGCTCCAGGTGTATCGGCCACAGTCGAGGTCACAAGAGAAGGTCGCGGGGAAAGTCAATGGATTTCGAGATCGCCCAAGCGGCCACCGCTGTGGAGGTCTGGAGCTGTGATTAGGATAGTCACGTGATTGGAGCGCATCTGACGGGATCCGACGAAGCTCGTGGACATGGATGCACTCGAGCCACACATGATGTCTTGACTGCTTATTGTGGAGCTTAATGATGTGAAGGCTGATAAGAATGATGAATTTCGCTTGTCGGAGCTCTCTTTTCTGGAAAGAGTAGGTACGCATAGTTTTCAGGGTACTTCTTACTGGATCACTGCCCAAGGTATATTGCCGTCACGGCAGGCCATTTGGCTGTTTACAAACTCAGCCGAGCACGTTGGCATCTCTCATCTCGCATTACATTAAATGGGCTGGCCACCCGGGCACTTAGGTAGGTAAACTATCAACATGGATGCATATCAACATCAACAAGAAACTCAGCTCGACCCCGTCCTCCGGTGCTGAACCATCTGTTTCACGGGCTTCGGCTTCATCGCCCACCCCGACAAGCAGGTCCAGCCTGCTCCATTCTTCCGCCCCTCATCAAACAACGCACCCACTCCTTCCAGCAACTTGGACCGGTCATGACCCATCTCAGCTCGCAAGCGAACAAGCCACTGCTCCCACAACCAGCCACCCAGAATTCCCGTGATACTCGCGATGTCTTCCGTGCTCCCGATAGGACCCTGCACGGCCTCGTAGCCTTCAATCTGGCTCCGCACCCGTGGCGCGGGCGTCTCCCGCAGTGGCTGCGGTTCAATGGGCTCCGTGCCCATGGGCAGGAACATCCAAGCGCGCTTGATGTTGACATAGCCGCTCTGGCGCAGACGACCAAGGAAGCTCTTGGAAGCGATGGGGTCGTATCCGCGAGTGCGAAGATTGAAGGCAAACTCGACCGATGATGCTGAGGCATATGGACCCGCGCGCGAGATCTCTGCATCCAGCACCATGAACTCGAGATAGCCACCTGGCTTGAGGCAGCGGCGACACTCTTTCAGGACCAAGTTGTACTCATCCCGATCAAACCCGGATGGACAGTCGGTCTTCAAGAGAGCGTGCAGCGAGCGCGTGGTGATAACGTCGAACTTGTTGTTACCAAAGGGCAGCTCCCAAAGGCGTTCGACCGAAACCACGCGGTGGTTGGGCGGGCCCTTGATGGCGCTGTTGACAGCTTGCGTCTTGTTGACGACCGAGTAGACCTTTGTGTGCGGGAACTCCTCTGCCGCATGCCACCCCCATTCGCAGGAGGCATGGCCACCGAGGTCGAGAATGCGCACTGCACGTGGCTTCTGCCCATCCTGGCTCTGGGGTGTTTTGCGGGTTCGAGTAGCTCGCTTCTCGACCGGGCTTGTCAGCAGCTTGCCGCCGTTGAGGCTGCGAAGTGCATCCATGGCCCACATCGGCTGGCAAAGCTGGGCGAGAACAAGTTGCTCCTTCTCAAGCTTGGAGAACTGCGCTTTCTCAGCCAAGACGGAGGTGATGATGGAGTTGCGAGGCGCCTGGGAGAAGGGACCCTTGTATGCGGGCCTCTCTGGACGGACAAGCTCATATTTGCCCATCAGACAGTTGAGGTGCATATCCACCAACCCAAGCCGGAAAGACTGGACTGCGTCAAAGCGCATGTTGCGGTGAAGAAAGCCGTCAGCTGTACCACATCGTTGACGGATCGACTGGAACCCTCGCCAGTAGATGGAGTCCTTACTGGCGAAGACTGGTGGGCGAGGACTGAGAGACTCGGGGACACCTTCGGCAAAGCGAACAGCCTTTTTGGGCGCAACATCGATCTCTTCCTCTTGAGCGGGTGACTCCGCTCCAGCATCAGAGTTCGCCTTGGAATCAATCTCGTTGATTGGGTTGGTCTCATTCAATGCGGCAAGGTATGTCGCTTGGGCCGCGAGCCACACGCTGGTCCGGTCAAGGCTAGCTGCAGCACGCTCCTGCAGCTCATGGTCGTAGAGCTCATCGTACTCGTACAGATTGCCGGGTTGAGTGATCTCCTGGACGGCCTCGAAGGTTGCGCTCGTGGGGCTGTGGGTGCTCTGCCGCGTGAGAGGACGAGTGGGCGTGTCGCAGGGAACTCGAATGGCAGTAGGCGGGCCATCCTCGTCCCGGATCGCAGTGTCGGGATCCTCTTCTTGCACGCGGTCAGGCCAGTCAATGACCTGCTCGACGACCTCTCCTTGATCGCGTGGGAAAGGAAGGTTATAGAACCCTTCGGCCACAGCGGACGTCGGCGGGACATTTTCATTCGGGATCGACCAGGTGTGACGAGCACGGGGTCCCAATGACGCGAAGAAGCCACCAGGCGACGGAATACTCAGCTCGCTGAAGCTGTATCCGGACAAGTCTGAGGCTGGAGTGACCCCATCTGCACTTCGGGGACGGCTCTGTGGTGCTGGTTGGAGTTGCCACATCTCATCGTCTCCCGATGTCTCGGACCAGGATTCAGGCGTGCGGTCTAGCGGGATGTGCTGCAGCATTGCCAGGGCGCCATCCGGCAGATAGAGCCCTTCATCCGAGGGAGTCGATTCTCGTGGCGGACCTTCGTACAGCGCCTCATCCTCATATCCCAAGGAAGATGTTGAAGCGTTTTGCATGACCGTGGGAAGTTGAGGAAAGCGTCCCAAGACATTGCGCCAGTCGCTCTGTGGGCTTTCAATGGCAAAAGAGACCGCCTGGAGGTCTGCACTGCCATGATCATTCCCCAGATCTTCTGCGTCACTTCCATCCAGATCAGGCCGGACGCGGACATCCTGTGCATCCCAGTTGGTATCGGGAAGCGACTGGCTATCTGGAGTGGCAAGCGATTCTTGGTCAGAGGAGAGGCTGCCATCCAGCGAGGGGGGAGCATGAGGAGCTGGTGCTGGTCGACCGAACATTGAGAGTGCCAAAGGTGAGACTGGAACCACGGACGGAGGAGTCGGAGGGATGGGCGAGTTCTTGCAGGTACTACCGAGGGAGGTCCAGACTTTGGCCGAAGATGTGTCAAGGGTCAGCCCGCTGCCTTTGCGACTGCCCCGGCTGCCAGTTGAGGTGACCGAGTTCCTTGTGATTGGTGTCACCAAGCTAGAGCGCTGGGTCCCTGGCGCGGAGA
This sequence comes from Penicillium simplicissimum, assembly GCA_024706585.1. NCBI lineage: Eukaryota > Fungi > Ascomycota > Eurotiomycetes > Eurotiales > Aspergillaceae > Penicillium > Penicillium simplicissimum. Next base: position 175,101 of record JAMZTW010000078.1, read on the forward strand.
AACAAGAGTCACTGATCTCGGTGGAATTGTCATCGTCCGTGGCGTCGTCGTCCGTGGCGTCGTCGTCCGTGGCATCGTACAGGTCGTCGAACCCTTGCATTTGTTGCATCTGCTGCTGCCATTCGGTGTCCGAACAGGACGAGGTTGTCCCTGCCGAGAGCGGCGACATCAACCGTGCCAGTCGGGCGTGTGTCGGCACTGCGAGCCCGCTCGTCTTGAGCGTCAACTTGGGACTGGTCTGGGCAGGTTTGGATGGTGGAGGGCTACCAGCGCCCTTTTCTGAGAACTGCGACTCGCGCTTATCCTCCATTATGGTATTAAGCAGCGTCCCTCGGGCCTGCCGGAGGGGCGGATATCGTGCAGCGCGGAATGTGTCGGCCATGGTGAGTCCTTCTCCGTCCCCTGCTGCTGGATATTGGATTTGTTTCGAGACCGCTGTTCGCCAGTAACCGGTTCTATGGGTATCTCAAGGTAGTAATGAAAAACGGCATCGACACCGGTCAACGGGTCCAGATGCGATCGGATCAGATCAGGGAGGGATATTTCGAGAATCGAATGCGAACAGGCAAAGAAAAGCGAAAGACAGAAAGCCCGCCACAGCTACCAGAGCATGAGGCCAGAAAAGACAGAATGGAAAAAGCGAGATGACGAAATAGAGGACGCGGGCGAGGGCGCTCCGCCGTGACCAAGGGCTATATACCATTCTACATACATCCATTCCAATCGAGTCAGGACGCTCCCTACCCGCTCTGGAGACGGGGTATCCGCTGCATTGCAAAGCTAATCCCTGTTCCCCAGCCCATTTTTCCAAGTCAGAGGTCGAACTACTGCACAGTTGGGCACCGCTAGCCCACCAATCCCCGTCCATGAGAGTGAATAATTGCTGCTCATTGGTGATGGGGGGGAGATGGGCGCGTCGCCCAGCAACAGATTCCTGCCTCACCCAGCACCCAGAAATTGAGGGAAATGCGACTCACGAGGACTCACGAGGTAAGAAACTGCATGGCGGATGGCTTGGCGGAGCGAATCAGCATTGCGAGAATTGTGACGAACCGCTGGCTGGTTGATGGGTGACAGGGGGGAGGAGGTGAGCGGGCCAGTTATTGGATGTCTCTACGCGCCGGGTTGGCTAAACTTAGCATCCATTATGTAGTCTCTACTCGACTAACGTGGTTAGGTTACCTGCAGCATCGCCCGTTCGGGTGTGATTAACGGGCAATTTGTCACCCCCCCGCACCAGTGTGCAACCTCAATTTAACTTCAATATCACAGCCAAAAAAACACCCACAGTGCTCCCGTTTCCAGCCTCACCACGCACAAAGCGAGGTAAGTAGCCCTGCATCACGCAAATTCGAGAACCGGAGGCGATGATCATTGGGCTGGCAGCCTGACACTAACAACAAAAGAGGGGTAAGTGATGCCACTTCTTCTTGGGCTAGCCCACTTACAGCGACCAGAGGTGCAGGATTAGCCTGGATTAATTTTAGAACTTTGATTAATTGAACCTAATTTACTGCACACTGCACACTGCAGTGACTGCACCGTACAGTAACAATGTTGATCGTCATCGTCAGTGAATAAACCTTTCTCGTCCACCTATGGGAGTCAACCGAGCTGGCCTGACAGAACGTGGGCGCATAAAATGACTCCCTGATCTGGTCGGCCAGAGTAGGAGGATGTGTCTTTCTGGGCACATCGATGACTCTTCAACCCGGCGATTCGACAGTCTCAGTTTCAAAATCAAATAGTGTCAAACTTTTTGAGTCATCTGAAGATTCACGCCTGGGGAATAAGATTGAGCACAAACTCGACATCTACCTAATCTTGATTGGGAGTATGCATAGAGTTCTCGAGGGCCGAACCGCCGTCGTTGATCAGGCACAAAGTATACTACCTATACTACCTATACAGTGGAGGATTTAGAGGAGAGAAAGAGTGTACTCTGCGAGTCCAAAAACTGACTAACTAATTGAGCCCGGACACGTATTGGCCTCGAATTTTTGATCAGGAAACAGTCGGGAGAAGAAATCAATTTTCTCTACACTGACAGGGTTGAAGTAATAGCGGAAAGGATCCGCAAGCAAGTCCCGACGACACCCACAGCGCCGGGTTGATTCACATAGCGCCTGCCGACGGTCGTGGCTCGCCACGGGGTCCGGCCGTTGCTTCTGACACGCCGTGGCCCGTGGGCCTGCAAGTGGATTATTGGACTATGAATAATACCTCGTAAGGGACATGGATGATCAGACAGAGAGGAAGAAATTGAGAATTAACACCTGCAGATCATGGAGATCTGACGCCATTATGTGTGCAAGAGAAGTTTGGTGTAATCTCGAGTGATCACCACTCCGTGAATAATGTCTAACTTGTAGGTTGCTGTCCATGACTGAATGGTCTTTGTTAATCCGAATGGCCTTGTCTACCGCAGAGATGATTGCTCTTGAGACGATGCAATTTCTACAAGAGATCAATGTGCACCTCCTTATCGCACGACCTCTCCATGGCCACTACCCCTCGTTTTGTGGCTTGATTGCCTCCGTACGCTAGCGCCTAAGGGCGACGAAGCATTGAGGGCGCAATTATTGGCGAGGAACAGAGAAACCACACGTCGTCTAACCTCAATCAAAGGGCGGCGGCATTGACAGTGCTGAGAAGCGTTTTCAGTGCCTGGAGACGAGGCTCTCTGGCTCGGATCACAGTGCCCTGCGGGTCTTCATGATGTTCCCACACTCTTTTGCCCCGACGGCTATTGAAGTAGAGTCTGTTTGGAGGATCTTAGCAGATGGTAAAGGAACAATACTGTAGTATAGTGGCGCAAATTCACGGGACCCTGGCACAGCATGGTTGCGCCTCTGGCTTGTCATTGTTATTGCCCAGGCTCCGACGCCGAAGCACGTTCCCATCTGGTTTCTTGACCAAATCCTGCGTTGTCATCGATGTGAGGGCATTAGTTATAACGAAAGGGCCTGTTGGAAGTTAGTTTCCTTGTCTGGTTGGTGATCTTCTCATAGTCTTCTTGTCGAGCCAAGCCACCAGGGGCTGACCAGGTCTAGAGCCACGGTGATTGGCGGATGGAGATGCGCAGCAACTCCGAGGGAGCTTCGAGAAAGTCCAGTGATTATTAAATTCCTGCCCAAATAACCTGACAGTAGTTTTCGAATTCAGTTTGACCTCCACATCCTCTTTGGACTTGATTCCCGGAAAATAAATCCGAAATACGCCAATCCCGTTTAGGGTCACTGCTCTATTTGTTGGTCAGAATTATGGTGGTAATGACTATACCTCATTGAAGGACGTATTGTAATACAACAGTAAAGATACGTCGAATCCCGTAGAACGCCTCAGTAGATCTGGCGATCCGGCAAGATCGTCTTGACGACCGCGTTCCGCCCTCCAGCTGGCCAGTTTCAACTTTCAAGTTGCCATTTTCCCTCATTCTTCCCACATACAGCACGGCCTTCGTACAGGAACCGTCGTCCATTGATGCCCTTTTCTTATTCCCAAAAGCTACGCGTCGATCTGGCCACAGGGACACCATCGATCCAGATTGTGTTCAATGGTTTTCCAAGAAAAATGGTCATATATGTCGGTAGGCCCGTGCTACCTGTGGGCTGGGTTTGATAGGTGAGGTCTAGTCTACAACGTAGGTTGTACACTAGTCCCGAAGGGGTGGCGCGTTCAAGAGGGCAAGCAAGAGTATGTAAGGGGCAGAATGGAAATAGTCAGGTAATTATCTCCACACCTAGACACATCGTATACTTCTATTTGTAAAGTCAATAGGAACTAGATAAAGCCAAGAAGGAAGAAAGATAATGATTTCTGCTTTTCGGGCTAGTGCCGGTGGTGTGGAAGAGGATATCGAAGCAATATCATTCATCGCAGAATTTTTCCTCAAAAAAAAGGTGGAAAGAAAAGAAAAATCAATCATTGCGCCACGTAATGCACCATCGAAATGCGAGCTGTTTGCTTCCAATAATTCAGCCACAGTGTACATCCATAGGACCACCTACTCTGTGTGTCTCGACTCTCATGGAAGGGAGAAGATAACCTGGATTAGATTCCTGCTGGGCACAGCCTACATTCTTTTCCTCGTATGCAAAGGCGCTATTGGAAAATGTAACCTCGTCGCGCTTCATGTCAATAAGGTTCGCAGATCGACGACTAATGAAAGCAGATCGACAACTAATGAAATCAGATCAAACTTAACAACTAAAGAAACGCAACAGTGTTTAGGTTTGATTGAGTGTCACGATAGCATTCCCCAGTACTTTGAACAAAAAGCCATATCCTGTGGGCCACCTCATGTATAAATATATCGTCTTGGAAGTCGATCCCCTTATCCTGATCACCCTATATGCTTCTGAAGATCAGTCTTTGACTTAAAAAAAGTTTCAACAAAAAAAAAACACTCGACATGAAGACCCCAGCAATCATTTTCCGTGCCGCCTTCCTGTGCTCGATTTTCCAAGCCTCCGAGGCTCTGGTCGGTCTATCATGGAGTATGGCCAACGTCCCAAAAACCGGACTGAAAGATATCACGTTCCCAATTTCCATGCCGAATGCCCCCCACAAGTCCGGGTACTATTTTGCCCAGCAGTTCTCCTTTAACGGGCAATCCGACGTCGGATACACGGGTCTCCAACCGCGGCCAGACTCGGGATCTCAATCCATCATTCACGCTGTCTTCTCCAGCTTCATCGCAGGGACTACGACCGCTGACAGTAATTGTCATGCCGGAGCAGACGGTGGACCCGGGGTCAGCTGTGCGGTCGACATCAAGGCAGACTATGCCCATGACTATCTTTTGCAAATTCAGAACATTGGAGGCACACAATGGGTCGGAACCTTGGTGGATGCCGTGACTGGAAGCAAGACTCATATTGGGTCCTATACGTTGCCGTCTGGCGCGGGGGGAATCAAGGGATCGGAAGCTGGATTCGTGGAATATTATCCCTGGAACTCGGGGAGTCAACATGCGTGCAATACATTGCCAAAGACGTCGGTCACTTTTGGGATACCGACAACTTCGGGTGGGAACTCGGGGAAGCTAGATACGCCATACGAGTATGGGGATTGTGTTGGTAAGGTCAACTTTTCGACTCGGAAGAATCCCAGCGGCTATGAGGTTAGTGTTGGGTTTTGAATGGGGATGCGCCAGATGATGGAGGTTTTCCAAAAGTAGCGTCGTTTGTGAATATGCGTCATTCCCGAATGGTCCCAGCAACTACTCGTGCGATATCGATGGTCCACGTAGTTGGGTCCAGCATGCACAATCTTGAGGGCCCTGGAAAACCCTTACCGGGCTAAGCGATGAATGATATTAGACATTTATTAGTCTTCTTGTTTATTAGTGATCTCGCTTATTGTATGGCCTATTCTTTTCGGTTATTGAATACGAGAATGCGAGACATAAAATCAAAACTCGCGCGCTATTATATGGCAGAGACTTCGTGTTATTAAGCCCTTTACGACCTGGTGTTTTAGATAAGTTTTGCGACGCCGTAGCATCTATATCAAAGTTTAAAGTGGCCAAATTCACGTGAGATACGTGCCGCAGTAAATTGGGGCCAGGTCGGCGGATGAGTAATACTGTAATCCTCCTATATATAAGCGCTACCGCCTTATCCTCCGCCTTTTACCTGATGTAGCAGAAGAGTAGTAGAAAGAGTAGTAGAAAGAGTAGTAGAAAGAGTAGTAGAAAGAGTAGTAGAAAGAGTAGTAGAAAGAGTAGTAGAAAGAGTAGTAGAAAGAGTAGCAGAAAGAGTAACAGAAAGGGTAGCAGAAAGGGTAGCAGAAAGGGTAGCAGAAACTAGGTAGGGAAAAAGAGGTAGCAGTAGGGGGTAATAATATACAAAGGGGGAGCAGTTTTAATAATCTCCTATAATAAGAGGCCGCCATTTAGTTAATATTAAAAGGGCTCTATTTAGCTCGTAAATACGATAGAATAACCGTACTGGATAATATACGGAATTTGATGTGGATATCAGAATGGAGGACTTCATGTAGAGACCAAAGATGCAGATTGGTGCGACCGGTAGAGTATGAAAATCTCCAAGTCCACTATTAGCCATAGAATCCAGGCATCAGTAAGGCATTACATCCGGCAGAATAATTGTAACTAATCATCCGCCGACCTGGCCCCAATTTACTGCGGCAGATACGAAGCCCTTATCGGGGCTGTTTGCATCATCGTTGAGGAATTTTTCGGAGAGGCAGAAGAGGAGCACTCAAGAGAGCTCAAGAGTCATGCAGTCTCCAACGTAGAAGTCAAGCCCTGATATCAGACAGAAAGGGATCCATGCCAAGGCCCTCTTGCGTGGACATCACGTCAAACAACGGCCACAGTACAAAAAAGAAACAGGTCGCAGGTTCTCTGGACCTGGATAGCAAGGGGCATCATTCGGTCCAGATTCAGGCATACCCTGGGTACCTTGGGTCGCCACTCAGCCTGATCTAAACTAAACACGATAGTACCAGAGAACCGGAAGAGGAGAACCGTCGCGACTTCATGATTCGCATTGTTGGTACTGAGCTAGTTTCTTGAATCGGTACCATCGTGACTGCATCTTTTTCTTATCCGGCCCTTGCCCCTCCCTTTCTCCTCACCTTCTGCGTTCGTCTTCTTCCCCTCTACCTGTTCCTTCGACACTCCTCCCCCCTCCCCATCCCGTCATACCCTCACACTTTCACAATGACGCCGCCCGCCATCATTGCCCCTTCTATTCTCAGCGCCAACTTCGCAAACCTCGGCCATGATTGTGCCAAGAAGATGGAACAGGGCGCCGACTGGCTCCATGTCGACATCATGGACGGTCACTTCGTCCCCAACATGACCATCGGGTGCCCCGTCGTCTCTCAGATCCGCGGCTGCGTCGACCGGCCACTCGAGCCCGGCGCGCGCGGTACCTTTGACTGCCACATGATGATTATGGAGGTATGCTTCGTCTCGTCCGAGAAACCCCCAATCGCATGACCCCGAAGAACTCCCCGCTGATCGCATTTCTTCCCGCCCGGCATCGCTAGCCTCACAAATGGGTCAAGGAGTTCCAAAAGGCCGGCTGCGACCTGTACTGCTTCCACTACGAGGCCGCCGTCTCCTCCGTCGCTGCGACCGATCCCACCGACAAGACCACCACCGAGCGGACCAGCCCGCGCGCATTGATCAAATATATCCACGAGGAGGGCATGCAGGCCGGCATTGCCATCAAGCCGGATACCCCGGTCGACGTTCTCTGGGACATTCTCGACAGCCCTGACCAGAACGAGCGTCCCGATGTGAGTACTCCAGGCACTCCGCCGCAAGCTTTTTCCCCCGGACTACATCCACCCGCCGTGAGACCCGTTCTGCAAGCGCGAACTCCAGCACTTCCCTCTTCCCCCTAAATTCGCAGTCCCCCGCTAACGGCAGCTTCACCCGGCAGATGGTTCTCGTTATGACAGTACACCCCGGTTTCGGCGGTCAAAAGTTCATGGCCTCCGAGCTGCCCAAGGTGTCCGCTTTGCGCGCGCGGTATCCCGATTTGAACATTGAAGTCGACGGTGGTCTTGGCCTGGGCACAATCGACCAGGCAGCCGACGCCGGCGCCAATGTCATTGTGGCTGGATCCGCTGTCTTTGGCGCCGCGGACCCCGCGGATGTCATCCTCAAGCTGCGTGAGGCAGTCCAGAAGCGCCGGGGTTAGTCTCTGGCATAGTCATACACCGATCGACTGACCGACCGGCCGAAACGATCCGAACCGCACAATTTCACACTTGACCGTGACCCGTCAATTGGCCGCCAATTGGCGGGCAATTCTCCTTCGGTGAACAACCGATGCGAGACTACACGCTTTCCACAGACAATAAACTGTCATTTTCACAAAAGGGGTTATGGTGTTGTCTTTTCTTCAATCTGCGCTATGCGATTCTTCTACGGGGTTTCTTCATTGGACAGTCGCTTTTGAGGTTATATGATTGATGGCGGGGTATTATTTTGCCCATTGAGAGAGTCTATTTGTTTCTGTGTCCTGTTTGTAATGATGAGCTACGAATGGCATTCGACATACAACGTTAGACCTCAGGATTGACGTTTCAAGCTACGCGTGGGATTAGCTGCATTAACCACCAAAAGCTTGAACCAGCTGGGCACGACGAACACGGACTTGAGAGATCCTCACGAAGCGAGATGGCATTGCTATCTAGGACTGAACGGGAACTGGTATCATAAACACTGCTGAGAAGAATCGACGTGGGCAAAAAAATGGATGTGAGTGCGTGCCTGTACAGATTCATCAAGGGTCGTAAACAGCGAAAACGTCTACTCCTTCGACGTCGTCTCCTTCTCGGCAGGCTTAGCATCTTCCGCTGTAGAGGGTGCCTCCTTGGCCTCATCCTTCTTTTCCTCCACCTTCTCGCCCTTCTCCTCCTCCGCACCAGGCACCTCCTCAATGATACTCTCATCTTGCGGTCTCTCCGCAGCCTCCTTCCGCAGCGCATCCAAAGAACCACCAGGCCCCTCCGCCCCCGAAATCGACTGCCGAATCTCCGTCACAACCTTATCCTTATCCGCATTATCGCTGGCCGCAATAATCGAGCCGCGGTGATGCTCGACAAGCCCCAGCTCCTCCGCATTCGCGACGTGGAAATTGGCCGACGACACGGCCGCGACTTCGGGCACCAGGGGAGGCCGCTTGGGCGCGTTGGGCGAGTCTGGCGCGACGTCGGGGAGTTCGGGGGCGACGGAGCCGCGGTGGGTTTTAGTAGGGGGAGAGGATTTGGGGAGGGGTTCCTCGTCTTTCTTGGGCTGATCTTTCTTCTCGTCGGCCTTGGTCTTGGCTTTGTTGGCGGCTTCGGAGCTAGCCTGGCGCAGGGAGAGGACGGCCTTCTCGTCCTTCTTTTCCTCGGGCCTAGTTGCGGGCGGGCTTTGGATCTTGATGGTAGAGGGTTTGGGGGTGGGAGTAGTAGTGGTATCGGGCTGTTGGGGCGTCGGTGCGGGGGATTCGACGGCGGGGAGAGGAGTGCTGGTAGCCGGCATACCGTCCAGATCCTGGACACTGTTGACGATCATGCGCAGCTCACCGAATTCATTCCACTCTTCGATTTCCTCGAGGTCCTGCGCATGGATCGTTAGTTGTGGTGCTGCGGGGATGAGCTGGTTAGGGGGGTGCGGGACGGTTGACGTACTCCGACAACATTTCCATACTTGACGAGACCGGGCAGCTTCTTGCCCTTGGATCGGCGGCCCCAGAGCTTGCGGGCAGCTTCATCTGTGGCAACGTCAATGGCGCGGAAGGGGAGCTTGTTGGCCTTGAGGATAGTCTCGATGCGGGCGGTTGCGGTGACGATGTGCGAGGACCCCGCCGTCAAGGAGGTGTAGAGATAGAGAGTTGAGTCGGACATCGTGATGATGCGAGTTGGTACTTCAAAAGAGAGTGAAGGAAGAGAGAGGGAAAATAGTACGAGACAAAGCTCTATCGTAACGAGTCAAAAGGAGTTCAAACAATTTTGAATGAAACACGAGTTGCCTGGTGACCGCTGTGAATTGTTTGGGCCTGCTTGGGCCGATGACGTGGGGGTTATCACGTGATTTGAAGTGATCGACACGGGGGATTGAGGTTGGTCAGTTCACTATGTATCTTGATAGCTGAACATACTGGAATGACTAGCCAGTAAAAGGTTAACCCGGTCGGTGAGCAGTGGTGGTTACGATCTGGATGAAAGTTGTCTGATTTCAGACCTAGCTAGCAAAAATATGGAAGATATGCAAAAAACTTAGCCGGAATGAAGAAACTTAGAAGCAAGCTCGGTCATCTCTAAGAGGTGCTCGAAATGCTCTGCCAGCATCTCTAGCGCCTCCGTCCGGCTTTCGTGATAGCCCTGCTTCTGCTCCTCAATGACTCCTTTTAACCGGCGAACGGTCTTTTGGCTGTTCTCGCGGCACCGGAGAACATTGGTCAAGTCATCCTTTAGCTTTTCGTCGAGGGAGTTTCTACGACGTTATCCGCGGGTTACAGTATCAGGGTCTGGCCTAGCGTGCCATAAGCTACACCGTTTCTGCAGACGGTAGTTCATATATGAACTACAACAAACAGGCATTATTGCTGCGTAAACTATACTCCCTAGTCAAGAGGCCTGCCTGGTCATGAAGTCGCGACGGTTCTCCTCTTCCGGTTCTCTGGTACTCTCGTGTTTAGTTTACATCAGGCCGAGTGGCGACCCAAGGTGGGTATGCCTGAATCTGGACCGAAAGATGGGCCCCTTGCTATCCAAGTCCAGAACCTGCGACCTGTTTCTTTTATGTACGGAGTACTGTGGCCGTTGTTTGACGTGATATCCACGAAAGAGGACCTTGGCATGGATCCCTTTCTGTATCAGGGCTTGACTTCTACGTTGGAGACTGCATGACTCTTCACGCTCTCCTCTTCTGCCTCTCCCAAAAATTCCTCAGCCATGATGCAAACAGCCCCGATAAGGGCTTCGTATCTCACGTGAACCCTGCTAATCTTCGATCTTCACTGCAAGCGGACCCTCTCCCTCTGGCACTATGAAGTCCCCAGCTGGTTGATCCACTCGAAACTCAACGTGCCCAGCCTCCATTCACAGCTCCCAGCAGTTTGACAATGGAGTCGTAACACTCACCGCACTGAGGGCTAGAGGAGCTGGAGCAGTTGTTCCCTGACCATGTTCTGCTGGATTGCCTGATCGGGCGATTCCGATGCCATTCCCCCCCCCCCGGAGTACGGAGGGCCGCCACATATATTTGGACTGGCAGCAGGGGAAAATTCAACCGAGTCGGCTGACCTGCCATAGGCCAAGGCTATTGCCCTAGCTAGGCTCGGAACAACCCATGTTACCAAATCGTTGTGATCTGCCGATTACGAACTGATGCGGCCCTATCCGTGTAACGAAGCTATTTCGGGTCAGAACTTACCCGAAATTGGAGCACTCTATGTGAAGCTCACGTATTTCTGACGATCTCTTCAAGAGGTACTCTTGAACAGCATATATCTTTGTCGAGATATCGCTCGCTCCAGGGTTTCGCCAAACCCCTTTTTTTTCTACCTGTATGATCTGGTTACAGAGAGACTCAAACCTCCTTTAATTTCGTCTTCTTCTACCGGCCTACTACCCGAAATTTTACCTTCCGTCTAAACTATGGCTTCTTCGGGGCCCCACAAGGTTTTCCTGGTGACCGAAATACTAGAAATGATCCTACTTGAAACCGACATGCGCACATTACTAACGTCCGCGCAAAGAGTCTGCCGTAAATGGCGCAGTCTAATCGAATATTCGTCCGACCTACAAGCCGCCCTATTTTTTGAGCCTGTTAAATATAGGCTACCACGAGGGAAGCCAGGCATTCGCAACCCATTACTGGCAGACTCTATATGGCCATTCTTTTGCGCAAGAAATGCACATAAGTGGGGAGCTCCGCCTATAGAAGGCGGGGCAAATATACCTACGTTTGATCCTCGCGATAGTGAACGCTTTTTCCGAGAGGGGGCAAGTTGGAAGCGAATGTTGTTTCAGCAACCTCCTCGATCATGTATCGGACTTGTGGAGAAAGATGGAAAGGCAGTATATGGTCCAGCATACACTGAAATCAAAGTCCGGCCGCATGGTGACTACTTACGAGTCGGTGATATGATTTATCCTTGTGAGAATGGTCATTGTTGTAATGGTAAAAACCTGGGTCATTGTCATTATTTCCACCCTCTACCGGAAGAAGGGCTTCTCTGGATTGGACGGATTCTTACCGAGAAGTTACCTTTTGTGTTGATGTTGAATCTACCCCCATATATGGTGTATTGGGAAATCCCGCAGAGCCAGGTAGCGCATGCTACATCAACCTATCTACGGGATTGTGATGTCGTGTTCTTTACTCTGGAATGCGGGCGGGCTCGAAATCAGTTTATTGAGGAATATACTTGTAACTGGGCAGGAGCAGCATTGGATCGTTGACTGCGTGCTATGAGGATGAGCCTTGTGCCGGGGCAGGTATCCATTCCAATGCTGGTGTCCTAGGTATTTATAAATCTGCTGCCTTGCTAGATCGAATTGACGACTGGAACTTGCTACTATTGAATACCTAATGGGACTTGCTTCATCCGCCCTTCAAAATGGTTTTAATCAATGAATTTTTAGCTCCTGCACGGCCCCTTGGCCATCTATAATGCAAGCGTCTTTTCTGCTGCAGCGTCAACCTGAGTCAGGGAATTTTGTACCAGGACGATTTCGCCATCCATAGGTCAGCCAGCCCTAGAGTTCAGAATACGCGATATTTATGTGCGTTGTCCAGCACGGAATATCGTGGTCCCGATGCTAGGTGGCCAAGCATAACCGCACAGTGGTCGGTGGCTCTGCGCACACTGTGGGCGCTACTGGAGGGTATGTGTAGGGTGGCGGCCACTCGCCATTTAGCCATTGGAAGGGCATGGCATCAGACAATACATTGGAATTTGAGGTGGTGACTGCCGCCGTAAGTGACAACTAAATTTGGGGTGACAAAGATCTTCTGCTGGTATGTTTGAAACTAAACCATCGATCTAGGGCAAGCTTGTCAGGGCAAACTCGTACCAGAATCCGGATCTCTTCTGGGCCTTACGAGGAGGCGGTGGTGGAACCTTCGGTGTGGTCGCCAGTGTTACTCTACGTATCTTTGAAGAAGTACCAGTTATCGTATATAACTTCAACATTACTACCACTGGCGGCGATCCTCGCTTCTGGGACGCATTTGCTTAGTGGCACGCTGCGCTTCCGTCCCTTAACGGCGCAGGGGGGTTCTGGCTACTACTTAGTAAAGAAAGAGAGAGGGGAAATAGTACGAGACAAAGCTCTATCGTGACGTGTGAAAAGGAGATCAAACAATTTGAATGAAACACGACTTGACTGGTGACCGCTTTGCATTGTTTAGGCCTGCTTAGGCCGATGACGTGGGGGGTTATCACGTGATTTGAAGTGATCGACGCAGGGGATTAAGGTTGATCAGTTCACTATGTATCTTGATAGCTGAACATACTGGAATGGCTAGCGAGTAAAAGGTTTACTAGTGCTTGTCACTTTAAGACTTCTAATAGTAATAAACTAGGGTAGTGCTTTGAAAAGGCTCTAATATACAATCCTCCCAAAATAGTGCTCGAGAGGCCTATTTACATACCACCTCCGCATTGCCAGCGTGGTCGCCCCGAGCGTGGCAACTTGACGTCAGCCCTGTTCTCCCAAGAGGGTTTGTTAGGTACCACAAAAGCAACCGCTCTTAATTCTCCGCCGAGGAAATTTTGAGATAGAGTATCAAAATGCAAATGATTTAGGAGATTGCCCGCGCCAGCCCTACGCGACATCGTGACGATTCGGCGGGTGGATTTGTGACCACCCCTACTACCTAATTACGGCGCGAAGCGCCGTCTATTACGGCCGTAAATCTCACTCCCGGCAGAATCTCTGGCCTCTGATTGGTCCATTTGTCGGAAATTCTGGCCTTTGATTGGCTGTTGCGAGGTAAAAACTCCACCGCTTTTACTTCGGCCACCGCCTTTCCCCCCCCCCCCCCCCCCCTACTTTTTTTGTTTACGATGCGATAATCCGCGGATTTGGCCTGAGTTTACAACCGGAGGGGGGGGTCCGCGGGGGTCTCCCCCGCGTCTTTAATTCTGTAGATTGATAATTGGTCTCTTTACGAAGCGACGCTTACTAATTAACGGACGAATCAGAACATACAATAGATGGCTGCTGAGCGCCGTAGTTATCATCCCAAGACCATTGGGCGCTGGGATACCTCGTCATAGGTACGGTAGGTGGTCAACCTCACATTTATGAGCTCTAGCTCACTCCTTAGGTATATTCAAAAGAAAGTTATCATTTAGGCATTCAGCGCTCTATCCAGAGCTAGAGCCTTCCACTATATCCTCGCTGCTCATCTTCATATGAGACCCAGAACCTTCAGCATCACATCGACCTTCCATACGGGAATCATGGATGGCTAGGTAAGCTGATGTACTCGATACTCCGCTCGTAGGTTCCAATTCAGCTGCGAGAATCTTCCACACTTACCTATATATCGGGCACTCGACCTGCTGATGCATCGAAGTCGGAAGACTAGACACCGGCCGCGTCTTTCCCAATAGGTAAAACATAGCACACTTGAGCTGGCCATGCGATCCGAGAAATTGAGCTCACCCAGAAGATAATAGATGGACCTAAGCGAGATCATTAAGTTTCCAGCTCGGTTGATGACCAGCAAGGTTGAGTTGACCATAGTTTCCGGACTCTGTCCACAGAAACGCTGATACATCCGTCAGCATCAATGGATCCACTACCTGTCAAGCTCGCTTAACAAAGCCTCATGACAAAACTGATTGATTGCGAAGCGCTCACTAGATGACGGGTTGTCTATGGATCAACTCTCCTTTAGGCGCCCTCGAGCGTGCCCTCGAGCGAGGGCCTAGTTTGGGCGTAGGCCACAGGTCGCAGGAGAAAGACTACGTAATCTGTGGCTATGTTAGGGCGTTTGTGTTTGGCAGAAAGGGTGAATTGTCTAGTTTCTCACGGAAGGTACATTTATCGATCTCACCAAAGAGTATAAACAGCTGTCAAGCTCCAGCTTTGAACCCGTCAGCCTGGGCTGACAAAGAGCCTGCAGCCGCCACAGCATGCGTGTCCTCTGATCCCGCGTGATGGGGCTGAGTGCCTCCGTTCGTTGATCTCCTATTGCTCCGTGATGCGAGAAGAAGACCATTTAGAGACGCGAGGCAGCATAGCTCGTGATGCGTCTCTGCGCCTCGATCAAGAGGGCTGCATGCACATTCGGGATGGTAGATTGAGCACGAGACATCGACCATGGCTTCCGTATGGCATCGCTGTGAAAGAGGTTCATGAACGGGATCTTTTGACCGTGCAATATTGGGCCTCGATGGCCTAATGCTCACCGCAACTCCGTGGAATGGTTTTTGGGGAGACCTGTGTGAATACAGCACGGATCGCGCACGGAGTGCTTGGAACTTGACAAGTCGGAAGAAGAGCCCCTGGGCCAGGTTGTCACAAGCCCATGGCGGGTCAGGGTGTCGGAGCTAGATGTTTGTCTCTGACGCTGTTCCAGGCCAGGAGAAAAGAGCGACCCAGGTAGGAGCATAGACCTTTTTGATGTATGGGTATTTGCCGCTCATGAAGAGTCGTCAGGCAGGTCCAGTCTCATGGACGATACGCGCTCACCTCACGGGTGGAAGTCCATCACCCCCGCAGCCAACCAAGAGGTCGACGTATAGTTTCTCATTGTAATTCATTCTCCTCCGATCATCAACTGAGGTAATCAAATAAATCTTCTGGCTTCAGTACGTACTTCTGTCCGTGACTCCCGCTTGTATTGAAAGACTGCAGTGTCCTGTAGGCATGTCAACCTGAAACTCTAAGCCGTGTTTCCCCCCAACTGATCTTCAATCTCGAGCGCTAAAACTCAGACGAGTGTTCTTATAGTGCTTGCACAATATAGTATTCAAGGCATACTTGCAGGATGGCCCAGTTTTTTTATCTACGTCGTACGTAGTCCCGCAGACACCATGATGCATCAGAATGCACAGGCAGACTGAGGCAGTACTATGATTTGGCTGGTCGTGCAGAGTCACGAGGATGAGGTTGCTTTGTGTAGAGAGCAAGTTTCCCTAACTTAACTAAGTTAGCAACAATGAATTAATAATAGGTCAGGTTCTGGAGGCCTGGGTAGACCGTGTAATTATTATCGGGGAGATCGGCGCGCTCAAAGGAGAACCTGGGTGGAAGCCCTGTCGATCAGGGCGCCCAGCCTCTGGGTAATGGCCGAATGGCAGCACATCCATGCATTTGCATATTCAACATCCTATAAACAGAGCAGCATGGGGTATCCTAAAACGCGGCGGCAATCGCGTGTTGACAGTCTCCGAAACGAAATCCTTCAGCGACTTTGGATAAGTCGCGGGTAGAGAGAGACCTTGGCCATTCGGATGGACAAGGCCTATCTATACGGTGTTGATAGTGGGATACTTGTTAGTCAAAGATTATTATCAAAATCAGGACGAAGATACTGTGGCACGACATGCTCCCCTTCTCTACCACGCTATGATTGAATTCAATGGAGGACAGAGTCCCTGTCACTAGTGTGGTGGTCGCCCCGCTTAAACCTCCCTACTTCTCCTGAGCAAACCAAACCGGCAAAGGAGTCAGGGCCTCCAGGTAGATAGACAATCATGGACGGATAGGTACTACCTAAAATTTTGCAAGACAAGCAACATGCGAATTTCAAAGACAACACCGAATGCAGAGTCTACCATGAGGGAAGCATCTACAACCACATGTCGGAATTGTGCATATCTATAGACTCATAGAGACCTCGATCCGTGGTTCGCCAGCGGGAATCGCGGGCCCGACCATGGATCCAAGTCACTAGTAACATCAATACAGTCCACCTCATCAACTATGGACCACTAACTACAATAGTTACCCGTGAACATCATGACTGGATCCCGAAGGGTGCTTGGGCTTGGATTTGGGCTTGGGGTTGGGCTACAGTTTGCCCTTTGGGCATTGGACACTGGGCACCCGCCATGGGTCACCGGGACCCAACTGACTCTCTGGGTGCAGGTGGACGACAACGTGGCAGACGTTGAGCCGGGGAAGGGTCCCGTCTTGTATCTCATTAGTTGACTAGTAGTAATTTGGGACCTTAGCTTTCTTGGTTTCTAGATTTCTTATCCTGGCCGAAGTGGAGGGGTGGGCAGAGGTGGGAATGGGATGGTGCGCTACGGAGTACTCGGTCGTGGGCAGATCCTGTCGTGAACCCGCCATAGGCGCGAAGGCTTAGAGTTACACTTTTCATGATGTTGGTGCAGAAGAATTGAGGACCGAGGAAAGAAGGTTCCTCCCTTACTGTCGTCATGACTCAGGACACTGGGGAACTATAACGAAGTCTGTATAGAGTTGGGAAGGGAATGGGCTCACAGAGCCTCCTGGCCCCGCTGCCATTTGACACTACTATGCCAGTTTCCGGACTTCACCAGCGTGACCAGAGACGATCTCCTATGTATGCTATGTGAGAACGAGCCTCCGATTCCAGCACCTCTTTGCACCCGATGAAACACCCAAGCCCTTATGATCGCACCCATCGCCCTGGCCATCTCTGCGGGCGGTCGGGGATTTCCCTCTGGGCGATCCGGTTCGCTGCCTCACTTTCGCCAGTGGCCCTCCTCCTCGCAAGGACTCGCTCCCTCCATGCAGACTGGCCCTCTCCACCAACCAGGTCAGCCACATCGCCGCCTATGGCAGACAGTGCCAAAACCTGGACGACGGGTCAGCCATCGACTGAGGCTGTGATCTGATCAGAGCAGCCGGACAACACGAGGGATCCAATCGATCGATGACATCGGTGCTGTTTGCGACAAGGACTAGTGGGAGCCACTAGCTCAAGAAAGATGATACAGGTCAATAGACCGTTGTCTTTTCACGACACTGCGTGAGTCCGTGACAGGGGAATCCCACCGGCGGGTCCAGACTCCCGACCGTTTCTTGAAGCGGGAAGTGATCGGAACGGAGAAGGGCACCAGAGGGCAATAACGCGGAAGATGGAGTTAGCCTCGTGGGGGCTCAGGGAGTGAGCTGTTCACTAGCACGATCACGTACTTGCAATTCACATTCACCTGCGAACATCTCTCTGCTCTGAACCACCCCCAGAAACTCGAGTATAGCACCGCGTACTAACTGCATTGGCACTCATCTCATCCATTCTATTCCTAGCGTGGTCCTCGTATCCTCTCGCAACTTCGCAAGTGGAGATTCTTCGTTGGTCCCCGGCCGATTTGTTTCCATCCTCCTCAGATCCTCTCGAGGTCATTCCCAGGACTTTTGTTCTTTGGTCTTTCAAAATCCTCCTGTCTCGTCGTTCTTTTTTCTTTTTCTCTTTTCCTCTTCACATCTCCCGCTGCCCAATTCATACACCTGTCTACACTGCATATCTGCGTCCCTGTTGAATTCAGTATTCCACCCCCCCAGCCCACTGCATTCTATAGCGAGTGGCCCGACCTCCTCCCTCGAGGTATAGTTAGTAGTTACCGCACTTGCCTCCACGTCGGATCGTTCGATTCGTTCTTTTCTTCTATCGATCTTTCCACCCCCCTCCACATCGAGATCCACCCCCGATTTTCGATAAGATTCCCCTGGTATGCTGCTCCCCGCTATTTCCAACCGTGAACGGCGCATACTTCTTCACTTTTTCCCAGAGCAGACGCTGACACTCGTGAGACTAGTCTACTTGACTCACCCTCTTGTTATCTACTCTTCATCACCTTGTCTCTCGCTTCTCTGCTCTACTGATACCACAGGTGCATCCTCGGCCGAGGTGACCATTTCTTTCTCTTGGTACGGCACACCTACACCTGCACCATGGCTCTCCATCCCGTCGACGACGAACAACTGTTCACCCGGGCCATGACCTCCTACAAGGCAGCTTTTTGGGTTCGACATGCCCACCTCCCGGAATCCCAACGCCACCAGCTCTGGAATCGGCAACTCAACCAGTACATTGCGGCCGAGCCGGTGCCCGCACCAGGTCTCCCTCGGACAGGGCATGCGCATTCGGGGAACTCGGGGAAACGAACGCGACAGGATGCGACACCACGGACTCTCCCTGCAGCCGAAGCTGCTACCGTCTCCTCCTCTGGGTTTGGTTCTGGTCCTGGTTCTGGTCCTCCTCAGGCGAAACGGCGAGCCACCGTATGTGTGACCTTGGTTACTTGCTCCCGCCTTTCCTCTCTCCCTCCTCTCCTCTCCTCTCTTCCCTCCTAACCCCCCCGCAATCTGATGTCTCCATCCACCACCGTCACTGGATTGACAATTGGCAGACCCCGGATCTTCCCAAGGCCGCCGATCTCCGACGCACCTTCTCCCAGACGTCGTCTGTGGAGTCCTCCCGGAAGTGTGCTTCGATATCCGGGCAAGGATCCTATTGCCATGCCCCCGTTCAGGCCCCCATGGGAGGCAGGGATGCAATGGCCTACGGAATGGTCCGTTCCCAAAGCCAGCACATCCCCGTCTCTCACTGGCATCCGCCAGCTGGAACGGCCATGGGGAAACGACAATCCTTGGGCCCGACCCGGACACAACCGCCGCAGCAGCAGCTGCAGCAGCCGCCACCGCATCTGGACCATGTCGACGAAATGGTCAACGAGTACTCGCCCTCTGAGTTTACGAAGCACTTGGATGACTCCGAGAGCAACTTCAACAAGGCCCCGCTCTATGGTTCTGGCCCCGTTGCTGCGGACACCCTTCCGACTCCCAACACCACCTCTGCGCTGAGTATTGGTCTTGCGAATTCTGGATCGAATGAACCGCCCTCTGGACAGCTGACTCCCATGACCGATCCCTCCCCCACCGGGGCGGTTGAGATGACCCGCAGCGGGACCACCGATACCATCATCGGGGGATTCAGCAACTTTGGCTTCGACCACGCGGCGTCTCACGGAGACCTGGAACCGTCGTACCCCATCCCCCCGGAATGGGTGCCAACATCCACCTCCGGGCTGCCCTATCAAGATTCCTTCCCTTCTTCCCTGTATCCTGACTTAGATCCCGGTACATCCTTCCCCTTCTCCTACCCACCTGCATTCTCCACCTCAGCCCCATCCGCAACGCCATTCCGACCGGCCCAAGTGCCAACCAGAATGAATCCCACCCCGGCCACGACTCTCCCCGCGCCAGAGGCAGTCGACATGAAGCCGTCTCCCTCAAGCGAGAGCAACTCTTCCACGACGGCAGCGCCCTCCCGCGCCGCCCGCCGGACACAAGAGCAAATCGCCCACGGCGCACGACCCATCGCGCCCAAGCGCGAGTCTCATGACGCCCACCTCCAACCGGACCCGAGCGATCCCAATCGCATGATCCGCATCTCTTCCGCAGATGGCACCACCAAGGAAGTCGCCGCCATCCCGAAAGCCTCTGTGCAGCGTCCACCACGGCAGAAGACATACTGCCACCTGTGCAACGACCAGCCCGAGGGCTTCCACGGGGAGCACGAGCTGCGTCGCCATATCGACCGGGTGCATGCGCAGGTGCGCAAAGTCTGGGTCTGCGTGGATATCTCACCAGACAAGACCTTCCTCGCGAACTGCAAAGCCTGCCGAAACGGCAAGCGGTATGGCGCGAATTACAATGCCGCGGCACATCTGCGGCGCACGCATTTTAACCCGTGTCAGCGTGGCCGTGGTGGTCGCGGCAAGGACAGCGAGAAACGCGGCGGCAAGGGTGGTGGTAACCACCCACCAATGGATGTGCTGAAGCTTTGGATGCGGGAGACGATTGAGAGGGCGGACGAGAACTCGGTCGAGACGTTTGAGGCCGAGGGGCTGGAGGAGTGTGCTGGGAGCATGCCGGACGGCAAGAGCAGTGCGCTTGCTTCTGGGCTAGGCGACCCCAGTGGTCCCATGGGGATCAACCTGGGCATGGGAGCCTCGTATGGGATGGATCCGGTGCTGATGCATGGCCACAGCCACAGCTACAGCCACGCCCCCGAGTACGAAGGATTGCCGGGGATGTCGGCGAGTTTCGATCTTGATGCCACGCTGGAGACTCTGTTCTACGTGGACAGCCAGCAGTGAGCAGATACCGGCGGAGCTGGAGACATATGTCATGTGAGCGATTGTAGTCTCCCCTCCCGTTCTTTACCGACAGTGTTCTTGATCTTTTGAGTTATTTTTGGTCCTGAATGTGGCTTGCGATGCTTGGTGATTTTGGTTTTCCTTGGGCTGTGTAATTTATGCATTGTGCCTTTGTGTGTGCCTTGTACATGGACTTGGACTGGGACTGGGGAGGAGTTTGTTTCAGGGGACTTGGAGCTCTCTGATTTCGAAGGCCCGTTTCACATTATCGGGGCTGGCGTCTACACGAGAGACGCGGCTGGGTCGGTCTGCACTCTGCAGTGGGTCGTTTGGGTTGGCGCCTGGGGATCGTTTCCGATTTTTGACTTTGGCGTGTCCGAGGTTGTTTTTGTTTCTGCGCTCTCATGCTGAAGCTCGTTTTTTTTTGTTGCTGCTGATTCTTGGGGGCCGTGGGGGTTTTCATACGTGGGCTTTGGGGTTCCAGTCTCAGGTGTGGCCTGAGTCTCTCTCTCCCAAACCCACACGTCAACCTGCATGGCCCCCGTACTGACACGATTGACGACGGGGGCGCTTCGAGCGATCGACGCCTGTAGCTAATGACCTGCCTCACAGTAGTTGAATGACATGACCATACCTTACCGATGTCTGATGAAAATGGGGGGCCCAAGGATCGGAGGTGTGGCACAGGGTTGCACCCAGAAATAGAGACTCCATCATCGAGCATCTTGTAAAAGGCAAGCCGAAGACCGTGTGGTAGCTGTCTGTAAACCACAGGCAGCAGCAATACCAGGTAAACAGGTGCAAAAATACAGGCGGTGAAAAGGCTGAGCCGACTAAGACTAGCCGATCTTCCGGTTCGCCCGTGCAGTTGGACGGTGAGTGGCACTGGATGGAGACCCGATGGACGGTGGAGAAAAAGGGATTGTAGCTTGGACTGGGCGTGACACGGTGGCTGGAGGCAGGTCCCCGTTGGTGCCAATGAGCTGGGCAGATTGGTCGAGTGTGGAGTTGCGAGGTGTGGCTGACTGCGTTAGTCGGTGGTAGGGCTGGAGCAGTCACGGACGTGAGGACTGAGGAGGTGCAGCACTGCAGACTGCAGAGAGATGGAAGGAGAGGGAAGTGTGGCTGTGGAGGGGGTTGTCTTACAGACTGGCAAATACTGTATTCATACACGTTGTAATTTACACATAGTCAATCTGAATCCTCCCGGGAATACTGTAGGGCTGCTTGCACGAGCCACAATGACAGGAGTTCCTACCTTTGAGGTTTCTGGAAATTGATTCAGCCATCAATCACACCTGGACGAAGGCTGACATCTTGGGTTTTCAGCTTTTGTCGATAGTTGACTACTTCTCTCGTACTGAAGCCATGGTACCCCCTTTCATCCACCCTCACAGAATATCGTAGCCTGGTCATGAAATGCCCCCGATTCCCGGAAAATAATTACCGCAGCTCCTAAAGACAATCGGACATCGTCGAGACTTCCTTTTCAGCCCTGTGATGACTCGGCCTTGGCCCGGTGGTGCCAAGCAACGAGTTGTTGACTTGATTAGCCCCATCGGTACGCTGCAGTACAGCCCGTAATCTCCGTTACTGTCGTCAAAAGTTCCACAGGCGAATTGGGTTCGACTCTTGTTCCTCTTATGTACTTGTCTCTGTACTCTGTAACCTCCTGCAAGTTAAATCCCGCCCTGCAACCCAAGCGCTGAATTTCACTTCTACTCGGTAAACTTTGTTCTCCTCTCCTCTCCTTGTCCTCGTCATCTCCCCTCTCCTCTTTCCAAGACTCCAACTTCCCCCAAGTCACCTCACCGTCTCTTCAACCCCCCTCCCCCCCTGAGGCCCGTACCTCTCCATCGCTTCGTCCGCTCACCCCTCGTCAACAGCGACCAGCTTTCAAATCAACTCAGCCCATCCTAGTCGCTCCAACCGACTCGGTGAGTGCTCTCGCACCTCTACTCTGCCCGCTTTCTCGCCGTGACCGACAACCAGCCCTACCGCAATCAACCTCGGTCGCGCTTTCTCACATCCCTCGCTGGCCTCATCATTGTCGCATCAGCCCAGAGCGTGTCGCTGACCAGTTCTCCGTCGACTATAGATCCGTGACCGCCGCCATGTCCTACCAGCAGCACCAGTACCCTCCCAACGCGTGAGTCTCCCGTCGCCATATTCTCCCCAGAGTCGGTGCGGTCGCCGAATTTCCAACTTCCCCGGCTACCGCAGGTCCATGCGATCGCTCCCCGATGGGGGCGAAGCTGGAATCTACGATTAGAATGGCTTGGCTGTCATATCACTCTTTGGATTCTGACTTGGATCGAATACAGTTACCAGCAGCCTGGCTACGGTCCTCCCCCCGGCGAGTACGGTTACCCTCAACAGGGCTATCCTCCCCAGGGTTACCCCCAGGGCCCGCCCCCGCAGGTACGTTCATGGGACTCGAATTGGATATTCAGCCACTGGATGCTAAGTTTATATTCCAGATGCAATACCCTCCCCAGGCCCCTCCTCCCCAACAGCAAAAGAGCAGTGACCGTGGCTGCCTCGGCGCTTGGTAAGTTGTTCACAGGTCCTATCCTGGACGCTTGCTAATGTATATGTTTAGCTTGGCCACTTTGTGCTGCTGCTTCGTCTGCGAGGAGGGCTGCGAATGCTGCGCTGACTGCATCGAGTGCTGCGAGATGTGCTAAACTTCACGACCATGATTTGCAAACCCGTCTCTCCTTTTCTTAGCGTTTGACGCCCCTGGTCTACTTGGAACCACCTTGGGATCTCTGAAGCAAGTCTGCTATTTTTTTTCTCCCTTTAAGAGTCACTTCGCCTACTTTAATTGCGGGAATAAGCCCAGGAAGCTAGCACCTGCAATATGTGTAACTTCGCTATGTCTTACTCCCGCGCAGTTATGTATCAAGTTTCATAATTCACGTTCAGCCGCCGTGTACTTGGTTCGCTTCGAGCATGTATCGATTGCATGGTGAATATGGGGGTCTCGGTCAAAAATTGAGAAGTCTTCGACGTAAATGATTCGATGTAATATGGCGAAGGCCGCTGGTTTCCTAGACATAGTTCAGTCACTGAGTTGCGTCCAGCCCCAGGTTGTACCATTGCAACCAGGATCTTCACTTGATAAGCATTCGATGAGCCCCAATACTGACAAGCCAAGCCTTCAGTGTAGGGCGCGTAGACGGCGGGGTGCCTGCCAATTGATACTCACCACGCATGACCCTTTGGCGCCCAGTCCTTTTTGAGACACCTTCTCCGAGTGAGGGCGCTTAATTCACAGGGGCAATGATACCCAAATCGCGAATATAGTAACCGCCGTCCGTCAATTTGAAGTTCTATAGTTCGTCCGTACTATTCTTTGCTTCAGATCGTGCCTCATGGCTGCACACCCGGGATTGAATCCTGTCGATCATAGTGGACTATGTCTGCTTTCTCTCGATGGCGGAGGTGTTCGGGGCTTGTCTAGCCTCTACATTGTTAAATGTATCATGACCATGATCAATTCCCAGCGGTCTCATTCCGAACATCTCAAGCCATGCGATGTGTTTGATATGATCGCCGGTACAAGTACGGGAGGGTGAGAATCACCGATACAGGCCACACTTCGACCCTGGCTAATGCTGCGATTATGAAAGGCTCATTGCTATTATGCTTGGTCGGCTAGAAATGGATGTCGACGAATGTATCGACGCATACCGAGAGCTTATGAAATCCATTTTCAGCGAGAAAGCCAGCAGTCTTCCCATCGACTGGTCCTGGAAAATCCAACCGCAGTATGATTCTAATAAACTACGGGCGGCAATCGAAAATGTAATCTTGCGAGCTGGTGCATCTCCAACCGACCTTCTCAATGATGGGGCCACCCGTCGCTGTAGAACTTTTGTCTGCACCACGGCCAAGGAAACTCTTCGAATAACGAGACTGCGAAGCTACGGCGCGCCCGACGAAAACGCCCCATCGCCAACGATATGTGAGGCTGCGCTTGCGACTTCGGCGGCTACTGGTTTCTTTGAGCCTGTCATGCTCGGGGATCGGCAGTTCGTCGATGGGGCGTTCGGAGCCAACAATCCAGTGGAGGAGATGGAAGAAGAAGCGTGCGATGTCTGGTGCCCGTCAACCCGAGAGTTGAAGGCTTTGGTGAAATGTCTGGTTTCCATTGGGACCGGAAATCCTGCAACAAGACCAATTGATGATAACATGTTGAAGTTTTTATCCAAGACGCTGGTCAGACTGGCTACGAAACCTGAAGGAACCGAGAGACGGTTCATGGCACGTTGGAAGAATGAATGCAAAACAGGGCGTTGTTACCGTTTCAATGTCGAACAGGGATTACAAGACGTTCACATGGCCGATTATCAGAGTCGCAGCTTGATTGAAACCGCGACTCAGGACTATCTCCATCATCCTCGACAGAAGGCGCAAATAGCAGAATGTGTCACAAATTTGGCCCAGAAACAAGGTACATCTCCCTCCCTGACTTCAACTGGCCTCAATCGGTTCTAATGGTGACTTGGAAAGCACAGCGAAGACTGAAATCCATTTTGCGGCAACTGTCCAAGTATGTCCAATCCCTTTTATATGACTTGCGATGGTCACTGATCAGTTTCTTGGCTTTAGAATTATACCCTGCAAACCATGCGTCTTGAGATGCAATATCTTATGACTCCGTCAGCAAACCCGATCTTGCATAAAGCCGCGTGCTGGATGGTACCTTTCGATCGCAATCCTAGCTACGTCGATCGCGCCCACCTCGATCAAATCAAAAATGGCCTATTTCGCAACGAGGCAATGTCCAGAGCAGCCTTGTGTGGTCTAGGTGGAGTAGGAAAGACTCAAATCGCTATTGAACTGGCATACCAAGCCCAAGAACAGTTCCCTGACTGTTCCGTATTTTGGATTTCTGCGGTGGATTCTGAAAGCATCCAGCAAGCATATTCGAGCATGGCAAACCAACTGGGCATAGCCATTCCAGACGCTGAGAAAGACGAACTACCGAGGCGTGTCAATCAATACCTCAGTCATGAAACTAGCGGCCGATGGCTTCTGATTGTTGACAATGCTGATGAAATTGAGTCGTGGAACGCAGAGGGCTCATCTGCGCGGGGCCTCGCGAAAGATATACTGCCCCGGAGCCCGACCGGAGGCATTGTCTTTACTACGCGAAGTCTCAAAATCGCACGATATCTCGCACCTCATTGGATTGTTGAAGTTCCAGAGATGAACGAACAGAGTGCGCGAAAACTCTTGGAGAAAACTTTATTCAACAAAGCTCTTGTCCATGACCACAAAAACATCAAGAGATTACTCGAACGACTCACCTACCTCCCACTTGCGATCGTTCAAGCGGCCTCATTCATCAACGAGAACGGATCAAATATTTCGACCTACATATCCTTGCTAGACGGCCATGAGCAAGACGCAATCGACTTGCTGAGCGAGGATTTCGAAGATAGCGGACGATACAAGAGCAGTGGAAATCCCGTCGCTACAACATGGCTCACGTCCTTCTCTCAAATCCACCAGCAGAACCCACTCGCCGCCGAGTATCTTTCACTTCTGGCATGCATAAAATGTTGTAATATCCCTGTTTCGTTTCTCGAATTTGCAACTTCGATCGAGCATCAGCGAGCGCTGGGTGTCTTGCAGTCGTACTCGTTCATCCGCCTCAGACCAGAGCAAGGATTCCTCGATCTGCATCGATTGGTTCATCTTGCCATGCGTAACTCCCTACGGTCAGACGGTTCGTTGCGCGAATGGCAATCAAAAGCGATGCAATGCCTGTCGCAAGTGTTTCCGCATCCCATGGAGCATGGTCACAGTTCAACCAAAATCTGGCAGGGGTATCTCCCACACGCATTGCACATCCTCGAAGCGACATCAAGGGACAAAATAGCATATCCAAGAGAGTCAAGGCTCGCACTATTGGCTAAGTGCGCAATAGCGTTACGGCAAGACGGGCGGCTGAGCGAATCGGAAAAAGTCACTCTTGGGTTGATCAAAGAGCAGAAAGACGTGGAAGGATCAGAG
The DNA here is from genome assembly GCA_024706585.1 of Penicillium simplicissimum. Lineage (NCBI taxonomy): Eukaryota > Fungi > Ascomycota > Eurotiomycetes > Eurotiales > Aspergillaceae > Penicillium > Penicillium simplicissimum. The sequence goes on from JAMZTW010000078.1 coordinate 201,719, forward strand.
CATCCTGAGACGATTCGATCGGTTTGGATACTGGCGACCATCTACACCGTCCAGGCTCGCTGGAAAGAAGCCCGCAATCTGCTTAACCAGATTCTTCACGCCCAAGTGAAGCTTTACGGCAGTGACCATTACGAAATTTTCGAGACCATGTCTATCCTTGCGATGGTGCAAGAAAAACTGGGCGAAACGAACGTTGCGGAATGGCTCGCCTACTGGGCAATCAGAGGCGAGCTACGAGAGCTCAAGCGGTGGCCACGGAACGTACTTGTGACGATGACCTACATGATCAATATCTACCTGTCACAGGGGCGAGTGGCAGATGCCACTGTTATGGCCGAGCTCAATCACTCCATCACATTGAAGATGTGTGGCCCCAACCATCCTGATACTGTGGCGGTCGAGGGAGTTCTAGGGTTGATTTACCAGCAACAAGGCAAGTGGAAGGACGCCGAGCAGATTGCTGCAAACACTCTCCAGAGAAGCCAGAAGCTGCTTGGCCCCAACCATCCAGCGACGATCAACATGATGAGCTGCCTGGCACACATCATTAATAAACAAGGACGAGCTGCCGAAGCTATAGCGCTGATGGCGGAATATGCTGACTTGTGCTCACGAGTGCTGGGTCCGAGCAGCTCCGATACCCAGAAAGCGCTTAAGACTCTAGATGAGTGGAAAAATACCAGGTGAGTCACGATTTCCTCGAGTCCATTGCAAACATGAGATTGAATCTGCAACCAGCGAGAACTTTGAGAATAGAGAGACTAATTTCGCCTTTAGGCCCCTTCATCTTCGCATAGCCGAGCGTTTCAGCCATGCACATCGAGCGATGGCAGTCATGGAAAAGCGAGCGCGTTATCCGCGCGTCAGCCTCTATGGAGGCCTCTACTGTCCTCGGCGGCCCATCAAAGATGACACGTTAGCACGTGAGATAAAGAGCGCCTTTGATGAGTTGTTCACGACAAGGCAAAGCGGCGACGAAGAAACCCCATTGCCAGAAGGATTTGAGGACGAGCAGTCGTCATTAGCAAGCTCTGAAAAGATTGAGTATCCGTCGCATGTGGTGCGACGTCACACGTCCGAACCCAGTCGTTGTTTTGGCGGTGGGATTTCCTTGAAGGCACCTGCAGGTGGTATACTAATTTGATCGGTGGGGAGCGATGGACCTGCTTTTTGGTATTCCAAGGTTACCAAGTATCTCTCGAGCCCACGGGTACCCGCGAACCCGCCTTGAGAACCTATGAGCCTGTATATTACGGAATAACATTTAAGATTAGGTGCTTTAAAACGGAGCTTGCAAAATCTGGGACAAGGTATCGAATTATATGCATTCATTTTTGATGCCCCCAAAGGATGGAGATCTCCATCTTCTAACATAGCAGTGTTGTGCTATCACCTCTGTCCATGGTTAGGTAGGGACGCCAAAACATCGTGACCTGATGCAAGTAAAGTGTCCAAATATCCATTCGACTTTTATTCATATTCCATATGCTATGCCCTCAAAATTGGCCAAGTCTTTCAGCAACGGAGAAACGATAGAGTCGAAGACCTACACGCTCCTCGAATGTATTCTCAAGATTTAAAGCAGACCATGACAAGCAGCTATTAACTGCATCTGCATAATTAGTCCCACTCTCCATGTACACCGTTTTGATTAGCCATAACGCGGCCTTGAATTTATTCACTAGTGTATCCTGATTCTCGTCCTCCAGATTCAGCAAGTGTGGAGACACTTGCCAAGTGACATCTCCACCAGATATTGTAGAGAAGAACTGGCGTCTGAAGGGGCTCGAGGAGGTAAAGGAGGTGGCCAGGTAGGAGGATATAAAACAGAAAGACCGCGAGGAGAAGTTGAAGGGGATTGCTAAGCAGGAGGTGGAAGAGCGCGAGAGGCTGCGGAGGAAGTTCCTCGAGGAGGAGCGCTGTAAGGCGGTCGAAGCGGAGGAGAAGAGAAAAAAGGAGCTTGCGATGAAGGCCGCTGCGGTCGAGGAGTGGAAGCTCGAGCAGGAGCGTCGCAAGGACAGGCAGAAGGAAGAGGCAGCCAAGAAGGACAAGGAGTTCCGCGAGCGCCTGCGCCTTGAGTTTGGCTATACCGAGGAAGAGGTCGAGCAGGTCCTCAATAAGAAGAAGAAGAAAGCAGAGGAGAAGGAGAAAGAAGAAGACACCACTTGGATCAAGGTACGCCGATATGGAGTCTTACCGGGTAAGGGATTGCGTGGCTTTCAGGACATTAACTGGCTCAGATTCACCGCAAGCACCTTCTCCCCGAAACCCTCCTCGCTTCCATATAACTTACCCTGGGATTGGGACGAAGTAAGCATAATCTTCACTGGGAATGATAGCACCATCCTTTGCTAACGGCGTATCTCTTCTTAGCGCGACAGCAACTATATCATCATCAAGCGTTGGATCATGGAAGACTTTCAAGAAGAGCTCTTCGCCCACACCCGCCGCCTACGTACATCTAAGCTGGACACGGAAACTTTTAGCTCGACCACCGACCTCAAGGTCAACGACCGCTATAAGGACAAAATGTATCTAGGGCGGAAGAAAGGCATGCTGCATAAATGATGATTTATAGAGCGGAAATCGGGGCGAGAAATTCCGTATGTCCAGCTTAATGAAATCAGGCTCAAGACAATAACGGCAACTCATCCCCCCATCTTCGACGTAAACTATAGCCGTAAATAATCTACTATATAAGTAGGAGAGGAACCTCCAGGAAACAGCGATCAATCAAATAGTTAAAGTGGTGAGTTCTGGATGAAGGTGCATGCAAAACAAACAATATTGACGAATAGGAGAGGCAAAACTAAAAGGAATGTAATAGTTCATTAATTAACTAACTATGTTAATTTTACTTTATCATGTGATTAGGGTCTGAAAGCACATCTCTATGTTTTCGGCATAGAACATGGCGATAACGGTCGCCACTGTATTCTAGATTCAGGCACCGAAAGTGGAGGATCTATAGTGGCGCAGATGCGGCGAAGAGGTGGATTTACCCGTCAATCATAACCCGCGGTTAGAAGGTCCAGTCCGAAGCCCCTCCCATGGCGCAGAAGAAAATCATCGTCAGGCACAACGACAGCCAATAAGTGTGCCATGGCGCATGCCTTGCCACAACATCCGTTATGTCCCTGGATCTCGAAGCCCGTCCTGTTGTTGTTGTTGTTGTTGCATACTCCGACATATGTGAATACTGCATCCTCCGTGCAAGGATCACCACTTTAGCGTCCTGCAACTGGAATTGTCCCGACAATTTCCCCGCTCGTGCGTCGAGAGGGGTATATAGTTCTGGCCAGTGCACTCCTCATGGGATTTTGCCTCTTTCGGACATACAATATCGGCAGTTGACCAAGCTAATTGTTTTTTGCTGCAATAGAAACGGAAATGATCTACTGCAGCTCTGAGACTCCTAGTCCCAATCAAGAGAAGATGAGGGGTGACCGGAGAAGAGGTCGAGCGGTACTCGCCGGGGTAATTGAGATCTTGAACTAGGTGCATTGGAATGGATCAGCATAAATAGCAGATGCGACCTCGCTTTTGATGGTGCAGAGACTCGGATTAGATCTGGACAGGATCAGCGAGTTGCATCTGCTGGCTGTACTGCAAAGGAGTGAAAATGTTAGCGGAATATCTTCTTCTGCCGTTGCTGGCATCTTATGCCGCGGCTGTGCAGATCTCTGTTGCTAAGTCCGGTGGTAACGTTACTACTAGCTTGCAGTATGGTGCAATGGAAGAGGTATGACCGGGAATGCTTCGAATGAATGGAGGGTGTAACTCACGGCGCAATCCGACAGGAAATCAACCACTGCGGCGAGGGTGGTCTGTATGCCGAGTTGATCCGCAACCGCGCCTTCCAGGGAAGCACCACCTACCCTTCCAACCTGGATGCCTGGGCTGCTGTCGGGGGTGCGAGTCTGTCACTTCAGAATCTGATCGACCCATTGTCCTCTGCCCTTCCGACCTCCGTTCGAGTTCAGGGCAAAGGCACCTCGGGTCTCTCTAACTCTGGCTTCTGGGGTATCGATGTTCGGCCTCAGAAGTACTCGGGATCCTTTTACGTCAAGGGCTCTTACAAGGGTTCCTTCACTGCTTCTCTTCAGTCTAGCAGCGGCGAGGTCTTTGCTTATACCAAGGTCGACTCGAAGAGTGTTGCCAATGATTGGGTGCAGCATGAGTTCACCCTGACTCCCAAGAAGAAAGCTTCCAACTCCAACAACACGTTCTCACTGACCTTCGATGCTTCCGTAAGTTACAATGTACAAGACATGGCTTATCTGCGCTGACTCCATTCAGAAAGCGACTGGTGGCTCCCTCGACTTCAACTTGATCAGCTTGTTCCCGCCTACCTGGAACGACCGCCCCAATGGGATGCGTCGTGATCTGATGCAGGCTTTGCATGACTTGGGTCCTGTAAGGTTACCCGAGTAGAAGTGTGTCGACCCAAGAGCGTTGCTGACTTGACAGAAATTCCTTCGTTTCCCTGGAGGCAACAACCTCGAGGGACAGACCATCGAGGGGCGCTGGAAGTGGAATGAGACCATTGGACCACTGAAGGACCGCCCTGGCCGCGCCACCACCTGGGGCTATGAGGAGACCAGCGGCATGGGCTTGGTTGAGTACATGGAATGGTGTGATGATCTTGGCATGGAGCCCAGTAAGTTGATCATAGTCATGAATGAGTAGAATTTCCCTCGCTTACAGTAGTCTCCAGTCCTCGCTGTGTGGGCCGGTCTCGCTTTGAACGGCCAAAGTGTCCCCGAATCCGAAATTGGTATCTACGTCCAGGATGCCCTCGACGAGCTTGAGTTCCTGACCGGCTCTGTCGATACCAAGTACGGTGCACTGCGTGCCAAGTACGGCCACCCCAAGCCATGGACCATCCGTTACGTCGAGGTCGGCAACGAGGACAACCTGAGCAATGGTTTCAGCACTTACAAGTCGTACCGCTTCGCGGCATTCTATGATGCCATTACGAAAAAGTATCCCAACATTCAAGTCCTGGCTTCGACTATTGACATGACCCTTCCCGGCAACGCGGGTGGTGATTATCATCTCTACGATATCCCGGACAACTTTGTGACCAAGTTCGGCATGTTCGACAGCTACAGTGACGCGCACCCGATCTTGCTTGGTATGTGTCTTCCATAACACGCAATTGATCCAGACTAATAAAAATCACATTACAGGCGAGATCGCTGCCACCGAGTACAACAACGGTGTTGGTATTAACTGGAGTGACCGTACCTTCTCTCTGTACCCATGGTGGGGTGGTTCAGTCGCCGAGGCAGTCTTCCTGCTGGGCGCTGAGCGCAACGCCGACAAGATTATTGGAACGACCTACGTGAGTTGCTATCTTGCATTATTTCCACGATAAATGGACTAACGATCTGCCAGGCGCCTTACTTGATGAACCTGGACCAGTACGAGTGGTCACCCACCATGATCGCCTTCGACTCCAACCCCGACAACACTGCCAAGTCGACCAGCTGGCACGTCTACAACGTGAGTATACCCAGTACCCCAAAAATCACATCCTGTGACTCTGACTAACAAACCCTCCAAATACCTAGCTCTTCAACAAGAACCACATGACCAACACCCTCCCCGCAACCTCCGACGGCCACTTCGGCCCTCTCTACTACGCCACCGGCCTCAACAACAAGACTAACTCGCGCATCTTCAAGGCCGCCGTGTACAACAGCACCGCTGATGTCCCCGTCTCTCTGACCTTTGAGGGTGTTGGAAGGGGCGCAACCGCCGACCTGACCATCCTGACTGCGCCCGAGGATGTCTCCATGAACGCTGTGGGTGGTGCTAACCTTGTGCAGAGCCAGACTACCAAGATCAAGGCTGGCAAGCAGGGTGTTTTCAGCTTTAACTTGCCAAATCTGAGCGTTGCTGTGCTTACCACAAATTAGATGGGTTGATCAGCTGTTTTTGGGGAGGTAGAAAATAGTCAAGAAGGGTGCGATGAAAATAGGAATGCTTAATGATATGATCTATGACGGTATCTTCGGCTGTTTTTACTCTAATATCCACTCTTCGTAGGAGTAGAGACAGAGAATGAGCAAAGTCCAAGTACCTTTGGGCAGTAAGGTTACTCGAGAGTGTTTGTGCCGTGCAGCTTGGTGAGCTGCCGAGAGCGTTTTTGAGAATTGTCTATCTACTGTCACTCTATATCCTTCAGTCATCTGAATCCCTCCTGCCAACTCGGATCTCCAAACCTACTGTAAGTTCCAACAGAGCTGTAGCCAGAAGCCACAGATGTACCTGTCCCTTACAAAAAAACGCGGGAACCAGCTTAGGCCGTGCGATCCACCCTAGCGAGTGCCACGAGCCAACTTACCGAGGCGCAAGGGCAGCACGGTTCAACCTCACCGTCAGCGCCACGCCAACATCTTGCAAAAAAGCCTAGACATCATCACCCTTCCGCTCCAGTCCCTTCCCACGGGTAAAAAGGGCTGCGACAGTTGCCACGCCTCCGAATGCAGCCGATGCCGCGAAGCACAGCCGGATGCCACGATAGTAGACTAGTCGGACGGCAACTTGAACATCTGGGGGCAGCTTGTGGATTGCCGAGACTGAATGACGGATTTCGTCGATGACCTGAAAAAAAAAGAAAAAGAGCTGCGGTCAGCTAGGCCTGCTCATGTGAAGTCCATTTCAGCTTGCGTATGAGGATGTACTTTCCATTTGTCTGGTATTTCACTCAAGGCCTCCCCGAGGCCTGAGCTCAATGTATTCTGGATGATGGCCGACGTGACGGCTACGCCCCAAACAGTTCCGAGAGAGCGAATGAGGTATACGGTTGAAGCAGAGACGGCGTGGTCTGATAGGGAATGTCAGCATTTGTGTCTAAGGCTTCATCATGGTGGAACCAGGAGCTTACCGGAGTGATCAAACGCAGAGAGGAATGTGAACAGAATCCCGGGGTAGACGATGCCCTGTCCCAAGTTTGCGGGAAAAATGTACGCGTAGTACTTCCACTGAGAGTCATGGAAACGCAGAGACATGACCAAGAGATTTCCAACGCACATCAAGGCAGCGCCTGCACGGACGAGATGTGCGAGCTTTCCCCATCGTGACATCACGATGCCTGCGATGAGTCCGCCCAGCGGTGTGGCGAGAGATGGAATAGCCAGACGAGCTCCCGCCTTTGTAGGACTGTCGAGAAGAATGACTTGGAAGAGTAGCGGAAGTGTGAAGAGAAACTGCGGATTCTATGTCAATATCCGAGCTCGGTCCAGGGCCAGGGGAAAGGAATCCTCACGGCATATGCAGCCATGCCAACGCAGACATTGGCAATCTGCGTTGAAACTGGGTGAAGTCCATGCAACATCTTCAGCGGAATGAGGGGAGCAGCTGTTGTCGTGGCCTCGACGGCAAAGAAAGCCGTTGTCAATACGAAGCTGGCGATTAGTGATAGGATCACCCAAATGTTGCTCCACGGTAGCTCATTGCCTCCAAGACTCAGTCCCACAAGCTGACTCGACAGGGCCAAGACAAGAAGAAGGGACCCCAGGAAGTCGATCTGGTGCCAGATACCCCGAGACTGATTGCCCAGCGCACCTCCATCCTTTGCGGGGAACTTGAGCACAAAATAGCCTAGAAAGAGAGCAGCCAGTGAGACTGGAACCTGAATCAGGAAACACCAGCGCCACCCGATGGTGTCGACGATGCTCCCACCGAATGAAGCACCGCATATGGCCCCAAACCCGTACGAGACATTCTGGACCACCTGGTACATTCCACGCTGGCGGAAGGGAATGAGATCGGAGTTGATGATGGTTGCTACACGCCATGTTAGTCACGACTTTCCAATAACGCATGATAAAGTATCTCACACACCCATCGTCATTAATCCGCCGCCTCCTATACCAGTCAGCGCGCGCATGATGTTGAGGAAAATGACATCCTTAGCCAACGCACATCCCAGACACCCGATCATGAATGAGATCGTCGCGGTAAAGAAACAAGCGCGACGGCCGAGCAAATCAGAGAATCGTCCGTACAGCGGCTGAAAAGCCGTGCTGGTGATTAGGTAGGAGGTGGTTAGCCACGATGCCGTGTTGGCCGCATTGAACTCGGAGCTGATCACCGCGTAAGTCGAGGCAGTGATTGTGCCGTCGAATCCGCCGAGGAAGACGTTGGACATGATTGCTACGCAGAGCAATAATTAGCGCTACAGCCAGATAGTTGGGCGGGATTGATGGACAAACCGAGTTGAATCCAGAGGAAGCCTGGGAGCGGCTTCCAAGTTGTAGCTGGACTTCTCGAGCGCAGCAACGGTTGGCACTCATTTGGTGTAGCCATAACTGCTGAATCATGCACTACTGACTCCGAAACGGAATCCGAGATAGTCCCAGAGGCAGCCTGTTCGCTAAGGTGCGTGGCCATGCTAGGTCGAATCCAAGAGATTGAAAGATTTGAGAGCGCGGAACAGCGAACGTAACTTGACAGTTAGTGATGACAAGATTGAACAACGCAATGACTGGAATTTTCAGGATGTTGCTCATCCACGAACGCGAACTCTGAGGATTTTCAAGGCTCTCCGACCTGGCCGAGGAAAAATGTCAAAGCCAAGAACAATTGTCGAAATCGCAGCGACTCGGGCACTCTTTCGGGAAGGGCCGTGCGGCGAGCACGACATCAGACGGAGATTTTGCATGATGCACGACAAGTAATTGGAGGAACTAGATCGAAGAAACTTGGGTGATTGATCGTGTCGGCGAGGCATGGACCCCTAATGGCGTTGTGCTGGCGACAGAGAAGTGCAAAGCCAGTTTCACCAATTCACACTCATTCCTTCTGGGTCCCACCGCCAAGCCGCTAGTTTAGGAGTACTGTAGGCTGTGAATCTCCATAAGCTAACCTTAAGGATTCATTGTTTCTTTCCTCTTTTTGCGTTCATTCGACACTCATCTCACGTCACAAATCCCCGAACCATGCGATACAGCGCTTTCCATATCCTGCGGGGCGAACTTCTAGAATCGGAAGAGACCGCCCTCCACGACACAGATGGCACTCGACTCTACGAGACCTGGGACAGCGGTCTTCTAGCGAGCGTAATCCGTCTCAACGACGTTCCCAGGCTGAAGCAGTATCTCACTGTCTATAAATGCCTGGATCTTGACAACGAAGATGATATCTGCTACGACCCGCTATGTGCCGCAGCGGAGGCAGGCAGCACCGATATTCTCCGGGTCCTCGTGGATCACTACCACAAGACTAGTTCAACGAAGAAGCCGCTTCATCAAAGGAAACACTCATTGTTGCGTGCAGCATGCAGCGGACAGCATCTTAAGACGACGCAGTTTATCCTAGATATGCAGCCTGCGCCAGATGCTGTCGATTTCAATCAATCGGATCGCGATAATGCGCTGCTGGCGGCTGCAAGGACTCTGACGTATCCGTCTCCGGAAGGTTGCAAATCTGAGACACCTATCGACCCCGATCGATCGAGGAGCTTTTCAATTGCCCGTGGCGAGAAATTGATACGCTTGCTGCTCGATAGTGGTGCGTCTGCCCAAGCGGTTGAACTCCCCACCAATGACATTGAATGGGCGTCTCGGATACTCTGTGGTGGTAATGCAGTCAAAGACGATAGTGATGAAAGCCAACCACTACAACCGTTTAGTACAGTGCTTGGTCTTGCCTCCTCTAGAGCCAGTTCTGCGTTGGTGAAACGACTCATTGACCAAGGGGCCAAAATAAAAGCAAAGGAGCAGTTTCAGTACAACGATTCATCCCACTTGTGGTATGATGTGAGAATGCCATGGAGTGTTACTTCGCTCCATATCAGCAGCATGTATTGGAATCCGGACGCACTTCAGACGCTTCTTGACCATTGGGGAAGTGATATTACAGCATCCCTGTCCTGCCGCGATAGTAATGGGCGTCTGCCTCTTCACTGGGCAGCCGCGGGCCCAGGCTCGGATGAATGCTGGCTTTCTGACGTTCATGTCAAAGCTCGAATCATCAATACCCTGAAGCTACTCCTAGCTGGTAGTGATATCAATGCTCGGGATAATCAGGGCGAAACCACGTTGCACCACGCAATAAGAGGGCACGCATGCTGCTCTGGCAGCGAACACTTTGATGCCGTGGTGAAGTTCCTCCTTGAGAACGGAGCGGAAGCAGATATAGTGGACAACAATGGCCAAACTGTGCTACACAAGTTTGCAGCTAATTGCAAATCTGGCGATCCCATTAACGTTCATCTGATGGATATTCTCCTATCACACGGTGTCGAAATCAACCAGCAGGACAAGGACGGGAACACCGTATTGCATCTTATGGCCAGGAATTTACGACAAGTTCAGGCGGCCAAATTTCTGATAAGCAGAGGCGTGGATGTCAATCTTACCAACTCCGGAGGAAATACAGCTTTGCATCATTGTCTGATGGGACATATTTTTGACAGGCATGGATGTGTGATACCCACATTCGCTGATGAGAGAGAAGCGCTGAATGAAATGCGTGTTGTCTTGCTGGAGGCAAGTGGTGATAGAATGATGGATCAGCCCAATTTACGGGGCGAAACGCCACGACAGCTGCAGTTTAAGAGACAGGAAAACTGGCGGCGGGCTGAGTTCCCAGAGCTGTTCCCAAAGCCGGCGGGAAGGGGAGGACCTAGATCGAGAGCTAGAAGGTCCTGATGGATTCTAGAACAAACAGGATCCATTTGCAGATCTGAACGAATTTCATACCCTGGCGAACTCGGTGGTTAATAGACTTGGATGTAAATACCTGCCGGGCTTGAGCTTCAAGTTCTATATCCGCGTGAATAGCGGGAGGGTAGGATATAAACTGAAAAAGACGGACTATTTGAGAGTCTGCTGTCTAGATTTTGATTGCGGTAAGGTCCGGATGGTCGTAGGGGATTTACCGATGCGGAGAGGTCGAAATCCTTCGGTTACATAGATCAGACTACAATACCGAACTGCGTCGGTTTCGATAGTGGTTGGTATAGCCGCTCGGCGCTGTGGCTGACGTGTGTTTGATAGGTAGTGATCGATGGTTCTCGGATCAAGAGTATATCCAGGTTCTGACTCGTGGTCGTTGATGAGCGCTTCCATCCGTGGCTCCGATTTCATGATGTTCAACTGTAATACGCGCAGTTGGTCTCTAGCATTGGTCTAGGCTTAGAAGACATTCTGATTGTGCCTGACCTCCTGTAGCTCGGCTTTGGTGGATTCGATAAGGGTGGTTTGGTGGTGTATGATTTCCAAGTTATCGATAAGTTGTCTGATTTCCTTGATCCAGTCGTAACACCTCCGTTATTGTCCCGAGGGTTGATGGTACTGCCATAATCATCTCCATGGCGAGTTTACCTTCTCGTGCGAGGTATATTCGACCATCCCTGGCCCTGCAGCGCAGGGGGTCGTTCCGATCCTCGCCTGTTTGTGGGAGAGATTTCACAGCGAAACCTACAGTCTGAAACCGCGCACCCAGTGAACCGAATAAACACTGGTGGTTCAAACCTTGAATTCAACCGTCCTGAGACTTCCCCTTGATTCTGAACAATCACGGGAGCGGTTGAACTATCTCTGGTCATTCCCTCCAGAAAAGGAAATTTCGTACCTTATGAATGATCTGGCGGCGGGGATTATTGACTCTATACCAGAGGGGCTCACAGTAGGATTTCTGCGGAATATTTTTCTACGTGTGGATGATTAGGTAACCTATTCCGCAGCCTCTGTTCTGGACAACCGTTTAGCAGATTAATTTTGGATGGGAGTTATCGACCCAGACTACATAGGTATATATCTCAAACATATAGTTATCTCGTAACGTCCACGAGCTAGCGGAGTTCCTAGTATATTACTTTATAGTATTTTTCTGCATTTCGTACCAGAAACGTATTCTGCTTTGCGCTATAGTATTCTTCCCCGTCGATAGCGTCGTTTTTAATATACTCCAGTTGGCTTTTCAGGAGATCACGCAATATCTACATAAAGCCTATTTCGTAGTCCGTTATCCCCCGTAGAGCCGCTAGGCCGTAAGATAAAGGGTTATCTACTTAAGGAGCAAGATAACAATATCTTTTTCTAGCTTCCTTAGCTACTACTGGTCGACACGCTTAAGGGAATCGATAATATCCTAGATCGACGTCCTTATACTATAGAGACCGAGTTCGTAGAAGCCTACTCGTTTTTCCGGCGGTAGTTTCTCATTCCGTCTACGTATCCACTCGATAAGATCTCGCATCTCACAGTTTCGCCAAATCCAGGTCGGGAAGCGTTTAAAAGAGATTTAGCCGGAGCTAGACCTCAGGCGTACATAACGATTAATTATTTCGGCGTCTTACTCATAAGCTTTAACTGCCACAATCGTATAGCTATATCTCTCAATAAACCGTTCGGTAATTTCCGCTCGAGCACGGTAGTGCTAAGACGTGCCATGACTTCTATCCCCTAAAAGGACCACCGAGCGGTCCGCGAAGCGATCAAAGTAAGATGCAAAGCTCTCATCTTCAATATCTGGAAGAGGCTCTATAGCCTCATTGAATAGCTCTTGGAGGGGTATCATAGGAATTTTTTTTTGGAAATGGCTCCAGATCAGATTGACGTGACCCTTCACGATCAAACACGGCTATTTGTAGTGCAGAATTTACTTTCCCGATATCCTCTTAGATCAACTGGCTCGCCCCTCCTGGCTCTACGCTCTAGACTATAGGTTAAGTCTGAATTAAATTCCGATATACTGGGCGGATCAGCCTGATGAGCTCGAAGGAGTTCGCCACCCGCCTCTAGACTTTGTCGGTCTAAAATGACTACAGAAGGTGTTATCACCGTCCCGCTTAAGGTCAATATGCTAACCTTCTATATTGTTGTATGGACTGTGCTACGACTTTGACGGGAAGCACCTTGGACATACCTTGCGTTAATGGCTTTAGTAGACGAGGCGACATAGCTCCGAAAATGAAATATAAGCCTTGCTGGGCTCAGTGAAGACGAGTTCCCTACTAGGACCAAAAAATTACTATTGGCAGATGTCATGGCCTTATAAAATGGAAGTGACATGAACCGTAGAAGTCGCAGAATACTGGGCTATAGACTACTCTAGACCGCAATGTGGGCACCATTGTTTAGCTAAGGTGATGATCCATGAGTTTATTAGGTAGATCTCTACCAAATTCTGCAGCTGCCCTTTTTAGCCTAGACTTCAGCCGACCTTAGGGAAGGCTGAGCAGCGTGCAGAGCTACACAACCTTCACAACGGATTTTCTATTGACATAGAGAGCACTCGTCGTTGATCCGCACTCCTCACGGGTGGCTAACCGGCGATGCTCAAAACGGGGTTTTTGCGGCGAATTATTCCTTCCCGCTAGATAGAGGTGCGGACTGCGATTTCCTTGACTTGAACATGGTTGTTTATCTGTTGCCTGGCCATAGTGAGACGACTGAGTAGACATTTTCAATAAATCACAGTAACTGGTGCCGATTTTTGGCCATTTCGGCCACTGAAAGCTTTTCCCTTCTGCAATTACTAAATATTGCAATGAGCGTCCCCAAACGATCCCTTCGAATACCGGGCTCATTGCTATCTTTACCACCACCACCATGACGATGATTTTTTATTGCTGTCTTTACCATCATCGTCATTATGGTGGCGGTGGTGGTCATCGTCATGGTGGTGGTGGTCATCATCATGGTGGTGGTGGTCATCGTCATGGTGGTGGTGGTCATCATCGTCATGGTGGTGGTGGTCATCATCGTCATGGTGGTGGTCACCATCGTCATGGTGTTTTTTGTTGTTGTTAGGTTGATGTTGATGGTGGTGCCGGAGCGTATGTTCGTTTGTACGCTCTATGCGTGGATCTTGCGGGGGATTACCTAGTTAGTGACCTGTTACTAACTAATCACAATGCTAGACGGATTTGACATGATGCGTACCGTTCTCCATATTGGCACGAAGATAAATGATTAGTTGTCTTTTCGTGTGGCTCGAAAGTACTAGGGGGGAGTTTTCAATTCGAAGAATTTTTGCGGTCGACATGAACTGTGACGGACATTTAGGTACTTTATCCTGTCAAGATAACTCAATGTCTTCATGACGACATAGAGAATGTTCTAGCCAGCGTTGAGTTGCTCAAGCCGCTTCCAGGCCGCTTCCGGACCGCTTCCGAGGAACTTCTGTTCAATGAGGATCAACGCGTTATTGAAGGGAATAGAAATTGCCAATGGAAACTGTCACAACAATAAACGCCCGTTCTGTATAGGCCATGAATGTAGCCCGTGGAGCAAATATATGACGTCGGTTACCACAGTGGCACCAGCGCCTCAGAGCCGGTGGTAACGATTTCTCTTGGGGCGGTTGCTGCACTTTTCCCGCAGTCTTAAATCGTTAGGTCTTATCAAAAACAGACTTGTGTTTTGATTGGCTACGCTCTTATACCAAAAGAGCTTGGAAACTTCGTCAAGAAGCCTATGTGCGTCTGTAGCGGTGATGAAATTGTTACAGAGCTACTGTGGCAATTCAATATGCTATTCGATAACATCTTGGAAAGGGTTACGGTAAATTCCCATCTGCTGCCGTTAAGCTTATCCCCCCTCCTGCCACGCGACCATGAAGACCGGCCAATCTGCATTCCGTCTAATACGACAAACATCGCTCTTGTTGGACAGTTTGTTGAAATTTCGCGCGAGTCCACGCTTAGCTTGGAATATGGAGTGCGGAGTGCTGAGTTAGCAGTAAATTGCCTTTTGAATTTTGGCAACCTAACATATGTCTTGAGTCATTACTTACGAAAACATAAAAAGCCATCGACATTGTAGAGTCAAGTGCAGCGACAGTAAATCTAGTGCAGTACAATGTTACCTTGGCAGCTTCTAAAGCATAACTGGACGCCTATTATTCACGTTTGTCCAAGATAATAGCTAGGAACGGCCCACTATAGGCATTGAACCATAGCCATCCTCGTTTGTTTATGGAGTATTTACAACTGCTTCTATTTCAAATTCCAAACTACCTAGTAATATCTATCTCGTATCGTGCCCTTGGAGCAATGAAGTTTCCCAATTCTTAGATTCATCAGTGTTCATGTCCCTGGCTCAACAGCTCCAAACAAATAATGAATTTTGCATGTTACTCTTCAGTTTGCGGATGGACTTGCTGCGTCTAGAGCCGTAGGTCAACCTGAAGTTCTCTAGCAATAGACGAGCACCAGTGTCTCAACTTCAAATTTTGATTAAAACCTCATTGGATAATATATTAACACTTGTCTTATTGGGAGACGATGACCTAGGAAATGTTAAGAAGAGGAGGTTTAGATGCGAAGGAGATGCGCCAACATAGGCAGCAAAAAAATTAATTGTAGGAGACTCAAGAGGGTTTTTGGAGTAACCCGAGTGGAACGATTATTGATACTATCTGCTATAGAAAAAGCAATATCAAAAGTACAGTTTATCAGCGATGAACAAAGCTGATTCCTCAACAGGAAACTCTTTGTCTGAGCAGTCTAAACAAGTAGATAAAAAAGTAGATGCTAATAACCGTATAGGCGAATGAGATCGAGGACTAAGTCAAATAGCAGTCCATCGGTCGAAGAGAATAGCTGAATTCTCCTGAATAACCTGGAATATCCTACAGCCCACGTAATATTCCGTGCTACAACAGTCAATTTCCAAGAATACAGTTTATTATATAGAGGTTCGTCTGTAGTGCCTAGTCGCTCGTGGTAAGTCACCGCTTCATATCTAGGTGTCTTAGTCGCTTCTAATTTGCCCTTCCACCGCCGTCTTTAGCCCATTTCTTTGTAACAATTCTTGATTCTCAAAATTCGAATATAAGCATTGATGAACAGTTTAATAAGACCAAAATAGCTTATACAATGTTATTATAACTGTCAGCCCCTAAGGTTCCACGGTTACATACTTAACCGTGACTAGTGACCTGAGCCGGTAGGCCCTCTATCTTTTCTGGAGGAAGGTGCATTTCGTGCCAGAAGCGGAGCTGATCTCCAACAGATCCTTCCTGTCACTGCTATTCCGGCCTAATAGGCTGTTTCGGATGCAACATCCGATCTTCCTTATCTTCTGTGTGCTTCTGCGTTCTCTCATCTGAAGTCATGCCATTCCTATACGCCCAAATGGTGCCTACTCGCGCTACTCATCTCATGTAATTGTTGTCCACTCTTCGGCAGGCACTTTGGAGTCAATTTTTTGGGGATAAATCTGTCCTCTCTAGCGATTTATCTTGCCTATCTAAGTCCTAGATCTCCTAGGTTTCTCTCTCTTACGAAGATTCCTTTCGCTTCCAAGTCGTTTTTGCTGCCCCTCTCACGTGCCGTACGCTCTCGTGGTTGCGTGCCTCGTGGCTACTCAACAGGCTCTTCGGGTTATTTGATCTCTAGATACCCGTGAGTCCGACGTAACCTTATTTTACCATCGTGAAATTTTTTGCTATCTGATAATATCGCATCGAGGCATGTTACATTGTTATTGAAATCAGAAACTTGTCTCCCTTGAACCCTGATGTTGAGCACTGCACTTTGACAAGATTAATTCGTACATTAGTTTCACGCCATTGAAAATGTGATTGAAATCAACTTTGGAATATCATGATTCTGACGAGCTTCCTAGGCCAGCCACATTTGGGAGAAATTTGGTAAAGAGAGTTATGCAAACAGTCAAGAATGAGAAAAGCGCGCAGAAAATATATGGCAAGACAAATATCGCAATCTGAAATAACATATTAGTATGTCATAAACGATTGAGGTCACAAAAAGTGTTTTACCTTGTCTTCATTATCCCACCCTCTCCGTCCCAGCGGTTGTAGTACAAACACAAAGAGCCCGACGATGTAGGAAACAATTGCGTAGCAGATAAGCATTAATGGTGACTGCAGAACAAACAGATAAATCCAATTTACTGCCTGCCTTTGCTCACGCCTGACAACAAGGAACAGCTTCGGTACACCCAGTATGCATGTTTCGCAAGTGTCCATAAATATTCCGAGGTAGAATGCAATGAGGACCGCAAAAATAGCCCATATCAAGGTACCATACCATAAGGCTGGAACTATCCAGTGCGAAGACGATGATTTAGTCTCATTTATCGAACTTATCGTCACAGTTGCAAGAATGGCTCCCTATATGGTCAAGATCTTAGTACTAACATTATTGCCAGGTAATAGGGCTTACCACAATGGCCACCGTGTTATACTCTGTCTTCCTGTTCTTCCTCCAGAGATTCATGATAGTGACACGATCCGTACTATCCTCGGGCATCCGTAGAATTTGGTGGACTGCGACCTTCCAGTTCTGCCATGGAGCGGTTATTATATAGAAGATTGTCTGCAGGAAACTTATCACGCATTTCATTTTTGCTGGGATCATTGGTAATCATAGTTATTCCTTCTAAATGTTAATATTCACCCGGCCTTTGGAAAGGGGGCCTATTTAGAGAAAGCGGCGAGTGGTGGTGATCCATAGGTAAGCTGCTCCATTCATGTCACGTCACATGGCATATCTGGCGTGTCATATGTCTAAAATTTTTTGCCTTTGGGAATTCCCCAACAGCCAACGGAGAGTACTTATTGGCACTCAGACAGCACCTACAGTATTAACGTAATTCCCGGCCGAACCGGTAACGTAAGTTACGCCCCAAACCCTAACTAGTCAGTGGAGGTAATTATTTAAGCCTGAATGAGCTCCACCTTCATGTCGTAGGGACTCTAGGGAGTGAGCTCGTAGCCCAGAGCGGTAGACCATTATTATAGGAAGGCCTCGCTGCCTTGCTACCGGAGTAGGTGGCTAGTAGGAGGTAGGGAGGAGACCAGCGAACGAACCCATCGTCAGGATAAGACCGCCGTGGCGCTAGATCATACCCGGGGCAACGAGCTAAGTCACGCGCAGAGTACCGTTACAGTTGATGGTGATGATGTTGCTCACCTCCTCGGCGGAGGTCTGCACGAAAGGAAAGGGAATGGAGTGGCTCTGGCCGACGTTGTTGACGAGAATGGAGACATCTAGATCAGACAAGAGAGCGCCCAACACCTTGTGGTCTTCGTCCGCGTTGGGCGAGAAATCCATCGCCAGAATCTTGGTCTCGACCTTGAGGAATTGCTTTGTAATCTCCTCCGCGATCGCGTGTGCTTTCCAAACCCATGACTTGATGCTGCAGTCCCACCTGGACCGTTAATGACCCGCCTTTGGAGGCGTACTGAGTCTACCGACGCCTAAGTATGGGTTTAACCCGCTCCACAAGTATTTTTGACAGGATGTGGAGCCAGGGTGAGGTCTTGTCGTGCGGTGGGCCGAGTCGCAGTTTCTTAGTGGTAGTCGGGCCTATCAGTCACCGATGCATGTTGCTAGGCCCAACATTCGGTAAGAAATCTGGGCATGCTGATACTTGTGGCGTTCGACCTATATAGAAATTCAAGTTTTCCACTCGTTCATTTGCTTTGGTATTTTTTCTTTGTTTTTCTACCCTAAGACCCTCCAATCCATGCCTCTAAATTCATCACAATGAATTCGAATTCCACCTCTTCGCAGCGCAATACCTTTCTCTTCACCTCCGAATCCGTTGGTGAAGGCCACCCCGATAAGATTGCGTAGGTTTTCCTGCTGAGAGAATTTCCTCGTTCGTCTCTATCAGGCGTAATAATAAGCAATCCGTCTTTAATAGCGACCAGGTCTCCGATGCCATCCTTGATGCCTGTCTGGCGGAGGATCCGCTCTCCAAGGTTGCTTGCGAGACTGCCGTCAAGACCGGTAAGTTTATTGGATTCATTGAGCCACAAGGCAGGGATTCGTCCGACGAAAACTGAGAATATCTTTTTGAATCTTTAAAATGCCGATGACGCTTTATCTGACAGGTATGATCATGGTCTTCGGTGAGATCAGCACTAAAGCCGTGCTGGACTACCAGAAAATCATCCGTGGCACTGTCATGGATATCGGCTACGATGCATCTGAGAAAGGCCTCGATTACAAGACCTGCAACATATTGGTTGCAATCGAGCAGCAGTCGCCCGATATTGCTCAGTGTCTTCACTACGACGAGGCACTCGAGAACCTCTGCGCCGGGGATCAGGGTATTATGTTTGGCTACGCTACTGACGAGACACCTGAGCTCCTACCTCTCACTATTCTACTCTCCCACAAGCTCAATGCCGCTATGAAGGCTGCCCGCCGGGATGGCTCTATCTCTTGGTTGCTCCCGGACACCAAGACCCAGGTCACTATCGAGTACGCGCACGATGATGGTGCCGTTAAGCCCCTCCGAGTCCACACAGTCGTCATCTCTGCCCAACATACTGACGACGTCTCTACTGATGAGCTGCGCGCCGTGCTCAAGGAAAAAATTGTCTGCAAGGTCATACCATCTAACTATCTCGATGACCGCACTATTTACCATATGCAACCCTCTGGCCGATTCGTCATTGGGGGCCCTCAGGGTGACGCAGGGCTCACTGGTCGTAAGATTATCGTTGATACGTACGGTGGCTGGGGTGCCCACGGTGGTGGCGCCTTTTCCGGCAAAGACTACTCCAAGGTTGACCGATCGGCTGCCTACGCTGCACGCTGGATCGCGAAATCTCTGGTCAACGCCAAACTAGCACGCCGTGCCCTAGTACAGCTGTCGTACGCAATTGGTGTGGCAGAACCCTTGTCTATCTTCGTCGAAACATATGGTACCTCATCGAAGTCGTCGGAAGAGTTAGTGCGGATCATCTGTAATAACTTTGATCTCCGGCCAGGTGGGATCGTGCGAGAGCTGGGCCTGGCCAAGCCCATCTACCTTCAGACGGCGAAGAATGGTCACTTCACCGACCAGAGCTTCCCATGGGAACAGCCCAAAACTCTCAAGTTCTGAACAGAGACGTCCGGACGCTAAACCTCACATACTTGCAATGGTTTGAAGCTCCTTTAAATTGCACTGACAAAATATCAAATAGCAGGTTTGCAAGAAAGATATTTGACATAGTGGGCATTTATTATGACCAGTTCAAACCCATCCATCATTGAAGGCACTGGCCATGGAATACGGTTCGGCAGGGAAGCTGGTGGAATTACTGCGGTTTGGAGACCTCATCGAGACAAAGTGCACCATTTTATCAACTAGATTAACTTATGTGGGCCGTATTCGGTATGAAATAAATTTACTATTCGAATACGCGATTAAAGTCGATTAATCTGTCCGGCTCTGTCTGTACAGATACCCACCAGGCCATAAGCGGCTTCATTTTTGGCACCGTCAGTTTACATTCATTCAATCTTAGGGTTTTAGATTGATCACCAGCGAGTTGGCAGGTGGTGTGCACTTCTACATCTCTCGGTAGACCGTACAGTGCTAGAATAGTGGACCGTTCCGTTGTTGACTCCCGGCCCACATTCAATGGGGTCTGACTGTACTATTGACCAACTCACCTGATAAATGATTTTTTCTGCCAAGTCAGTGTATAAATGCTTCCGATCAATTTTAATTCTTAGCGATCTGGTTAATAAACACACGTATCCCTGTTGTCGCTGCAAGAAACAGGAAAGACTGATTACGTCATAGTATCACCGTACTCGTGCCAATAAGAAGAGGATGGAATGATTTACTGAAGAGTGAAAAGTAAAATGTGAATTTAACTAGCATCCAGAAATCCGAGTCAATCAGCTTATGATAGGCTGGGGTTCGCCACCCGGCTCTAGACTTGTCGGTCTACATTAGCGTCCGTATATCAACCGCCTGTACGGTCTAGCCTTCCGAGATGATGTGATGATATGCGGCGGCCGCAAACCACGGTCAATTTTGCCTAATTGGGCCCATTATTCCCATTATTCACTGTTGCCCCTTTTGGTTATGACCCAGAAGAAGACTTCAGATCGGTGTTTATTTGTACTTCGAACCAAGACGCTCTTGCTCCTTTCATAAATCCAGCCGACCCTTAGTGTTCAGTTTGTTCGTTCAAATTCTGCAGCCGTTGTTGTGGTAATGAAATATTTTATATTTCTGTCGTGGCAGTGACCAGAAGGAACTCACGTCTGACTCAGCCGCTCTGGCCATGCCCACTACTGGGGCAGATGATTTTTGCATCATAAGAGTAGGAGAGGCAAAAGATGGAAAATCAACTAAAGACAAGAGCGAAGGCATCCTCAAAGAAGCTTCCTAGGCAAATTGAGAGTATGGATCTTGAGGAGCCAAAAGTGAACCATCCGGAGGCTGCAGTGAAACACGAAGATTTCCTCGCAGCGGAGCTTGAAAAAGTAAGTCTCGGAACCAAGACTGTTCCTATGACTAGAGGTCAAAAGTCTCCGTGAAGAAAAGATACCGATTCACACAAGATTCTCGAGAGGGGTATTATTTATTTCTTTTATCGATCCCGAGTTAATGTTTTCGGGGCTCGTGAAATCGACGACGTTGCAAGAAGCTTCATCGTTCTCCGTCCAGCACCTTTAGAGATATATTCGGACCAAAATATGGATTTATTTCAGTTCGGGGAAAAGTTTCGACTGCTTGTAGTGCCTAAAAAGGTACTCCCGCAATCTGGCGAGGTAAAAGAGATGGTATTTGTGGAAAAGGCTGGAATTTACCCCGAAAGAGCCGTTTATCGCTTCGGTAGATTATACTACCCAGACCCACGGCATAAGAACCCTGCCAGAAGCAAAATTCTATGCAAAAGGCGTCTATTTGATTACTTTAACAAAGCGAAGCTCTGACTTGGCCTATATCCTTACAAATTCTAAGAGACTCGGTCCTGTCCAGAAAGACTTCGGTCTCCGTGAGCGAGGACGTTGGATTATGCAGTCGAGAAACCCGAAGGTGTTTAGTCCGCCATCCGTGAGTCTTCCAAATAAACCTGAGTATCCCGAGAGGTAAGCCTGAGTTTCCTTGTGCTGCTCAATGATACTAACCACCGGGGTACAGTTTTGACGAAATTTTCGGCGACCACCGTTGGGTGCTATTGCAATCTGATTTAATTAACTACTCCAGTGCACAGTTCCTCTTAGTTGGCCGGTCTGGACATAAGGAATCCTCCATTACAGCCGGGGTCAAACATGAGAACATGGAGGAACCAGATAGGCAACTGGAGGAAATGGCACTTCAAATTGACGATAAGGAGAAGAAATTGTAAGGTATTTATTGATGGAATCTTTATAATGCTTTCTTGATTGGAATTGGCTAACTCTCTCTCAGGAGTAGATCCAGTTTATGGAGATCTGGGATTAGAGGTCCAACACTATCCTAAAATCTCTACAGATTGGGGTCTATACTAATGCTGGTACAGGTTAAGGTACACTGGGAAAATGGTACCAGCGCTGAAAAGCGCCGCCAAAGCAACTACGACTTGATATGGGCGAGGAGTACACTCCGTTGGAACTTGTCACAATACCAACTGAATTTTCTTCCGCTGGGTTTGCAGATCTTGCACATAAATACGGTCCAGTGTATTAGGTCCGCAACACTGCACAGCCTCGGCCTTGTAAGCCTTGGAGATTCAAGTTCCGAAAAGAGATACGAACGGCTGAATATCAAGAGCTCACAAAGGTAATGGCAGCGCACCAAGAACCAATTTGGAGACCCACCTACCACATTCATAAACGAGCGCGTAGCTGGTAAACAATCTAGCAGAAAACAAGAACCGAGTGACCACAAACTGCCACCTACCGCGTATATGTCACCATATCTACAGAAGTTTGATGGCCGGATACACTCTGTAAAGGAGGAGGAATCTTAGTTCTTTTTACGGCCTTTGGGAACGAATTGTCGAAATATTGTGCTGTCTTAATGACGCGTAGCGCCGTCTCCCCACCTGTTCTCATTTCCGCCCCCTCGATCCTAACCAATTTTGAAGTTCAGCACGAGTTATGAACTATGACTTCCCTGTACGATTTAAAGCAGGTCTCTCTTCTCTCCAATTTGTACTGTAACCTAAAATTGAATCGAGTATCACTAGTCACTCCAAAGACAATGCACATAATGCACTATAAAAGGAGGTACATGGTGAAACTTTTACTTTTTCATGGACTATACCCTTAGTTCACGATTGTGATGCACCTTGACGTAGTCCCATTCCTGACCTCTGCATATGATCCGCCAGCTCCCAGCTTCCACAGAACCTAGTGAATCTAGCAAGGCCCGTTTGCCACATCACACGAATGATCACAAGAACCCGAAACTTACCCCACCGCGCACATTAATGCTTTCGGTCTACGAGTGGCTAGAATTTCGAAAGCCTTCACATAGTGAAGACTAGAAGAACATCATTGAAAACCCTTTTATTTCGTTTCCACAACTTCTGAACAACAAGATCGCCGATATGACGTCAAATTCAGGCTTCGACTCAGGCATCCTCGTCTTTGTGATTATACTGGTGATCTATGTAACTATTATGGTTTTGTATGTCAATGTCATCTCGATTCCAACTTCAATTACCACTACCTATGAATATTACTCGCTAATTTTGACAGAATTATCTCCAGAGCTTTCTCCATATGGAATCGGACGCTAGACGCTGCAGTGACGGATCCCATAATCCAACCATTTAGCCTGATATATGGGGCACAAAGATTGCAAGAGCTCGAAGATGCAGCACCTAAGAAGCCCCTGTCACAATGGTGGGATTCAATTCAAACAGAGCAGGATAGCTTGCTGGGGTCTAGTCCGTCATTTACGTGGTAAGCTCATCTCATGTGAGAACCTTTACAGATAATGATCTGAATTCCAAACAGTACTGTATGTTTGGATTCAGTTTCCAGGACGCACCTGATTTACACACTCTCCTGCCGGCACGTATTCCATGACATTTGCTTGCAGCAATGGTTTTCCACCGGCAAGACTTACTGTCCGTTATGCCATATGCCTCTTGTGCAACGTGAGAATGCAACGGAAATTGTGTAATATGCTTGAAACTGAACGTAGTATAGTATCCAATGTTTCCTTTTCCCAAAATGCTTATGACTTATTCGATCAGCAAGCCCCGCCAAATTGCGAAGCGGCCTAAGTAATGCCGCAACCCGACGCGCCCCTGAGGAAAGAACGGGCCATTCTTCGATCGTAAAATTCTTCTTGTTTAAATCGGTCCCTGAAACCAAGGGTTACGGTCTGAATGCCTTCCGTATATGGTCGCAGCATAACTTACATGGCCTACGCCTCACCTCATCATAGGACATGAATGGGAAATAGTGTAAGAACAATTTTTACAGTCAATATTGCTAGTCATTGGGTTTTGACATCCAAATTGTCATGGAAAAGTGGAGTACCAGGTTGCCTGCGCTGAACCCCATATTAGAGGTTGTGTCACGAGGAATCTGTGAATTCCAAAGTGCAATATTTTCACACCCCGTCGGTTCATCTCATCATTCTGGCTTGTGGGTCATGCTATTCTTACCCGCCGTGGGCACGGGATAATGTAAATAATAGGGGGTACGATAGGAGATTGAAATCAGTGAAACTATTTATTTGCTTACGGTGGGCTGCTCTGACCTTTAATCATAGCAAAATGCTGTAGATAAGTAGGAGCGATAAGATTAGTGTAGAAGTGGGGGTTTTGAATACCACTACTCCTCCTTGAACAAATACAAGCGAACAATTTCAATCTTCGGCAGGGAGGGGTAACAGACAAAGAAAGAATTTTAGGTGATCCTGCCAAGATTGATTTGGATGAATCTATTTGTTGTTTATCCCGGGTATACCTTACCATAGTTCCTACAATGGCCGCGTCTCGCCCTACAGTCGTGATATCATTATTAGACCCAACTAAACCTTCTGGTCAATTCCAGTAAGATCGTATGACACTAAGTTCTCACTTTTCAAATTCTTCGTTTTTTTAAAAACAGTCTTGTAATTTAACGAGCTCGAGGAATAAATAACCCAAAAACGAACCTAAATTAACATAATGCGCCACAGCGACACGTGAGATCATGTAATGAATCAGCATTACTTCTAGTCTTGAATCGACGAGAATAGTGTAAAACTCTCATCCTTATAATGGTTCATTCTAATGTTTATATTAGATGAGTGTTTATCTGAGCAAGGGGCGATGTCACCCTCGTTAGCGACATTGAAGTACAAAGTTTAAATACACAATTTATCATAGACCTAGGCCATTTGACATCATCTAGTCCTGCCACCCTTATCAGAGTGAAACTTAATGAGTAGGAGAATTGTTGATTAAAGTTAAATGCGCCCGTGTTTCGACTAACTCATCGTTCATCGGCTTTCTAATTCCCTAACGTCTGTTCCATGACGTAAATAATACCCATTAGGAGGCTACTCAATCGCAGCCGAACACGAGTATAGATATGCATAGAGCTTGCGAGCAACTACACTACATAATATGCAACTTAAATCTCGCTTCAAAGTCACTCATCTTATCATCATCTCCCAATAGCCATAAGCCATAACAACTACTCATGGCTTCAAGAAATGCACGCGCTGAGCTTATCCAGGCCAGTCGCCAGGCATGTGCTGCCTTTGAATCTCAAGGGTCGAAGGGACTAGACGTCGAACACGTCTTCAGTACCACTCCGATCCCCGCGGTGGAGGAACACGGAGTTTTAGGTTCATTCCCATTCGTGGGACGGCGATTCACTGGAATCGACGAAGTGAAGTTGTATTTTCAACTCGTCCGCCAAGCATTTACTGTGGAGCAGCTTCAGCTTCCACCTTGGCCGTTGACAGCGAACCAAGAAGCCGACCCTCTGACTGAGATCCCTCTGGCAATATCAAATCGATGGTTAGTTGATGTGGAGGGAAAGGCAGCTGCCGTGGTGGGAACAATAACATTGGCCTTTCCTAATCGCCAAGAGCCTTGGACCGGGAAAATTTTGTTTCGTTTTCGATTTTTTGAGGAAAAGCGACGGGAAGCTGAGACCGGCGAGTTGAAAGTCGAACAGATGGAGGTTTGGAACGAGGCACTGATTTGTACGCTCCTACTAAGTCCCGAGCCCCTGGTAAAAGTTTGAGAACTAAAAACAAGTTCTAGGTTATCTTTCTGGGCGCAATCAACAGGCTTCTTCGCAGGAGCAGCGGGAGGCTACCCCACAGCGAGGAACATCAGTGGATGACTGGGAGGTTTATGACCTAGGCGGACCTTAAAAACCTCCTAATATAGTATTTGTAGTTTGCTTTCAATCATCCATGGATAACTGAACTGATATATCAATTTATTCGAGACCAACTCGAAAGGATTCAAGAAACCGATAGGCAAGGTCTACTACAGATGCGATTGAACCCCAATATGCTCTCCTCGCGGATCATTCTATGTTTGGCGCTCATGCGTGCATGTGTCTTAGCTTCATGTGAAGCAAGGGTCATTTACGTCCTCATCTTCCAATAGGGCAGCAACACGATAGTTGATTACTTTAGCTAAGGTAAAATCCTTAGCGGTTGAGACGAAATTTAGCACATAAACCTCGCGAGGCTGCTTTTGATATGAGCCTGTTGTTTATCGATCATGTGCCATGTAAATATCATAGACTTCCTCTAGCTTTATTAAGAAGCTGGAAAAGAACCTAACTACAGAATGATTAATGTGATTAGCTTTAAGTTTTGTAGCTACCAATCCCTTGACTCACCCGGTCAAGTTTAGCTATTATTAAATTTTCGGTATGGTGGGTATACCGCCATGCGGGTAGACAGTGCCCAGTATATAGGTATATCCTCCTGACAATTCAGATCCATTGAAGGTGTCAGCATATTGCCTACTGTATTGTTGTCTATATAATTTTATAGGTAACTACCCTATGCGGCTATGCCCGATCTATATGATAATTCGCAAATCAGAAATCCTTGACCTTAAATTAATCCTAAAGACGTATGCGAACATCATTCTTAGACGAGAAAGTCAAGAAGCATTGTTGCTTTTCCTTGGTTTTCCCCTTTATTTATGCGGTTTCCTATAATGTTTTTGGGTGGGTGAGTGTATGTGACTGAAAGCATTTACCCTGAACCCTCGCGAACGCATATGGGATACCACAACTTGAATTACGCAGCAAATCTGACTCCCATATATGCTCTATATATCCCTGTAAGTATATGTAGAGTGATCCGCAAACTTAGACCCTTGTTAAGGCCTACCGCGGCCTAATTGCCGTTTCTATTATTAGGCTACCCTCGTGGCGCGCGACTTACAAAACCTTTATGACGCCTCGGCGAAGTCTAGCACGGTATTTACTGTCCTGGCGCGCGAGACAGCATCTGCTTTATCTCTCTTACCTTATTTTGAGCCTCCTAGTATACTCGGAACGCGATTGAATGCGTCTCTAACTTCTCTCCGTAACTTAGGTTCCTTCGAAGTTCTCTTCACCTTAGGCGATCCACTGATATGTAGGAGTCTGTTTCTTGTGCTCCGTACACGCACCAGTTATCGCTACTGTAGCTGACCTTCTGTTACGAGACTTTCTTTCATGTTGCCTTTTCTGGTGCGGCCATGAGGCTATTCCCACCCTCATTTGCAGACACCGGAGCGGGAAGGGATCGGGGGTCCTTCTTCAAGCTTCCTGCGGTGAAGCCAGGCCGAAAACACAAGCCCATACCGATCACGTCTTTAACACGGATTTTCTCTTTGCTTTTGCTAGAGCCAAGCCCGGGCCATGTAACTAGATTCGGCAAAGAGGGCCATGGTCTCATCTCACAATAAATAGCTGCGACTCACCGGTTCTTGAGGTGACTCAAGAAACTGTCTTGCTTCAATCTGACACTGTTGCCCTCTTCCTTACCCTGGCTGACCCGTGCTGTACAGGGGCCGGGCTAGCGTGTCGCGTTTTACTGAGCCTGCTTACTCAGGCGAGTTCTCTTTCAAGGGGATTAGTAAGCAATCCAGGGATTGCTCCCCAGGGGGCGTGCTTAGTTCTACTCAGTGAGCAAAAGCGGCGAGGGGGTGAGCACTAGAAGGGAAGGAGAGGGCCAAGCGTTGGCGGACAAAATCCGGTGTATATGAAACATAGAATGGCCTGGAACACTCGAATGCAAATGGGCAGAGAAACAGCAATTGCCTAGCCATCTCAGGTCAAAATACTCATTTCCAGTAGGGTGGGTGAGGGCACATTTATGCCAACACCCGTTTTGTATCCACTTGATGACTCGACCTCCTTTGATCTCTTGGCTACTGAATGGAACCAAGTTCTCCTCTCCTGCCGCCCTGTGCGTTCGTCTCCAGCAGCTTATTCACAACTAGGCTGATAGAGTAGCATGATCGTGCGTGATCTGTGTTATACCTCGCACACGATGTTAATGTACTTATATCGAACTATAATATATCTAGGTACTCAACCAGCACATCAGGTACATGTCACGAAACTCAGGTCGTTGTCCAACTCCAGCATGCCATGCCACCTAGGCATAAGACTTCCATGAACATTGACACAGCCCGCCTTGGGTAGGGGATGGAGACAGCCCTCGAATTGACGAACCTTTCCCCACGATTAAAGAAAAAGGTATATCTTGAATGCATCTATTCAAGGTTGCAGCCCGTTCCCAGAACTGAGGCCAAAACTTGAACCAAAGAGAATCCATTTCAATCAATCAACAACAGTAAACTCGACAAAATTAGATGATGGGACCATGATAAGCGGCCTTCCGTCATTATCAGCGGGGTCAACGACATGATCATTCAGCCAACAGGGTAATTTCACTACTGTCTTCGCATGCTCTTCGCGATCACCCCAGATCCACCAGTCTACGCAGCCGCCCCAGTACTGGTATCGATATGTGTCGCCGGCCGCTGCATCGGGATGAAGGTCGAGATAACCAAGAGAACGATATTTGACCAGAGTTTCCCCGGGTTTGAGGCTGCGGAAGAACGCCGAAACCGCGACGTTGACCTCGACGTCCGGTTCATCGACAATCATCCAGCCCGGATTTCGTTCGTCGTCAAAATAAGTCTTCCATTGTTCGTGGCAGAGGCGTTGCAGTCGAAAGTTATCACCAGTAAACGGGTAGTCATGTATGATGATCGGCTTTAGATCAGCGCTGCTAGCCTGGTGATCTCCGTTCGTCAGACCCTCATAAGTGATCTTCACTGTGATATAAATCTTTTCCCTTCGGGAAATCGTTGATGGGCTCTCTAGAAACACACTGATGTAAGGGGTGCCAGGGCTACAAACAGTATATCAGCCACGAGAAAGACGAAGATATCATGAGAGGATTTCTCACATTCGGTCCAATTTCTCCACCCGAGGGTCGTCGGGCTCAAAGTCCGACCGCTCTTCCACCTGCACACAGGTAAATGAACAGCAGGGGCCTCCCGGGATGACAACAGGTGGTAGCCCCGAGACAGCCCCAATTTCTTGACCCCAATGCTCGCGTAAGGTGCCCCAAGCCCACAAGGCATATTCCGCCCCCGGCCAGAGGAGCTCGTATCTCTCACCAGCGACCATATGGTCCCAGAAGGGATACGGGTGGCCTATATTTCTCCGGAGTGTTTGGCCCGGAAGAAGTTCTTCTGTCTCGACTTCATATCCTGTGAGCTTAAGGGCCTGAGGAGGTGGTGGCTTGGGCGTTCCCTCCACCCTTTTCAGACCGTCTGGCGTTCGCTGAAGGAGCATGAAGCCAGACGGACCCCATCCATCGTTCAGGAAGCTCCAGCGGAAGATACAAGGCTTGTCACAGTCATCTTCTGCACGACGGATAGTGACGATAAACCCTCTCGGGTTCTCTAAAGATATCACTGGGCTGATAGGCTCAATCTCCATGGATAGTCTGGGCGTGTTTGGACTAGGAGAGTTGGTCAGTTTTGGAACAATGAGCAGGTCGGGAGAATCTCACCGTCGATCCTGTTCAGAGAATCTGATATTTGATTCAAGTTCAGAATCCATGGCTGGTTAAACGAAGGCAAGGAAAAAAGTAAAAATGAAAATGAAAATGAAAAAAAGGAAAGAAGAGTTAGGAGAGAAAGAAATGGGGGAAGAGAGGGAGACCCGTTAAACTAGTTAGTACGCCAGGCCCTTTCTTAGTAATCTTGAATTTCAAACCTAACGTCAATGCTTCACTGCACACGATGAACTGGGTCGTGGAAACTAATCGCTGGACTAGTCTGTCCTCGCCACCACGAAGGTTCTCAAACCCATCGCCTGGGCCACAGTCCTGTTGCCCCTGGTAGCTGCAGATTGGCAGCTCAAGTCAGGAACAGACCTTGCCCGGCCTCGCCCGAACATCACTATTCCCGCGACTGCGGATGTAAAAACCGTCGTGGCGCCGATCTCTGGTCAATGGGCAGAAGTTAGAACGCCCAATTCCACGGCCCGCGCCGGATGTGCTAATCAGCTTCGAAGGTGAACGCAACCCGGCCTACGGGTATGGAAATGGCCATGCAACCATTCTAAACCAGCATGACGAGACTGCTCGCGAGCTCCGTGCCGGCAATCGTAAGCCCATGGACAAGCACGAGCTCCCTATGATGGATGAGAGAACTGCTCTGATTCGGGTGTATCAGCCTGTTCCTATGGGCCTGACTCCGTGAGCTGTCAGCCCGGAAAAGAGCAGTGGACCGTGGATGCCATCTTCCACCCAACGGCAACGCGCCGGTCAATTGGGGCCCCGAAGGCGCAATGACCGAGTTCCGACGGGATGGAACCTTTATCTTCCACTTAAGCATGGACTCGGGTCTCCTTGGTGAAAGTGTGCAGAACCTTCGCGCATCGTAGTACAACTGGGCCGGTCTACCGACCGAGGAGCCGGCCATTGTTGCGCACAAGACCTCTTCGGGTACTGCGGTATATGTGTCGTTGAACGGAGACACTGACACAGCTGTGTAGCGGTTCTATGCGGTCGCTGACCGATATGAATCGCGATCCTACTTGGCTCAGTGCTCGCGTCGGGGATTTGAGACTGAGATCATCCTTCCGGGACACGAATATGCACCGATCTCGGCGGACGCCATCTCGGATACTGGTCGCGTGTCGAGGACTACCAAGGCTGTGCCTCTCCAAAGCAGGTGTTGCCTCCAGTGAGGGGTGGTTTTGGTGGTCGCTTGGTGAGGTGGCAACAGGATGTGCTGCATGCATAGATATGTCAATGTGGGGGAGGTGTCTGAGAAAGATGCGGGTGGACTTGGTGAAGAATGTCGGTGAAAGTGGAGATCGATCGAGTGGACGTAAGTACAGCTGCATGTGATCGAAGTCGAGAAAGCAAGTAGCGGGGAGTAGATAGGAGGTAGAAGTTCGATAGAAGAATTGGAGAAGCGTCGGGGAGCTATCGGGGACTAGCAGTTCGTTGCATAGACCCTCCAGTCGAGGACTAAGAAAGTGGACAAAGCCAGCTCGATCCTTGAATACCTGCTAGTAATTTCGATGGTGTGATCAGATCATTCCTGTCTCATTGTAGCATTGAACAATGAACACCCCCCAAGTGTCGACAGAATGAATGGACGTCCTACAACAGCCCGTGCTGGTCGCATTTCCACGTGCGGCCACATGGGACCAGTTACACGGAGAATTATTATTTGCTTTGTCTGTTTGCTTTTGATCGTTTCTGAAAAGGCCATTAGTTAATGGTGACCATTACATCGTTAAGGACACAGTCTCGGTCCGAATTCTCAAGTCGAAACTTGATCAGTGGCCGTCGGATGTCATATTCCCGAGAAGCAGATAAATGCCAACTGTGCAACCTACAGAAAATCATCTTCCCGAATCAGATTTCCCTTGATCCATGCATCGGCCGTGATCGATGGTCTTTTCCGAGTCTTTCGTCCATTGTTCCGTCATTGCAACCCCCCGCGTCACTCCAGCAAGCTATCCTGAATTGGGCTACTGCTCGCCGTGGGTCCGGGGAGTAAATACGACAAATACGCAG
The DNA here is from genome assembly GCA_024706585.1 of Penicillium simplicissimum. Taxonomy (NCBI): domain Eukaryota; kingdom Fungi; phylum Ascomycota; class Eurotiomycetes; order Eurotiales; family Aspergillaceae; genus Penicillium; species Penicillium simplicissimum. Next base: position 233,455 of record JAMZTW010000078.1, read on the forward strand.
CCAATCACTATGGCCAGCAGCAGCCCTGAAAGTTGATACTCGGTTAGATCACCCGCAGCATCTCAACGAATGCCCTGCAAATGGGAGCCGTGAATCTGACTTGGCCGTGCCTTGGAAGTTGGCGGGAATCCGATCTCCTTTCTCACTTGCTCAGAGGCCAGTCATGCCAGCGGATATCGATTTCCCCGAGACACTCTTGTAGTCGATACTCGTCGTAGCTGTGGAGCATCCGCCAACGTTAAAGTAGATGCTACTCGGCTCGGGAGTCCGAGATCAGGCACAGAGCCTAGTAACGTAGGGAGCCAGCTCAACCACCGCCGCAGAACCCAGGGTCCGAGGGTCTTCGCATGCGATAAGCTGTCATCATCGCCGCTGCCCCAAAAGGACCCTCGGAATCGCCCTCATCCGATATCCGAACAGCGTGCTTGCCCAAAAGCGTAATAACCATCGTGGCATAGCGTGGCATAGCGTACTTGCCGAAAAGCGTAACCCCCATGGACAGACACTTGACGCGTCTCATCTGTCTCTGTTTTCCTTTTCCTCTCCCCATCCATCCTTTTCATCACCGTTCTCGAGCAAGTCCCTGTTCTCATCCAATGCGACTGTGATCACACTCTGCAATGGCGTTTCCACAGCCTCCTGCACCCTTCGGGGCTGGTGCCGTGTCACAGACAACGGCACGCCTCATGAGCCAGCGCCTCGAGGATGAACTGACAGAGGGAGGATCTCAACAAGATGGCGGCGATATCGACGACTCAGCCACTCGCGTGTCGGCAGAGATCGAAGAAGAAACCCGAGACAAAGAAATCACTGCACTGGCCCGGACTTTCTCGCAGCTATCACGGCAACCCCAGCAAGTCCAGCAAGCCCATGTCGCGCCTGCTGAGCCCCACCATGAGGATGAGGATTTCGATGTCAACACCTTCCTGTACCCTGAGCGGGACCCTGAGCTCAACCCTAATGACCCGGATCATTTCAACTCGCGCAAGTGGACCAAAAACTTTCTCCAGATGACCGCTCGTGATCCAGACCGGTACCCGCGTCGCACAGCAGGTATCTCGTTTCGCAACCTCAACGTCTTTGGGTACGGCACTGCTGCTGACTACCAGACCGACTTTGGCAATGCGTGGCTGAAGATGATCAGCTGGGTCCTGGGCCAGCTGGGCCTGCGTGAGAAGAAGCGGATTGATATCCTGAGAAACTTTGAGGGCATCGTCCATGAGGGTGAGATGTTGGTCGTTTTGGGTCGCCCTGGCAGGTACGTGTTACACTACGCTTAGTCGTCCGTATCCACCAATACCTCGTACTGACCAAGTTTATAGCGGATGCTCCACTCTCTTGCGTACCATCGCAGGAGAGACTCACGGCCTGTTCCTCGCTGAAGGCTCTGATATCGAATATGAGGGTATCTCCTGGGATCACATGCATGGACGCTTCCGTGGTGAAGTGATCTATCAAGCAGAGACGGAGATCCACTTCCCCATGCTGACTGCTGGAGAGACACTACTGTTTGCTGCCAAAGCTCGCGCCCCTAGTAACCGCCTTCCGGGAGTCAGCCGTGATCAGTACGCCGAGCACATGCGGGATGTGGTAATGGCGATGCTTGGCCTGACTCGCACCATGAACACCAAAGTTGGCAATGAATTCATTCGGGGTGTTTCCGGAGGCGAGCGCAAGCGAGTGAGTATTGCCGAAACCACCCTTTGTGGCAGTCCCCTCCAGTGTTGGGACAACAGTACTCGTGGTCTAGATAGCTCGACGGCCCTGGAGTTTGTCAGGAACATCCGCTTGTCAACCGAGTACAGTGGATCGACGGCTGTTGTCGCCATCTATCAAGCCAGCCAATCCATTTACGATATTTTCGACAAAGCTATCGTTCTCTACGAAGGCCGCCAGATTTACTTTGGCAGAGCTGATGATGCTCGGCGGTTTTTCATCGACATGGGTTTCGATTGCCCTGATCGCCAAACCACCGCCGACTTCCTCACCTCCCTCACCAGCCCGTCGGAGCGCCGTGTTCGTGACGGCTTTGAGACTCTGGTGCCACGCACTCCCGATGAGTTTGCAGCCCGTTGGAGAGATAGTGGCGAGCGAAAGCAACTCCTGCAGGAGATCCAGGCCAGCCGTGACTGCCATCCCGTTGATGGAGAAAAGTTTGATTCCTTCCACCGCTCCCGCGCTGCAGAGAAAGCCAAGGGGACTCGTGCCCAATCCCCCTACACCCTTTCCTATGCCATGCAGGTCAAGCTCTGCCTATGGCGTGGCTTCCTGCGTCTGAAGGGCGACATGGGTATGACCATCATGTCGGTGGTTGGCAACATGATCCTGGGTATCATCATTTCTACGGTGTTCGTCGACCTACCTAGCGATACTGGCAGCTTCTTCCAGCGCGGCGCCTTGCTGTTTTTCGCTGTTCTCTTGAATGCATTCGCTAGCTCCCTGGAGATTCTGACCCTCTGGCAACAACGACCCATCGTGGAAAAGCACTACAAATACGCACTGTATCATCCTTCCGCCGAGGCCATCAGCTCATACATCATGGAGATGCCATCGAAGGTACTGGTCGCCATCATATTCAACATCATCATCTACTTTATCCCCCATCTCCGACGCACGGCAGGTCACTTCTTTGTCTTCTTCCTATTTTCTTTTACTACTACACTCGTCATGTCGAACCTGTTCCGAACGATCGGCGCGAGCTCCCGCTCCATGGCACAGGCAATGGTTCCTTCATCGATATTCATGATGATTCTGGTGATCTACACGGGCTTCACCATCCCGGTCAGGGACATGCATCCATGGTTCCGGTGGCTCAACTACCTGAATCCAATTGCTGTAAGAATATCTCTTGGCCTCTGGGACTGAGAAACATGCTAACCTGCGTAGTACGCCTTCGAGTCACTCATGATCAATGAGTTCAGCGGCCGACAGTTCCCATGCACCGATTACGTTCCCGGCGGTCCCCTCTACGCTAATGCACCCCTCAGCTCCAAGATTTGCTCACAAAAAGGCGCGGTTCAAGGCCAGGACTTTATCGATGGTGATGCCTACATCAATACCACGTTCCGCTACTTCAAGTCACATCTGTGGCGAAACTTTGGCATCCTCTGTGGATTCTTCGTGACCTTCCTGATTGCCTACATTGTCTCCAGCGAGTACATCCGTGCTCAGCCCTCAAAGGGTGAGATTCTGGTATTCCCGCGTGGAAAGATTCCAGCCTTTGCGAAGAAGACCCGTCAGAACGATGACCCCGAAGATGTGGCACACGGAGAGAAGCAGCCGGTCGTTGGTGAAGCTCCGGATCTGGTCGTACAAAGTGCTGCACTTGCCAAGCAAACTGCTATTTTCCACTGGGAAGACGTCTGCTATGACATCAAGATCAAAGGGGATATTCGGCGGATTCTTGATAGTGTGGATGGATGGGTGAAGCCCGGAACGCTCACTGCTTTGATGGGTGTGACTGGAGCTGGAAAGACCAGTCTTTTGGATGTGCTCGCCAATCGGATTACCATGGGTGTCATCACTGGAGAGATGCTGATCGATGGTCGCCCTCGCGATGGGTCCTTCCAGCGCAAGACCGGATACGTTCAACAGCAAGACCTGCATCTGGAGACTAGCACTGTTCGCGAGGCACTCATTTTCAGCGCGCTCCTCCGCCAGCCACACAGCATACCACGAGCTGAGAAAGTTGCCTATGTGGAAGAGGTCATTCGCATGCTGGAGATGGAAGCCTATGCTGAAGCTGTCGTGGGTGTCCTGGGAACTGGCTTGAATGTCGAACAGCGTAAGCGATTGACGATCGGTGTGGAGCTCGCTGCCAAACCAGATTTGCTGCTGTTTTTCGATGAGCCGACCTCGGGTCTCGACAGTCAAACGGCCTGGTCGATCTGCAGCTTGATGCGGAAACTGGCAGACCACGGACAAGCGGTCCTCTGCACCATTCACCAGCCCTCTGCCATGCTGATGCAGCAGTTTGATCGCTTGCTGTTCTTGGCTAGAGGTGGTCGGACTGTGTATTTCGGGGACCTCGGCGAGAACATGGAGACCCTAATCAAGTACTTCGAAGACAAGGGGTCTATCAAGTGTCCTGAAAATGCCAACCCTGCCGAATGGATGCTCGAGGTGATTGGTGCTGCGCCTGGATCCCATGCCGACCGTGACTGGGCTGAAACCTGGACCAATAGTCCGGAGCGTGCTGGAGTCCGACGAATTCTGGCAGAGATGAGAGCCGAGCTGTCGCAGAAGCCGGTACCCGAGTCCGCAGCTGGATATGGCGAGTTTGCCACACCGATGTGGTATCAGTTCCTCGTTTGCATCCAGCGCATGTTCCAGCAGTACTACCGCAGCCCCGGATACCTCTACTCCAAGACCGCGATGTGTGTCTTTCCGGTAAGTGACGCTTCCCTTGAACGTGAGCATGACTTTTGCGTTTAATGACACCTATCATTGTAGCCAATCTTCATCGGTTTCACATTCTGGCGGATGCCAAACAGCCTCCAGGGCTTGCAGAATCAGATGTTTGCTATCTTCATGCTGCTCATCATCTTCCCTAATCTGGTCCAGCAAATGATGCCTAGCTTCGTGACACAACGGGCGCTCTATGAAGTGCGTGAGCGGCCGTCCAAGGCATATTCCTGGAAAGCATTCATGCTCGCCAGCATCTTCGTGGAGCTACCCTGGAACATCATCATGGCGGTACCGGTGTACTTCTCCTGGTACTATCCAATCGGCCTTTACCACAATGCGCCGCCTGGCCAGATGACATCGCGGGGTGGCACGATGTTCCTGCTGATTCTCATGTTCCTGATGTTCACCTCGACCTTTAGCTCCATGATAATTGCGGGAATCGAGCAGCCGGAGTTTGGCAGTAATCTGGCACAGTTGCTGTTCTCCCTGTGCCTGGTGTTCAACGGGTAAGAACTCTAGCGTGTCTGTCCTTGGCCGAGGTGTCACTAGTCACTAACATGTACGATTTTTGCAGTGTCCTGGCGAGTCCGTCGGCGTTGCCACGGTTCTGGATCTTCATGTACCGCGTGTCGCCGTTCACGTATCTCGTGTCGGCTGTTCTCTCTACAGGATTGTCGGGCGGCACGGTTGAATGCTCCAGCATTGAGCTTCTCAACGTTGACCCGCCTAGTGGTCAGAACTGCTCTGCTTACCTGGGTCAGTATGTCGACCTGTACCAGGCGAATCTGCTGAACCCGGAAGCGACCTCGGGCTGCCAGATTTGCTCGATCCGGTCGACTGATGCCTTCCTGGCTCAGTTGAGCATCAAGTTCTCCGACCACTGGCGCAACGTAGGGTTGCTCTTTGCGTACGTGGGCTTCAACATCGTGATGGCCCTCGTCCTGTACTGGCTGATCCGCGTGCCAAAGACGTGGTCACGTAAAGTGAAGGCGGAGTGAGGTGAGGGAGCGGCAAAGCTGATTGCCATGCTGAGAGAGAGGCGATTTGTGAAGATGGCCCTACTTGAAAAATATCATTATGGCTATGTTATGGGCGCATCTTAGACACAAGATCCGGGGTGAATACAGCCTCGAGTTAGCTTCTAGCAATTTAGCAATATCGCTTGCCCATTGCTCCTTCCTCCATTGCAATCTCGGTTCTCCAAGCGTAAATTGGCATCATTAAGGCCATTTCGTGGATTGATTGGGCTGGCTGGAATAAGTGACCCCCAAGGAGATGGTGCAAGGAGGTCATTGGAAGAAGACGCTCGAAGATCGATACTAGAAGTTCAAAGAAGTGACAATAAGCGAGCCACCCTCAAGGGCAGACATCGCGACAGTAGTAGATAGTGATGCTATACCTCAGTGACAAACATGGCGGAACTCTTGTCCACCTCGCATGGTGTGTGCTTCATTGAGCTATACATGCAGCACTGGCTGGCACCTGCGCCGGTGGGAAGCCAAACTGACTCGGGGAGGTCTCTGAACCCAGCATCGAGGGGCAGACGCCAGGGTGCTTCTTTACGCGGGCGGTTAGAGTAAACGATGTGTCCAATCGGACTTGCATGGCTCATTGCGGCAGCGAATTGGTCTTGTTGCTGGGGCCAGTGACAGTGCTAAGGAAAATTGGGGCCATGTTGGGGTCCAAACCACCTGGAAATACGACGGGCGGTTAGCGCCGCGATCTTCCCCATTTTGTGTTATCGCCGGTGCGTCCGAGCTGAAAAGTGGGCTCTGCATGGGATTTTCATTGCGATTCCATCGGGCTTAACGGTCGCAACCGTTAAGTCTAAGGGACATACACCACTCCAGATTGATAGAATCTCTGGATGAGGTCCTGCTCAGTAGATTGAAATTTTCCCCCTTCAATTAGAGTCAGTATTCCCTGGCTCACTCTGTGCAGTGACAAGGTGAAGTGACCTTTCATCATTGTGGTATCGGCGAAGAATCCGATTCATGATGGCTCCCTCTAGCGGTACGATAATCCGCTTCTCCTGAATTGAGGTTCTGATGATTAAATTTGTCGATTTCCATAGATATCGTCCTCTCTTAGCCCCATCGAACCATCAGCAGTATAAGTAGTAACTAAAGTGTCTAGCGAAGTTGGTTTGTCAAGTAATCAAACTCTCGGCTCGCAGTAGTTGCCCAGTTAAGCCCTCCAGCATTGTGCCGTTCCGTGATTCTATCTTTCTTCCCTTCCCGCTTCAGCCAACTACCTCTTGAAATGAAGATATCGAGCTAGTCATTTGGTTCCGACCAGCCTATAACCACAGTTCTGACTAGTCTCTCTTTTGTCATTCCACAGTCCACTCCGATGATTCACGATTTCTCTCCCTTCTCCCCCTCCTCGAGACTCCACCCACTCGGCCCCACGCTAGCGCCCTTAACGGCTTAACCTGCTTGGACCTTTGACCAAGTCTTCTAGCCTCTCTGGTTGAGGCTCATCCCGGCCCCGCCGATCAGTCGTGCTGTTCTTTCATGGGCTGCACCGTCTACCGGCACGCTCTTCCAGTCAGGAATACCGATGCAACCCAGCCAGGCCCGATGCGTTGGTTCGGCATGGCGCTGGTCATGGCGAGGGAGACTGCTCCCTACTCGACGCCCTTGAGATGACGCGTTGGACTTGATGTCCCTTGTACTTTATTTATACCCTGGTTCAGTCCCCGCGTCTTCTCCAATCCCACGTCTCGATTTCTTGCATTATTGAATCCTTTGTGTCGAGTTTCGTGTCGTCTCTTGTTACCTACCCTCCTTCCTCTCGACCTGTCCTCCTGCTTATACCTACTCTGCTCATACTCTCTTCGCAGGGGACAATGGATTCCTACCCACCATTCACCGAGTTCCCCCACATCCTACCTGTGTCAAGGACTGCATCTCAGCCCTACGATGCCTTTGACCCTTCGCTATCGACCGACCATCCACTTGCGATAGAGGCATCACAGTTCCAATTCCACTTGACCTCTCCCTTCGACCAGTCTAAAACTCATGATGCATCGACGGCCACGCAATCCTGGTGGAAGGGTGAAAGCCGGTCAATCAACATGAACTATATCACACCCCAGTTTCCAGTCTCAGCAGATCGGTTTGAGCCATGGAACAGTGAGATCTCAACAATTTCGGACCCGCAAAGTCCTTCGAGCAGTCATGGCGGGAGCCTTCCTGGCATGAATTGCATCGCGTCCCCGCGACATTACCACGACGAGCTTCCAATGACCACTATCGACGAAAAGGCCGGCTATCCTGCTCCTGCTGCACTCGTTGACATCGATCACTCCTCTTTCCTCTCACAGCCCGGTGTCTTTGAAGTCCTACCCGATCATCGCTCATCCTTTGAAACGGACTTGGACCCCTGGTCCGGGAGCCAGTCAGACCAAAATGGGACGCCTGAACAGCAGTGGCCTTCCCCACTTCCAGCCGAATCGATGTCATTCCCCCAACCCCAAAGGCGGACCAAAACCCGTCCAGCCCTTAAATCTCGCGTCCGGAAACCAGCTGAACCCCGAAAAAGTTCGACCACAGCTCGCAACGGCCGGCGGCGTGTCACTACAAAGAGCGACAGGGAGAATGGGACGCCCCGGATTTTCACCTGCAGCTTCGCACCTTACGGATGTCAAAGCACTTTCGTCTCGAAGAATGAGTGGAAGCGGCACGTTACCTCTCAGCATCTCCAGCTAGGCTTCTATCGCTGCGACGTGGGCAAATGCAGCATCCAGAGCCGATCCGCTACCTCCAACCAGTATCTCACCCCGTCCACGTCCCCTCGATCCCGTACATCTAGCCCACCACCTGGCCTACCTAACGACTTTAACCGCAAAGATCTCTTCACCCAGCACCAGCGGCGCATGCACGCGCCCTGGCTCGAAGGCGGCCGCCGGCGCACCCCGACAGACGCCGAGAATGCGGCCTTCGAGGCCGGTCTAGATGAAGTCCGGCGCCGATGCTGGCACGGTCTACGCACGCTCCCGCAACAGAGCCACTGCGGGTTCTGCCGAGAGGTCTTTTCCGGGGAGGGCAGCTGGGATGCGCGGATGGAGCACGTTGGGCGCCACTTTGAGCGTGAGGACCGACAAGAGATGGGGGCTGAGGAGGAAGATGTGGCATTACGGGAGTGGGGGCTTCGCGAGGGCATTTTGACGCTTGTGGATGGGGGACAGTGCCGATTAGTGTCATTGGTGGGGGATGGTTTATAAGATTTTGTTGCTTATGGGATGGGACAGTGCTTACAGTATGTGCTGTTCAGCGGAGTGTCCCCGTGGTGCATCTTAGCGATTATGGCGTTGATGAGCTTTTTGCTTGGCGTTTAGGGGCTGGATATGATCCCGAAGGGGTCGGTTTTTGATTTTTGGCTTCATTCTGCATTGATCCTGTACTCTTGTCGATAAACAGAACGGTCGGTGAAATTAGAGACCTCGTTAGGTCGATACATAAAGAACACTCAGCTCATTCTCATGGACTAATACCCGAGCAACCTCCATCTCTCAAAGGTAATTCTATGATTTCTTCCAGAACCTCCAGACTATCTGCTCCACGAGATAAGCAAGCTTCAATCTACAAATTGCCCCGCCACGTCCAGACCTGAAGCTGATTGGTCTGCTCGTCTAGGTCTCAGACGGAGTTTTCTCATCTCACGCGAGCCATGCTTGGTTCTCAACCTTTTTTCAAGCCGAATCTAGGCACCATGATAATCAGATCTGCCCAACTTGGCAGCTGTTTGAATCTTGAATCTACAGAGCTTGTAAGGCCCATGGAAAAGCCATGACAAGTATCCGTGGGCGGCATGTTAATCTCGCCAAATTTAATCGAGACTGCCTACGTTGGAGTTCATAATGGTGTTGTCCCTAGCGTGTGCGGGCTGGATCTTCGACATGGCAAGCTGAATCTCACTGCAACAATGCAGAGCCAGAAGCACTTCAATTGAGAAAGGAGCACATGCAACATAAACCGGCCTAGCCACGGCGTACTCCGTAGTCGAAACTCTGCTCGGCCCCATCAACAAGACAACAAGACGTTTCGAACTGTCGACAGCCATTCACCCGCTTGAGCACGGGTGGAACCATGAAATTCATGATGGCTTCCTCGGCCCTCCACCGTCCTTAGTAGTTCAACGCCAAAGCAAAGCCACGGGCGGTCTTTGGCGTGGACCCGGGGATCCGGCTCCTAACCGGAATAGGATATCGCAGCGCAATATCCCGAAAGGTGATAGCGTCGCTGCGAGTCGGGGGCCGTTGATTCGGGGATTTGTCCAGCTGAGATTCAAGTCAAATGTCCAGCGTGCTCTAGTTAGTATGATACTGTAGTATCATAGTATAACTATTCTTGTTGACGCTCTCGGTTGGGAAGATCGGCCGGCCAATCAACCGGACCTATTGTAGACTCTAGAGTGACAATCAATTACTTACAAACTGGCTACTGTATGGGCCTGCTAGTAGACAGCGGCTTAAACTGATTCTCGGGGTTATCGGACAAAGTTTCGGACGTTCGGACTTGAGAATCCGAGAATCAAGTTTCAACCGAGAGTGAACACTGTACTCCGTACCGGCGTACAGTGCGACGATTGCAAGATGGACTTGTCGCTGATTCAGGGAGAATGCCACGACTTGAGGTGGTCGAGTTTGGGGCCTGTTGATAAGCGACCCATTGTTCCATTATTTCATACCCATTTCTTTCATGAAGTATCTGCTCCTGATTCCAAATCATGCCGTTGACTTTGGTTGGTCTGGACGATCAACCTAACAACCTAACGAAGAGCGGTATAGATCATTGACGATGTCGCTACTCTTCAATGCCAAGCTTACCAGCGTTGATCGCAGCCCTGTGACTCATGCTTGACTCGCGTGCTTTGCTGGCTGACTATTTCCTATCAACTAGCAGATCCGGGCGGGCTGACGGGGGCGAAGACGCTACAGTGTTGGTTGTTTCATGAGCGGAGAAAGAGGGTCGCAGCATGTCTTTAAAACTACGCAATGTGCCGTGAAAGGACTTTGTACTTTTGCCCACAGATGCAGGGATTTGCACGACGTGGTCCTTGAATGGGACGATGCTGGTGGAGTTGGAATTCCGTCGTTGATTCGATGCCCGATTTTGGCCCCCATCGCACTTCTTACCATAACGAACAAAGTGCTGATTTTATGAGTCAATTTCCTTTTTTTTCGTATGTATATCGACTAACTTCCATTTGATTTGATTATGTCACCTTGTTGTATGCAATATTTTTCGTGAGATCTTGGAGCGTTGAGATGTGGGATCGTCATCGCCCGTGCTGGTGCCAAGGAGGGGGGCACAAACAAGTGATGATTGGGATCAATAATTGCACATACGGAAATGATGAACTGGCTTATCAGACCGTAGCATCTGCAGCGAGGAATTGCTTTTAGAGTAGCGGAAATCTGAGTCTCGGAGAAGACTTGTATTGCCCTTAGAGACACAACCAGTTGGTAGGTCAATAGACCAAAGGATAAAGGACAACGGCAACTGGCAAGATAGTTCTGATGGGAGAGCAACGTCCAAGCCAATCATAGTGCAAAATAACAAGAGTCGCAATTCAAGATCGCCCATCTACATCAACGCCCATTTCCCCACGATATGTGGTCAAAATAGTCCGTAGGGCTGTACCTGCTGTCCCCCCGGACAAACGCCTCTACCTTAAACACGATAAACTCATCAAGTGCCGAGCAGAATGCAGCCAATTATGCTCTGCAGCCATGAGAGAAAATTTTCTAGACACCAACCAGCAAGGCTAGACGAGGCTCCCCGCTTGGTCGTGGAATTTACCCATTTCGGATGGTTTGAGGCCATGATGATAGGCGGTTTGCCACGCGCCCGTCCGGGATTCCGGGGAGGTTTTCAGTTCTGACTAGCATATCGCAAGGAGAAATCAATGGATCTAGAGCTCTGATGAGCCCTGGTCCCTGGGTTTGATGCTTGGACGACGTTTGGCTTGTTTATTTTGACCCATCTGGACCGCCCTATGGCAGCCTTACAGCCCTAAGATGCGTGGAGGTACGTAAATTTCGGGGGTCTAATTCACATCTAGATCTTCTTATATCACATTCCAACCTTATTTTGGAAGAAATCGAGCACTTTTACATGCTGAAACGATTCTCAACCTTACAGGACCGCGGATTTACTTGCGACATTCATCACTGAAATCATGGAGCATATCCTTGATTTCCCTATGAAACATGATGTTGTGTGAGCTGGGGCCAGCTTAGTCCTATTGCCACTACTGTTAGTGCCAATACCTTTCACTCACTGCGTATCCCTAGGATTATCTCAGGTGTCCATTGCGTCAAGGCTTCCTTCAATCAGGACATCCACTGCCAGGGTGCAATCGCGACATAGTTTGGCCTGACGATGAGCGCCACCAGTTCGTGCCTATTTGTCGTCAAGTCTGATTTGTAGTTAGTGATGAAGAGATATTAACTAGGTACGGCTGAGTCATTGGAATCAATGGACTACCTGCAGACCGACTGGCGTCAAAACTGGCACTCCTTTGGAGGGAATGTTGAGCTCCTAATGTCCCCCAGCTGGTGGTACCGCCTGGATTTGACCAACCGAAAATCAATTGAAATTTTTATTAATAAGTTGATGCTTGACGCTTAATACTTTATGTTATCTTTTCTTACTCCGTCTCTACTGATCTCGTCGTAACTATCGCTAGCAAGATGTCAAATGGTCGGCTAATGAATCCTGATCTAGAATTCGGAGCCGACATCGGTCATAAGTACTCAGAGTCTGGCACCAAATCGGCATTCTAAGGGAGCGATCTACGTAAAGGAAGACAGGCAAAATCTCTCTGACATTGAGCGAAGCTACTCAGCTAGATGACAGGGGGAAAGAAAAGAAGCAACAAGAGGCAATAACCTAAAGGGCCTATAAAGGCTATTGTTCGTGTGGTCCCAGGATGGGAGTCGACTTGCACCAAGAAGAGGACTTCGGAGAGGCGAAATTATTGAAGGTGGAATCATGGAAACTATCGAGATCTGGGATGCGCTTACTGCACAGCGCCTATCTACTTGGTCAGCAATCGGAGTCATGGACTTCACCTGGTCGCACGGTCAAGGTCGTCTCGAGTCATCAGTCAAACCTAAAACAGTTGAGATTCGCGATCTACAGACCGGACAACTTCTGTCCACTCTTGATCATCATAAAAAATCATTCGCAACGCTCGTCTGGTCAGATGATGGCAATCGACTAGCGTCAAGTTCTTTCCTCGGGATTGAAGTATGGGACCCAAATACCGGACACTGTCTATCCAGGATCAAGGAAGATCTTGTCGGTAAATTCGTATGGGCACCAGATGGATCTCATCTCGCAGTATCAGATGGTGAAGTCTGTAGGGTTGTTGACCTGCTCACCAGCGAATGCCTTTCTACTCTCAAATTCGATGGCAAGCGCGAAGTTTTTGATGAGATGGTCACGAAACGGAAGCCGACTCACACTATTCTCACTATTTTAGGAAACTGATCATACAGTCCGAATCTGGGACCCAACAACTCATCGATACCAGCCAATTCTAGGCATCTCATCCCTCAAAGGACATGGTGACGATGTGACATCGGTTGGGTGGTCGCTGAATAGAACCCGCCTCGCCTATGAATTGCGGGATGGCACCGTCAAGACCTGGGACCTCACAAGTAGTCCCTACATACAGGAGTCAGTCCTGCAGAGACATTACAGTCGTGTGAGCTTAATGAACTAGTCCGGGTATGGAAGCTGGCTTGTGTCAGGATCCGAGGATGGTTCTGTCAGCATTTGGAATGCAAAGACTGCACAGTGCACGTTGTTGCTCAAAACTGAGGTTCCTCTCTTTTTGTCGCTTGGTCCACGAACAACAGATGGTTCGCGTCGACATTCTACCTCCTTCACCCGGGACACTGGATGCAACTGACCAGTAGTGCACAAGCGTGTGCATGTAGCGAGGATGACTGACTGGTCAAAAGATGGTACTCACGATATCCGGACCGCTATCGCTTCTAGGATGAACCTGGGATCCAGTAACGGGGAAAACCCTGGCATCTTTAGAGGAACATCTCTCCCCGGTCACTGCAATTGCATGGTCCCGGGATGATAGCTATCTCCTGTCGTCGTCCGATCTTATTGCAAGATCTGGGACTTGGCTGCCCGCAAGTGTTTTTCAACGTCTCGAAGCGACAGGCTGGGGTTTGTCAGATCAAGTCGATGACCTGGCACTCTGATGCAAAACGGCTTATATCATGGTCAACGGATCGCTTGGTTAATACATGGGACCTCGAGACCAGAAAGTGCATTAGGACTCTCCACGTCGACTCTCCCAATAACCTTCGATTCGATCCCGTCATTCCTAATTATTTCAACGCGTCAATTGGCACGCTTGACGTGAATAATGTCGCTATTGACAAGGAATCTCTTCCTACGCTTGCTGTGCCACAGCTCTTAAGCTACAGTGTGCAGTAAGATGGCACCCGGATAGCATTTGGAGAAAAGAACTTTCTCCAATTACCCCCAGAGTACCGGCCGTATTCATCTGCTATACACGAAGGATCTGTAGCCCTCGGCACCTTTGTAGGTCTTGTTTTTATTGTAAAGTTGCCTCAAACAGAACCGCATATTTCTTAGCTGGATGATAATGACACTTTGGATAATCATTTGCTAATCTGGTACAGATTTTCACTCCCTTTGCATTGGTACAATATCGCCTTGGCTCAACTTCACCGTCTATATATTCCTGAGGACATCATTTTGTCGGAAAATCAGGTAGATGGATCCTTTATGTAGTCGTGGCTTTATCGAATTCGAAATATTCCCCGCGGAGGGCGCCGAGACTGTCTCCCAACGGACTACGCCAGAAAGTTTCTACATACTCATGTCCAGTGAGTTTCAGTGGAAGTGCAGACTTAACGCACGGCCACTCTGGAGTAAATTGGCCCTTTCATTTCGGGTCTCCCAACTAATTCCCGTCTCCAAAGTTAAAGGTGATGCGAATCCCTCCCATGTCTATAGGGATGAACGAAATGAGAAACTACCGTCAACACGACAGGCTGACATCCGTTGTGGACGGCCTGAAGGGCATTTCCGTACCGACCACACCATGTATTGACGCCAGCCTTGGCCTCTAGCAGCATCCGTACCGCTTCCGTGTTTCTGTTAGATGAGGCAGCCTGGAAGGCATCGAGAGTATCGCCCGTTGTTGTGTTAACGTTCACTCCCTTATCTAGGAGCCAGGCCACGAATCTCACTTGCCCGCGAATTGCCGCCGCGACAAGTGGGTTCTCCCAGACCTGCTCCTTGCGTCACAGTACGCGCCATTCTTCAGAAGTATTTCAACCCCCTGGTATATGACCGTATTGAGCTGCCGAGTGTAGGGCTGCGTCTCCAATGTCGTCTACTTCCATGACACCTCTATCTTTAGCCGCCAGTTTTTCCGTGATATCAGTCATGTTGGCAGCTGTAGCCATGTGTAAGAGGGATGTGCCTGTTGTTGGAAATCTATCGCATATGGCTTCAGATGGTAAACCTGGATCCATCGGCCAAGCAACCGCTCTAGTAGAGTTACCCATCTTGTACCGCGTCCGCGCGAGCACCTGAGGCTTTTCCCGCGTGGAAAAAAGAAGTTTTATCTATGTACCTAAAGATAGCCTGCCCGTAACCTGTCTATTCCATTAACCCCTAACATACCTATTCTCTCTGAGCCCGCACCTTGGCAGGCAGGACTAGTGTGTGCCTAGCCCCTCAACATGCGACTTTTCATCCTTAGCTGGTGATCGGTCATTCTGACAGAGAGTTCTAACCAGTATTCTTCCATATTCTGGATATAGAATAAGCTTGTTTTTTGCAGTGACTAACATCTATTTTAGTGCGTGTCATTCGCGCCTCTCTCCAGGAGCAGTCTGACTGTGCTTTGATGGCCGCCGGCCGAGGCAGCTTGGAGCGCTGTTCCATAAACGCCCCCTTGGGCGTTGATATCAGCGCCATGATCTAACAATAACTCGACAAGGGAATCAAAACCTGCCCGTGATGCAGTTTGCAATGGATTGCCGTAGCGGCCCCCTTTCGCATTGACGTCCGCCCCACAAGCTATCAACAGCTGCACAACATCCTTGCGTCCTTGAAATGAAGCGGCAGCAATTGGACTGCCAGCAAGGATACTGTTGAGGCGTACTGGGTCATTTCCTTGGAAATTGACGTCGGCGCCACTGTCTAAAAGCAAACTCACAATTTCCACGTTTCCCGAGGCGGCGGCCGCAACCAGGCTACTGCCAATAACCTGGAAGTCATTGGATCTACCTGTGAAGCATGACTCCAGCAGAATACGGAAGCTAGCTTCACTTCCGTTCACAGCAGCTGCATTCAGGGCCGAATAATGAAGACCCTCATTGAGCTTGATCTCAGCGCCGTTCCGTAAGAGTAAATGGACAATTTGGTGGTGATTCCGGAATGCGGCTGCCTGAAGCGCGTTGCCAAACAGTCCACCTCGTGCAGTGACATCCACTCCTCTGTTTATGAGTGCCTCTGTGACAATGTATAGACCGAGGAGAGACGTGTAATAGAGGCTCTTGGGGACATCTTGCCCTCTTTTTAACAGGTCGCGCTGATTCCATTCATCTGGATCGGAGACGCGGAGCCAGTTAAGATAAGCCGAGCCTTGACTCTGGTCCAGGAGCCGCAGGACGTCACAAAGGAAACTTTCAGCTGATTCTTTCCGGTAGCCCGCCTGAAACGCAATTTTTGCGTGGTCTTGCCAATGTGTCGCAGCGTAGTTGAGAAGGGGGAGCTTCGTAAATGAGTCGAGCGAAAGAGATTCAGACCGATTCAACAAGAGGAGATAAGTGATGCATGCATGAGCTAGGTATTGATTTGCCGGTAGCTCCAGCATGTGGAAGCGGAACAGAGGCGTTGATTTGAGCCGACTAGACATCAGATACTCTTTGACAGAGTAGTGTGCAAGCCGCACTTCATCGCCGTTGGATATCCGAAGAAGACTCGAGCCAATAGTGAGAATATCAAGTTCAGAAAACAGCCTGTCTTCCTCAGACAGAGCTATGACACCAGGCTTGATCACCAGTGCCTCTGCAACTTCAGCTAATCGGAGAGGTCGCTCACAAAACGCTAGCCACTGAAGCACCTCGTACGCTTGTTTCTGGTAATGGGTATCTATTCTCGCCAGTATCATATCGTAAGTCTTCGCCAACGTTTTCGGCATCGAGCGCAACGTTTCTCTAACACTTGCGAGGGTGAGACAGGATCTCAGACAATGCAGTTGGCATTCCACCCAGCGAAACCTAATGCCGTGAGAGATAGCTTAGTAAGCAGGATAAATCAAACTCACATTCCATCAGAACCAGAAGTCAATGCGGCCTCTATTTCTGCTTTGACATGACTCGGTCGCTCTCGCAACTTGGGATCCCTCGATAGAGAGTTTATCACGTAGGTCCGAATGTCCATATTCACATTGTCGAGTGACATATAGATCGCATTCGTTGAAATCTGTCCTAGCGCAGAACGACTGATCTCCGTGGTGTCACGACCTGTGATCAATATACTAAATCCTGTGTCAGAGCGTACAAGATTAGCAATCAAGCTTAAAACCCCTTGTTGTTCGCCACATTCGTCCAATGCGTCCAGGAGTAGATACACCTGACGAAATTGTTTGATAGTTGCATGAAGAACCTTCAACAACTCCTCTCCATTCAATCTGCGCCGGCGCTCTTTGAAATCGTCGCAAAGCGATTTGAATTGAACGGGGAGCTTCTCTTGTTGATACGCCAACTGAACAACGATCGAAAGCAGAAGCCCTTCCACGTTTTGCTTTTGCTCCTCTTGAAAATCAAAATAGAAATACACAAGTCCAACGCCCGATTTTCCGATCACGAAGGACCTTACGCGTTCGATTGCTGCAGAACAGAGGACAGTTTTACCGCATCCGGGGATTCCAGATAGTAAGACAATAGAGGGCGTGTTTAGCCAGCAGTTGAAGCGTTCTGAGTTCACGAGCCACGAACAGGTAGTCGGCTCATATAGTTCATATGCCATTGAATGGTTAATCGACGGGTCAGGTGCAGAAAGTAACTGCAAAGCTTCATCGTATCGCAATTCTGCGCATATTAGAACCAGATTTTGTCATAGAAACGTAGAATACTTTCTCATTACTGACCGGTTTTTGCTATCTCTAATTGACCAATACCGATCTGCAAACTCTTGATCCTCTCTGTTATTGCTCGAGATATCCTCCTGTATAATCAAAAATACCAATCAATATAAGAGTCTTATCACGGGAAGGGATTCATGAACGCACAGTTGAATATCTTGTAAGGAGAGGCTAAGCAACATCTTATGTCGCTCAACTGCCGCAAGGGTCTCGCGTACTTCCTTTTCGTGAAAGGGCCAAGCTAGGATCCCTTTAAGTTTCAATCTCCCATCATTGTTCAACCTAGCCTTCAGAGGCAGCAGCGCCGTTTCAAGGCTGACCAAAATTCTGGCGAGCGCTTGAAGGTTGCCAGCCTCGGAAAGCAGATCTTCCTGGGCATAGGACTGAATTAGATCTTGCAGCGTCGCAAGGACGACGGTGGTATCGCGTATCTCGGCTGACAACTTCTTTTTATCTTCCGATGCATTTACTGTATCGTTGATGTACTTCAACAGTGAAGTAGTCAAGCCAAGAAGTGCAGTAATGCTAGCCGCGATACTTAAAGGGTCCGTCATCCTGAAGGGGGCGAGATTTACTGGTGGTGAATTTCTCTCGCTACCAAGTGGTAAGAGAACAGTATACCTTCGAACGACGAATGTCGACACAGGCTGTGGACGGAGTTTCGTAAAGACCTGGAATCAAACCGCAAGAGATCTTGCCGTCCCAAACGTTTACGGCTGAGGAAGACCTTCCGAAGCCCAACAAGCGAAAAAGAGAAGCAGAGCAGTAGCCACGAGGGTACAACAGTCGGTTAATCAAAGATAAATCGGATGGTTAGAGAGCTAGGTTCCGAACCGTAAGTGCGGAAGGTTTGTCTGTAAGCCCAGTCACCGAGTTAACCGCCCAAAGGGCCGTAACTAGTTAGTCTAAGTTAGCCCAAGCTGCTTAGCTAACATATCTGTCAGCTGAAAAACGCCTCATCAAAGTGCCCCGCCTATCTATAATCCCTACCTTCGCTCACTCAACCATCGAATCCATCTCCTCTCATCCTCCCACAACTTGCATTTCCTGCAACTTCTCCCACTTTTTGTCTTCCAGTAGGACTTTGGGTAGGTACATCATTGTGATCATACTTATATTAACTAAGCTCACCATTATGAGATAGCCAAAACACCTTCTCAACTAAAAACCATGCGTTCCTCTATTTCCACACCCACTAATCAGATGAGCTGTTCAAAGTGCGGTTTCAACAATGTCTCGACGGTGACTAAATGCGAGAGATGCGGGATCTTCTTACCGGTTTTGGCTCGCTTCACTTCCTGTTCGATGACCCTGGAGAATGAAAGCGCCCGACCACTTTAGTAGAACCGTTGAACAGTGATTCTCAGAAGAAGAGGGTTGCCTCGGTAATTCCACATCTACCTGTCCCGTCTCAAAGAGTAATAGGGTTAGAGGAGCAGTATAAGGCTTACAAACCATGGTGATGTACAGATAGATGCAAAGGGTCCGACGGTTTTAGGAGAGAGGGTCTAGTAAGATGCTACTTTGTCTTAGTTGAAAGGGTCAATGCGCGAATAAGAAATCAAATCCTTTGCTTTGGAGTGGATTTGTGACTGCGCGGACTTTAATTACACCGTAGAGGACGTCGATGCACGATGTGCTAGTTGTAGCCAGCATTTTTGAGGCAAGGAAACACGACGTGTTGATGGCTACAGTCAGCGTTCATTAGTATGGAACATGGTACCTGCCCCACCTATCTTCCTGCCAGGTGGCAGGATATACTGTGTTTCAAATTCTAATGAACGGTCATTATACGTGATATTGGCGGTGTCTGGACACTAAGCACACTTCTTTGGCTGAAGGCGACATTTAAGTCAGCCTCGCCATTGAATTGGCCAATCCTGAGTTGGAATTCGATGGTACATGCAAGTGCCAAGAGACCGCGATTTCAGCCAGATCGAGATGAACCAATAACGGCGTATCTAAGCCCAGGGGAGAGAGGGTCAGTGCGGTGGTCGCGCGACGGAGGGTGAGACTCACCCGCTCTCACCCAGACTCTCACCCTGTCTAATGCGCACTCAACCTACTCACTCAGGGACGACCTTCGGACAATGTCATACTTACTTTATTTCATCGCAAAATTAAACACATACGACCACAGGGTGTGGAGAACAGGGCTTCCCGTCCGCTCAGCCGTACTTAAGCCACACGCCGGCCAGTTAGTAGTATGGTGGGTGACCACATGCGAATCCTGGCTGTTGTATGTTTTTGATTTTTGTTGGTCTTTGTCAGCAAACAACTTATTGTACGCCGATCAAAAACAGCTAATGCCATGTCTATTCGCTTGCCTGAATGGATTCTCCTCAGCATATTTCTCCATTCACTCTTTCCATTTGAAAATAACATACCTCACACCACAAAGATGTCCTCTCCTTCATTCCGCAATATCTTCGCCCAGCGTGCGAAACAACTACGCGAATACATCTTCTTCCAACCGGCCAGCAACACCGAGAACAACCCCTAGGCCGTGGCCAACGCAATCGACAAATTTGCCGAGACACAGGGCCACATGATGATCTTTAAAAAAACCAAAGGTAGAAGTGGCGCGAGCTCAGCTCACGGCTTAACATCCGGCGCCACGCACTATCCTCGAGTTTGGCACATTCGTGGAAAAGTCCGCTCTGGCCTGGGGTGCAATTTTGCGTGACATCTACGGCGGAAAGATTCCGCAAGACGGGGAAATATACACGTTCGAGCTAGATCCGCAAGCGTTTCTGTTCATCCGTGTGGAAAGATCGCTAGTGGGGGCTTTCTGTCTTCGAGAATTTGCATGGAGCTTCAGAGTGCTTTCTCCGGCAATAGTTTGGTCGAACTCAGCCGTTCAACAATTAAACAAACCCACTGACACCTGGCTCAGAATGAGGACGATGAAGAAACGCTGATCACTTGGCCAGACACGCCCGACGATGCTCAAGCCTCACCACAACCTCTCACCCCTACACCAAAGAGGCGCACTCATGACAGGATTCGCAGGCCTAAATACTGTAGTGAAAGTCCTGACTTCACGTTGGCGAGACCTCTCTGTTAGCAAACATGATCTAGAAATTGACTCCTCATTCGGTTCCCCAAAGGGGGGGAAGGGGAATACTGTTGCATCTGATCCGACAAAACGCATTCACCATGGCTTGGTAGTATCTAAATCTCTGGAGATTCTTCTTAGAAGGAACGTATAAGCGCCTCGACCACAGCGGTCGTCTGGAGCTTCACGCCATCTAGAATCGTATGTTTGGGCCGCCATACGGAAATTAAAATCCAGGGCAACTATCGTCGATTATTCCATCGGGGTTTAAGATGTACTTGCCCGATAACTGCGACACATGGCTTTCGTGGCTCTTCTTGCATGAATCAACGCTCTCAGGAAGATAGTGTAGAAGACCGAGGTTTTTCTGTATTGAAAAGAAATTTGCCGGGGAAGACTTCTCAAGCGAGGTACGGCGGTCCTTTGAAGTGAAACTTGTATTACGTGCGATACGACGCTCGTGATACTTCATGCAGTTTTCCGAAACTATTCTTGATCTCTTTGGCTTGATTTCAGAGTCACCTCTAATAATGGATGTTGCGGTTCCGATTTTAGAAGGCGAGACGCATACCGTTGTTGGTAAACAGCAATTCTCAGATACTCATCAAGAAAATCGGAATCACCACGGCGGGTGGGGGCACACCTTGACATGTCCTTGATGAAAATGAACTAGAAACAAGATAGAAACTAGAAACAAGATAGAAACTAGAAACAAGATAGAAACTAGAAACAAGATAGAAACTAGAAACAAGATAGAAACTAGAAACAAGATAGAATGAAATAGATAAGTAAATGTGTAATGATTACCGCCTAATCTCCCCAGCATTTGAAAGAGCCCTGGTCTTGCGGGAAGACAAATCGCTTGATTGAGGGTATAAGCCATAGATACTGAATTTCGCGACATTTCGTGGGCGTCGATACATGTGTCAATCTGTGCCAAAAGCTATCTCCTTTTCTTATTTATCTTGTTCAACGTGTTTCGCACCACATTTCCAACAAAACTTGTCTCGTAGTTGGCAGACAACGCCGCACTGCGTACAATGGCGAGTCTTGCCAACTGCCTCAGCAGCGGGGCTAGCCGGGGCGCTAGCCGCGGCTTTGTGATCACTATAAACATCTTCCTTCGCAGATATCTGGCTCGAATTGGTGGGGATAAAATTCGTAGTACCGATGTTGGATTCTCGATAAGCAGGAGGATAAGAGGGCGGAGGTGAGTTTTGAAGCTGCTGCACGTGCTGTGAAGGCTCCGTCGACGATGAAGCAGTGTTTTGGCTGGCGGAAACTGCCCTTTGAACTTCTTCTTGAACTAGACGCTGCGTTTGCTTTTCTTGTTCTGCATCTCGTAGCCTTTGTGCCTCCACTTCCTGTCGTATCCTCGCTTCACGCTCGTAGTCCAAAGCTGCTTGTCTCTGGATTTCGTGTCTTGCGCTCGCTCTCGACGCACCCACAAGAACAGCTGCCCCGAGAAGGGGTCTCCGTCTACGGCCATACATCACCTAATGCAGTGGGAAAGTGTATGTAAGCGAGGAAGATTGGTCCCTGGAACCTGATGTGGAGTTTTGATGAAGTCAGACCAGAAGGTAGTACAGAGAGTAAATGAAAACAAACAATCGTTTCATGGGATTTATCAACTGTGATAAGGAGACCCTTATCCCAATGTAGTCGTCATTGACTTTTCATGTCAGCCTTCAGATTTCACTGGGCGGTGGCAAGCCATCCCAGAATGTTACTAGAATTAAACTTAGTTAACTAACGTAATATCCGCATGGCGGGGCTACCCTATCCAAAATTAGCCCTTGGCTACAAGCAGTAAACGTTCAACACTGCACTCGTCGATATGCGACCAAATCACTGTGAATTGACTGAATTGGAAGAGAATTCGCTTATTCGTAGAGGAGTTATGGACTCTCTAGGAACTCCGAACATTCACTTTCAAATGTTTTGACATTTAGTAAAGACGAGATTGTGGAAGTGTACGACAGGAAGTGATCACACTTTCGAAGAGTTCCACCCATCTCGATAAAACATGGACCCACGAACGCGCTTTTTCCACGGGGCTTGAACGACACAAAAATCACAGCGTGTACGAAGAGGAACCTAAATCATCGGACAATGTTGACAGGGCCTTCATCTTGGGATTTCGTACGCACGCAACTATGCCCTCTTTCCTAGATACATGCACTCTCGCCTATACTTGTCCCCCATACTGCTCATCTTCCGCTGCCTTCGTCTCCTGCCGTTTCACGATACTAAGGGCCTTAGCCCGTAAGCTAATCAACCTAGGCGGTTGTGTCGACCACCTGGGGGGTGTCCAGCATGCTCCTGAATTGGCCAAGGAGCCTCGTTCGCCTCATGAATTCCACGGCTTTCTTCGCATGAACTGCGCTGCTCAGAATTGCCGGGTGGCCGAGGCCCACTGCCTGGCCTAGGGTCTTCCTCGTGAGTTCCATGTACTCCGGGCAGTGCTGAAGCAGATAGCTCACGCCGAGTTGGTTCCGTCCGTGCCGCACTGGGCGGAGTCCTTCGTGGGATCGTCCTCTGGTCTCTGCTCCCGCTACCTCTGTATCGTGGCGAGGTATGCCGGAAGCCTAATCTTGCCTATCTGTAACTGGATGAGTATCGCGCTTCCCGCGCGACGCAGATCCGTGTGTAGGCTAAAGATCTCCTTCGTGGGTGCCGGGAACACCGTTCGGAGCAAGCCACTATGAGCCGACTGCTCCCATTCGCCTTCCAACTCTTTCGCCGCGTATTCGCGTAAGCGAGCCTTACACCCTGCCACCATCTCGACCGCCCCCCGTTGGGGCCTCGGCGTATCACTTAGCAAGAATGTCGACTTCCTCATTACCGGGTACCCTGTAGTGCCCTAGAATCCAACGGATCTGTACTGTCTATCCGTGCCTATAAAACCTATCTATCTCGCCGACAATCCTCGCCAGGATCCGCTAGCCAGAGCTCGTGCTCTAGGCGCCACACGCGCGGATCGCCGCCTGGTTATCCACGAACACTATAAGGATGCGGCCCTCGCCCGGGCCGCTCACTATCTCCAGCGCCATACGGATCCCGTGCAGCTCGGCCGCGTAAACGGTGCGTGCGTGGCGGGGTCCCAGTGTCATCGTCTGCCTACCACCCCTCGAGGTCACCGCAGCGGCTCCGACGCCTAAGTCTGTCGCACTGCCATCTAAGTAGGCGATCACCGAGTCGTCCGTTGGGGGCAGGAGGGCGTCATGTCTGAGTACAGCGTCCTCTGTCGATTCGTCGATATGAATCTCCGGGCCAGGCCACCAGGGGGTAATCAGGAACGGGTGGATGGTCTCGATATCCGCCACGTTGATGCCCGGCGCTTCAAGTTGTCGTTCAAGTTGGGCGAGAGGGGACACGAGGGACGCCTCCACCTTCCGACTCAGTTCGGGCGGCGGCATACGGCCCTCGGAAGGGGAGCCCCCAGGCGTCCGCTCTGAGACGTGGGAGTCCCGCGACGACAAAGGCCGACGGACATCGTCAAGATACGTTAAGACTTCTACCGCCGATCATACGCTCCTGGTTTAGTGATATCATAAACCTCCTAACTTCCGCGTACGAGACGAGTCGACAAAGGCCGACGGACATCGTTAAGATACGTTAGATGGACTTCTCCCGCCGAGCATATCCTCCTCGTTTGGTGATATAATATCATCAAATAGACAAGGAACGTTTCAAGAAACACATGCCATCATAAAAATGTAATCAAACAGACCATCATAACTAAACTATAACTTAGTGGGCTATAGTTAGAACGCATCAGGCTTACTACATACTAAGTCAACATTATACGAAAGGCAAATTTAACGTCAAACTTCGTCCCACTGGTTCCAAAATAGCTTGCTCATAGAGTAACCATCGCAACAATTAGAATGGTAATCGGGCCAATTTACCCATAAAGGATCACGAAGGACCAATAGGCATACTTTAGGCAGTTCCGACGGGTCCATCAGGGGGGGCGCCAGCCGCGGTGGGAGGCCGATCCTCCTTAACAGGGTGATTCGTAGTGTCCTCTCTGGAAGTGCTCCATAGGTTCCAAAACTCTAAGAATATGCCGAGAAAGGTGAAGAAACTAGCTTCAAAATCAGCCTTAGAAGATTTGAAAAATCAGATGTGCGCCTTACAAAGCAAGAAACATGAATGCTTCTGCAGCATATTTTTTAGAGCAGGAAACACCCAGTGGAAATTTGGCATGACACTGGTTGTGCCAATTATAATCTTGAGCGGCAAAGATAAATGCGGTCAACCATCTGCCTGCATATTAGCAAATGTTTTATCAAACGACACCACAGAAGAATCTTCTAACAGGTAAGAGAAAATTATATCGATCGTCATTACAGCCTTGCTGAGTACCGAAGGCATGAACGGCGAGACGAAGGCGGGAATGAAGAATACGACGGACAAGATGGACTAAAGAAATCGTGGACGGTTGGTCATGATAGTTGCGATCTTCTAGGTACTAGCTAGTCAAGCGAACACCTACAATCACTTCGGCATAGATGATATGTTCACCAACACTTGCATGGTGCCGCTTGCTGATAAAGTAAGACGCGAGTCCCATTACAATGACGGCACTGGACCATTGTAATACTCTATCGGCGAGCAAAACCAGTTTTCTTGTGGTAGCGGATGGAGACATTTTATGAAGTAATTAGGTATTAGATGTTTCCATAGAAGGAAATGTCTGAGTACTGCTCGGATTCATAGCTTCTATGATAGACAATATAAGAAGAGAGCAGTGTTATAAGTATGGTCTTAAAACTTAAATTCGGATCATGGTACGTGGCGACGTTTCATCAATTGATTCTGATAGTACCTACCTTCTAAGAGAGCACATGATTACATACTTCCAAGGCTGGCCATACATCCGATACATCACGCGGAAGACCTCCACTTACGTATACAACTATCTATAACTATTCACACCAGCTACACTCACGGTCCATCGTATACCCTGCCTTACGGTATGACTGAAATTGTATATGGCCGAGAAGCACCTGATTGTGGTAGTTAATGAACGATTCGTTGACGTCATTGATTCGTTGTGTCTTAGGTCTAGACCACGCGGCCTAGGAACATTGAAAAACTGAATCGTTAAATGCTTATCTCGAAAAACTTTTTACTAAATCACAGTGCCGAAGTTGACTACATCAAGAATGCCGGGCGGGTTTGAACCTCTAGGGACTGCCGAATGTAGAAACACAGGGTTACCGGTCAGGAACAGATATCTGGTCAGGTTGAAGCCCGGTTCGATGGTGTGGTTAGTCGGAGTTAACTATGGATACATTCCATTCCAGAGAGCATCGACTTCGGTAGGTAGGGAATATTTCCCACAAAGCAGATGATCATCGATCCCGCTCTCCTCAGCGAACTCTAGAGAGAGACCGACTCCGTTCTCCCCGTCATCACTCTTCCTACAAGCACCGTCATCGCCGCCACTCTCGGTCTCCAGACCGTCGAGCCTCCCCGCACTATGAGGCGAATCGCGCGCGCACCCTTCGTGACGACAACGGGCTCGGCAAAAAGAGTAGGTACAGTCACACCCACAGCGAAATCTGTGTTTTTTGCCTCCCCTGATTCGAACACCGACAAACTCTACATTGTCGACAGAAAGGGCGATCGGTCTGTCCTCAATTATGGGACCGTACATCCTCATGACATTCACATTCCTTCGTACCGTCGAAATGGTTCGGGCCAGATGCTGGGTCTACCTGGGAACTTGATCATTGACCGCGATCACCCAGGCCCTGACACCTAGATGCCATCTTTTTGACTTGATTGAAAGCAAATGTAAGAAATCAGGACAGAACCATGAAATATAGATGCAACCAAAGAGCAAATGTGCATCAAGGAATGCCCCGAAATAACGATTTGGCCCGCTCGTCGGCTGTCGATATGTAGTCTATCTGTCCGGTTGTAGAACCATCCACCAGCGCTATTCATTGCAACCATTACAATGTAGGAGCTGGTAAGTCGGGACACTCCCATGTTGGCTATGTTATATAGCAAAACACTGATGAATGAAAAAGCTCCATACCCTCCGATGACTCTGACTTGCTCCCTCTTTCTCACCTGCAAACCTAAACAGGTAGCCGAAACACACCCAGCAAAGGTGAGTCCGAGGGAAATCCACCGGGATATCAGCTTACTTCTGGAATCCAGAAATAAGACCGACAGCGAGGTCGCCCATATGTGTAAAATAATCCCGACGCGGTCCAAGTAAAAGCAAAAGGAAGGGAGCTTCCTCTTCGAGTGGCAGAGAGATGATATAATGAAACATACAACGTTGAAGGACATGGAGAAAATGGCAATGTAAGTATCGGGCTTACTCGAACCGAATTGATAGACGAAGATGATGAATATGAGAAGGATTCCGCTTCCGCATAAATGAAGTCGTGGATCGACAGAATTCGCGGTCTTGAGAAGTTCCCTGCCCAACTGCTTATCGCGAAAACGTCTAGCAGAGGTAAATTTTTCCGACATGAGAGGGGTACACAGAGACATCATGTCAAATTCCAGTGGTTTGAAAAGATTGTTGTACGGAAGAGCTGGTCTATCGGTGACACCTCTGTTTTAATATAGTAATACTCCGCCTTGGGCCCATGACCTATGGCAAGCGTAGACCGCTCTGGAGCGCGAGATGAGTTTCAATCGGGAGCAATTTCCCAAACATTGTACGGTGTATTGGCATCGACCTCTGTTTTTTTGTGATCTTGGGACGCCCAGAACTAGCAAATGCCTAAGTCTGGTGCCTTTCCTGGGTAGCTTTTCGTAACATAGTACGAAATTTCTGACATAGTCCCCACCAGTATATTATCCTTCGTTCATCATATACAACAGTTTATTATGTAGGAGGTCACTCCGTAACTATAATCAGAACCCACTTCTTGGTCATCGAGATCGGTCCGCATCCAATCGGAAGACTGCGAACTTGAGGCCTCGGACATACGGGGCACTAATGGGGTGACAACTAGTCTGAATTGCCAATTTGATACTACGTAACGGAGGCACGAGATATGGTATCCCCCAGCCTACCATCACGTAGGCCAGAAAGCGCTTTCGGGGGACACGCTCAACAGAGTCGCGGATGTTCTGAAGAGTCATCTGGCTTTGTGAGGATCGACTGAGCGCAGCTGGTGCTGGCGGAGTATTCGATGGAGCACTTCGAATGAAGCCTCGAGAAACTGCAATGTTGCCTTCTGAGGCTGGAGTAGGGGTACCAGTCTACGGAGAAGATAGGTACTTTGCGTTGTGCGAGTACGGGC
Source organism: Penicillium simplicissimum (assembly GCA_024706585.1). NCBI lineage: Eukaryota > Fungi > Ascomycota > Eurotiomycetes > Eurotiales > Aspergillaceae > Penicillium > Penicillium simplicissimum. The sequence continues at coordinate 261,367 of JAMZTW010000078.1, forward strand.
CTGGGTCAGAGGCTCCAGTTTGTTCGGCGGTGGCCTTTCCGAAAGTTGGTCTTATCGACGAACAAACATCGCCTATGTTCCTCTTCTATACTTTTTGGAAGGCAGCGTTGTGTAGGTTGTTTCAAACAGAATATCCGTCATTGTTCCCTCCGTCTGTGAGGCAATGGTGATTGTTTCATTTGTCTGTTCCAAGATGACTTCCTGGAAAGCCCTCTGCATGCCAAACAGGAGGCCGAACACCATGGTTGACTCGTCACGCACGAACTGTGCGAACTGGTCTCGGTTGATCCGTCCATCGCGAAGGAATTGCTCAGGCTGGTCGGGCTGTGCAGCAAAGCGTAGAGTGTCTGATCCAGCTTCTTCGTTCAGGCATTCGGGGAAGGTCGGGTACATGTCAGAGCGTTCACGTTGGAAGCTCACGCGTCGGGTTGTGTGGCCTGGTGTGGCATCGGGATCGTCGGTCGAGGAAGGTCGAGCCATCGCGCGGCGTCGATTCGGTTGATTCAGGGTTCGGTTCGTTGAGTCAAAATGAAAATGGAAAAAAAGGGCTCGTGACGTGCAGTACGCGACGATGACGCTGCGCCTGCTCGTGGCCGTCAGCCAAGAAAGAAGAATGATGATGTTGAGTTTTGGAACTGTGTGTTTTGAGAACTCTCTCCCCTTCTCGTAGAGACGTGTTTCGTTGCCTCACACCGTCCGCCCCCAGAATAAGATCGGCCGGAGCATATTTACCACAATTCCATTCATGATAGATGAAAAGGCCCAGTGGGAAAGCACAGCGGGTTGTGAAGAGAGATGAGTGCGCGATTCCCAACAACTTCAGCGCAAACAGATCGATTGGTACGAATACTCAACGAGCTCGCGGGCGGGTAGACTGTTAACTGATATCTGCTAGGGGGAGCACGTAGGAGTCGTGGGATATTGAAAACTACCTAGCTAAATCAACGGTAATTTTCCTAGTAATCGTAAGTAAAGGATCGAACCAATTACGCAGAAAACCCTGCCTGAATAACGGACGATATAACCACGGACAACTGATTGTTTATCAGTACTAATGGACGGCGCTTTGAAGTTATACTGAATAGTTAGACGACAGGACCGATAACTAAAGGGCGGTTCCTCGGCTTCCTATAATTATGTCATTCCACAGAGACAGTAGCAGCAACTAGTACAGTTCTGTATAGCAAGCCATGAAATTAGCTTAACGTAAACTTCAAGTAATCATATTGCAGGTTCAGTTAAGCAACGGTCACAGCTTGCAGCATTAATGAGAAAGCGAGCATACTATACTGAAAAAAAGACTCTTTCACCTTTCCTCTTGTCAAGACGGTTCGGCGTAGTGTACGCCTACGCACAGGAGGCAGTCCGGGAAGGCAAGTAGTCTTGATATCATAGAGATCTCTAAAGAAGAAAGAGGCGACAGGGAAAGCAGACGCCTCTTATAAGGTAGGCCAGGCAGACAAACAGCGCAAAGCCTGCCAAACAGGAGCCTACCGAAGGGAAATCTCCATCTCCATGGGACTTCTTTCAACTTTGATTATTCAAAACGGAAGTAAGTCCTAGTAAGAGTCATGTATTGTCAGAAGAGGGTTGAACGGCGTTTGGATCTGTACAAAGAAGAATTTTGAGCAATGTTTCGACTCAGCCTATATCCCCTATCTACCTAATCAGGAATGAAGCTATGTTGCTTGTGTAGAGCATCAGGTATTGACAGATCCATCAGGGCGTTTAGCTAATCTTGTTTAAAACATGAAAACTGACGTTCGGAACAGCAGCAGCCATCGTGGGTACATGATATCCTCGATCTTCAAGCTAGACAGGTAACTACTGAGATCACACCTTCAGTACCTATTTCGAGAATGAGGTGAGTATTCGAGCGATTTGGCACTTGCTAAGCCAGTTTGACTGGTTGTCTACGCGAATGATAGCTCGTTCTAATCATCTTGAACTAACATTGAAGAATACACCTAACCTTATGCATCCATGAAACCAGCCAGAATGGAAAGTTTTGGTAGGGGACGCGCCCTGTATAAATGCATAATTCTCTTGGGATGGTTCCAAGGTCCCTCCAAGAGCTGCCCCCATACAGACGGATATGTTGCCGAAGTTGAGATACCTTCAATCTCTCATTTCCTTTTGACAGGTGTGTTCAACTCTTCCACGGCATTAGAACTGGGACCTCGTTCTCAACTTATAATTCACTCTGTTGATGATCGCAACTTTTACTACCTCACGGGCTTTGAGGTCCTGGCTAAGCTGATTAGCATCCGTCGGGCCCATCAACCCGCAATTTCCACTTGGGTTAAATTGGGGAGGAGCGCCCCGAACGGACTCCCCGCGACTCCAACATCTTGCACCAAGTTACCAACAACCCCAACCACCGACCGCGCCCTGCGCATCTAAGCTACAATTGCACGCCCAGTCCTCCCTATACTCATTGTCTCCCTCCCGCCATCTGCAAGGCATGCTGCAGGCGCAGTAACACCCCTTCCTCCCTCGCCCGGCCACGTTATCCGGACCGCGGACACCCTCGATCCCTCCCATCATGTGTGTTCAACTTCAAGCTGTCATGCGACCTCCAACATCAACCGCGCAGCTAACATGCCTCCCTCCACCAGGACCGTCTTCTCCCTAATCATCATCAACAAGGCCGGCGGTCTGATCTACCAGCGTGAGTACCAGGCCGGTCTGCGCAGCCTCTCCACCAACGACTACCTTGTTCTCGCCGGTACCTTTCACGGGTATGCCTACCACCTGACTCTCAGGATCTTCCTCTTGCCTGAGTGAACACTCGCTAACAAGCATTGACAACAGTGTCCACGCCATCACCCGCTCCATCACCCCCAAACTCCCCCTCGCCCCGACGTCGCCCGCCCTCACATCGCCCTCCGGCAACGCGCCCGTAGGATACAGCTATCCCAACCCCGGCGTCCCCGCGTCAGGTCTGGAGCATCTCGAGACGGAAAAGTTCCGGTTGACATGCTTCCAGACGCTGACGGGGACCAAGTTCTTGCTCTTTACGGACCCGATGACGGGCAATGTGGAGACGATCATGAATAAGATCTACGAGCTATATGCCGACTATGTGATGAAGAATCCGTTCTATCAGCTGGAGATGCCCGTGCGATGTGAGGCGTTTGATCGACATTTGGGGGCTTGGTTGCGAGGGCGGACATGAGCAGTCCAGCTGTGGAGTGGTTATAACACTGCTGCAACTAGGGAGGAGAGGTGGGATGAAGTCTGTGATGACCTTACGAACTAGACATTTCCTTTTTTTTCAGTTCTTTTCATTGCTGTGTACCGTACTAGAGGAGACCAATGCCCCGACTGTGCATAATACCAATCAACATCAACTGAGATGACTTTTCCGTTCCCGTACAGTGAGTTGTGTCGGTCTACCTCCAAGACACAAGGCAAGCAGAAGGGGGCATCGGCTTTCCAGTATACAGGGACAGGAACATTAAGAAGAAAACAGGAGTAAACGCCGGGTATGCATCATAGATCGCTTCCATGGAAAGAGGAATTCTACGCAGTGTCCATCTTGTCCTCATCCTTCTTGTCCTTGTCACCACTCTCCTCGGGGATATTGCCCAACTCCGTCTTGCCCTCAGCCGCCTCCCGCTCCCGCTTCTCCTTGTCTTGTCGGTTCTTCTCTTCCTCCAAGGATAGCCGCAATGCGAATGCCAGCTCAGGGTCGTTCTCCGCGGCATCCTCAAAGTTGAACCCAGCCTCGTCACCACCACCTCCACCGGCACCACCAGTGGGAGCATTCTCGCCGGCCAGGATGGGGGTTGTTTGGAGCTCTTCGCTCAGCAGATGAGGTCCTGGAGGGATGATGGCGAGGTAGGAGTTGTCACCGCTTGACACATTATCCACAAAAGCCTCCAGCTTCTTAGTTTGATCGGACTCCAGGTCACCGAATGCCACCACGTCGATCGAGACATTGTTCTTCTTCATCTTCTTGGCCAGCTTGACCAGGGTCTTCTCATCCTCTTCGATCGGGGAGCAGGAGAATACGATGATTCGTTGCCGTTGAGATTTCTCGGATCGGTGCTTGAGGGCCAACTGGATCGAAGCTCGGTTAGATTGAAAGACCGCAGCGTCCGTTTCTGGAGGTCTTCACTTACACCGGCGACTTGAATACTGGAGCTCAGGTGCGACGTCCCGTGAATCTTCGTTCTGTGTAGACCTGCCAGAATGCTGCCGAAATCTGTGGTGAAGGTGGATAGCACTTCGGGGCCCTTGCCGCCCATGCTCATCAGACCGACAGCCGACTGGGGGTGTGCGCGCATCTTGACGCTATGGATGATGCTGACAGCATCCACTTGAGCTTGCCACCGGGTTGATCTGTGGGTTCTTCGGGTTAGACGATGTCGGAGATGGCGGAAGGACGAGGATCTCACGTGTAGTCTCCATTGCGACTGCTTTCGCTGTTGTCGACACTGCAAGACAGGGTTAGCAGGGCAGTTTGAGCTCGAATTCAGGATAACGACTAACATGATCATCGTAGCTTCGAGCGACATGATGGCGGGATATGACGAGGAATCGTGGGAAAAGGGTATTGGGGGGATTGAAAGAGATAGGCAGGGTCGAGGGACGGCGGTGATGACGATGAGGTGAAGCTATGGATTCTGCCAGGCAACTCCGCCCGGGGTGTTGTTTGTTATGGCTCCGCGCCTCCACACTACGTGAATGTCTGTCCTCTACTCCAGTCCAGTTCTTCGACCCAAACCAATCTTTCACAATGGCTACTATGAAACGCAAAGCTCCAGAATTTCTTGATGCACCAGATGCTACGCCTACTGGACGACCAGTCAAGAAGCTGCGTCTTACACAGAGCCAAAAGCAAGCCCTGATTGACAACCTCCAGCTTGAAAGTACGTCGATGAGAGGGGTTTATTGACACTAGGCTGGCACTGACGAATCCCAGTCACCGAGCGTGCTCGGAAGCTTCGTGCACAGTATGCTCTTCAAGCACATGATCTTCGCTCTCGCATTGAACGACGCGTCAACCGGATCCCCGTCTCTCTGCGCAAGGCCAACATGGGTGAGCTTCTGGAGAAGTACTCGGCCCCAGCCCAAGCAACCTCGCCTATTCGGAGAATTTCCCCAGCAAAGGTTTCACGCGCACCCATGTCCATTGATCAAGCTCTCTCGCCTGCTGGTACTCGCGACGGTCGGACTCGACGCATAAGGTACGACTAACCTCCCAAGTCAATTGAGACTAACCACTGACCCTCTTACCCAGTACTGAGGGCCACTACTCCGACAAAGAGAATGCACCGGCTGGTGGCACTCCTGAGGGTTTGAAGAACCCCAAGCGTCGTGGCAAAGCTCCCGCGGTGGGCGGCGCATCCCGCGTCGTATCACAGGAAGTGCGAGGCCATGACCACCGAATCCTGTCCCCCAAGTCCCTGAACTCTCGAACCTACCCACAATCCCCATTCCGTGCCTCTCCCGAGAAAGGGCAGCCATCATACATGTCCCGACCGACCTCACCACTCAAGCCATCCAGCCCTCTGCGGGCCGCCGCTCCTGGTTCTCGTCCTCGTGGTACCACCATATCCACCGTCAGAGACAACCAAATGTCTACGCAAGCCAAGAAGACAACAGCGCGCTCTGCGACCGGCCCCCGTTCTGTCAAGTCTCCTCTGCCGCGACCAGCCACCCGTCAGGGCGAACGGAAGAACAGCTTCTCGTCCACCACATCTTCAGGCACAACCGTCACAAAACCTACGCGCACTGGAACCGGCGCGAGGAAGGCGACGGCAGGATCTACCACAACTGCCAAGAAACCCGCCGTCCCTCGGGCTCACGCTGCATCGCTGGCTGTGAAGAAGACTGCAACTTCTGCCACTGCGTCCACTGTGCGGAAGACTACCGCCCCAGCATCCACAATGGACAACTCAGCTCGCGGGACAAGAGCCCTACGTAAGCGTGTATAGTGGAAGGACTCCGATTAGATGTCATTATTGACGATGGATATGTTGATTTGAAGGCGGTGTTAGTTTTCCCAGTGATGTTGCTTTTGAGCGTGGAGTATTGTCGTTACGCGCAGGAGATTGTACCTGTGGAGTGTTGCTCCATTTTTTCGTTTATTTTATTGGGCTGGTATCATCATAGGTATATGCATCAAGTTGAACTTGTTTGACGATGGAAGTGATCCATGACCCAAAGCTTTCAAGGCACTTCCATAGCCCAGCTCTAGGTTGAGGCTGCAGTGGAGCTGGCATCTCGCCGCAAGCATAGGTTTTTGTCTAAGTCTACCCTGAATCAGGCACAATAGGTAGTTAACGCTGCCTCATTACGCTAATACGTGAAATTAGGTACTCCACTAGGTGTAATAAACTTGGAAGGAATGTGTGGGCGCAGCCGAGGGAATAAACACTACTGTATATCGCACTGAGGATCGCAGCCCTCTCTACGGACCGAACTGTCTGCTGTACCTAAGTACTAGGTAGGCCTATATAGTAGGTCCTATGTACCTTTTGCTTTCCAACGGAAACAACAATGGAAGTTAATTTCAGGGATAGGCAAGATAGGATATGTCAATGGGTTTGGGTATTGTGCATGGAGGCCTCGACATATCCATAACATTACATGTAGTGATTATGATCGACATTTCTGCTGGTCCCTTTATTTATATCGGACAACCAGAATGTCCGACTGTCTTGCCAACTGATTGGTGCGGTGCGACGCGTCCCAGGCTGACCAGCTCGACTGCAAGGTTGGCACATCACATAGACGATAGCTGATAGTATTCGTTTTTAATCCAGTAAAGATTGCCTCCAGGGCTGGAATCTTGCAAGAGTATTCCCAGTGGACTGCCGGAGCCTCTTTATTACCACCAGTTGCCTCTCTGCAGGACTCGCTCATCTTCTCTATTCACTCAAGTTCTAGTCTTCGACTCAGGAACGACGTGTTTGGAACTCGTGCAAGTGAGGTATCGTCCTGGATTCCTGGGTTCTAGAGAGAGTCTCGATGGCATTCTCCGTCGCGTGGTTCATCGCCCTCGTGGCAGTTCTCATCGCGTTCAACGGGAAAGAGCGACCACATATCTATCTCTGACGCCTTATCCCTCAATACGATTATCTCCGTGTAGGCGTGCAAGTCCTCCGTGGTATTTGTGGTGAATGAAGCAATCAGTCAGCTGAAATGGATTTGGTTTCAAGATCGGAGAGAATTGATCGCCATGCAAGGTATTGGAAGGAATGTCTTCCCGAGGGAAAATTCCTATGAGCTTTTATTTGGTGTTTCCTTTCCTCACCTAGGCGAATCCTTTTCATCAAGGCTAGATCAGAAATAGATTCCACCTAAAAAACATGCTTTCGGTGGGCCTTCTGCAGTGGAAGGCAGGCCTGATTGACCGATGGTTATCGCGCGTGTAGGAATGGATATAGTGAGCCTAGAAATCCTCGAGGATTGAGATTATCCATCCACATCCAGCATCAGGTAATTCCAAGGCTGTTCTGGAACTCCCAGTCCCATTAAGATAGAGCGCAAAGGCCCCACAATGTAATGAAAAAGCTACTGTACGACCGAAGACTCAGCACAGGTATCATTAATTGCAATCATGATGATCGCAACGGTGTCTGAAGAAAGGGTGCCATGGATCGATGCTAGATCATCGGATCTGGAAGAAGAAGGGTAGAAACAAAAAAAGAAAAAAAAAGGGACACAGAAAGGGAACGAACCAAGGTAAAACCCGGAGCCTGGTTCGAGAGAGAAGAATTCGAGACGACACGGAAAAGAGCATGGACTCTGACAAAACATGTCCGTAGTGAACGAAAGCAAGAAGATACATACATGGCTCCAACAGTGGACGGTTCAGGGATGGGTGGGTATGAAAAGAAAAGAGAAATGAGAAAAAGGACAGGTAGTAGCAGCCATGCATTGGGAAAGGATGGATGGGGTATGTAGGAAATAGGTACACCAAAGGTATCGGGACCAATCGAGAAGGATAATTCACTTTTGGTTGAGAATTTTGAATGATGTAGAACGAGAAGAGGAGATAACTCCGCCGGCCAAACCTGTCAGTCGAGATGAGATGAATGGACATGGTTTAGGGCTGTAATGAGAAGAAAAAAAATGTCGACCAGAAACGGAAAACGCTCAGCACGCCCCCAAAGAGATAAAAAAAGAAAGCAGTACACCCTGGCCCGTCCCCGATGGCGCCAGTTGGGAGATGCAATATGCAGACATCGAGGTTAGTGGCTTGATCATAGCCGTGCGGGCAAAAAAAAAAGAACGAAATCCAGCGAAATCTAACCAGTGACACCCATGGCGCCAGGACTGGGTCGTGGGCGGTAGGGGAGGCCTTGCTGCCCATCTGAACCACCTTGACTGTCGGAGCTATGACTGCGTTCACGGTGATAGGCAGCTGGAGGGGGCCCGAAATCAAGACCAGCTTGCGGCTGGGCACTGGCTGAGTGGGAGTGGCCACTGGGTCCTGGAACATGACGAACCGAGCTTTGCATCTGCCAAGCGGTATCCTGAGAGGGGTCGGTCTCAATACGAGCAGAGGCTGGAGTGCTCGGGTTCCGATGGTTGTTGATGGTAAAAGTATCCGCGCCTCTATCAGGCCTTGTGGAAAAGCTGCCTCGCGCAATGTCACCATATCGCTTCAAGATGTCTTTGGAGGTTACTTCGGAGTTCTCCTTGAAGAGGGTGGGATCACTCAGAACAGCTTGCAAGTCCTCCGGAATCTAGCAGAATACAAAGTCAACATAAAGATTCCCCCAGGCCGGAGAAGAGTATGGGGGTACATACCTCGCACATAGTATCGTTGTATGTGATCAGCGCATTGACCGCTTCAATGGCTAGGAAACTCTCATCCACGGTACCGTTCTTGGTATTCGGGTACAGGATGTTAGGTGACATGACGGTAGCCAGGTTGTGTATGTCCATCTTGCTACCAGATTCCTCGTCAATGTGCGAGAAGGATGATGTCCAGTTGAGGAAGGTAAAGAGAACCTCCATTGTATCGCGATGCGCTTTGGGAAGGAGACAGCAGGCCAAATGTAGCACTCTCTTCTGCTTCTCGGGGTCGGACAGTTCTGTTGATAGTCGTTAGCGTTGTGTGCCAGGGCCAATATGGGAGGATCGACTTACTCTGCGAAGCAACGAACAGACGGTGCAACTTGAAAGTCATCAAAGGGTCCGGCATTTCGCGAAGGAATTTCTTCAAAAGTGCTGCAATCTGGACTGGACCTTCTTTCGTCATGTCAACCTGGTCGTACTTGGTATCGATCAACTCGGCAAGTTCTTTGAGACGGCGGATATTGCCGTTCTTCCGGAAGACACCCTCAACCGACATGTCCATCTGGCGCATAGCGGAAACGGCATCATCGACGAGTGCTGGAATCCGCAAAGCACCGGGACCAACTCCGTGTCCAGACTCAGTACCCTCCTTCTCTACCAAGTATTCAAGCGGAACACCAAAGACTCCCTTCTTTTTGCCCTTCTTCTTCTCATCCTTGAAAGCACGTCCGAAAATATTCCAGATGGTGGGCTTTCGGGATTCAATCAACGAGAGCAGCTCTTCCATGCTGAACTGTCCGTCCAGCAGCGGTTCCATAGACAAAACAGCGACATGGCGGACGATGAAGTATTCAAGGGCCGTTAGCTCAGAGAAGTAGCGCTTGCCACGAGTCGACGAGTCGACGAGCATATCCAGCTGGTTCTTTGACATTTCGCGGGCGTGTCCTGGCTTGTAGGTGGGCATTCCTTCCATGGTTCCCACAAGCTTGCTACCGGCGTGGCGGTATGCGTTGGGTCGCTGCTCTTTGGCCTGTTCAGCGGCTACGATACGCGGAATATCGTCCAAAGTGAGGGCATCCTGGGCACCGAAAGTCAAATCTCTCACAGGTTCGCCGTTTGCATCTCGTTCTTCAACGATCTGGAAGCCAGGTCCACGATGGTCGCTGCCATCGTTACCAGAAGAGCCTGGCCGGACACTCCGACCTTCTGGGCCGTCGATGATTCGCGAGGCGCGAGCTTTCTTGTATGTCGTGGACAGAGTGCGTTCATTGCGAAGGGAACGCAAGCGACGCATTTCACCGACAGTCTGCTCAAGGGACGACTCTTCAAACCCACCTCGCGCACCACCATGAGACTGAGAAAGAGTATTTCGACGAGGATCACGGGGTTGAACGCGGTATCCATCTCTGTCCTCGTTGCCCTCTAAGGTGGGGTCATCTAAATCGAGGGACGAAACGGTCAGAACAATTCAGATGCTGCATTCGGATGGAAAAGGCTTACCAGATGTGGCAGGAAGTGTCCCTCCAGCACGAAGAACTGCCAGAAGGCGTGCAAGGGCAACTCGCAATAGGAAGACGAATTGCTGCAACTTGGTGACCTGAATGAAGCGGGCTTGGGCCTCTGGACCGAGTTTGCGCTTGTCAGCGCAGGCTGTGCAGTAAGTGCGCTTCTCGCCTTCACTCCACAATGCGTTTGAAAGATCAAAGGTCAAATCTTTCGCGCATGCGGAGCATGCCAGATGAGGGGGTTTCATGTGCCAGCGCTTCTCTCCGTGACGGACACACTCATCATCAATGGGCTCCTTGCATGAGATACAGCAGTCGGAAAGCTGGTCGGCTAAACCCTCGACACCAGCACTAAGATCAATGGGCGCATTCTCATCTTCCGGCGGGGCGAGAGACTCTTGATCAGCTAGGTGTGCGAGGAAATTGTGCAGGCCGTCCGGTGCCGACTGATCCCGCTCCAGCTTGAGGGCACCTTGGAGGCCGATCCGAATGAGTAGCTTGAGGTAATGAGCCAGACCAGTCACCAGCGAAAGCAGCTCCTGGGTAACACCGAGCTTGCGGACACCAGTTTCTTGCGTCTTGGATAGGAGCGCGAAAAATGCGACGATCTTCTTGCAGAGCAGCTTCGCCTCTCGACCATATGAGAGATCTGAGAAACGGCAGTTAGCGAATGCAAAACGCGAAAACGGAATCTTCTGCCAAACAGTGAGACCTACCCTTCACACCGTGAGACTTGATGTACAATGCCAGTTCGTCGACTGCAGCAAAAAGAATTTCCACGTGTGCGATGAATCGTCTGGCCACGATTACGCCGTCGATGTATTCTCCATTGCTGACGTGCAGCAGCATGTCAGAGATACACGCAGCGGATGACTCCTCGAAAGAGGAGAGGGTGCTCCAGATGTTGTAGACCTTCTCCTCCATCGAGTCCTCCTCTCGGCGAATGCTTTCGCGCTCCTCGGGGGTGGCATCGGCGTCGACAGGGGGCGGTTCCCAAGGTTGACCTGCGGGGGATAGTCGAACATTCCAAAACTTATGGATCATGTAACACTCCGGGTGCCAGTGCTGGTTCTGGCCATTGCGGAAAATCTCAACAAATTGCTTGAGAATTGCGGTGTGACATCCATGGCAACGTTGCGCAAACTGAGTCGAGTAATGGAAATGGCAGTAGACTTTGCCTTCATGTTCATAATAAGAGTCCTGGGCACCGAAGACTGTCGGACAGACTGAGCAGGTGAAATGCTCAATGTGGTACTTGCGATCTAATGCGGTAATGTACGAGCCACGGAGGGCACCTCCACATTCGTGGCATAGAAGGTTCAATCGTCGAAAGTAGTCTGTCTCGCAAAGGGGAAATTGGCGGGACCCGTCATCGGAGTCGACAGGGAAAAACTTGGAGGCTACAATTTCACCGCAGTCCTACGGGGGAAATGTGTCAGTTCTGGATCGCAAGAGAGACAGATGGAAAGGGAGAGGTAGAGGTAGAGCGGGCAAGGCTTTGTGCGCGCAAATATATCGCATACCTCGCATTTGAAACACTCCAGATGGAAAGTGCCGCCCAAGGCGCGCACAAATTGCCCAGTCAGGGGTTCATTGCACTTTTGGCAAACGCGCGACGAGCCGGGAGACTTATTATGAGGCCGTCCATTCGGGCGCGATCTATCTCTCACATTCGACCGATCCCGGAACCCTGGTTGCTCGGGTTCCAGGCCCCGCGGGGATCGGTCCTCTGGACTCAAAGGACTGTGATTTCCCGCTGTGCGGGTGGAGGGAGAATCAAATGGCGGAATCAGACTGTCTTCGGGGGAAGTCGGTGTGTTTTTCTGATAACTCCCTCCATAGCCCGAGGTGTTGAGGGTGGGGGTCGGCTTGCCTGCGACCAAGCTGGCCGGGAGTCCACCAGGGGGCATATTGGTCCCCCTTCAGAGATGAAGGATAAAGAATTGTGGGCACGGTGGTAGGGAAGATACAGCATGCACTTTCAGTGAGTAGGTAATGAGTGAATGGAAGGGACGGGTGGAGGTGATGTTGATGTCTCTCGGTAAACACCACAGGATCGCGGGAAAAATACGAAGATGCTCTAGCGCGTGCTAATTCATAGCGGAAGGGATCAGTTAGTATAGCCGGCTTATTGTCTTTTGGGTGTCTTTGAGGAGGCAGTGGATCTCGAGTCCAGGGTGCAGAAACTCTCACTCACCCTCACGCCATAAAGGGACGCCACGCGGGGAAAAGGCGACGAAGGATGGCGGCTCAATGAAGGAGTGACGGCGCGCGCGACCACCCAGTGAGTTCGCGGAGGATAGTAGTAATCAGATTGAAGCCAGAGCAATACCTCAGAGCGCACAGGTGTGGACCACGACGCGGGGGTGGCAGCGGAGGAAGAGGCTGGGAGCTTTGGGAGCAGAGCCAGTGCAGGCGACCGAAGCCACGAGCAAAAGATGGGGTTGGATCACAAGGAAATTAGGCTGTGCTGGCAAGGGATAGGAGAGCCCCGAGTTGTCGAGAATAATAAGGGAGTCGAGGTAAAGCGAGTCTGGATTCGAGGGAGGAGGGGTGGGTTAGTCGACGGAGGTGGGCTGGGGGGTAAAGTACTAAAGAGAGGAAGATGGAGAAGGTTTGAGTTGGGCAGTTGTTGCCCCCTCTCTCTCTCTTTCGGGTCTCCCCTGCTACTTAGCACTGGGGCATCGTCACTGGTCTGTTCAAGCCGACAGCGGGCCTTCGCGTTCCAACTGGCGCCCCCAAATCAGGGCCCGGGTCACGTGCACCCACACCGCCCCGTCGGTGCTCTCTGCTATACTTAGCAGTCCAGTAAGTCCAACAGCAAGGCAGATATACCATCTTGAATAAAGTGATCCTGGATTTTGATCCAAGTTATCAATTAGTGTCCAAGGGAGACTGGACCTTTGTTCAAATCGTGGTCCATCATATCTAGCATAGTAGTATATCAGGCCTCGTTGCTGGTGCTTTTCCGCCGTACCTGGACCCGCTTGAACCACCCCAGCACTGTCCATGGCTCCTCTCGTTTAGCCTTTTTATAGCATCAGTCTCACAGCAGCGCAGTCATTTGAGCCGCTGCATGACAACTGCAAAGGGAAAGGTTACGATTTATATCCCCGACAACGAATCATGCTCCTCCTGGGTACCCAAGTCATCGTTCATGGGGATATGTTCTTAATCTATTTTATTATTCCCGAGGGTCCACTCTTCCAGCCACGATCCACCGTCTTCCGGGCAGAGTCCCAAGGTCATGACAAACTGTAAATGCTTGGAATGGACTTGGGAGAAATAGACAAACATGAAACATGCTCAAAATTTCCTCTGTCTTCTGAGTGAAGCTCTGCTTTAACGACCCTTCTTGCGACTCCTTGATGGGAAATTCATCTACTGACCAGAGACCAATCGACAGACTATTTCCCACGGTTCCAATGTTGATTTGTGGCTTCGGGGACTCAACTTACTCCAGCCCGCAACCACAACTCGTAACCAGGCGGTCAGCTAGGCGGTATACTAATCTCCGTCAAAATGTCCAGCATCCTTCCCCTCCAGAAGCCATTGACGGTAGATATCCATAAAGAAAATGCAATTGAACTCACGGTTTCGAATCGCAGGCTCAGAAGACAGTGTTTCTGAGGGCAAGGGCCAATGAGATGGTCTATATATCTACATCCATATACTTATCCAGTAACCGATCCAAAGGAAAGTCCGCCGCTCAAAAGGGCTGAAATGGAAAGTTCCTATGTCACCTCAACATCTCGGGTAGCTGCCTATTTAGACAGCCGTCACTTCTGACGCGCATCTATAAGTCGCGCTCTTCCACCACCCACCACCCTGGCCAGTCTTTTCTTCTCTATCACCATCCATCATTCACCCCGCATCGCTGGCCTTCTCTGGAAACAGCCTCTGCGGGTACGCAGGTTTGCACCATGGCGGACCAGTGTGCCCTCCGTGTGATGCGCGTAAGTAGAACTGAAGAACGAGAGCTTTGGGTATCACGACCTCACTGACTGACCCGGACACAGGAGCTGAAACAGTTCGCCAAAAATGATGATTTTGGTATTTTCTGATCCTGAGCTTCATATGGGCAACCAGCTAACAGAAACTCCAGCTATCGCCGTCTCATTCACGGAGAGCAACACTCGTGAGATCAAGGCTCTCGTCGTCGGACCTCCGGATACCCCCTATGCTTTGGGCTTCTACGAGGTGAGTTGTCGTCCGGACGATTTGGATTTTTCAAGGACTCTGATTGTACGTCAATCTTTTAGTTTCTCATCACAATTCCTCCCGGTAAGCATATCACATTGGCTCACGGTCGAACATCACAAGATAAGAACTCACTAATATGAGGCTCTCTAGAATACCCCGAGAAGCCACCCAGTGTTCTGCTGCTAACGACGAACCGGGGGAGAACTCGTTTTGGCCCAAACCTCTATGCAGGTGGGAAGGTTTGCCTGTAAGTACTTCCCTTTATCAAAAGATCTCGAGAACCCTGGTCTAACGTGCTTGAAAAGGTCTATCTTGGGGTAAGAGCCAGCTCTGTTATAAGCCCGGTCATTGCTACTCAGTACATTTGTTGACCGTCCTCACAGCACCTGGCATGGCCAGTCGAATGAGCAGTGGTCCCCTGTCCTCGGTCTGGAAACGGTCCTGCGCTCCATCCAGAGCCTTTTGGCCCCCAAGCCCTACAATTTGGAGCCAGGATTTGAGAACAATCATGACGAGGAGAAAAGTGAACTTTACAATGCAAAGGTAACAGAAGTTCCGAGGAATCGATCTCACCCCGTGAATGACAAAGCCGTATAGAGGAAAGGCGAACCCGATGGCTGATTTGCGCTCTTAGATTCACCACGAGAACCTCCGGTTGAGCGTGATCACACCCCTTGAAAATGCATATTGTATCAAGCCCCCAAAAGCCAGCGGCGATTTCATTCAGCGATTGTGTCCAGGTCAACGCCAGAGTTCTGGCAAGCCACCAGAGCTTGAGCACCCCTTTGTGGACACATGCAAGAAACGATTCCTATGGTATCTGGAATCGTACAGGATGGCAATTCAAAAGGGCCTCGATAATAAACATGGGAAAATTCACCAGTCTTTCACTCAGATGCCGTTCGAGCACCCGGGCAATACCATGACTGGTACATGGAACTACGAGGAGCTGCAGAAGCGCCTGGAGACCCTCGAAAAGTGCATCATGGAGGAGACTGAGAAATGGCCAAAGCGCGGGCAGAACCTGGTTTCGACGGATGCTCCCCTTGCAGCAAGCCTTCGCGCACAGTTTGACCAGATCTTGGTGGAGCTCATCCGTCGCACTGAGGGAATGGTGACCCTCGAGCTCGTGGATGACAACCCCTTCCTGTGGCGCCTGATCTACCACGGGCGGCCCATGACCCAATACGACGGAGGCGTCTTGAAGGTGAAAATTTACATCAGTCCCAACCATCCTGCCGAACAGCCGCGAGTCCTCCTGGAGACCCCGCTGTACCACGTTCGTGTCTCGCCCCTGAACGTGCTCATCTACCTTCCCCTTCAGGCAGATGAGATGAGCCGCCATATTGACGGCATCATCAGTTCTCTGGAGGAGGAGAAGCCGCCCGTCAATCCCATGATGACGGTAAACCCCGAGGCAAGTGCCCTCTGCTGGGGATCCCCGGAGGAACAGCGACAGTATCGTCGCAAACTCCGCCGCTCGGTCGCTGCCACTCTTGAGTAAGTTTGCCAGTTCCCTTTCTTCCACTTTGACCACGAGCTGCGTATTCGTCAAGAGTCATGCTGACGGAGCTAAATCTCTGACAGGGCGCTTTGATCGGGAGGGGGTAAGTGAAAGAAAGGTGGCTCACTCCTGGCCCAATGGTCATCGGATACTCAGAGACACGATCCCCGGAATGATAAACGATTGCATGTATCATGAAGTGTCTAGCAGTTTAGCCATCAATAGCTCAAAGCGTTCTTCGCTGTCCATCACAGCTAGTAAACCAAGTGGACCAGTATAACTATACAGGAGGCACCACGATGGACTCGCCTGATAACGCGGGAAAACCTTATCGCACGTGCCCGCTGATCTTCCCCTAAGCTTCCCCAAAGTCCCCTTTTCAACCCCATCCCAAAGTCAGTCTCGAGTCAATTGGTCCACCAACTCGCGATCCCATCACAATGTCTGCGCAACGGCGTAATCTGGAACTGGGGAACGTCCTGGTCGTCGGTGGCTGCGGCTTCCTGGGATGGCACATTGTCGATCATCTACTGAACTTCCCCTCGGAGACGGATCCCAGCAGCGCACTGCCCAAGCCCCAGGGCGATGCCCGCTTCGAGTACCCGACCTTGGGCTCTCGCTACCCCCAATACAAGGCCACTGTGTCGGTGGTTGATCTGCGCACGACGCACAACCGTCTACCCGGCGCGACCTACTACGATGGCGACATTACCTCTGTCGAGTCGATGATGAAGGTGTTCAATGCTGTTAAGCCCGATCTGGTTATCCATACTGCGACCCCGTCTGTTCTCGATGGCAACAAGAAGCTCCTGCACAAGGTGAATGTGGAGGGAACCCGTACGCTACTGCAGGTCGCTGGGGGCGAGCACGGCGATTGGGGTGGCAAGTGCAAGGCGTTCGTCTACACCAGCTCCAGCTCGGTGGTGCACGATACGCAGAGTGATTTGAAGAATGTCAACGAGGAGTGGCCCTTGATCCGTGGTCGCATGCAGAAGGAATACTACTCCGAGACGAAGGTGAGCATTCCAGCGCTACGCCGCCGACTTAGTCCATACACGAGATCAAGCCCAATCAAGCGCTAACACACATTCCTCCCACTATAGGCCGACGCCGAGGAGATCGTCCTGAAGTACAACCGCCAGTCCCCCACAAACATGGTGACCTGCGCCATCCGGCCCGCCGGCATCTACGGCGAGAAGGACACAACAGTGACATACAAGATCCTCGAGCACGGCTCGCAAGCCTCCCAAACCGTCCTGAAGATGCAGCTCGGCGACAACGACAACCTCTTCGACTTTACCTACGTCGGCAACATCGCCTACGCACACATGCTCGCCGGCCACCGGCTGCTGGCCACCTACGACCGGTACGAGGCCGGCCACGGCGCACTCCTGGAGCACGAGCGCGTGGACGGCGAGGCCTTCAACATCACCAATGACGCGCCGGTTTACTTTTGGGACTTTACGCGCGCGCTGTGGGCACTGATCGGCCGGGTTGTCGAGCCTCATCAGGTTTGGGCGCTGCCGGAGGGCCTGTTGGATGTTGTTGGTGGAGTGGCGGAGACCGTTTTGGGGCTGTTTGGCAAGACCCCGCGGTTGACGCGTCGTGTTGTGCGATTCTCGTGCATGACCCGGTACTTTTCTATTGAGAAGGCGAAGTACCGCCTTGCTTATCTGCCTATTGTGCCGGTGGACGAGGGTATTGCTCGGGCTGTGGGTTACGTGGTTGAATCGCAGCGCCTGACTGAGGGTAAGAAGGCGTTGTAAGAAGATTTGGTGAAATGTGATGAAAAGTATGCCTATATGTCTATACTGTAATAATATCCCATCATTGATACACTGCATAGTTGGAACTCGTTCCTTATTGTTCATCGGACCGTGTTCTGGGCTGAGCACGCCCTCGGGCCGGCCAGCCTAGTACAAGACAACCGGATACTTGAAGCGTTGGATGGTTAAATATCATCAGCTGCCCAGATTGAATCGGACAAGACATACTCTAGATCATAAAGAGTCATGTGGCCAATGCCATTCAAGCCTCCTAGTACGGAATGCAATCCAACCCAACCGTTCATCATATGCTTATCAGAGCGAGGTATCATATCATAAAAACCCAACCCAACAACACAAAGCCACTCATCTCAAATCGCCTTCCCCGACGAATCCGACCCTTTCAAACCAACCCCCTTATTCCGCACCTCCACGCCCGACACACTATCCGTCACTTCCAACCCCTCATGCCGGGCAACTTCAACATCAAACGCGGCCTTACTATGGAAAATAGTCTCCATTTCCTCCAGACTCTTCCCCTTGGTCTCTTTGACGAAGAACCAAACGACAATCGCCATGATGACGTCCAGCGCGGCGTAGAAGAGGAATGTGTAGCTGCCCCACGACTTTTGCATGTAGGGGGTTACCAGGGAGAACAGGAAGTTGAAGAGCCACTGTGTGGCTACGGCGACGGAGGAGCCAATTTCTCGGATACGAGAGGGGAAGATCTGGGTTGGTTAGCATAGTACTTGGAGGGAAGATATAGAAGGGGGGTTGGACGACTTACCTCGGTGGTATAAGGCCACGGCAACGGCCCCCAGCTGAACTGGTAAATAGAGTTGGTCAGGAAGATCAGCGCGACCGTCGCAATTCCCGCCGAGGTAACCTCTTGCTGCGGCTTGGGTGTGGTATTGTTGACAACAGTCACGATCACGAAACACACCGACATGAGCAGGGCCGAGATCCAGAGCGTGGGCTTGCGTCCCCACATCTCGGAGAAGAAGAGGATGTAGATGCCGACTGTGACGAATTTCTCGGCTCCGAATAGGCCAGTGATGAGCAGGGAGCGGCTGCTGTCGTTTCCGACGAGGAGCTTGAAGAACTGTGGGCCGAAGTATGCGAGGGCCGTCATGCCAGTGCATTGCTGGCCGCAGAAGATGAACACGGCAAGGGCGAGACGGTAGCGGTTCGCGGGCTCGAGGAGCTCGCGTTTCTTTAGGCCGTCAGTGGCACGTAGCTCTTCAGCGAGACCGGTGCGGATTTCGTTGAATTCGGCTCTGACCTCGGGGCCTGAAGGGGATCCCATGGTTAGTATACTTTCACAGGTGCGGCGATACAGTTGAAAAACTCACCCTCACTGGCACGCATCCAGATAAGACTCTGCCAGGCCTCTTCAAAGCGCTCCTTCTTAGCCAACCACCGCACACTCTCCGGCTGCGTGAACAGACCCAAAGCCAGGACAGTCGCCGGCACCAGCTGCAACCCGACGGGAATCTGCCACTGCTTCGACGAGACCGGCAAAGTCTGCTGAACCGCATAATCAATCCAGTAGCTAATCATAACACCCAGCGCAAAGAGCCACTGCACACCAGAGCCCAGCATACCACGGATCTCCTTGGGCGCCATCTCGGCGTTGTACGTAGGCACGACGGCCGTGCCTCCGCCCAGGCCGAGCCCCGAGACAAACCGGCCAATATAGAAACAGACCAGGGAGTGCGACGGGACGACTTGCAAAATAACTCCGACGCAGAAGACGGACATTGCGACCTGGATGGTCTTTTTGCGGCCGAAGCGCTCGGAGATGGGGAAGATGCACAGCGCGGCGAGAAAGGCGCCGACGTTCTGCAGGCTGACCATGACTGCATTGACGGTGGTTTTGTCGGAGTAGCGGAAGTCATTTTTGTAAGAGTCGAATGTGAGAATACCACCTGTGCAGTGGGGGGTCCTTGGAATTAGCAACTGGAATGTGGTATATTGAATATTCGAGGTACGTGAAGTAGATCGAGATCTACCTCCGTGCTGGGACTCACCGACAATGCCCGTGTCGTACCCGAACAAGAAACCGGCCGTGCAAACGAAGAAACCAAAGAAGTATGCGCGAAAGGCACCAAGTCTAGTCCCGTTCAGTCGTGCCATGATAGCGGACGCTTTTCTTCGATGCACGAAGCTAGCAGGGTGCAGCCCCGAGGAAAATGCCGAGAAGGGACAGAGAGGTAGAAATTGGATGTGACACAAGACCTGAAAAACAACCGTGTTATGAACCTCACCTTGTAAAACATGATCCTGACTCGCAGCAACTAGTTTAACTCAAAATAGAGCCTGGTCGGCTGTTTCTGGGCAGCTGCCATCTGCGTAGCACGCAAGCGGCGCGCGCGGATTTCGCCATAGCACGCCATGGGGGACTAAGCTTAAGTGACATCCAAACGCAGACAACCATGTTTCTATCATACGAGTCAGGCAATATCCTTATTTTGACTATTGCCCTGTCAGCAGCAATATTGCCTATACCTCTCAGCTTGTTGTGATCGTGGAACCTTCATCTCATGTCCTAACACATTAACATCCACCTTCTGCGGTCGCAAGTGGAGCCGCACCTCCGCATTTGCCACGCCCCACCCAAGCTGGACTCCGCAATCATCCCAGCAAAGATACTGCACTAACTCCAGGGTAACTAGCTTGAAAATATTCCCAAGTTGTTCGATGTAAGCTTGTCTAGACTCTCGAGATTAGACGAGCACTCGGCTATCGGGTCTCGGCCAGTCGGTTCGCTCGCCCCGCTGTTCCTCGCTTCCTATCACGTCAACCTTGTGAACTCCACAAGTCCCTTGTGGCATTACCGGCCAAGTGTAGCAACACTCCGGGCGGAGAAGAGACATGTTCCCTATCGGCTCTATGGATATAACGCCCTGGCTCTCGCCAATTTGCGGATTCTCTCTGGACCGTCTGGTAACTTGGCCCGATCATCCTGGCTTATTGCATTCTCACCCACCATGTTCGGTGGCCATGCTCTGTGCCCGCCTTTGATAATCTCGTAGATTGATAGTTGAAACGGCTCGCCAATTGTATTATGAATGTCTTGGTAGATTACCTGCATCCCTGATTGCTCGCCCTGCTCGGCCGAATAGGACAACTCCTTGGATACATCTTTGGGGCGAAGAGCACCCTGCAGATCTTGTATCAACTGGGACGATCTTCTCGATACTCAGAAGATTTGGTCCTTGACGTGAGACTCATCACGAAGTCGATGTTACAAGAAGGATTGACCAGTCTGGTGCGCACCGATATTCGCAGCCCAGACTTGCAGGCGTCCTGCCCCAACACATCCTGCCATCGTGACTGTGGGACCTCGGAGTCGTAAAGCCTCAAGTCATCGGAAGAGGTGGCTACTTTAAGCTGCTTTAAGCTGCTTGAGGCATGCTATAGTCCCCGATGAAATGGTGCTCATTTTGCCAAGTGCCTGGGGGAGAGACAAGAGTGAGAGTTGGCTGCGAACCGGCGATGAACTTGAGACGACAACGTCCAAAGTTATACGGTCTGGAAGCAGAAAAAGAGGCAAAGTAGAGCCTCAGCAGAATGATACCACGGGCTATGATGCAGAAATGATGCACTGTCTGTTCTGAGTGTTTTTTTGCTCGGTCCATCGCTATCGGCTCTGATGTAGAGCCGGAACTGGCAGCAGTACCAACACCGTCCGCAAGACCCTGGTAGAACCGTCCGAGTGCCGAAATACGACGCGAAAGTGAAGGCTATCGAGTCGCACATTAATTAAGGCGATACAGAAAGTCAGGACTATCAGTCCACAGTCTACACAAAGCAAGCATTCGGGGCAAATGCTGGTACTGTCCCTGCAACTTCAATATACGGTTTATTTCTTGCTCAGTTCTCCGGCGCTTGATACTGTTGGTCCGTTAGCAAAGGATCACGTCAAACGGCGATCCCGTAAGATCTTTACCCCTTAATGACTACCAGTTCCGCGTTCTGGAGCGTTGGTCATGAGATCTAGACGGAGATCGACACGCTGCTCCTAAGTATGAGCGTGCAATATCTTTGCAGGTAAGCTGATTACACGAAAGAATTGAGCATGGAGCAAAAGAAGGGGAAAGCGCAGGTCGAGTCCTTTTCTGACACAGCATTGACCAGTGACGAACAAGTCCCTGGCAGTTGCAGCGACACGCCAGCTTCCTCCATGTCCTACCATTCGTAAAGAAGAGCAGTGGGCGGGAATATGCAAAGTCGCCGAGCAGCTTTTGCTCTGCGATCTAGTCCGAAGAAAGCGACAATAATGCAGGTACGGGGAACAGCAAGGGCGAATGACAGACGTGCGTGGCAGAACAATCCATATACTGGGGACGCGCGCTGTCGCACGCTGTAAGCCCTGAAACGGCGTGGCATTATTCGTCTTTGATGTGGACGAAGTGGAAATTAAACCATCGCGATGTCAGGGTTATATACGAAAGAGCTTTATAGATACATAGGCAGAAACCTCTAGCCGTACATTAAAATGAAGAAATCTGAAGCACGAATCAGGAAGCAGTATCAGAAGTAAGTTGTTTTCCATACATTATTAAATCATTCTCGTACACAAAATTAATAGGTCTCGACTATTCGTAGGTATTAGGTGTCTGGTAAGAGCCAGGGAGTAGTGAAAGTACTAGATATTCATGTATAGGACCGAGGTTTCTTGTAGGAGCTATTCGTAATGGATTCCAACTTCTACAATATGGATAATAACATCATAAGCTAGTTGCTCAATGGGTGATCCGTGAGCCATGGCGAATTTCATTATCACTAAGGACAGTTTGTTTTATATATAACACTTATTTTAACTCGGCTTTAGATAGCGTAGCTTAAAAACTCAAATTCCCCATTTTCTCACAGAGGGATGCTTGTGAAAGTTGGTGATTGAAGTCGAGTTGCCCTTTTTCGTAAGTATTTACTATAGTAATGACATGTTGCAAATAACTTACCAATTTCATTCCTGATGCAAGCGCTCCGCAATGATTCAACTGAAACATACGACTGGATGCACTCGGCCGGAATCCACCGATAAGCAACCCAATAGTTTGGATTGGCCCAGCTAATTCCTCTTGGTTGAGAGGGTGCCCAGGTCTTCATGCCTAATCTTTTAGCCAAAGTAGTGGTACGATTGAACAGGACTTTCATGGCAAGAAGCTTCTTGACATTAATCACTGCTATCATTTCTCCTCTCAGGTCATCGAAATCCCAGCTTTCAATGAAACGTAATATCCTTGCCGGGCTATCGGACATCGCTATTAGGTCCGAAGGTTGGTCGCCCTCACACTGGTTTACTAAGCTGACCTTATCAACCAATGAGCTTTCGTATAGAGGGCCGCTATGATTGGAAGGTAGTGTAAACGGTTGTCGTGAAGAACGAAAACCAAGTTGTTTGTCGAATCGCGTATAGCTATCTGACCGAATAGCCCGAAAAAAAATTTCTGGGGTGTCCGATTCAGGCCAATTCAAAACCGTTGAACTTTGACTCAGAAGTCTACTGATGGAATTGAGTGTTATTATATCCGTCGGTAGAGTTAAGCGAGCATCGGTAAGTCTGGTTCTGAGGCTTCGTCTCCTTTCCGTCAATGGGACATTTTCGTTCTCTTCTTCATACTCAAGTCCGCGATATGAGATATGAAAATCCTCGCCTGACAGCTGCGATATCATGAGCGCCAGGCTATCTGCAACGAAATTTTTGTCATCAAGAATGTCGATAAGACACCGGCATTCGTTGTTGAAATTCTCCTGCCATTGTATATCGCGTTTTTTAATTTGGTTTTTTCTGATTTGTTCCGCTGTAAGTGGTTTGTCCTCAAAGCCGATATAAAAGGACCTCGTAATGTCGACTGGGCGGACCCCGTATCTTTTATTAAAATCGCGATCAACCATCTCGTTAGGAAAGGAATCGAAAGCAGCGTATCTTGCAAGAATATCATCCGGCTTCAAAAATTGACGACAGGAGCAGAGAGATCTAGAAAGTAGAAGTCGGACTTGCTCCAGGCAAAAGGGTTGAATGCATTGCGGCCTAACCCCGCTTTCTAAAACCGGGCCCGCTTCCTACTTCTAACCAGTACGAGGGAAACGAAGACAGAAATGCGGCACAAAGCCCTAGAACCCTAAGAGCTAAGATGGATGGAGAAGTCGACGAGCAATCAGACAACGTCAACGTAGCCAGGATAGACTCGAGCGAAGCAGAACACGTCTTGGCGTCGAAACGGACGAATCAGCGGCGAGAACGTGCATGGGTTTTGCACTACGAACACAAGCCAAACTTTGCGGGCAGCTCGCGCACGGTAGTAACCCCTTCACTCGTTCCTCGTTTCAGGGCATAGTCAAGTCACATCTTTTTGCAACGTCTCGCGCACACGTACATCCGTGTTGATTAAAACCCTTTCTCTCACTTCGTTCGTCTCAGGGCATTCACTTATAAATTCAATACATCTGATACCTCCATGCCCCTCTTCCGATGCAGCTTTCCTCGGGAGGCACTATTTCATAATCAATCACTAGTGGTCCAACCAACGATAGCTCCAAACCTAGCTCCTTCAAAGCATGGGCTTATCTATGACATGATCCATAGTAGCCAACTATCTATAACTGAGATGGCATAGGCCGCTGGCTGCAACAAGAGAACCGTCTCGAGAATCTCGTCCAATATAAGAATGTTTGGTAGCGTCAACGCAGCGAATGGGTCAGCAGACTGGAGAACAGTGGATGGAAAAAGCACGAAATACATAAGCAAAGCCTCCTCATCCTTCCCCTACACGTACACCGAGATCACCAGGTATGTATTTCGCATCGGTATCTCTTCGCACCCAAAGCATAGAACTGGGCACTTCGTGTTCTCCTGTGGGCAGGTGTTATCTTCACCCTATGACGGTCAGTGTGCGACGACCGTTCTGGCCCTTTGCCGTGTTTTGCTGTCTGCCATTTCAACCACTCCGCGATATGCCAATACGGCTCAGTTAGCTTTGTTAGCGATGCCCAACATCTTCCTCGAACCTAGGCTAGCTGTCCAACGGGTAGAAGGGGCCGCATCTAAATGTTTGGGACCAGTCGGTTTCCCGGTACAGCAGTGATGGGTCCGCCCAGTCGGAGCGGAGCTCCGTCTCAAAATTTTCTCTGTCTCCCTGTGATGCGGCTTTCTGAAGAGCAGTTTTATACCTCTTACCTCGAGCGTTGGCGTCCGCTCCGTGATCAAGAAGGATTCGCATAATCTCTATGTTTCCAAGCCGAGCGGCGGCCTGAAGGGCAGTTCTGTAATTGCCGTGTTGAGCGTTGACGTCCGCGCCCTCTCCGAGAAGGACTCGCACTCTTTTGGTGTATCCACACCCAGCGGCATCGTGCAGATCCATTTCCGCTTTGTGATTTTTCGCGTTGAGCGTTGGGAAAAACTTTTATTAATAGATAATACAAGGCTTCTCTTAAGCTGGAAAGAACGGTGAGGCAGTTTCTCTGTGAATATTCTCGTGAGGTATGTCCGATGGAAATACGTTAAGATGTCTTAGGGTGCGTGGTTTAGGACAATGAAGGTGGGAAGCTAATATGGCGGGGCATGGGTACCTAGTTCAGTCAGTGAACTATTTTTGGATCAGTAATATAGTGGTGTACCAAAAGTTTCAGTCCCCTCAAGCAGCCCTGGAGGACGCTAATTATCCTGCTGGCAAAAAGCAAACCCACCACTTAGACGGACTGAGAGCATAGCTCATTCCTAGGCTAAGCGACAAGTTTATGTTGAGTTTCACCAGTCTTCAATGAGGCTAGGGCTTTAATGGCTATCTTGCTATCCTCCGTGAAAGCACTAAGCCTTATGGCAAAGTGTACAGTTAGGGACGTGTGTAAAGCGCGCTTCCATTTAGGGGTTCCTATGGTTAGACATCTTCAATATTCCAACTCTATATGTGCAATCGCTCCTCCTAGATCCTATCCCCTTATCTCAACAGTTTGAAGGATATGTAGATCCAACGCCCACATTTACGAGTAGCGGCACTGTGCTACAGCATTACTTGGATAGACTATTCCCCCAGAGTCCAAGATCCCTACTACGGCCCCGCCTAGGTGTAGTGGGTGTAGGGAGATTAGTCACAGGATTAATACATGAAAAATCGCTATGTTTAGCTACCGAGCTTCCAAGCTCCGTCCTATGTCTGATCTCCATCATTCTGTAAGGATATTACGGTGACCCGAGCCATCTTATAGCATAAGCTCTCGGATAGTGAAGACCCGCATAAAAGTTAGTATATAGGGATACCTGGGGCGAAGGAAAGAACCTGACGATAGGTCATCTGGTAGATCGAGTACCGCTGAACGAAACGGCGGCGAGAGAGCTGGCAACGTTGGCTGACCGCCCGATGTACCCTTCCCACATTATTTTCTTGGTACCCCTCTAAATGCATGGGACCAGATGCATTTACCCCCATGGGATAGGGTTACGTGAATATAGGACATCATGGCAGGTGGTTATTGTCGTTGCCAAAGGTGAAGGTCTGCGTCCAGTCAAAGCCAATGTCGACATCGACCATGGACGACCAATCGCCGCTGAGCTCGCCTTCCAGACCTCCGGAAAAGTGGACGAGATCGAAGGGGTTCGCGCTAAACTCGACGGTGCCAAAGGGAGGAGGCGCCGGCTGCTGCTGCTGCTGACAGCACTCGTCCCATCCTTCCAGATCTGCCGTCTTCGGGCCCCGCGACAGGGCAATGGTGATCTTGCCAAAGTACGGCAGGGCGACGTCGTACCTGTCCGGGCCGGCGTAGACGCCCCGCGCGGCCTGCGTGAGGAGATCAAGCACCTCGGCGGCCTGGCTAGCAACGCCACACCGCATCAGGCTTGCCGTGCGTCGCAGGCTCAGAGTCAGCGCCTCGATGAGCGGCCAATCCTCGCCGCTGTTGTCGTCGTCGCCACGCCTTGCCCCGGACGCAGGCGACAGCAGGCGGATCAGCAGCGTGATGCCGGCACTAAAGGCCTGAAAATCGAGCGACTCACACATGACAAACAGGCCCCTGCCGCCGCTCCTCAGGCCGAGATAGGCGGCTATCAGGCCCCGCGACGCGGCGACGGCCGATGCGCGGCTGTACTCGTACCCGGCGTCGGCGCTGAGCATAAAAGGCAGGTGTAGTAGCTTGGCAATGAGAAAATACTGCACCTTTGTCGCCTGCTGGGCGTACAGCTGAGCAAACGGCTGGTCCAGCCGCGGCGGCTCGTGCCACCAGCTGTCGGGCATGAGGGCCTGGCACCCGTCGAGCTCGTGGCCGATCTGCACGGTGACGAGGTAGCTCGGCTGCGGGCTCTGGTTCCTGGCAACGACGGACGCGGCGAGGCTGCATATTCTGTGCTGGAGCGTGCGGAGCGGGCTGTTGCTGCCGCTGCTGCCGCCGTCGTGGTCGCGCTGCAGCGGCGGGCCGAGGGTCGGGGTGGGGATGGGGATGGTGCTCGGCAGGCCTAGGATGAGCGCAAAGCTGGTCTCGAGCTGCCAGATTTCGGTCCAGATGGCTGCCTCGCGTCCTCCTCCTCCTTTGTGGTCTGGAGCGCGATGAAGACGCAGGAGCAGCGCCCCATCGGCGGCGCGGCGGACGCTGAGCCAGGCCTGGCGCGGCCAGCCCATGTCTATGTAGAGCTTCTGCTGGATGAGCCGGGCCTCGATCCCGTGCAGCGTCTCGCCCGTGCCGGCCGCTAACGTTAGCAGGCTGTCGGCTGTTTGCATATACGAGGAGAGAAGGGCCTCCTGTGATAAACCAGACCGTGACAGCTGTAGCGTTTTTGGCGCCTGTTGAATACACAGTGAGAGCCAGAGCAAGGCCTTGGCCGCGATGCAAGGGCTACTGGACCTTGCCATGTGGGACAGAAACCGAGCGGCAAATTTGACTCCGCCGGTCTGGAGAGTGTGCATGGTCGGAGGCAGCGCGCCATACTGCCAGGGTGGCCAGGTGGGCCAGTATTGC
Organism: Penicillium simplicissimum; assembly: GCA_024706585.1. Taxonomy (NCBI): domain Eukaryota; kingdom Fungi; phylum Ascomycota; class Eurotiomycetes; order Eurotiales; family Aspergillaceae; genus Penicillium; species Penicillium simplicissimum. The sequence goes on from JAMZTW010000078.1 coordinate 289,059, forward strand.
TCCGTCGCCGCAAGCACCGTCAACAGATCGTCGTCCTGCAACATCGGAAACTCGGGCAGATGGAAGGCGTCGCTGGCCTTCTTTCTTCTGGCCGACGGCTCGGAGGGAGCAAACTGCAGTTCTTCCGTCATGCATGCCGCCTTCACAAGGGTGAGCAGCGGCGCGTCTTGGAAGCTAAAGCCGTTAGCCGCTATATCGGACTCGTCGGGTATGGCAGCGTGGGTCGCGTTCCCGGCATCGAACATCGACTTCAGCTCGGCACCAACATGGTCTTCCGCGCTAGATGTCGTGGATGGAGCCCCTGGCAGCAACCCCGTGAGCGACGGAGAAGCGCCCGTCAAACTCAGCCTAGCCCAGATGTCACGCACATTGGCTTCAATGTTGGCGAGCCGCTCCTTCAGCCGCTCTTCTCCCAGGGACGACAGGCCGCCCGACAACCCAATATCCTGCCCTGCTGGCTGCTGAGCGGTGCACGGGATACCGCGTAAGTCACATTGCCGGCATGGCGGATGCGCAGCTGGGAAGACACATCGGATTTTCCGCCTCCGGCACTCGGCACAGCTTCGCGTGCCTAAGCGCATTGGTTTTGGGTAAACGGTTTCTGACATGGTTGTATTGTTTGACTGTAGTGGCTTGGCGGCCGCGAGTGTCTGAGCAGATGGCGAGTATAGGATGGGATGCCATGACGGGCTTGCCGAGCTTCGAGCGCATCAGTTCGGAACTTCGGCCGAACCCGCACCAAAGTGGGGCTCGTGGACTTGAAGCCGCCCGAAGACTGGCCCGTGCATGACATGTTCAACAACCACAATGACCAAGCAGCCCTCTATGCGCAACTTTACCACAGTACGGCGGTATCCAACATGGCCCAAATTTGCCCTATATAAACGACCAGGCCGCCGCTCTTCGGAGAGCATAGTCTTTTCTTGACAAATACCAGAAGCATCTACGGCAGCATTCACCTAGCAGACGTTCACTTCCAGTATTACTGCCAAGGCATCGCCAGGAGAATACACATGGAACATTCAATCGCGCTCGTCACCGGCGCCACCTCAGGGCTCGGTCATGCGGCAGCCCACGCTCTTGCCGGAGACGGCTGGCGCGAGATCATCGTCACCGGGCGCAGCCTGGCTCGGGTCCAGGAAACGGCCGCTCAGCTCGCGGTGGAGACCAAGAGACAGGTCTTCACGCCGCTGGAGCTGGACCTGGACAAGCCGACCAGTGTTCAGTCCGCCCTCGCCGAGCTCGTCAAGCGAGGTAGGCCGATCGATTTCCTCCTACTCAATGCAGGGTTGGTAGGAGGTAACAAGCGCGTGATCACTACTGCGGGCGTCGAGGCTTCTCAGGCCCCGTTAATTGGCCATCATCAACTGACTGTCGGGCTGCTCCGCGCCAACCTGCTGAGTCCCAACGCGCGGATTGTTATCGCCGGCGCGGAACCTGCACGAGGGGACGTGCCCCTGTTCAGCTTCACAGACGTGGCGGCCTTCGCAGCCAAACACCACCAGGGTGACCGAACTGCCGCTGTTGAAGCCCTGTTGCGCAATGGGCCGAACGTGAAGTACGCACCCAACCGGGCGTATGCCGACGCGAAGCTCATCATCGCTTGGTGGGTCGCGGCGCTGGCGCGCCGGCTACCCTCCGGAATGGCCGTATACGCCGTGTCGCCCGGCAGCGCGCCTGACACCAAGGTGGCGCGTAACGCTGGCCCGGCCTTGAAGTGGCTGATGATTCCGCTGGTGAAGTTCATCCCTGGCATGACCCAGACTCCTGAGACCGCCGCCCGTCGGTACCTCCAGGCATCTGAGTTTGGAACCGACGTCTCAGGGCAATTCTTCGCCTCGGCGCCCACGAAGGTTACCGGCCCAATCGAGGCGATGCGTCACCCACACTTTCACGATCGTGCCAACCAGGAAGCTGCGTGGCAGGCCGTCGTCAAGGTCTCCGGCGTCGACCTTTTCGATGGCCGGCGTCCTCACCAGAACACCAAGGCACAAGACACGCAGCCAGTGAAAATGCCCAGCGAGTAGTCCCCATGCCCGCCACTAAACCTCTCTCCGCCATCCTCCGCTCCTCCTCTCCACCACCAGGACACTTAGCATTCACCGACCCCACCTCCACCGCCAGCCACCCAATGGAAGCCGAAGACACTGCAATCAAACGTCTGATGTGCCTCTTGCGCCGTTGCTGCCTCCTGCGCTCCATCCTCTCCTTGGCTGCGTAGCTGCTGTGGGTGTTTTAGCTGGCAGGAGTGGGACGAGGCCTGCGGTAGGCTGGGTCTCTGTCGGCGGACTGTACATAGGAAAGATTAGTTTCTAGTGAGCCTGCGGTAGACACTTTGCGATGAGAAATTTAAAGCTGGTCTAAGGTGATGAGGCGAGATATACTAAAGCATATGTCTATTGTTTGGGGATTTGGGAAGGTGAGGCTCCGTTGTACTGCGGCCCAGCAGTACCAGTACAGACGGAGAGAGAGCTCATAACTCCTGCTATAAATATCACCAGTCCCGATCTACCGCCCGTTCCACTCCATGGCGGTCAGCTTGAATCCACAGTAGAGAACAGTAATAAGGGAACTCCGGTTTCCCGGAATGTTATCAGAAAGCCCTCCAGTCACACCTCTTCCGCCGATGATTCTAGGCCTGCAGTAGCGGTGTCACTCAACCACATCAAGGGCCAGTTAAGATTCATTTCTAGGCATTTAAACGAGAATAGTGGAGGCAGTCAGATCGTCTCCTCATAAACCCGTCAGATCCATCGCCGCTAGAGCGACTTACGCGAAAGTATTTATAGAAAGGCTATTCACTATACGATTTACGTCTTTAAAGTCTCAGACCGGCTCAATATTTCCGTGCGGCCACCACGGATGGCAGGAATGCTATCTTTATGATTTCTAAGCATGAAGAGCAGGAACTTATCGCGGTAGGGCGACTCACCAAGGAGAGGCAACTACTCACAACGGCTTCCCGAGCGCTAGATAGGGCAGAAGAGGAAACCGGTTCAATCACGCCGGGTCGTTTTAGGAGGCCGAGACAATCATGATGAACACTTCAAGTAGATATAGGTCCTGTGTGGCCTAGAATAAGAGGCCATTATAGACATAAGCGATACTTACCTAAGGGAAAGCTCTTAGAAGATTTAATGAAATGAGCAGCATATCTTGTGTCTATCTTTGAACGATGCAGCGCTTCTTGTAGGCCTAGTCGTCCGAAGACATGGATGGAAATATCTTCTTGGATAGGTTTTCTTGGAAAGACATGGTACTTGGGAACCCCGGAATAAAACCTTTATTCTGAGAGGCTTATCCTCCTAAGGGAATCCTCTTGAGAGGAATTTAGTCCTATAAGGTCCAACCAAAGAGCAAAGGCCAGACAAGAGATACGACGTCATATGAAGCCCCTCTTCGTACTATACCCTTCCTATAACGGTCGTCCTAGTCCTAGCCTGATCATGAAAAGGTACAAGGCTACCAAGCCCAGCATTGACGAAACGCATAGTTGATGACAGGTAGTCCACTGCTGGTGGAGATACTTCTATTTTACGAGGCTTTGTATGAGGTGAATTACCAGTGACGCGCTCCTCTGGTGGAATGGGTCAGTCCATTTGTTTCGTTATCTTCTCACTCTTGATTTGCTGTCTTCCCCGGAGCAAGATAGCATTCACAAAATACATGGGGCGGCAATATGGAAGAGGGCTCCGTGTCCGCTGGTCTGCTGTGTTCGTTGCCTGCTGCGGAAGTGGGTCACTGCCGCAAGGTGCCCCACCGACTGCCGACCGCAGTGGCCTTTGTATTCGATGGTGCCTGCCAAGGCAGATTACTTGCGGACGAAGACTAGCAGCCTGGCAGTGCATAACCCTTGTTGAGGAGAATTCAAGGGCTTGGTAAACCCCCTCCGAGTGAGGAGACACTCTATTGGCCAATTGAGCCCTTTGCCTGCTGAAGTGGGTCACGAACGAGTGTGAATCTGAGTCAGTACTGTTGAGACCGTATCACGTGATCCATCACGTGACTGCTCGACCGCCCTCGCCCACCAGCTAGATCTGCCGGTCTCTTCTGTTTTCCCTCCTTCTCTTCATCATCTCCTCTGCTCCAATAGCATCGTCTCTGAGATCTTCTTTCCCCTCGCCTCCTGCCAGACAGTAGTCTCCTCAAGTACCGCAGTGGCCTCCTATTCGTTTGTCCTTGTGTGGCAAGACTCCCTGCGGACACTGACCTTGGCTGCGCTAGGGGCGGGCCGTAGCGAAGACGTGATTTAAGAGTTGGTCTTTCTCCACCTAATCAAGCTTTGAAACATGAAGCCTTCCCACGCGACGTTTGACAGCCTTGTTCTACGTTCGCATTAACCACAATGTCTTATTATCTTGTAAGTAGCTGCGTGCCTTCATAACCATGTCCTTTCAGCTCATTGAATCTATTGAATTTACCAACAGGTTGAATGCTACGAAAGCGTTCCGCCTGACAACGTCAATCAGTACGCCTTCCGACCCAGCAGACTAAAATTACGAACTAACTATCATATTAGCAGGATCAAAGAATTCATCCGAGGCAACGGAGGCGAGATTCTGGAGGACTTAGAGAGTTTCAATGGCTTTTCGTGGGTGCAAAGATTTCAGAGTCATGCATACATACCACAGTGCTAAGTTTACAGTACATTTCTTGATATCCCTCTAGAGCATGGACTCGAAATTTGCCGTAGTGTCGCCACTATACGCTTGGGGTTGGAGGAAGGGCTGAAAAAATTAATATAGAAGCGACTTTTATATGTAATAGTACCGTAGCGTATACAAGGGCGCTCCACCTTGGTTGACCCCTACTTTTTACTGCATGAGAAGTTTTGTTCGAGCCCTTCATCTAAGAGCCGAAATTATTCGACATTCTCTTTCAACACCGCTGCAGGCTGAGCCCTTCGCTGAGACTGAGGTCAGGAGCCCATCTTCAATAAACTAGTGAATGGTTTGATACTCTGCAAGCAGGAAACCACTATGCTGTTCCAGTTCAAATCATCCTCATCCTCTGCAACAACGCCTTCGCGTTCACATAAAGTATAGGGAAATCTAATTGTATCTCTCAGTCCTATTGAATTCTCCGAATGGTTAAATTGGGTACAGAACGGCCGCAATATGAGGTATAAGTGGCTAGCAGAGAAACGACCTCTGCAAGTTTGGCATTGGAATGCCCGATAACCGCTTAAGGGCTCGAATTGCCTTCTCTCCTAATGTGTGCCTTGCTTTCGTTTAGACTTCATCCAGGTTGACTTCATCCTCACTGGCGAGCCATTTTTATAAAAGTACCTGTTAGCTATTTTTCTCGGAAAGTGTAATCGAGACCGAACTTACCACATCATTCTGCCAGTGTCGGAGCATGGAACTCAAGTCATGTGGGTTATCCAACGCTTATCTACTGGAGTCAAGGTACTCATTGAATAAATTCCACTCCGATTTGTCATCCGGACCTTCGCTCTTATTCGGAGCCAGAGTAGTGATAAGGTTGTAATACTCAAATCGATCCATGTCATCAGGGATTTTGGAACCCTGATAAACAGCGGATCCTGCTTGGCGTATCAGCAAGTCGAAATCGGTGGGAAGTTTCTCCTTGCTCTTATCGTACAAGCCGTCACGCTTGTTAGTCCACTTCCCATGGGTGACTTTCCACTCTAGCACAAGTCGTTCTACTCCGCCAGAAACGAGATAATTACCGTCCAGAATTCCTCCCACGTTCACGACTCGGAACTTGAAAGTATTCCTTGTTAGAGGTTCAAGGCGGTCAAGGAAATTCCACTCGGGAGAAATCGGCGATTTTCTCGAAGCAGACTATATGGTATAATGCTAGAAATCGGCGTCAGAAGTCCAGTGACCTTTGCTCAGGAGAGAGGTTTGCGTACATGCACTATGTCTTCCCCAGGACCCCTGCTCCATTCCTGGATACATGGCAAGGCGTAGGTCACCCGGTTGGATCATTCGTTCACAACCCGGAAGTCGGCATTTCGCACCACGTGGAGAATTCGGGGCAGACTCAATGAAAAATAATGACGGCACAGTATGAGCCGCACCTGATAGTTGTCGACTTGATGGAGTTTCGAGAGATGTCGAATGAGGCGCTTTTTCTCCAGTGACACGACATCGTCTACCACAGGATGGGCCGGTGCTTTTTCACTTGAAGGTAATTGGTTCGTCGCGAGCACGTTAAGTTGGTGAACTCGAGTATCTCGGGTATTAAACAAGACGGGTGTTACGATCCACATGTGGTGATGATTGATGCCAGGTTTGATGCCTGCTACCGCAGGCATCCCTCATGTATTTAGATCGTTTCTCACTCACTCTCCTTCTTTCCTTCCCCATGCTTAGTTGTTTCGTCAAATTCTACCACGTTGGTTGATATCTAGCTCTTCGTGCCTGAGCGTAACAACGGGCTCCACCTGATGAAAGGGTAAACTAAAACATCACTATCAGATGATATCTCCAGAATCCGATAGTGACACAAGACATATCTTCATAAAAGGGTCCCTTGATAAAACCTGACTGGTGACCATATATTGTCTCCAAAGCAGAGAGATCTGATATTGAGACGTGGTTGGAGGCGATTCGAACGAACGCCCCATGTACAGTACCGGCGAACACGCCTCTCATATGCTGCTGAATACGGTTCATTGGACGCTTTGGAGATTCTGCTGGTACGAGGAGCAAATGTCAATGCAACGGATTATGGGGGCAGCACACCATTGATATATGGCTGATACATGCCGGTAACCCTAGAAGCAATAGCTTTGCGGCTACGGAAGGTTATCTTAAAAAGAGGGGGGCTAAAGAAGATACGATGATGGGAATGAAACGGGTGTAGCGGCTTGTATTCATTCGTACCATCAATACGCAGGACACCTCATTGCCCCACGTCAAAACTCATCGGCCCTTGGTACGAAGAATATGGTCTGTGACCAATCCGGGATGGCGCCAATTCCTGGGCCTCTTTATCGCATAAAGATATTCACGATATTATCATAATGGGACAGTTGTCAACGTTACAACTGGCAGAGGCTGCCAGTTGATCGTGTTGGAGTAGTCGGCCCGTGGCTTTTGGTAGAAATCCGTGCCCACCTACCCCGCTTCTTTTCCCGTGAGGGTGCCTCATTTCCCATCTCCTTTGGCGACGGTACTGTTCACACCACTCTACGAATCTAATGCTCACCACGCTGACCTTAGTCTCCGACCACCTGTTTTGCGTTGAATAATGAAACTTTTCCGACCGAGACACCATCGCGAGACCGGGCCCGGGGTACAAGATACGAGGCACAGCAGCAATAGCTCGTCACCCGGCCAAGTCGGCCCTACATTTTTAGAGACTAATCCACCTTCCAATTTTCCGGATGGCATTAAAGTTCTCTGTGACCGTCCTGATGCTGTGGTCGATGTCTGCTTTATTCATGGGCTCACGGGTGACCGAGAGAGAACCTGGACCGCCGACGGCCAATCTATTCCCTGGCCAAAAACACTGCTCCCGCCGAAACTCTACCGAGCTCGCATTCTTACGTTCGGCTACGACGCATATATAGTCCGCAAATCTGTTGCCTCGTCCAACCGGTTGATTGATCACGCTATAAACCTCCTGACCGACCTTACGTCAGATCGAGACTCCTCTAATGCGTCTTCTCGTCCGCTTATTTTCGTCGCTCATAGCCTGGGGGGTCTGGTCTGCAAAAAGGCTATCCTATTATCACGAAATAACCCCGAAGTTCATCTACAGGGTATATTCAATTCCCTCAAAGGCGTGATATTCATGGGAACTCCTCACAAGGGAGCTTGGATGGCGGATTGGGCAAAGATTCCAGCCTCTGCGCTTGGCTTCGTGAAGTCTACTAATACCATGTTGCTGGATGTTCTGCAGAGAGATAGTCAGCTTCTTGAGTCAATCCAAGTTGATTTTTTGGCTATGGTGCGACAGGTACGCGAAGAGGGCCGGGGGCTTGAGGTCACCTGCTTCTTTGAAGAGCTTCCTGTGCTTGGGGTTGGAACTATCGTGTCAAAAGAATCTGCCTCGTTTGAAGGCTATGCACCTCGTAGCATTCGCGCTAACCATCGGGATATGGTTAAATTTGCGACGGTGGAAGAGAATGGTTTCAAGAGGTTGTTAGGGGAGCTTACTAGATGGACATCGGAAGTGGGTAAGGAAGATTGGCATACATCTAGTACCGGGATATAACGTGGCTAAAACCGCTCTAAAGGTCAGACTCCCCTTATACTGCAAAGAAGAAACCAATATATATTGAACGCCGATGATCGAGCCTGCCTACGGGATTTACAGACGACCAATCCTCGTCATGACAAGTATCGTATCGAGACAGACAAGGGTGGGCTGTTTAAAGACGCATATAGCTGGATCCTCGACCATGCTGATTTCAAACGATGGCGCTATGAGGAAGAGAGTCAACTGCTCTGGATCAAAGGAGACCCTGGGAAGGGTAAAACCATGCTCTTGTGTGGAATCATCGATGAGTTGACTAAGTCCGCTCCGAACACCTCTACCATCGCCTTCTTTTTCTGCCAGGCTACCGATGCACGAATAAACCACGACACTGCGGTCCTTCGCGGGTTGATCTTTATGCTGGTTGACCGGCAGCCATCCCTCATATCCCATATAAGGCGACAGTACGACAAGACTGGGAAGCAGGTCTTTGAGAATGTTAATGCTTGGGAAGCTTTGTCAGAAATCTTCACTAGTATCCTCGAGGACCCGCAGTTGCAGACTACCTATTTAGTCATCGATGCACTCGACGAATGCACTATAGGCCGCGCTCGACTTCTTGACCTTGTCACCCAGAAATCATCAGCATATCCATATGTGAAATGGATTGTTTCGAGCCGAAACTGGCCTACCATCGGAGAGACTCTTGACTCTGCGACGCAAAACACTAAGCTCTCGCTTGAATTGAATGAGCCGTCCGTCACTAATGCTGTCGCAGCCTTTATCCACTATAAGGTTCAGAAATTGACAGAAAAGAAGAAATATACGAATAAACTCCGTGATGCTGTTTCCCAACACTTGTTGACAAACGCACGTGGTACCTTCCTCTGGGTAGCCTTGGTTTGCGAGGAACTCAGCAACGTCCCGAAAAGAAACGTTCGGAAGAAGTTAGAAAAATTCCCTTCTGGTCTTGATGAGCTTTATAAGCGAATGTTAGATCAAATTAACGACTCGGATGATGGTGAACTCTGCAAGTCTCTTCTCGCCGTTATCACGACCGTCTACCGCCCTATCACGTTGGACGAATTAGCATCTTGCATCGACTTACCTGAAGAAGTCACAGACGATTCGGATATAGTAGAGATTATAGGGCTCTGTGGCTCTTTCCTAACGCTCCGAGGAGCCACAATCTCTCTAATTCATCAGTCAGCCAAGGACTTTCTGCTTCGAGAAGCAGTACATGAGATTTTTCCCGACGGGCAAGACATGGTAGAGTATTCCATATTTTCAAAGTCGTTACAAGTCATTGCCAGGGCGCTACGACGCGACATCTACAACCTGGTCTCACCCGCATATCCGATTGACCAGATCAACCAGCCAGATCCAGACCCGCTAAGCGCAATACGGTATTCGTGTATCTACTGGGTTGATCACCTAAACGGATGCTCTCCTAGCAAGAACGCGATCGAAGACCTCCAGGATAGTGGTTCAGTCGATATTTTCTTCCGCAATGACTACCTTCATTGGCTCGAGGCTCTTAGCCTATCAAGAAGCTTATCTGAGGGCGTAGCTTCGATAATAACACTCGAGAGCTTGCTAAAGGTCAGATTCTCCAAGTACAATCCAAGCGCCACACTAACATTTCATAAGGAAGAAACAAGGTCCACACAACTCGCTGCTCGCGTGAGAGATGCATGTCGATTTATACGATACCACAAGGGGACAATCGAAAATTGCCCTCTTCAAGTGTACGCTTCGGCACTAATATTCAGTCCGGTCCAGAGCATTACAAGAAGTCAGTTTGAAGCAGACGAGCCACCGTGGATCACCGAAAAGCCACCTATGGAAGAGACCTGGAATGCGTGTCTACTGACAATAGAAGACCATAGTGATTCGGTCCATTCGGTGGCCTGCTCCCAGGATCGCATGCGGCTTGCATCAGCCTCAAGCGATACAACGGTCAGGATCTGGGACGCTAAGACAGGCCGGTGCATATCAAAGCTTGAGGGGCACAGCGATTCAGTCTATTCTATAGACTGGTCCCAGGATGGCATGCGGCTTGCATCGGCATCCCACGATAAGACGATTAAGATATGGGATGCAGAGACATGCCAGTGCACATCGACGCTTGAGGGGCACAGCGATAGGGTCCAGTCGGTAGCCTGGTCGCAGGATGGCGTGCGGCTTGCGTCGGGTTCACACGATAAAACTGTCAAGATTTGGGACGCAGCGAAAGGCCAGTGCACATCGACAATTGAGGGCCATAGCGATAGGGTCCAGTCAGTAGCCTGGTCGCAGAATAGCACACAGCTTGCGTCAGCCTCAGGCGATAGCACAATTAAGATCTGGGACATTACGACAGGTCAGTGTATATCAACGCTCAAGGGCCATAGCCACTGCGTCCAATCGGTGGCTTGGTCGCAAGATAGCACACAGCTTGCGTCGGCCTCAAGTGATAACACAGTCAAGATCTGGGATGCAGAGACTGGCCAGTGCACGTCGACGCTTAAAGACTATAGCAATTCGGTCTATTCGGTAGCCTGGTCGCATGATGGCAAACAACTCGCATCGGGCTCAGGCGACGATACGGTCAAGATCTGGGACATAACGATCTGCCATTGTATTTCGACACTCAAGGGTCATAGCGATTCGGTTCGGTCAGTCGCCTGGTTGCATAATAGCACACAGATCGCGTCGACATCACACGATAATACGATCAAAATCTGGGACGTGACAGCAGGTCAATGTATAGCGACACCTGAAGACCATAGTAATTGGGTTCAATCGGTTACCTGGTCGCGGGATAAAACGCGGCTCGCGTCAGCTTCAGGCGACAATACGATCAAGATCTGGGACACTACAGCTGGCCAGTGTATGTTTACGCTCCAGGGCCATAGCAGTTGGGTCCAGTCGGTAGCCTGGTCGCAGGATAGCACACAGCTTGCGTCAGCCTCAGGCGATAGCACAATTAAGGTCTGGGACATTGCGACAGGTCAGTGTATATCAACGCTCAAGGGCCATAGCAACTGGGTCCAGTCGTTGGCTTGGTCGCAGGATAATATGCGGCTTGCGTCAACCTCGAGCGATAACACAATCAAGATCTGGGACGTTATGGCGGTCCAGTGTATATTGACGCTCAAGGGCCATAGCAATTGGGTTCGGTCAGTAGCTTGGTCGCTGGATGAGACCCGGCTTGCGTCGTCGTCAGACGATAACACGGTCAAGATCTGGGATACGGCGATAGGAGAATGTACATCTACACTTGAGGGCCATGGCAATTGGGTTCGGTCGGTAGCTTGGTCGCAGGATGAGACGAGACTTGCGTCGTCGTCAGACGATAACACGGTCAAAATCTGGGACGCAGCCACAGGTAAATGTATTTTAACGCTGGAAATTGGTCGAGCTCTTCTTTCTTTACAGTTTGATCAATCGAACTGTTGCCACTTACAAAGCGACCTTGGCACATTCGATGTATCACCCAGCGCGTCTGCTACAATTCCGACCCCTGACTCCCTTAATCGTCTGTCTTCTCCGCCTCCTATCGGCTATGGCTTGGATACACGTGGTGTCTGGATTACCTACCGAGGAGAAGGATGGTTAAAGTTGCCACTGGAATATCGTGCCTCGTCCTCGGCGTTTTTACCAGGAATGCTTGCTATTGGTTGTTTTTCCGGGCGCGTCTTGTTCTTCTCAGTCTCTTAATGTCAATATTGTTTCGTAGGCGGGACTCCCTTCTATCGCGTAGTATAAACGATCTGGTCGTTCTTGCTTTTCCCTCTATAGCACGCCTACGAGAATATTGTTGCTCTGTTTCAGTCGATGCGTTAAGTTTTTTGTGACTAGGATCATAATTTGGTAGAACTATCGGAAACCCGCGAAGTGGGACATATGGTCGAAACATAGAGCGGTAACTTACCGCCTAGACAGGGGTTATACCGAGTGACCCAGTTTCCGTCCACCTACCTACAGTACCGCCTTTGAACGCGCCAGGACGCTAACTTAATTCCCCACATGTCTGCTGACAAAACAAGAATGCGCCGTGACAGGGGCGAGGTATACAGTTTATCCATAATCTGTGATTAAAGGAAGATATAGCTCAGCAGTTACTGGGGTGCGATACTAACATATCCCGCCACTTCAGTCAAATTGCTTCGTCCTGCTTTCAGATGTTTCCCTACTTTGGATGTCAAAGAGGTTGTAGAAATGATAGGAAATGACGTACATCATCAGGCACCAATTCCCCTCTCCCAATTGGGCACCAATTCTCTAATTATTTTGCCTATATTAAGTGGGGTTAGACTGTATCACCTTTAATTCTTCAAGAAACAAATCGTGTATCAATTTGATCTACTGATTTGGCTTTGCTCTTTACATCAATCTCTCATGCTTTACCTGTCGGCAGGCGTTCTACCCTATACAAGTTAATCAATGATACAGTCATCATTTTCATCATTCGGTCAAGGCATTAAATGGTAAAATATTACTCCATAATATTAACGCTCTCTATGTTAATCAATATAACAGTCCGGTCTGTAAAAAGACAATTACCACTCGTTGTCTCGATCTTGGTCATGTCCGCCACTGTAGTATTCATTTCAAATATTATATGCCCGGCAAGACTTGCGATTCCTGCTTAGAGGCTGAAAAACGGCGGCGGCAGCGGAAGCAGCAGGAACGATGACATACTGCTCCACAGATCTACCTAGCACTTGCAAGCCTGGGAGTCATGCCTCGTAGGCAATTTGAAAAGAAGAGTCTTCTGTGTGGTTGGACTAAGATATTTTAAGTGTTGTTATGAATTTTATATGTCAATGCTTTTGAATCGTTTCTGGTGGTTTCGGTGCCGTTTTTTCGATTTCTGTTTTCTAATTTGGACAGGGTTGGGGGATCTGGAGTGTTAAAGATCTTCTATGTACGGTAAAGCCTGTCGACCAGGTCAGGTACGATCGCACTAGGAACAGGCTGTATATCAATTCAGTCCATGGGCTGATTCTTGAAGAATCATAAAAATCTTCATAGCACAGACTTAAAACATCAGCCTTTTAAGGAGTGCAGGGTACGCCGTGTTCGGTGCCCAACTGGGTCCCGATGCCTAACCCTCCGTGAAGCACGCGGGCGGTATGTGTGGGCAGTACTGTATTAAGATACAGTGTATGTCGAGTTGGTATCTATGTGTGAAGGAAAGCATGCAGACTACCTTATTAAACGGTCAGGGCGAGGAGATTCCCTCGACTGTGACAGAACCCCTTTGTCTTAAGTTTGTCTTGGAACATTCCCCCCGCTGTCCTGGCATAGAGCCCTAGATGGTTAATATCCGAGGATGTTCGGCCGCGATTAGGCCGCGAGACCTGGACTTGGGATTTAAGGCCCCTCCTTTGAGAGGCTGGACTTGGCTGGACTTTCCTAGGGAATCTCGGTAAATGAGGGCCTTTTCCGGTAAAGACTTTGGGTAGAGGAAGGACCGGGAATTTGTGTTGGCATGTACTGGTGGGTACGGGGTAGAGTTGGTCCTGCAGAGTGTACTCCGTACTCAGGCCACTAAGGTAACTGTCAAAGCGAGCTGAATCGGTATAGACTAGTATGCATATGGCCCAATGAGAACTACCGGAATCATCAGAAAAAGATTGATTGATTGAAGAAAACAACTCAAACGAATTGGAAAAGGGGCAGGTTGAGCTGTCCCCTGGCGGTGTAACCGAGTATTCGAGTGACAATACCGCTGTCGAGGTGTTACCCGCATATTACATACAAACACATAAGAAATATGGGTTGGTGCTCGACCAATCCCATGTCACTGTAATGAAACTCTCCACTTTTCCACGACACGCCCCCTCAGCGGAAGGCCCTCAGGAATTTCGCTGGACCATCAACAGTCAACACACCCTTTCTAACAGATGGCCTATATCCTCCATACCTAGCTGCCTGACGAATCTGGCATGCTTTTGGCGAGGGAGAAGCTTGGTTAGACCGTCTGCAGCCATCTCCGCAGTTGGCACCCAATCCACTGGGATCCTACCAGCTTGCACCTCTTGCCGAAGCCAATTCTGATGGATGTCAATATGTCTCAACTTTGTTCTCAAATGAGGCGCCTCCTTAGTTAATAAGGTGATGGTCTGCTTGTTGTCACGCTGGATAGAGATGGGGTGACCTGGGTTGAACATAACCCTGTCGAAAATTCGCATCCACATGCGCATGGATTTGCCAGCCTCAGAATTCGCCAGCAATTCGGCTTCGGTGGTGCTTGTGGTAACCGTCTTCTGCTTCGCTGCCTTCCAATCTACCGGTCTCCCAAAGACCTTGCACAGGTAACCTGCAGAGCTCTTTCGATCGTGATTGTCACCGTATGAGGCATCGCTGCAGAGCTGAACACTAGGTGAATCACTAGTATTCCGACAGAAGCAAATGGCGCGAGCCCTGGTCTGGTACATGAAGGAGATCACTTGTGATATCGCATGCAAGTGGTCTGGTGAAGGATTGGCTAGGAATTGGCCCAAATGCGAGGTTGCCTTAGCAACGTCAGGTCTGGTGATGATAGTGGCATACTGCGCAGAGCCTACCTTGGAGGAGTACTCCAATCGGTGCTCATCAGAATCCTTTCCATCAAATGGTTTGAGGTTGGCGATGTCAACTGGAGGAACCTCGAGTTTCCTGCCTCCAGTAAGATGGTACTTGTGCGCAATTGCCGATAGGTAGGCATCTTGGCATACCCAAATTGCACCTATTTCACGGTCTCGGAGGATCCGGATACCCAAGAACCACTGGGCTTCGCCCATCGAGCGCAGTTCCCATGCCTCATTCAGCCTCTTGGAGACATCCGCAGCCTCTGCCCTCTGCACGACGTGGTTGAACATGATCAAATCGTCTACATAGAAGATTATGATAATCCCCTCTCTGACGAATAGGCACATATCCTCATACACCACCTGGAAGCCTAGAGAGGTAAGGACCCTAGAGGCTTCCTGTTGCCAGAGTCTCGGTGATTTGCGCAGGCCATAGAGGGCTTTCACTAGCTTCCAGCACCTCTTCTTGCGGTTCTGCGGGAACATCCCAGCAGGCATTTCCACATACACTTCGTCAGGTAGTAGACTGTTCAGGAATGCGTTGACTGCGTCCCATTGAGTGGTATCCAAGTTGAAATGAGCAGCAAGGGCGAAAATGAATCGGGCGGTACGCACCGCTAAGGTAGCCGAGTACTTCTCATCCATTGAAATCCTCTCGAGATCCCCTCTCACACAGATTCGTGCTTTGTGCTTCGTCAAGAACCCATCGCTGTTGAATTTATAGTTGAATACCCACTTCAATGGCAGGATTTGCACTGATTGGTCAGTTGGCTTATCGACTTCGATAAAGGCTTTCTTCTTTCGCAATGTGTCGATCTCCAATTCAGCAGCTTTCACAAAGCTTTCGCAGTGGGGGTGTTCAATCATCTCTAGCCAGGTCTTTGGCTCTGGTGGTAGATCGTCCCTGGTGGACGTCTCCTGGTCCCTTGAAAAGCCCATTGCAGTGGAGGACGCTAACAAAACGCCTTCGTGGTTGTCCTCATCCTGTCCTCCATTAACCACAGCTGCCATCGCAGCGAGATGGTGGTTTCTCTTGCGGGGACGCTTGCCAGCAAGGATATTGCTTTCAGAGAAATCCGCATTGATATCTCTTGGTGCCAGTGCACCCTTCTCTCTATATCCTAGCGGTGGTGGCGAATCCGAATCGCTTTGGCTCTCTAATTGGCTTTCAAGCTCACTTCGCAGCTGGTCTTCAGGTTCTGACCGATTCACCCCCTCAGCTGGGGCGTGAGGTTGACTAGTTAGAGTACTGCCTCCTGCATTTTGCTCAACTGGGAACGCTCCTTGGACACCTTCTACTCGCGAAACAGGCTCAAACTGGCGGGGAGGAGAAGGCGAGGGCGTCGGCAGATGTTCATCGCTGAGTTTCGTTGAGGCTGGTGACTCTCCTGAGTCGTTCTCTGTCCCTGTTGCCTGGGGTAACGGGTCTTCATCGTCGGAACTATCAGTCTCAACCTGCCCTCCCATGGCTATCCCCCAGGGGTCTACCTCAGGGATTTGGGCGAATTGGGTAGGCGGTAGATCCTTGCCCTCGAATCGAATCCTCTCATCGAATACCACATCTCTCTCTTCGCGAACCGCCCCGGTTACAGGAAACCAGATCTTCCATATGTTACTAGCCACATAACCGACCGAGTAGCCCAATTGGGCCCTCGGCGCCATCTTATCCCTCTTGGGGATCTTCTGTGTGCGTACCCACGCGCCACAGCCAAAGATGCGTAGATTTGCCAGGTTTGGTCGAATTGTTGACTCGGGAGCTTTCGCTGACATAGCTTCGGTCTATGGGACAACCGTCTTCCCGCTTGGTAGTATCGTTGGTGTCCGATTCAGGACATAGCCTGCTGCGCAAACGGCTAAAGGCCATAGTGATTTCGGCAGATTTGCGTCAGCGAGCATCGCTCTCGCGACAACGATGATGACACCTCCTGCTCTCTCAATGAACCCGTTCTGCTCCGGAGTGCCAACAACACTTCTTTCCCATATAATCCCTTCCTCAGAGAGATACTCGATGAACTTGGTGTTTAGGGCTCTCTCCCTATCACTTTTGAATACACGAATCTGGATACCGAATTGGTTTCTGCACAGGGCCATTGCCTCACGAATTGCCTTCACACATCCATCCTTGGTCTTATGAGTCTTGGTAATGTGGAAACGGATACCCTCGAGGTAAAGATGGGTCATTCATTTCTTTCCATTGAAAGCTTCATCCATATGAACGAGGTCAAAGTGAATACGGCCAAACTTGCCATAAATCTTCGATCTTTGTGCGCTGCGACGAGAGATTTGCCTGTGGGCTTTAGTGGTCTGGCAGGTAACACACAATTCAGGATTTGACAGTACATTTTCCTTAGTAGGTGCCTTGACTTCGATGCCATCCACCATCTCCGCGAGGTTCTCAATGCGCCTCTCGGCAATATGACCAAATCTCCGGTGCCAGACCTCGGGCGTTGCCACCTCATTCAGGGCTCTTGTGGCAAAGGACACCCTCTTAGCAGGCGCTGGTAAGATTGCCCTGGAGTCTTCCAATATATAGAGCTCGAAGAGCCTAGTGCATCTAGCTATCTCTCGTCTACCCTGCGTGACCCCTGGTAAGGCACTGTTGAAGAAGAATCCTCTTTTGGCGATATCTGACACAGACACTAGATTGGTCTGGAAGTCTGGTGAATACCACACTTCTGGCAGGATACCCCAGGAGGATTTGCCAGCTTTGGTGGTCAGACGGACCTTTGCCCTTCCGAATCCTGTGGCCAACACACTGCCCTTTCCAAGTCCGATGAGGCGGTTAACTTGTTGGAAGGTCTCGAACCTCAAGCGGTCATTGGTGACGTTCACATTCGACCCAGAATCAAGAATCCAACCATTCCGAAGAGGATGTGCGATAGCTGCGTTTACCACCGCAGGAGAGATCGTGGCAGCATAAAAGGAGATAGTCTCTATGGGAAGGTCCACATCCTCGGCAATGGTCAAGTGAGCCGCAGTGCCCATTTCAGAGGCACGCATCTTCAATTGTTGAAGGATCTCATCCTGGTCAGCCTGCGGAAGCTTCTTTATACGATCTTTGATACCGTTAATGGTCTCCTGATTGGCTAAGGAGGTCCATTTCCTAGTAAGGATAAAGCAGCTTCGCTAGCGGTAACCAGACTTCTTGCAGAGATAGCAGGAAGAATCTCTCTTCTTCTTGTTGCCCTGGTAACTGGTCGGATTCAGTGGTTCTGCCATTGAGAGTGGCATTGAAGGACACACTGTTCATAGGGTTTTGCACCGATTTCTCTTCAGGACGATGGACTCGGTACTCGTCAAGGATACCCATAAACGTGATTTCGAGCTCGGGTGACCTTAGCTTGTTCTTCCAAAGATCATAGAAGAATGAGTCGTCATCCTTGATTGAGCGCAAGAAGTCCCAAACCGGTGCTCGGTCCTTGTTATGTCGATTTGTTAGGTAACAGACGTCGGGTACCCCTGCTTTGCGAGCCTCATAGTATAATTTTGACCAGGTAGAGAGCAATTTCGCTTGGTCCATATTGCCCTTTGGTTCGGCAATCATAGATCTCCATGTGTCTCTTAATCTCAACCACCGGTCTTCTTCGCTAGTGCCAAAACGGCCTTTTAAAAGTTTCAATTGCTCGCGAGGGCTACTAATCCCTAGGATTAGTTCATCGACGTCTCTGTCAACTCGCTGAATAATCAATTGGTTGATCTTCGCAAGTTTCTCTTTAATCTTATCCCACTGCTTTTGCTTCTTCTCATACACCGATTGAAGCTGTGCGAGGTAAGCCCTTTCCTCGGCAGATAGTGCGAGCCAATTAGCTGCACCAGGCTTGACATCCTCGATATCTGGTGGAGAAAGTTCTCGAGGGATAGATTTTATCTCATCGTCGGAGAGATCGGGATCCATATATTGCCAGACTTCATGAGCCTCTGCGGCGGCTTTAACATGACCCTTCCACACTCTCCATTGATCTTGGTGACGGAGCTTGAGATCCCACTCCGACCTAGTTGACGATAGTTTCTTCTCGTCCACAGCCATGTTCCTAATACTAAATCGAGTTTCTTCGAACGTTTCGAGGGTCTAATCGGGGTTGAACGGTGCGGCCGACGGACAACTTGATAGGGATTCTCGGGAGGATTCGAAGGTTTATTCAGTCGCAGTAAAGGAGCAAGCGTAGGAAGCGTATCGTTGGCGGACAGCAGAGCAATAACGAACTTAGCGAGATTGTTGATATCCGATTTAGCCCAATTGTTAGATCGGGCTCATAACTGTCACAACAAATTTAGGGCAAAATACCGCTAGACCAAAAATGCTCCATGGGCAACATTCGAAGCCCCCTAAGACCCCCTACTACGCTATAGCGTAAGCTTTATCCGATAGCTATTCGGTAACTAGCAAGTGTGTGGCCTTTAATAGGGGCTATATGGCCTTCAATGGGGGCTATATGTGTGAGTGCCAAACAGGAGATAAGGCACAAAATATAAGTAAGGTAGAAGTCAGGGAAAGTAATAGTGGCTATAGTTGAGTTAACAGTAGTGAAAGAATAGTAGAACATAAGTCCTTCGAAGCTCTTGTGAAAATCCTATATGGCATGAATTACAAGAACTGAATCTTAATAAGATTCAGTAGATCCTCAGGAAAAGGGACTCCTTTATCCCTTCGTCCTTCTCCCTATTCTTCATAGAAGTCCTTGCACTGTCATGACGTGCACGACTTGGGGGAGACTCAGCAAGGATCGCAATCCCGGAATATCCCCACGTGGGCGATCGGGATGCGATACAGTGTCAAGAGTCTGGGGCATCGCCAGTCTCTGGTTCGAAACCAGGACAAAGCAGACCTTTCTTTCATTATGCCAAATCATTCTCACAATATGGCCTTCAACGGGGGCTATGTAGCCTTTAATAGGGGCTATATAGCCTTCAACGGGGGCTATATAGCCATTAACGGGGGCTATGTAGCCATTAACGGGGGCTATGTAGCCCTTAACGGGGGCTGTGTAGCCTTCAACGGGGGCTATGTAGCCTTCAACGGGGGCTATGTAGCCTTTAATAGTGGCTATATAGCCTTTATGTTAGGACCTAGTGAGGTCCGGTGGGGTGTGAGAACTACCTGAGTGAAGGAATCCTGTGGGGTACTGTTGTATTCAGACTAATCGCTGAAGAGCTCTAAGTCTATCCTGGAGGGATTTGCCTAAGTCTTGCTATAGATCAGGTGACTCCGGGTAGGTCACGGGACCTCCTGGAGTTCTCCTGTGGACCTCATGGGATCCTCCCGTTAGCTTCAGGGAATCCTCCTGTGAGCCTCAAGGAATCCTCTTATGGACTTGTGGAGACCCCCTACGTTGTACTCTCAATGTACTGGCAGGCGATGGTCGTAACACTTTAACGGGGGCTATGTGGCCCTTAACGGGGGCTATATAATTATAGCCTTTAACGGAGGCTATAGTAGGCGTTAGAGAGTAGATTAAATTTATTATTCACGGGGGAGACCCCCGTGGACCCCCCTGACCGGGGGGCATGCTGCCCCCCCGGACCCCCTGCTTTAGGGGGCTTCGCCCCCTAAGACCCCCTACTGCGCTATAGCGTGCTTTATCCGATGGCTATTCGGCAACTGGCGAGTCTAAAAAGTCATGCGTCGGTAATTTTGCCAACCTTCTCCGCTTTTGATTTTGCGCATACTATGAGAGATATCATGTGATCCACGTGACTATAGGTATATTGTTGCCTAAGTTCTAAGGTTCACAAAAATATATAGGTATCACGTGGTAACATCCTACCGCCTAGAGGTCATGTGATAGTAGAAGATTCTGCCACTGGTCTAACCGGATCTAGTAATTGAAATTTTTCAGACGTCAATACATTTTCTGCTTCGCTCCGCTCAGCAATTACTATTACTATTACTAAGGGACCGCGGTACAGTCCTGACTACGTTGACGGAAGACCAAAGACCGGATGGCCCTTGCCGGGATCGACTCATTCATAATTAGAAACAAAAATCAGGCTCTTCATTCCATCCTCCACCAGCACCGCTTTAACCTTGACGGATATCCATACCGCGCAAAGTGGATCCCTTAGCGCGCAGCGTAACCTTCTGTACTCCCGGGATTCTTAAAGTGTCCCCACAGGCTTTGACATATTTGGTGTGAACTTGGATCTCTCGCGAATAGGTCCGCCGTATTTATAGAAAACAAAGGGAATTGGTGCGAGGAGCCCTGCAATACCCCCAATCAGAGAACCAGCACCTCCCACCCCGAGATTATCAAACATATATCTCGTGAACAATGGAGCTGCAGAACCACATAGACTTCGACAAATGGCGTTAGCAGCCATCGCGCTTGCTGCGGCCATGAGATATGTATCTGCGAGGTAGTTGAGGTACGACACAAATATGAGAAGGAACGACGCCGAAAGGAATGTACCTGCAATGGTCGGCACGATCCAGTGTATAGAGTTATACTCAGCAGTCCATGCAAACCAGAACATGGTGATGGGAAAAAGAACTCCGCCGACCATAGCAAGAGGCAAACGATCTTCAGGAACAGATTTGTACCGTCCTTCAATCTTCACACTCCTTAAGGAGGTATAGAGTATTACACTGGAGCCCATTATAGCGCCTAAGGCTATGCCAATCAACGGAAGCTCTCCGACACCAGAGTTCCAGCCACGTTTTTGCTGGAAGACGATTGGGTAGACCGAAAACAGCATAAACAGCAGCATGTACACGAACGATAAGTAAATGGCGACGAGAAAGGATATTGGGTCAAGAAGGATCTGCCACGGCCGGATGAGTGCAACTTTATAGATACCAAGTAGCGTTCGGTCTGTGGTTTCGACGGGAGCCTTGACGTCCTCATAACCAGGAATCTTCAGTCTCCTTAGACGTGCCGCCTTCTTTTGTAACACAACCGCAGGCAATGTTTCCGGAATCGTAAACATCAGAGCCTCTGTGATCCCAGCAAACCAGAGCAGAGCATAAAAGTCCCATCTCCAAGTCTTCTTCAACTCCAAGAAACCCCCCATAACAGGACCCAGCGCCGGGCCAGCAAAATTCATACACGCAAACAGCGCGATCGCAATCCCCCTCTCAATCGGAGGCCAAAGATCCGCCAACACGCCTGGAGCATTCGTAAGCGGCGCACTAGAAAATATGCCCGTAAAGAACCTGCCGACGAGCAATGCGGCGAAATCATTGGCAAAAGCGCACAGAAACGTAAACGCCAGATACCCTGTAAACGAAATGTAGAAGATCCATCTCCTCCCAAAGAACTCAGAAAGCGGCGCCCAGAACAGAGGACCAAAAGCATATCCAAGCAAGAACACCGTAGTCACCAAGCCAGAAGCTTCGGTAGAGACATTAAATTCCTTTGCGATTCCGTGCACTACCCCCGAAGGACTGGACGCCGCGAATGTGGCGTTTACAACAAGTAATGTGCACACGGTTGTTATGTACCATCTTCGAACTTTGGACCAATTCTTCGGGTTCTCGATATCGCCGGGCGCGAAATCGAGGAGCCCGCTCGTGTCGAGGTGTGGCGTTCCCTGACTTTCATAGAGGACTCCGGTACGGTATGGTTTGGCCGTTGCGAAGGAGAGGACGCGTTCGATTGTCTCCATTCTTTTTGTAGGTGTTGGAGGTTCGATGACCTCGCTAGTAGATCTAATTTGATTTGATTTGAATTATTTGCGCTTCAATTTTTGGTGATTCGGCTTGGTTAGGCACGCACCAGCCCAGTGAGGTGGGCAGTGGTGTGATCTATATACCTACGAGGATTCTCAACCCCTTGTTGGATATGGGTGAGATTGTCGCTGTGATCGATAATCGAGAATGAAGGAACGGAAGAAATGGCGAAATGGAAACTAAATCACTCCATGTTCCTTCCACACTGCCGGTCATTTACGGCTCGGGGGCTGACAATTTGTAGCTACGGGCTGACAATTTGTAGTTAGTTAATAACTAAGTTAGTTGTCGGCCGTTAATTTGTCAGCCATCAGAAGACCTGGAGACGCGAAAAATGGCTGGGAAGACGGTGTGGTCGGAAAGGCGGAGGGAACAAAATGTTCTTCTTGAAATTGACCAAGCGGCAAATGATTCATCATCCGCCAAATGATTTGGAGAGGACAAAATGTTCCTCCTCCGCATAGAGGGCCACAAGCACAAAAATGTCCCGTGAAATCGCGGGGTTGCATTCCCTGGTTATAAATGAACCCTCCTGGACCATATTGTTGCATGTCACATCCATTTCAGTTCATCACGATCATCTTCATCACGATCATCTTCAACACCCACAATCGAGATGTCAGCTCAAAGCCAAGTCCCGGTGGTCCATGCCACTGAAAGTACACCAGATGGAACGACAACCTTCCTTGACCCAGCAAAATTCCCTAACGGGAAAGTATTCGAAACTGTTCAGATGAGTCCCGTCGCTTCATTATCGGTCCTCTGGTCGTCGCCTGCGAATTTCTCTGTCGCAAAGAGTCAAGACATCGAGCACCACAGAAACGTTCTCGCCGCAGGCCCGCCTGTTCCCTTTTTCCAAACACAGGGGAACACTGCAGCATCGATGACATACTTTGGCCCAACTGAAACCGTCACTCGAGGATTCATGCATCGTACCCAGAGTTTGGATTATGTTCTCATGCACGAGGGCGAGCTGGAGCTGGAACTCGATAGTGGAGAGAAGAGAATTGTTAAGGCGGGAGAGGTGGTAATCCAGCGGGAGGCATGGCATCGGTGGACGAACCTTAGTACGACAACGAGGGCGGTTATGTTCTGCGTCACGCTTGGCGCTGAGGGAGCAACTTTGGGTGGTATGGAGCTCCGTCAAGATTAAAGAGGTGTTCGACGGAAGAGTGAATTAAAGGCCTATTGTCGCTTTTTGGAGAAATTAAAGGCCTGGTTTTCATGAAAAGTTCTCATCACATAAAGTGCGTATTCAGGTGTTTACAAATGCCACTCAAATGGTCCAGACAAGTATGCACAAAGGATGATACTTAGAAACAGTACAGGCCATTAGACTGCGTAAACTCACAAGATATAATGAATTAAGTATTCCTTTTAGTGTTCTCCCCTAGCAACCATCTATTTTCTCGTTTCTTCAGCGTGTCTTTCATCTATACTAGTCCTCTGTATAATACTATATACTCAGGACTGCTTCACTTTAGATTATAGACGATATTGCATTGCAATTCCAGCAGGCAAATTGTAGCAGGCGAGCTGAACATCACAACCCTCAGGTGGAAACCATTTAATATTATTAGAAAGTTGACATTTACTAAATTATAAATCCGGCTTTGTCTTTCCAAACTATTGAAGACTGGTAGCAAAGAAAACAATATTCTCCCCCCTAATAGAAACTCGAACGAAAAACCCGGGCGAGCGTCACGTGGCTCATACGTCAAGACACCAACTACGGGTGCCACATTGATATTGGTATCAGTAGAACGGGCTTAATTTACTGGTTTGACACCACTTTTACTTTCAATTATCTTCGAAATTCGAGGCATGGGAGTGCGGCCATGCCCTCAGCCAATGGAAACTCTGACAAAATCACGTGCCATTCTGCCGCCCATGTAGAGAGCGTGCATGGGAAAAACAGAGCCGTTCCAAGGTGCGAAATTAGACATAGAGATGTTTCATTCACGACAAAACAAAGTCAATATCCATCTATGCAAATACGCGGTTATCGGGAGATTACGACAATGTAACTAACCAACCGGATCAGATTTTTATCGGCCTCAGTATTAATGAAATGTTGTTGGTTCTGACACACCTCATTTCTGGAACTTCAGTGGGCTTTTTAGGTGACACTTGCTGGTCTATGTCTATTCCCTCGTCTGTGTATGGCGTAGAACATAGACCTTTTTGATGAAGATACTAGGATCCATAATTTGGCAATCTGGCTCGGAGACGCCAGTTGGAGCCGCTATCAGCGCTTACAGTGACATCGGCTATTGCCGATTGCCTCGACAGGACATAATGTGGCAGAGGAATCGATTGGCGAGGCATGATGTCCTAAAAAAATCCATTTTTATCTCTGTGGAGCTATCTTCAGGCAACTGGCAACCCATCGGCCACCCATTTATTTCTGCTCGCGATGCTTTCTGGGAAGATTGGGAAGCTTTTCGTGATATTTACGTAGAATATTATGCCGGAATGACTCCACTGACTTTTGTGCTTGTCGAATTTAGTCACGACGTCGTGTATAGTTGATTTTCGAGTTATGGGCTGCCTTTGAGCTTGTTGAGGGCCCTTGTAAGCGATATATTCCTTAAAGTACCTCTCGTCTTTGTGAGACATTTTCCAACAAGTCGTTCGTACCTATGTGAGCGGGGCCATATTTGCCTATAGCTTCATATCGGACATTCTACAAAAGAAGACGATGGCCCTAGGACAAAATTACATATAACTGCGACCGGTGCGAACCCCCACTATTAGAAACCACTCGTAGAATTACCCACAACCCGGTAAACGACAATAATTTACCTGTAAATAGGTCATCGGCTCTTAGTAGAAGCCCTTGAACGAATACAAAATAGGAACTCTGCCATGGGCCTGGTATAGAAGACGGTATTCACGATAACCCTCTAAGTTAGTTAGCTAGCTCCTATCTAGCACACCTAAAGCTAGCACAAGAAGAGATACAGGCTGAATATCTACACAATACAGGTGAATCATATAATGTAAGTTACCTTTTGAAGAAAGAAGTATAATACATCCATAGGATCAAGCCAGGCCAAGCAATCGTTGGAGAGGCTTCGTACTGTCTTGTCGTTGACGACGTGTACGTGACTCAGAGCGTTAAACTCATCCCAAGCAGACTTGCTAGAGGTGTCCTGTAGAGTTAAGTTAACCAAGGCTAGCTGTTCTCTCAAGTTAAATTCTGCATGCTTAAAGACTTCCATCAGCTGATCCGGTAACTTCATGCTTCGCTGAATACGCATTCACCCATGCGCCAACTTGGTCCACGATTCGAAAAGTTGCTGGTTGGATTTATGTTATGCTACGTTGAACACTGTATACACTCTACAGAGTTGTTCTTCAGATGTAATAGTTCCTCTGAAAACCAAACCTCCAAAACCTCGCCCCGTAAGTTTTCGATATCCTCACAGAACACTTTGAAAGGCTCTGCACATAGTCCGGTAAGACTTCGAAGTGGATATTGCGCAATTTCCTCAAGTAGACTACACTCTGATTTATCAAAATATTTGACAGATCGCACCGAATAGTTGGAATTCCGTCCCTCATCTTTGGGAGATTCGATCTTTTCAATCATGAAATTAGGCTTTCTAAGTTCGGAGCAGCCTACCAAGAGACAAGAGAAGAGAAAATTCTAATGTGTCGGCGTGTTTTTTTGTTGCTTCGATAATCTTTTCTCGACATTTGGCTACTGCAAGTCATCTGCCTTCGCTTTGACGGAAGCACTAGAGACAGAGGAATTAAACCTATCATGCAGAGTCCTTAGGTCAAATATCAAGATGGCATTAAGTGCTCACAGGCTGCCAAGCGTGCTAATTGCCCGTAATGGAACTCTGAAAGCAACATGTTACTTGGCTACTGGTTTCGTTCCTTCCATTTGTGTTTAGGGGCTAGGTATTGATATCCATCCAGTGGAGGTTTTAAAGAAAACAAAATAAAGGTAGACCTAAGAACACTCCATCCATCCCAACTTTCGGCCACTAAGCCAACTTGTTGATAATTCGGGTGGTGGCATGATACCAAGCTTCTCTCAGTCTCCCAATCTCTCTCTACATATATATATTGACGAAAACTGACCTTGGATGTGCGTTCAGGTCAGGAAATGGTATAATAATATGTTTGGACACTACCTGCCACTCATTTGCCTTCGCAGTGTTTTGAGGATAATGGTTTAGTGTCGTTCTATGCCGGTTCTGTGGATAAAATGAGCTACGCTATCAAAGAAGCAGTAAGCATAACAAGCGCGCCAAATCCATCCATTCCCAAGCACCATTCCTGCCAATTCTCAATGCCTGTCGACGAAGTTCTGGCATCCAATGACTTACTGGGCGCTGCTGCAGTACCACAGTATAACTGACCTTCAGCTAGTTTGACTAGCTCACCGTTTGCAGCCAATGCAAAGTCAGTCTGAGCCTCAGGTTCCCTCTCGATTTCTGCATTCCACACCATCGCATCTCCTGCTTCCCATAGATGTTTCTTTGCTGGCAGTGGTGCTAGAATGAGCTCAGGTTTTAGATCGCACAGTGCAACTGGCTGATAGACGAGCATATTCAGGACTCTATAGATCACGCCCAATCTTGAATTCAATTAATACCTTCACCTTCGACTCGATGAATTAGACGGGTAGAAGACCAACCTTTGTCTTGTTTCCTCAAAAATCCAATCTTTCCAGCTGCTTTCAGGACTATAGTTGCATGAAGTGGGCTGGGTGTTGCATGTGATACCGCTGTAGGTGAGTTGTTTAGCTATCACCTAGGTTTCTAACATTAGAAAGAAGGTAGGAAAGAAGGAGGAGCTCGACCCACGGTCACCGTTGCCAGCAAGAGGAAATCATAGTTATTGTGATCAGTCTCGCCTTCATCCAATCTGATGAGAAGATAGATGGTGAGTGCTTGCATAGCGGCAAGCAGTTCCCATTTGTTTAGCTTTAGATTCTAAATTATCCGTGAGCTTTTTGCGCGTATCCTTTCGCAATGTTCGCGGATTCAACGTACCTCTGCATATAAATGTTCACATTCCAACCGCACATTCTTCCAGAACAACTTTCTACTCCCCTGGACTCCGCTGTGAATCATATGAACCAGACTAATACAGTTATTGAGTGGCTCCATGCTGTCGGTATCGACATTCGAGGATATAAAATGCGGATGGATAAAGGGTGGAAGTGTTTTGTGATGTAGTATCATCAGGGGATAAGATCTAAGGGTGTGGAGTATGAGATTGGCGATTCTCTGCGGCCCGCTCCTCATGTTTGATCGCAGGATAAGTGATCGGACGTTCAAAGTTGGTGCTCTTGGTAACGATGCATTGGGAGAAGAGATGGCTTGTTGTACTTGAACTGTTTGATCGGTCGAAGGTGTCGAGCTGCGAGCTAAAGATGACGAGCCCGATGATGGGTAATGAATAGTCTCTTCATTCGCCTGCAGGTTCAAAAATGCTGTGAAATCCATATCTGGATCATCCTGGGCAAGACGCTCGCCTCCAGTACTTGCGAAATCTGAGTCGAATGTGAAGAGCTCCTTGTCGAGAGCTATATCACCATCGTAGCTTGTTTCTTGGAGAATTTCGACACCGAGAGAATCTGATACCGATGAAGGCATTATTTCCTGCTGCTGAAATGGCGCACTATCTCTTTGCTGAATATCTGGCTCCGTATCTTTGGGCGTGTTCAACGGATATTGGCAGTCACTCCCCTTTGCTCTGCACCTGGAGCATTTAGGCTGTTGATTATCACAGCGTACCTTCCTCCTGGCACAAGATCCACAAGATCTTATTCGAGTGGTAATTACAGCTCTGCGAGACCGGCAGTAGTATCCATGTCTCTTCAGTGTGGATCCTTGAACTGTTTAGCACAGACTCGGCGTCACTAAGTAACATCCCGTGGATGTACGACTCACGCTTATCGAACGGTTTATTGCACTGCTCACACCGCAGAACCGATTGTATTTCCATCGCGTATTTCAAATTCGACCGCAGCATACAATGGGGTTGAACTGTGGGATACCTAAATTGAAACCCGCTGGACCTTTTCTTTTTAGCATTTGTCAGCCCAACCAAGACGATCACGTGGACAATCCTCGTTCGGGACGGAACATTTTGTAAAACGCGAACTATCCCGAAGCACTAAACCAGCGCGACCGTCCTCCACGTACGTCTGCTCACGAGGACGCCTATCGACGTCGGATCTGTACTCCTCGTGCCATCGTCTCTACCCTGCTCGAGAAGTAGGATAGCCTCGCTCCGCTGCGCGTACTCGACGAGGCTAAACGACTCCCTGATATGCACTACGGCTCGGCATCAAAGACCTCTTGTCCCTTTCCCAAGGGAAAGCTCCGGGTCCTCCACTCGCCTGTCGGTTCTTGCCAGGCTATGCCCGCCCCGGTCCGGCCGTCCTCCAGCCTCGACCATTCTGACCAGATTGCGTTGCTCGGCTCAATTGTCCACGCTGCAATGAGCTCGTCCTCCATCCCTTGAACCACGATCCTGCCTGGAACAGACTGTTCTCAGCCGGCTGGGCACTCTCAAAGCCCGCCGAGGGATCGACTGGGAGAATTCCGGCCAGCTGCCGAGCCAAATGCTGTCCCAACGACCCGGGTCCGCGGCTCTGCGGCTCGGCCCAGACGTGGTTTCCAGGCGTCCGCTCCCTGGGCTGCGCGTGTTCGTCACCACTTCGGAAGCTCACTGGGAGGATCGAGGCTGCTGGGCTGTCTCCGGCTCGGCGAACGACAACAGCTGCACTCCCGGCACCGCTCGTTCGATCGCACCAAAGATTCCACTCAGGTAGACAAGGAACAAGATCGGGGACACGAGAGCGCCCTGGGGCACGCCGGACTCGATTTTGTGCGCGGAACATTGCGTGCTATCGATAACCAGCTGGACGAGCCGGCCACCCAGGAACAACTGTGCCCATCGAATCAGGTCCCATCGATGCCGAGCTCTTGCATACGCATCACTAGTCTCCGGGCGTTGACATGGTCGAATGCGCCCGCCACGTCCATAAAGAGCGCTGTAATCAGTTCCTTTCTTCTCCATGCGTCGTGGGTGCTCTGGATCAGGCATGCCACGGCGTTCACCGCGCTGCGATGCCGCCGGCCCCCCATCTGCCCAGGGTGCAGACTGCCGGTCTGCTCACAGTGGTCTGTAATTGCCTCCGCCGCGACCTTTTCCCCCACCTTTCCGAGCCAGTTCAGCGGGCTGACGACCCGATGCGCCTTGACCAGCGTGTAGCCTGATTTCCCAGGCTTCCTCAGCAGAACCCCTTTCGCGGTCTTCCATGCTTGGGGGTGGATGCCTAGCAGGAAGCATTGCCGGGAGAACGCCACAACCCGGCGCTTTTTGGACTGCCTGGTTGAACAGGGCTCTTTTGTCCCGTTCTTCGTCAACACATCTGTGCTACGTCCCAGGCTGAACTTCGACCCTCTCGCGATCGCCTGGCGCCGGTGGGAACGCGGTCTCTCGGACCAATGCCTAACCCATGGGGGTAAGTGGGACGTGGCGCATATCAGCAGATTAGGGTTCATTTAGTAGGAGAGCCCAGTTGCACATACCAGTTGCCGTTCGTCCCAGATACCAGTAGACATTTTGAAGTGGTATAGAGCCTAAATTAACGTCGATTGTAGAACAGTAGGTCCCACGTATTTTAGTAATTTTTCAAGGTCGTAACTCAAGGTGAAAGGGTAGTTGCAGGGATCCAAAATCGGGTTGCCTAGCATCACACACCCCATCACACGCCCGGCACATCACCAGTCGTCACAACAGCGTGATCAATCACATAAGCCCCGCGCCTTTATTACGTGGGTATCGAACCAGGTACGCTACCACGGTCGCTTAAAGGTTGAACAGGGAGAGAGTAACGACCTGGATATTCTGCATTCGTTTGTGGGCTTGTGCGAGACCTCGCAGCAGCTGCGTATGTGGCAGGAAGGAGCGGTCCGTTTTGGATTCGCTCGAGTTCGGGCGATTCAATTCGGCCGAATGCGGAGGGGTGCATCGGTATCTAAGTCCCAAATTCAACGGCGACATTACAAATTACACAGCAGTGTTGCTGTCTGTCTCTCTACTTGAATGGAATATTCAAAGCCGCTATTTTCCGGGTGGGAAAGAATGGAAGTGTATCATATCCGCAGTATCATCCCTAGATGCCCAGTTCGTCCAAAGGCTGCAGATTACGATTAAGTTGACACCTGAGCAGCTCTCAACCAAAAGTTCTCTTCACCCTGCGATGCAAATGAATAATTTCGACCCATTATTAGCATGGCATACACCTGCTTCGTGGTATAACACAGCGCGCCTTGACCTATAGAGCCCAGTATTTATCCACTCCAGCGCAGCCTCGGGCTCAAGTCTTCTGGTATAATCCGGATCAACACAGTCTTTCGCACAACACCTTTTCCATCCACCAACAATGAAGCTGGTATGGGCAACTCGAAGGAATCATCGCCATTGCCCCGTGCCCTACAGTCTTAAAGACTGGTCTTACGGTCTCGGGCATCTTCCACACAATACCTAATTTCCGTGCATACTTGTTGCTCGTATCAGAAAGCACAGTAAATTTTAAACCTCGCTTCTCTGTCATGGACAATCCCTTGGTGGGTAGCTCGGGCGTAATGGCCACGAGGGTGACGCCCTTAGCTTCGAATTCAGCTAGGTGCTTCTGGAGAGATGCGAGGTGCAGGTTGCAAAAGGGACACCACTCGCCACCGTAGAAGGTGATGAGGATGGGGCCATTGGCGAGGACAGTCTTGCTGGAGACAGTATTGCCAAGTGCGTCCGGCAAGATGAATTCCGGCAGGGCAGCACCAACTTGAATGGCGGTCCCTGGGTCCGTGGTTGTCAAAACTTATCCTACACGAATACGTAGATCAAAAAGGGGAAATGATACTAACCTGGATCATAAGAGGCCTTGATACTTGAGACTGATTCCCTGATGGGATCAACGATAGACTTTGGCGCATTGGCGTAGAAATCGTCGCGCACGCCCGCTAGTTCGGTATTGAGACTCATTTGGGCTGAGCTCAAGAGTCTACTCGAGTGATAAGCGAAGTGTCAAGTATGGAAGCTTAGGTAGGCTTCTTAATGGGCGTGTCCAAGCGCGAGTACGCTACCTTTATATATTTACATGACCAGTGGATTTGTATACAGTTCGTGCGAGTTCGTCCAGCTGGATTTGAATTATTGATGTATTGTTATTCTCCATAGCAATGGGGTGTGACAAAGGCTTCGATCGATGACAGATTCGGCCCAATTCATCCGAGGACAGCACGGAACTTTGTCATCGTCATATATGGGAATTGTGCAATGCCAACTCGTTTAAGTAGCCTCTTGACGCATGCTATTAGATGAGCAAGCACGGAATTTGCACTAAGATAACGCTCGCCTGCACTTAATTACACCTCCTACCCAAACATTCGACAATGCCACATGACATGTCAGACCCTGTTTCACGATATAAGAGGTATGTTAAGGAACATAACTTCGTCTTCGTCGTCTGTAAGTCTTGGTGGTTCTCTCCAGTAGGGACTCAAACTAAACTTATTTCGCAGATTACCGCGGCAACTGGTGTCCTTTCTGCATGTCTTATGGGAAAACCCTGCAATCAATTCTCCCTCGCATCACTGCCGCCGGGGGCAAAGCCATTACTGTTACTGCTGAGCCCGAGCAGCGCCTTGCGGACACGATCAACGCTACGGGCTACAGTGGGGACGTAATCGTCCACACGAAGAACCAGATCGCAGCGGATCTAAAACAGCGGATAAATTTCACTGTTGCCATCTCGTCGAAGTCAGGATACGAACATGGCATGGCACAGCCGGCCATTCTAGTATTGAAAAACGACGGGACGGTGCTGTTCGATTGGGCCATTGTGCCTGGGGTGATGAATCTTGGTGGCGCTAAGGACCGCCCGGATTTGAATCAGGTCTGGGAGAATGTGCTGGCGCAGTTGAATGGACAGCCGCTTGTGCACAAGAAATACCCCTTGCAGTCATTTTGGAGTGTTGTGGCGCAGAAGCTGTTCAGCTGAGCGAGGGAACGGCTGCTGCTGTTACGATTGAGGGCGTTCAAGTCCATTTGGAAGAGCAACTGGCGGGTTAGCCTTGTTTATTGGGATGCTTCGCCCGTTTCCGAAATGGGAAGTTTGCCAGGAAGGTGCCTGAGGCCGGACAGCCACAAATGGCACTAACTTGTATCCTCAGAGTCTCCTTCTTCTTCTCTCCTTAGACTTGATTCCTTCGTTGGTAGCACCGAATGGAGACGTCTGTGTCACGGGTCAGACCCGCTTCTTACTATAAAAATTTAGTCCCGCTCCCATGGGACTAATACTGTACAAAGTCATGGCATTTATCTGGTTGCTTTGCCCGATAGTCGCTCAAGGGCGCTCTTGGGATGGCAAAGTCTTCCGATTTGTTTGGTGGCTAGGTGGGTATGTTTGTGGGCTAGTGGGTGTGAATAAATGGCACATCAGGCCCGGCGTTCGATTAATTATGGCAATTTGTCGAGTCGCATAGGGTCAGGTGGGCTCAGGTACTGGGCATCCGAGAGTAGAATGGATGGAAGATTCTTCATGTCGCGTAGGGCCAAGGGGTCGAAGGTCGCATTTGGACGTTATCTTACACCATGCTGGTGCGGCTAGTATTGCTATAGACTTGCGAAGAAGGAATGCACGAGATAATGGCAAACAGATAGATTGGATGATGTCTATCTGTGGTAGTCAGCTATGTACAAGCACGAGTGGCACATACAATAAACGCTCGAATTACCCCTAAGATATACCGCTACTCGTTCCAAAGTCGTGTCGCATGGGTCCATTATACTTTGGCACTCGGAGATTGTCGCTTGGGGAGGGTTATTCCTTCAGGGCTAATTGGCGAAGATACCGATTACCAGTGGATGGTGAGCTGAAGTCGTAGTTGGGTAAGACGTAGCTGGGTAAGATTCGCACGGGTGGTGATGGTTGATGGGCCAAGTCGACAAAGACCGTTGCATACGTATTGGAAGGTGGCGAAGGTTGGGGATGATTTCCGGAGGAGAAAATATTAAGGGCAATAAGATGGCGAGTGGGATGTTGTCGCTGTGGGTTGTTGGTGGTGTATCATTGGGGGCGTGAGTAGTCGGAAATGTGGTGAGTGTCGCGATGGGAGAGAAAGGGCGTCATTGGTATGATTACGCGGCGGGGCCCTTGGCGGACTTTTCGCCTTCAACGATCTCGCTCTCGGACAGATCATCTGCGATGGCTTCGGTGACAGGGCCGGTATACACTGCACGGCCGCGAACATACCAGTAAAGCAGAGCGAACAGCAGAACTGCGACGAGGTAGACGCAGGCGTAGTTCATCTAAGAGCTAATTAGCATACCGGAGAACAATAGGACTATTGATATACGTACGCTTGCTGCAGTGACCGGCATGGCGGTGGGGAGAACGAAAATAATGCTGACGAATAAAGTCCACAGGCAGGCCCAGATGTTGACGATGGTGCTGAAGGGGCCCATGTGCCAGGGACCAGGCTCGAACTTGCCGAATAGCAGCTTGCACAAAATGGGAATGCAGTAACTCCAGTCCAGGGCAATAGCGCAGACAGTGAAAACACCAGAAATGGCAATGTAGGATCCCAGACCGATCAAGTTGATGGCAATGCAGAAGAAGACCGACATCCACACAGCATAGAGAGGAGTTCCAGTCCAAGGAGCGATCTTGATCCACACCTTGGAGAAGGGCACCAGACGATCACGGGAGAAGGCAAACACAGTACGACCAAGAGCCTGCATGGCAGTGAAAGTGACAAACTTGATGATGATCAGACCCGCAATGGTGAAGAACATGCCGCCGCCCTTGCCGAGGCTGTTGTAGAAGATCTGAGCGACAGGCTGGGCCATGGGTGAGGCGAGAATGTCGTCGGGGTTACCCATGCAGAAGCAAAGGACAATGTTGAACAGGAAACCCGCGACATAGGTGAACAGCATGGCGGTGGAGATAGCCCAGGGAGCCTTGAGTTCGGGGTGGTTAATTTCCTCGGTAATGTGGGCAGTCGCATCGTAGTCGGTCATGGTCCAGCTGACAGACAGGAAGCCAAACAACCAACTGAAACCCACGGGCGTCCAGCCGCTCTCGGACTTGACTTCAGTGAAAACGTATCTAGCGCCGTGCTTGTCCTTAGTCAAGACCAGCAGAGCGATGGAGCAAGAGATAAGAACGCAGACATGAAAAATGACATAGGTTTTGGTCATCTTCTCCATCCAGTAAGTTGAAAGAGAGTTGACCACACCAGTAATGACGGTCAGCGCGGCCATCACGCCGACAGTAGTGTTGGTGGTAATTTCATAGTTGAAGTCACGGCTCATGGAGACCGCCGCAAGGAGCATTTGGGCGGCTCCGTACTCAGACGACGCAACACCGGCAACTTGGCCGAGGAGATTGAGCCAACCAGTGACCCTGCGCCCGGATTAGTTTGGAACAGACTCTAGCAGGGACAAAAACGACGACCTTACCAACTGATGGAGGGAACCCAGCTGTTGGGTGCGAGGCGAGAGATAGTGAAGTACCTATGGCTTGTCAGATCCGGCATTCCTATTGGACGATAACGCGAAAGACTTACAGTCCTCCAGAAGTGGGATAAGCGGAAACCAGTTCAGCAACAGAGCACTAAAGCCACCGTCAGTCATGTTGTCCAAATATGGTTCAAAGACAGTGTCGTAGGCACCTACCGCAATGCACATGCACCCGAATCCAGAGACAAACCAACACCAAACAACCGCACTGCTGCCACCAGCAAGCAATGGGTACGACATGGTGGTCATGATGGTAGCAAAGAGACCACTAATGCTGACCGCGAACGAGAAGGTCGACAAGTATCCAAATTCTCTCTTGAAAACCGGGTTGTATCCGAACCGAGTGGCCAGCTCGGAGTCGTCCTGAGTGAGGTCGGCGACCGCAACTTTCCGGTGCTGGCCATCTGGACCGACGATTTCGATTTGGCGACCTCCATGATGGCGCTGGCGTACCTGACTGCTCTCAGCGATCTCCTTGGTGCTGAAGTCCGCCATGATTGTCGGCTATGAAGTAAGTAGGTAAAAGGGTGAGATCCGAGTATAGATGAGGGAGAACCGAAAGAGAGAAAACGCTTGCGAGCGGAAAAAGCAAAGAAGATAAATAGTCCCGGCAAACCGACAGACATTTTGCGCTCGAGAGTCAGCCCGCGTGCCATTTCCCGTTTCCATACGCCCCATTCGTTGCAATCAAGGCCAGGGAGGCTCTCGTTTCCGGTAGCCGTCTTCATTGGTGCTGGTCAGAAATGCCTGCCCACTTAGCGGGCGATGTCATCCTGTTCACTCGTCAGCCACGGAGGCCAGTGACAGCCACATGGTTGTAAAAAGTCAACTAACCTTCAACAAGCGTGGAAGTGGGGCTCCAGCTAAAAGCTTGAGGATTCCCGAGGCTGCTGATTGGTGACTGGGGTTATCGCTGAGTCGCTTGCTACGACCTTCCCCATAGCGGAATGGCTTCATCTGAGAAGGTTTCAGAAACGAGGGCCTCGGGTGGGTGGCGGACCCCAGAAGGCCTCGCCTGTGCGCCCCCCTAAAGTATATTCCTCGGGTTGGCCGCATAAAGGAACAAGCGTCCTCGTGAGTCTCGACTCTGGTGAGTATGAAAACCCTTTGTTGCGTCATGGCCTATCCTCCCGCCATCGCTTGGCAACGCGCTGGATCCAGTAAGGTCTCCCATCTGCATCAGCCATGAGCCATCAGCACAGTCAGCATCTGCATCCACGGTCATGCTCCCAGCCAGCCGCGATGCCGCGCTCGAGGGGATTGAGAGTCCCGAAAAGGCAGTCTCTAGTGAAAGTCTATTACTGATAAACTCAAGTGAATCTCATCATAGTGCTTGTTTATTCCGACCGATACATTGCTATCCAGGCCAATCACAGTTGAAAACCACGCCTCCCAAAAGCACCCGTCGGAAACCGTTCGAAAAATGAAAATGCTCATAATCATGATGCATTGAGTCGACGCACCGTCAGTCTCTCTTTCTTCGACCCATCCATTGATGGGCCTCACTCGAAGCGGTGCAACAGCGCTCGCAGCACCTTGTCTTGCTTGGCGAAGTCGCGGGGGAAGAGCTTTCCCGTGGCCTTGGAGTATTTGGCCAACTCCCAGTGATTGCGGAAGCGTCGAGGTGTTTCATCAGTCTCCCAGCACTCCAGCAAGTCGATGATGTTCACATAGATGTGGGCCAGGGCCTGTGCACACGAAAGGTAAATAAGATTGTAATCTCCAACCAATCAAGGGATATGACCCACCTTCTTGCACTGGCGGATGGAGGTAAATGTATCAGCGAGGCCAACCTTCTTGCACATGGCCTGCCAGGTCGCCAGGGTGTTGACGCGGCTCCCAATGAGGCGCTCATATTCAATCGCCATGCAAAGGTTCCAGTTCTTCTTCCATTTCTTGGAGCCGCGGCTCCAGTTTCGAAACTTGCCCAGCCGCGCAAACTCCACGCTGATTGCTGCATTCGCATCGTGATCGAACTGTGGGAACTGTTCCCAGAAAGAGATAAAACGGTAGATGGTCATGATGAGTGATTGGAGCCGTGGAGTAATCTGTAGTGGGAGCTCACTGGTCAGTCAAAGTTCGATGAGACCTAAGTTGAGCCAGCCTCAGAAATTACCTGCGTGTGATAGGGAAGAGAAGGAGGATTCCACGGTTGTGGGAGAGGATGTGGATGGAGAGAGCCGATGAAAACACTCGAGGTGACCGAAAGGCCCCAGTGCTGTCAGGTAGGCTGTAGGGAAGAAAGGGAGGGGCACAGATGGAGAGAAAATTGCGCAGTCAAGACAGAAGGATATCAGTTTGACGCGTCTGGGAAGACTCATGTCAACGCGAACAAGCGTCGTGGACGCAAATTGTTTGTTATCTGGATTTCTAAACACAGAAGGCACCATTGATCGGATCGAGACTTCCCTGCGACGAAGCGGAAATACATCGGCGAGGATGGAACAGCAACATCTATTTGTCTACTGCGACTTCCACTCTGCGACAATGTCTTCAACCTTGATCGAGTGCGCGCCTCCGTGAGTCATAATGTTGTTCTCAACGGCATTGCGGCTACTTGCATCAACCTTGTTTGCACATCTCTCTGGTTTGATACCACACTGTATCCCCATTCAACCTGTCACTACCTTCTTGGGATGGCCTCTACCCCCTTGGGATGCGACTTACGACTACGTCGTGATCGGAGGCGGCACGGCAGGTATCACAGTGGCCTCTCGCCTGGCCCAGCACGGGTTCCATGTTGCTTTGGTGGAGGCGGGTGGCTCCTATGAGTGGATGCATCCAATCTCAAAGATTCCGGGTGCTGCGACATTTGGAATTGGGGCCAGCATCTCGACGGCATCCTCGGTGGACTGGAAGTTTGTGGCAGAGAAGGTCCCTGGGGCAAACTATCGGGATATTCACTATCCTCGAGGAAAATGCCTGGGAGGGTCGTACGTAATATGTCCATTAACTCGACAAGCACAGGTTGCTAATTGCATACATTCTAGATCAGCGCTGAACTTTATGATATATCAACGGTTGGTCTGTTCACTCATATGAGCCAGGCAAAGTCTGATGCTTCTCGCAGTCCATCCATAGGCGCAATGGACAGATGGGCAGAACTTGTGGATGATCCCAGCTATACCTTCGAAAACACCTGGCAATACTTTAAAGAGACTGTCACCTTCACTGTTCCTACGCCCCTATCCAGAAATGTGAGAACACCGTACAACGAGTCCGCATTCGATGATTTTGGTGAGCCGCTGCAGGTTTCATATCCCCAATATGCAATGCCATTCTCCAGCTGGGCTCGCCAAGCGTTGACGGCGATCGGCGTGCAAGAAATCGAGGACTTCAACAGCGGTTCGCTTATGGGACATCAATTCTGCACCATGACCATCAGTCCAACCGACGAAACACGAAGTAGCTCGGAGACAGCCTTCCTTCAAAATCCTCGGAATCTGGAATCGCTGTCTATTTACGAGAACACATTGGCGAAGCGGATCTTATTCGACCAGGTCAATCGAACTTATGGCGTGAGAGTCCGGTGGTTGTGGGAATTCACGTTAACAGCCAGGCGAGAAGTCATTCTGTCCGCAGGGGCCTTTCAGTCTCCCCAGTTGCTCATGCTGTCT
This sequence comes from Penicillium simplicissimum, assembly GCA_024706585.1. Taxonomy (NCBI): domain Eukaryota; kingdom Fungi; phylum Ascomycota; class Eurotiomycetes; order Eurotiales; family Aspergillaceae; genus Penicillium; species Penicillium simplicissimum. The sequence goes on from JAMZTW010000078.1 coordinate 327,635, forward strand.
GGGATTGGCCCTGCGGGGGTTCTTCAAGAGCATGATATCAAGCCAATCGTGCCTCTTCCTGGAGTGGGCCAGAATATGTGGGATCATATCTTCTTTGGTCCTTCATATCGAGTTACTGTCGACACATTCTCTCGGTTGGCTCAAAATCCAGCCTCGATGGCCATTGAACTAGCGACATATCTCGTCTCACGAAACGGGATTTTAACCAACCCATCGACTGACTACCTCGCTTTCGAAAAGTTTCCAAGTGCGTCTAGGTATGCGCTGACTGCCCAGGAAGAGGAGATTCTGTCTTGGTTTCCACGGGATTGGCCCGAGGTCGAGGTGAGATAGCAAGAACTTTATGGAAGAATGAGAAACTAACACTTGCTTAGTATCTGGCAGCCTCTGCATTTGTTGGGAATTTCTCAGACCCATTCCTCCAGCAGCCCCGCCATGGCCAGTATGCCAGCATCATTGCAACCATTACTGCTCCTACGTCTCGCGGCAATGTGACGCTTCACTCCAGCAATGCAGCAGATCTCCCAGTGATTAATCCAAATTGGTTGGATACAGAGATAGATCAGAAGCTGGCGGTGGCATCTTATAAAAGGATACGCGATATGTTTCGAACGCCAGCAATGCGGTCCATCTTGATTGGGCCAGAATACTTCCCAGGAGTCGAATACCAAAGCGATACGGAAATCCTGGAGGTCATCAAGAATACGCTCATGACTATTTACCACGCTTCTTGTACGTGTAAGATGGGAACTCGGAATGACAGCATGGCTGTCGTCGATCACCGGGCGAGAGTTTTTGGCGTCTCAGGCCTGCGCGTGGTAGACGCGAGTGCATTTCCATTTCTTCCACCCGGTCATCCCCAGTCAGTGGTTTGTAAGTATCCGCCCGGGGGTTTTTGAAAGAGAGATTCTGATCAGTTCCAGATATGCTCGCAGAGAAAATTGCGGCCGATATCATTCGGTCGTGAGGAAATTACAAGCGACACTGTCGCCACTTCATCGAAATGCAAGGGTTTAGCACGGTATTCTATATGAAAAATAACGCATCATTGAATGAAAGATCCATTGCATTCCGCCAATCACCATGTCTCTTCTAAGTACATCTGGTTCAGGGTATCAAACATGTTGTAATCACTCGGTAGAGTGTCAGACGAGAAAGCAAAGCCGTGACCACTCGCAAACAGGTCCGCAGAATGGGGAAGGTTCTGAAGGGCATCCATGTTCAGCCCATCAAATGTAGGACCAGACGGCTGTCCCGGCGCACTGTCAGGGTAAGCGGACATCGGATTCACAGGCAAAAGTGCAAGAGGGTCCTCGACAGTAAGGCCATTCGGATCAAAGAACGCATCGAACGCATGCATGGGAACAATTCCAGATTGCAGTGCCTGGTTCGAATCCATAGGCTGTGACGCGACCGGGCAAGGAGGTGGTCTGTAATCGCTCGGCGGAGACGGAATATGGCTCCCAAAACGCTCGCAGTACACCTTTTCAAGGTTCCTACCTATACGCTTCGCGATGTTCCACGAAGTCGACAGCTCGCGTAGAACCTGCAAACACAGTCCAACGGCAGCATGGGGGGACAACGTTCGAGCGCCTTCTTCTGAAGGGCTGGTTTTGCCGTAGTTCTCTTGAGAGCAACATCTCTCGATGATGATCAGTGCTACCGACAAAGTGCAGTGTGTCGCAGTCACCGGGCTGAGTCTGAAACTGCCGAACGTCTGGCGGTATTTTTGCGCGATGGAGATCATCCATCGGACTGAGGCGCAGCAGGCGTCTAGTGCCTTCTTTGATGTGATGTTGTTCGGCAATTGACTCCGCTGTTCAGAGGTTTTGTTATATTCGCCGTTCTTTGGTGATGGGTCACCGTTGAGGAAAGGACCGCAGAGGAGTATGAATGCCGTGTGGTAGACCATGCAGAGGGTATAGGTATGGGCGAACCGTGACGGCCCGGACGGTCCTTCGATCTTTAGACCTGCGGGCAGGTCATAGTACCAAGTCTTCAGCTGGAGTACGCAGGAATCGAAAAAGGCTGATCGATGATGGGCGTGAAGTAGCGGCTTGGGTGACCAACTACATAAATCAGTTAGATGCAAGATCTTCCTTAAGTTTTGGAGTAAGCTGACTTACAGGGAACGAAGAATCTTCTCTAGAATGCCGCAGAGATCAATCATGGCGGCATGTAACTGTACAACGCTCTTCTGTGATGCACTTCGTGGTTTTCCATCGGTGGATAGGAGGTGCACTTCAGTCACGCAACTTATGGATGGCTTCTTCACCGCGCCTTGGGATTCCTATTGGACTCCATGAGAATGACGACTTTGGTATCAAACTCGAGAAATTACTTACCAACAATGTGCAGACTCGTCCGGTATAACTAGCGGACAGCTTGTCATGGCAGTACAATGCCCAGTATATTTGCCTTCGCAGCTCAATTTCGATTGCTGGAAGAGCAACCGCTCCCGCAAGGACAGCAGGGTCCATATTAAACCCCATATCAAGAGCAAGGCGATTGGCCATTCCTTGGTGAAGCCAGCCTGCGGCGTCTGATCCCATTGCCTGAGCTTGTCAGATTTCGACCTTGTAGGAATATTGAGGAGACTCATTCAATCTTGCTTACTAGATAGACCATGCCCATTATGGCTAAAGACTGAATTGTCGTAATATTTGGCCATCGCAAATCATTTTGTAAAAGTTTCTCGGCTCTGTCGAGGAGTTTCTTGCCGGCTGTGTTCGAATCGTCTGGGTCAGATCGTACATCAAGACTGTCGCAATATCTTGAGCCCAGAGCGAGAATGCAGGTCAACAGCAACGGGCTAGAATATCGCCCGCCATAGGCCAGACTCTCTCTGAAAAGTCTCTCATTCACCACTTGAAACCACGGCTGCTCCCACTCAAAGTAGAGATCAATTAAACGGGCTTGAAGTTCTTCTGACAACCCGGTATCGTCTGGTGTGTTCTGTCCCACATTGATATTGGGCTCGTGACATTGTACCGAAATAACAGGAGACTGCGAGTCCGCCTCATAGAAGCCAGTGCAATAAGCGTCGATTTGGATGGCTTCCTCACTGGGTGAATCTGCACATTATCAGCATACGCACGTCCACTAAGCTAAGAGTCGGCTTACCATTTCCTGGCGAGCGAAACAGCATACGACCACTCGATGGGCCAAAGTATCTGACTTCTCCATCTTGGTCAAAGTTCAAAGACTCATCCAAGGTCAGTGCACCATCAAAGGTCAGAGATAATTCATCCATGTTCGAAGCGAGCGTGCCGCAAGAATCAGGCGGTTGCTCAGGAGAGTCACTTGAGGCCGACAATTGAGCAATCGAGGCATCTGGGTCGATACCGTGAGACTGTAGAACACGCTCGAGGAGTTGGATGCGATTTCTCAGCATCACCACGTAGGATTTCGGGGCTGGCTGCCTGCCGTCTTCCGCGGTGGAATAATGGCAACGCACGCCTCTGTCCAGACAACGAGAACAAGTCGGCCGACTTCCATCGCACTGTGATGGATGTCAGGTCAGTCAAACTTTTTTGCAGGATATATGAGGACATAGACAGTACAGTACCTTGGCTCTGCGACGGCGACATTCTTCACAGGCTCGCGAGGTATACTTTCTCCCAGGCCGGGTGCGCCGGGCGGCAGGGTCGTCTACTGGCGCATCAGCGGCCATCCCATCAGCATCTAATCAGTCGTATCGATCTGACACTGATTACCAGATGACAGGGTCCCTATGGGGACGGACTTTTGATGGCTGACACGATGGAAATTGATGGTTGAAGATATTACAAAGCAGGGTGTCGCGGTCGACACCTAACAAATATGGCGACAATCTCGAGTCTTTGGTGCCTGAGGCAATAATTGCTGCCTTGTGTCCTGGGCCACTTCTCACGAGATATGGACCTTTCTCCATGAAATCGATCAATAACAGGGCTGGCTAGATAAGGGCATCGCTTGGAAGTTCTGACTCTTATTGGGATGAAATTAATTAGAGCAAAACTGTATAAACAACATGATAGTTGACGAGTGAGAAACTGGTGAAATAAAGTTACCAAGCCATATCGCAATGAACAACTTACCCGGGCGAGGTTGAGATCCATCCATGATAGGTATGGTATACCTATTCCTCCAAAGATGCCCGCCCGAGGTACACCACCCAACTACGGCCCTGATAGATGCCCTGGAACATACCTATACATCAGGTGGAATCCATGGATGATGAGAAAGACTGGAATAGGTGGACATGGAATTTCGAAAAGACGGGCAGAGATGTGAAGCATATACCTCCGTTTCTAGGTCTGGATGCACCGGGCACTCGTGTGGTCATTACCTACCTAGAGATGCGGACCTCGTAGGTGCCTGTCCTAGAAGGGTGCCCGGTCTTTGGGGGAACGTTGAATGTGGTACCTCGCAGAGGTGTAGGTACCTATTGACCACTTTACTGATACACAACAATAAGCAAACCTTGGATACTGTGAAATTCTATGTTATGTACTACCCTGGCCTTCTTCCATGGCCGTGGCCACTCATTCCACTTAACCTTATACACAAGCCTTGGTGTGTTGTGTTGTCGAAGTATCCTTTGAGTCCTTGACGCGATTGAGCAATGCCTCGTGGAGGGGGTGTGCGCCTCCCGTAGGTCCAGAGCAAGGCCCGAGGACCACTATTCTGGATTCGCCGGGGGTCAACTTTATTCTATTATGGGTCGAGGACATACAAACGGAATTGCGCAGGTCACTGAGGTTGATAGTGATACTCCGCCATGCAGCTTATCAGATGTGGTTCCCCGGCCGATATTGCCTGTCGCACCGAGACACCCTCATCGTTGGGAAGGGTGGAACGGGCAAGCATTACGATAGACTGTCTCGCGAGATCCTCGTGGTCGGGATATACTCCAGTTGGCCCGCGCTTTGACAAAGAGCATCATCTAGAACACCGGGCTACTACACTCCAACATCGGCTTTATTCACACCCAGTACGTAATCGATCTTCTCGCAGACTTCGCCCCGTATTGGTGCATTATCGGTGCGAGCCCACTAATGCATTCCAAGACCCCACGAAAGGCATCAGCAACTACCCCATCCACGCTGATTCCAGGCGGAGTCATGCAAGACGCCTAGGGTTGAGTCCATTTGATTGGGTAGACCGTAGATCTGTCGACAGTGCATGCCTGCATGGGGGGTGCGTAAGAGCGCAAGAGAAGCATAAAGTTTACTGCTCGGGGGGTATCATTGTACGTCCCAAGGTGGTTACTCTGGGGGTACAGCCAGTCAGAATGAAGCAGGGAGGGACACCAGCTCGGAGCTATCTCTTTGGTTCACCTCGGAGGAGGAGCACGTTGGACCAAGGCCAGGGATGGCGGATGCTGGCTGCGATGAGCTCATCGTGATACCCATAGGCGAGATTGCACCATCTTGTCTGAATGCAGAGAGATGGGCCCCTTTGTGCTTGTCCTCGAGAGAGTTTCGAGATTCATCAAACTTTTGGGAAGAATCATCAGGTGATCCGTAATCATACCCCGCAAACCGGGGGATCGGAGGATGAAGAAAACGGTGGAGACACGGATCGACCACGGTCCACCGAAACCCTGCTCGAACATTCTTGAAATTCTGATGTGCTCAAACTTGAATATCATGCCAGAGGGATGGGTGGAATTCCTGAGACGTCGGAGATCCGTTCCCGCTGTGTTTTCCCACCCTCCTCTCTTCTCCAGCCCGATCGGCTAACTGTAGTTGGTCTCGCAGAACCCAAGACTCTCACTATCCTAATCTCAAACGGACATGTATCACGACTAACCACTGAACCAGTAAGAAACCGTAGACTAAAACACCACTCGTGCTCGTTGTGCCACTAGCCGGCTGAGTGACGGGAGCGCAGTTGGATCCGCAACCACGCTAGTGCCGTGTTTCCCTTCGTCTTGCTTTCTTGCCCCCTCCCAATTTAAGGAAATCCAAATGATCCCGAGCCGAGCGGAAGCAGTGTCGCCTGTTGGCCATAAGTTAATGCAGCGCTGCACGGTCCACAAGTCCCAAGGAATTGCACCTCGTGCCTCGAGAGGAAGCCAGTCTCGTGTGGGTGTGGGGGGGGGAGGTCAGAAAACGCCAGGAATCGGCGGTGGCGTCCAGTTGGTTTCAGAGCGGCGATGGGGGGATTCTTTTTCCTCTGGGTATGCTTTTTTTTCAATGCTAGCGTAGTTGTAGTTGTGTCGGTGTCGGAATGATACCCCAATAGGCTGCGCGGCATGAAGGGATCGGGTACGAGGGCCATCTATTTTGGAGTTGGAGTGGGATGGCCTCCAGGTTCTGGCTGGTCCCAGACCCAAAAGTCGTCGAGCAGCCTCGCGGGTAGCTCGGGAAGGGTAGACTAGGCCCGGCAGTTTACAGAGCAACTTTTGTGCCCTCATGTTGACATAGCAGTGTCAACTTCTTGATAGAAATGGCAAGTCAGTACAGTAGATGATAGTTGTGAGCCTTCATTTGACCTGGTTCCATGTCTTTCTTCTGTTCTACCTGTCAACGCTGCTGGACCTCAAGGGGGTACAATACAGGGATTGCGGAGCCGGATCGTTTCGAGTACAGAGTACACAACAGTTGACAGTGTACCTCCTGTGGTAGCCGTAAGGTACGTCCCCATGACGGCCGATCACCCCTCAAAATCTTGACTCTGCCTATCTGAGGTCAACTCCAACAAAAGTACCGGGTGTAGCCAAGAGACTCCAAATCGTCGGATCCAGACTCGAAGCCATCGAAGACTAGCCTGGCTAGCAGAGCGCATCCGCCATCTGCAGGCGGAGGTCATGTACACAGGACCAGATTGGATCAATCAACGTCATGAGCAAGGGCGGCTGTCTGCAACTCTGCGCAGAGTTTACCGTACCTAGGGTTTCCTCCCTTCAGCAGCTGTTTGGCCATACATACTCTCCCGGTGGAATGTCGCATTTCCATCGCTTTCCATGGGGCCATTTGGTCGAGTTTGAACACGACCATTTGGGGTCCGTTCCATGTACTTAATTGCATCCATGCACACCTAAATATATAAAGACATTCGAGATCTCAGGAGACGGAGTCATAAGAAATGGTCCTGTCAGAGTAGATCTGGGGTTCAAGTTGCAAATCACCCAAATCAAAGCCAGAGTGTGTGCATGGAACCTAACACGAAAGGTGGTGCAGGAGTGCAGTCCTGAGGGCTCTCGTCTCATCCACTTCAACTTCGAGGTGGGCCGGGACCAGCGTGTGCCTCAAAAAGAGTCAAGTGCCTCCCACTCCGCCCAATCACCGCCTGTCCTCCCTCACGTCCACCCTCCTCTTTCCCCCTCCCAAATCCGCTCTCGAGGCCATCTCCTCTTTTTTGGATGGATTCGACAATCTTCAAGCGTTTTCTCGATTCACTGATTTTCCCAAATCTTGTCTGATACCCTACCATTCTGAGGCCCTTGGGTCAACCTCCAACTGGGGTTGACGTCGATGATCCTGCGCGTCGCCTGTCGCGCCCATTCCCCGCATAGACGGCTTCCGTCATCCTCCGTCTTCACAACAACTCGCGTTGCAATACCGCCCTCTTCCTGCTTGACACGCTGGATTGGCGAGCGGTAAGCATTTTCCAGTGGAATTTATCGATTTGCGATTCATTCTGCTCGCACGCCATGGCCTGTTGAAGTCACGGATGAATCCATAGCCTCGTCTCTCCAAGAGCCACCCGCTCTGCCCACCAGCAGACGGTTCTGCTTGGCTCATCTCGACACCCCCGACGATATCAGCCCTCTCGATCAATCTGGATTATTTATTCGTGACAATTGGTTGCACGCCCTGATTCGAAACGCTTTCGCTTTTGGTGGCCGCTCCTGTTGACCGTTGCAAGTCAGCATGGCGGACAATGGCCCTTCTCCAACCCCCCAATTTCTCGCGCCGCCGGCCGTCACGGCCTTGCGGCAGGAGGCTCGGAACGTCAACCCGGTCATGACGCGGTCGCTCAGTGAAGACATGCGGGAGGAGCGGGAAGACTTGAGGGAGGCCGCCGAACAGACCCTGAACATCATCGTGGACCTTGATTTGGAAGGTCGCATCAAATGGGTCAGCCCATCGTGGAGACAAGTCGTCGGCTCGCCTCCCGAATCGGTCGAGGGCCGCATGATCTCGGAGATTCTGGTTGGCAATAAAAATGTCTTTCGTGACGCGATCGACGTGATGAAGGAGGATGACTCGCGTAGTCGGTTCATTCGCTTCGCGGTGCAGATGGGGCCAGACTCGGTCCTTAGATACGCGCCTGAACCGCGCCCTATCAAGTCGGAAATAATTACGGAGCGGGAAGGGAAGATGACCGAGGGAAAAATTACGGATGAGACGACGGAGCTTTCGCAGGCCGAAGGTGAGGATGATCATGATGTGCTGACCATGGAGGGTCAAGGCATCATGGTGTATGACCGGACGGATGATGAGACCGGACATGTACGTCTTATCCTACCTCACGCTCGCAACTTTTTATGATACATACATTGCTAACCTCATGTTTCTGTCCAAAGTCGATGTGGATGCTCCGACCGCTCACCGAACCCCGTGAAGTGACCATTGACCTGCCGCCTCAGCTTGTCGAGTCACTTGGTGTTGGTGCAGAGGTTCTAGCGAACTACCTGACCGAGCTTGCAGAGGCCGCAGCGAACGAACCTGATCCCTCAAAACACCCTGCCCCGACGCCGGTCCTATGTCGAATTTGCGAACGCCAAATCACCCCGTGGTGGTTCGAGAAACACTCTGATCTTTGCCTGCAGGAACATCGGGCGGAAATGGACGTACAAATTGCGCAAGAAAACCTCAACGAACACCGTCACGCGATCGTGAGGGTGCTGGATGCGTTGGAGGCTCGACAGGGACGGCCGTTGATCGGCAGCGATGGCAACGTTCAACCTCTCATCCAGCCAGAGTATAAAGGCTTACCCATCGGACCATCGCCTGTCAGCTCGGGCCCATCATCGGCCCCGACCTCTGGTGTGAGCTCGGCACCTGGAACACCACCCCGGTCTCGCGACCATTCGGCCTCTGGCATCGTCACTCCAGGCCGGCCCCGGGCGTTTACTGTTCGACGACCGCTGGCTCGCATTGTGGAACTGGTCCTCGATCTATGCGACACCGCATTGGAGATCAGTATGCCTGTGATTAAGGAGTCTCAGCGCACAGACAACGGAGAGGAGTTCAGGACTCTGTCCCCTCAATCAGAATCCCGGATCTCTCAGGTGCTTCAGTGGTCGTCGCCAAGCTCCAACACATTGGAGCAGGAACAGGGTCTAGCTGCCTTGGCGGGCGACACAGAGGAGATTGCAAAAGCCAAAGTGGATGCGGTCGTTCGTCATCGCAAGATCGTTGAATATGCAGAGCGTATTCGGATCGAATATACCGTCTTGGTGGAGGAGTGCATCACGGCGGCGTTGAGCAAGGCAGAACGGATCGCGGCTGGTGAACTCAGTGATTCCAGCTGCTCGTCTGATGAAGAGGTGTCGCAGGACGCGGCCTTTGCCAGCGACGCTGATGTTAGCACTACTGGCGATCGGGATGAGCCATTCATTCCGCGTCAAGATCCGCTGGCATCCCAGTCGCTGCCTGCCGCTCCCACTCCGCGCAAGCCTGTGACATCGGCCCTGACGATGTCGATGCGCAATTCGCCTGATCAGACACTCCTTGCGCAAGGCGAGAACAGATCGTCCTCTGTCGCGATATCTACTGGGTCTAATAGCCCCTTGGAATGCCCGACTCCTCGGTCTCATAAGAGCGCCGCTGGCCTATTAGGCACCTCACAGCCCCCTCGACGGGGTCTTTCGCTAGCCGACGCCGACGCGGGCGATAGTAGCGATAGTAGTATGCCCTCATCCTCTGCTTTTGCCAGCGCCATGCGAACGGATTCGCCTTCCTCTGAGAGGAGCTTCGATCGCAAACGCAGAAGCCTGGTGCTTCCGGGCCTGTCAAGTTCACCACGGCGGCATCCCTCTCCTGCTCGAGTCTCGGGCCCTCATTCTCCGCTGCGAATGCCAAAACCTCGGCTTTCACACGGCGCAGATAGCCTTCCCTCGCCCATTGTATCTCCGTCTACATATGCCAGTGAACTGGCACATCATCATCGTCACCACCGCCGCCAGTCTTCAGCAACATCCTCAGATGTGGCCAAACCACCTCCGTCACCACGTCTGCCTTCCGTTAGCCAGCAGCCTCGCCCCGCGCCGCCGTCTATCAAAGATTTCGAGATCATCAAACCGATCAGTAAAGGCGCCTTTGGCAGCGTATATCTATCCAAAAAGAAGTCAACGGGCGAGTACTTTGCCATCAAGGTGCTGAAGAAGGCAGACATGATTGCCAAGAATCAAGTCACCAACGTGAAAGCAGAACGAGCGATCATGATGTGGCAGGGTGAAAGCGATTTTGTCGCCAAGCTCTACTGGACCTTCTCGAGCAAAGAGTACCTCTATCTGGTCATGGAGTATTTAAATGGAGGTGATTGTGCCTCACTTGTTAAGATCTTGGGCGGGCTTCCCGAAGATTGGGCCAAAAAGTACATTGCGGAGGTGGTACTCGGAGTGGAGCACCTGCACAATCGTGGGATCGTTCATCGCGACCTCAAACCAGACAACCTGCTGATTGACCAGACTGGCCACTTGAAATTAACCGACTTTGGTCTTTCCCGTATGGGTCTCGTTGGGCGTCAGAAGCGTGTGCTGAAGAGTCCGAACGAGCCTGCTCCTGATCTCCTCAAACAGGGCCCTTTCCCTCGAGCGATTTCCATTGCCTCTTCTCGGTCGGCATCATTTGACTACCAAGCTGCTCCTTCACCAGGCTCTACACCGTTGATCACTCCAGACACTGGCGCGAACGCTCAACCATCTTACTTCAGTCTCAACCAGAGTGGTCTCAGCAGACAGAGTTCTCGCCGAGCATCTGGCTATCGCAGTGATAGTGCCGGCAGCGACAGCTTAAACAGCATGTTCAGAACGTTCTCACTCAACGATGCAGCAAATGAACTCCCTGTCGCGTCACCCAACGTGCTCTCCACAAGCCTGGCGGAGGAGGAGGAGCAGAGCGACGCAGGCGAGTCCCCTCTCCTTTATCCATTGCAGCCAACATTCAGCAATCCTCTCATGCACCACACACCACCACAGCAGAGTATGCTACCCCCTGTGATGGCGCTGTTCGATCCTGAAGACCATGACCGCCGCTTTGTTGGAACCCCTGACTACCTTGCTCCCGAAACCATCAACGGCGTTGGACAAGATGAAATCAGCGATTGGTGGTCCCTGGGTTGCATCATGTTTGAATTCATCTTTGGCTATCCTCCCTTCAATGCCCCGACTCCTGATGAGGTGTTTGAGAATATCCTGCAAAGAAAGATCAACTGGCCTGACGACCCGGAGGAGTACACCACTCCTGAGGCGATGGATCTCATGAACAAGCTCATGACATTGAACCCGCGTGAGCGCATTGGCGCTAATGTGGATGAGAAGTTCCCCAATGGCGGTGCTGAGATTCGTCACCATCCATGGTTCGCTGATATCAACTGGGACACGCTGTTGGAGGACAAGGCACAATTTGTGCCCAACCTTGAGAACCCGGAAGATACAGAGTACTTCGATGCTCGTGGTGCAACACTGCAGGCTTTCGCGGAAGAAATGGAAGATGAGCCATCGCCTCAAGGCCCCTCGACAACCGGATCCTATCCCGACCGGCCCCATGACGCGCTTTTCAAAGTCCGGTCTCAAGTCAACTCGATGAAGCGCCCGTTGATGCCACTGCACATCCCACCTCATGTCCGCGATGCCCGAGATTCACGAAGCCGGAGATTGAGTGAGCCAGCTCTGGCAGATGACTTTGGCAGTTTCAGCTTCAAGAACCTGCCTATGCTCGAGAAGGCAAACAAGGATGTCATTCAAAAGATGCGACAGGAGGCTATGCAAGCACAACACCGTCAATCGACGACCTCGTCATCGGCCACCCAGACACCGTTGACGGCCTCCCAGCCTTCTTTGGAAGGCAGCCCACTCCCAATGTCCCTCCAACGGACTCTGTCCCAGACTAAGGGTAATAATCGTCCCTCGTCACCCTCGGGCCTCAGTCAAGCCAATTCATCGCCTAGCCGACCATCCCAGCCATCCTCTCCATTGCTGGTTCAGTTTAGCACCGGCAGCAACCACGAGAGGCGGAAGACCTCCGGGTCCTCTTCGACTGCTTCACACCAGTCAAGCGGCACTTTTCAGCCTTCGTCTGTGGACCAATCGCGGGTGCCGAATCTCCGTCTAGGCTCGGTCGCATCGTCTCCAGTCAGGGCGAATCGCATTCCTGCACACTCACCCGACAAGCACCCTTCCAGCCAACGACATGGAAGCGCCCCGGCGAGTCGCGCTCGATCACAGACTATCGGATCCCAAGATGGAGTCGAGTTCCCCGGGTTGATCAAGGAACCCTTTGTTCCATCTCACCACAAGCGCCGCAGTCAGCTCTTCGATATTTCACCTTCGTCGTCTGACAACGAGGATCCCCGGACCAAAGCCTTACTCAAAGTCCAGCGCCGCCGTCAAAGCTCTCGTCGCCTCTCACAGTTCAACATCCAGGACGGCCCTTTCTTCCGCCCCCTGGACATTCTTATCTGTGAAGACCACCCTGTGTCGCGTCTCGTCATGGAGCGCCTGTTCGAAAAGCTCCGCTGCCGAACTATAACTGTCGCCAATGGCGCCGAAGCCATGCGGTATGCACTAAGTGAAGTCCAGTTTGACATAATCATGACGGAGTTCAAGCTTCCGCAAGTCAACGGTGCCGACTTTGCGCGGATGGTACGAGAGACTCGAAGCGCCAACAGACATACTCCAATTGTTGCGGTGACTGGCTACTTGAAGGACCTCCCTGAAACCCATTACTTCGACGCGCTCATCGAGAAGCCTCCCACGCTGTCCAAGCTTACTGAAGCCCTCTGCAAGTGGTGCATGTGGAAGCCACCACCAAAGGATTACAACCCTTCTTCTCAGCCGCTTGCCGTGTCAATGCCCACTGGCCTCGCGAACCCACTGTCGAATGACGACAGCCCGAGCTCGGCCTCGTCTGGATTTGTGCCACACCCTCCCAGTTCGTATAGAGGATCTAGCCGTGACGACTCGGTAAGCAGCAGCGTATTCGGCGACATGGAATCCATCAAACCGGATGAGGTCCCTGTGATTATCAGCCGGAGTCATGATGACTGGGATCAGGGCCAAGGTGGACTTGGTATCTCCGAGGATGCGCATCCGGGCAGTCCTGACCCCAAAGCTGTGCCGGTTCCGCATCTGCTTCATGCAATATCTGCACCTGCTGCCATGGACGGGAGTGGTGCGTTGACGCCGCGGAAACAGCGTTCTAGTGAAGCCATCCGCGCCAAGCGACAGTCTCTGGAGAAGAAGCGATACGAATGTGCTGAGTCTGGGGACGACGAGGATGAAGAGCTGGGCCATTCGCAATCCCGCCGCAGCCCACCATCGCGCAACCGCCGCCCTGGCTCCAAGCTTGGTATCGAAATGATGCGTACCAATAGCCGTGGCAGTGTCGTCAGCGGCAGTGAAGAGCTCCTTAAGAAGGAGCGCGAAGCACTGCGCAAGGCGGGCGAATCTGATACCGACGAGGGACCTCTGGGCTCCCCCGCAAGCACGAGTCTTGAAGAACGCTTTGAGGGCATGAGCATTCCAGAGGAATCCGAATACGAGGAGCCCCTCAGCCCTCGTGATCCCCCTCCCGGGCATCAATTGTCGCCTCCTCGCCGCCGACCTTCTCTTGCGCATCAAGATACCTCGATCTACGCTGGACCGACATCTCACCCCGTTGGTTCCAAATCAAGCTCACACGGGCTGAAGCAAGGCCAGACCACGCCGCCTGAGGATCTTGTAAAAGGTGCCAATGCCGGTTTGGGCGTTGGCCCCATCACCCCAGGGGTGAAAACCTTGGACAACTGGTCGAATACAGACGGCGGCTCGGGCGGGGATACCGATACCAGTCCCACGCCGGACGCTGAAGCAACGCCTCGTCCTCTGAATCCATCTCCTAGTCTGGACACTGAAGAGACCCCCCGCGCGCCGGAGCGGTACCGATCGAGCATGTCCACCTTCAAACGGTAGTCCGTTCTCGCACAGAGAACCCCTACCGGATTCACAAACTTCTACCACGACCTCAATTCTGCCCACATAAGCTTACATCTCTCCGTTTCCTACCCTTTCCTTTCGTGTAAACTTTTTCATTTATTCCCCCTTTATGTCCAGTGTACCTGGCGTACCAGAGCAATTTCGCACTCATGTCTCTTATGTTCAAGGATATCATTTTATGCTTGCTGGAGCAAGGTGTTCCGGACCAATACTTCCTGCTTTCCTTCGCCTTGATTTCTTTTATCACCTTGACTTCTCGCACATGCTCTAGGCCATTGATGGATACATGGGTCCTCTCTTGTATGAGGTCCAGCAACAAGACCTTGTCAGTCATGGCATTCCCAGTTCGCTGGGCCCTTGCTCGTGCTTGCTTGATTCTACAGATCATACTTTGCAACACTGCATCCTTGTCTTGCTATGCACATTATTGTCTCCTTGCGTGTGTTGAAGAGTAGGAGCTGCGGTTTTGCTGACTGGGCATGGCATGGCCGGCGCATGGCAATGTTTTGGTAGTGGCATACTAGGTACAGTAGAAGATTGCATGCCGCGGTTCCGCAGCTTATCAAGGCAAAATTGAATTCTCTTCTACTGCTTCACATGCAATTATGCTCTAGTATTTACAGTATGCTCTAGCTCATAGACGTGACCCTGACACTGAGGCCTTCACTGAGCACGTCACCCAATCTCGAAACAGCATCCCCGCTGATCTGATGGTGAAGAACAATGATTGCCATGTGAACTTTATGACTGAGTAATTGGACATGAAGAACGGCTATTAGCGCGACAGAGGTGAGAATCTTATTCACTCCCCCTTGACAAAGATCATAGAAGAACACTACGTTAGCCTTTGGCAGCTGGGCTCACCGAGGGTAGCTACGGGTCGAGGATACCCAATCTCGTTGCCTTTAGTCTCATGTGAGTCCTCTGGATATCCATTATTTGATTGTATCCTGTGCTTATTGTCTAGATGCCAGATTGGTCAGGCAATTGGAGGTCTCGTGATACCACCGCCCTGTTCCGAGCTTTTTGGATAACGGGTCCAAATCGAACCGGAAGACGCAACCATGGGATTGGCATTTGGCACGCCTGCACTTGCTGCAGGGCTAGGGTGGTTTTACGCTACAACACCACCATCTCTTTCGGATGCCCACTCGGCCGTTCCCACAGGTGGTCTCGTCCTAGTCGGTCTGGGTATAAATGAGATGCGTACATGGTGAGAGGAGATCTGACCGATACGTACACGGTCTACTCTGCATCTGCCATCGCAGGTCTGTCTTTTGTGCGCGCGCTGGGATCGTGGTACATGCCTTTGATTGGGTATGTCATCTTCGATGGTGAGCAGAGCTTCGTGCCGGGATTTGTGATTGCGGGTATCGCGACTGTGTTTTGTGTGGTCCCGTTTTTGCTCTTTCGATATGGGAAGAGGTTGAGGGAGAAGAGTAAGATTGCTCAGTATAGTCTCCAGGTTCACATGCGGACTCAATTGGGCGACGCTTGAGAACAGTGAGAGGGTGTGCTCGGGCATGATTTAGGGGGTGATGTACTTGCCGTTCCAATTTGGATGTGCCATCGTGCCTCTGTCTACGAGTCTCGCTGCACGGTTTAGGGGATTGCTCAGTGTTATAAGGCGACGAAATGCTACAAGAGATCAAAACCGAGCGCCTTAGTCTTCTCAGGATGTTAAATAGGGCCAAAGTCACCGTTCACAATTAAATACCGGCCAACCTACGGAGCGAACGGTAAGACTTAAGTCTTCATTAACTTAACTCCCGAGTTATGCACCCCAAAATAGATTTTATACCGTTACGACTTCCACTTCTAGAAAGCGACCGGAGACCATCCCGTCTAGATCGACTATGCCGCGGTGAATGAGCCCTCGGGTAGAGCGTTCTTGGCGCTTGGCGCTGTCAACGAGTATCTCACGACGCTCCGCCCGACGATCTTGCTTGATTAGAAGAGCCGAACAGCGAAAGGAAATTGGAAGACGGGAATAGTACTGTCGTCCAGACCTAGAGCACACGCATGGACATGGCGAAGGACTCACGCACATGCCCACGTACGACGCCGCTTGCATGCATTGACCAGGGCTGGTCCGGACACAATGGGTCTATCAGAGGCCTGCGTTGGGTGCACTGATTCAAGAGACTGTGATCGGCAGAATTGATTGGAGGTTGCGTCAAGTCAGTTATGAGTTGTCTGCGAGGGGCCGGGTTGTCCATTGTTGGCAGTGCCGGGATTATACTGTGACTGTTCTGGAGCAAAAACGGATGTCGCTAGCTGCCGGTCCGGGTTCATACTTGTAGTTGGATATGTGATAACCGAGTACAATTCGAACCTCTGGTAATAATAGCACATGAAATTGTACCTTGAATCATGCTCAGATTTGAGTTCCATGTGCGCAAATGCCGACGTGTCGTGGATCTTCCCAGGCCTTCAACTTGCCCGTTGACCCACTGCGACCGAGGGTCGAGACTCATCGAGGAGGAGGACATCAGGACCTAAACTTAGCCAGCAGCGACGCTATATGGTCGTTTCACAGTCTCCAGAGTTGATAGAGGATGCAAAATTTCCATAGTTAGCAGTCCTAGGGCCTCGTCAGAGGTATCCAAGGATCAATGCAGGGGTTGAGGCACGGTGGCGACAGCGGCGTAGGCATGGGCCGCATGGCGGATAAAAATCTGAGGCATCTGCGAATCTCAACCCGGCTGAGGAGCTCTGTCTTCCGGCTTGATAAGCCCTCATAGGCCAGGAAAGTGAGCATCGCGTCTTTGGGTTAGGGCCGTAGGCTAGACTTTTGCCACCCGGTGGAACCGAATGGAGCCGAGGGCTTAACAAGTTAACGGTGGTGGAGGATGGCGTCGGCCATTGGTGGGCCTGTGGAGGAGAGTTGAATTGTCCGGTGCTGACAGCGTCATTGCAACACAAGAGGACGGGATCCGGTACTGTACTTGGAATATGTGCATTATTACTTGTCTGTTCTCGGATGGTGAGTCTGTTGTAAACTCGGTTGGGTTCTTTCATGTGCTTTGGGACAGGGGCATATTGCCCGAGCGCGAACACCAAAGCACCAATGGTGAACTTTGTATGAAATTATGAATGGTACAGCCGGACCTGCAAACTTTGAGCTTGGACTCTGAGCTATGACGCTGTACAGCGTGGCAGAAGCAGGGGAGGTTTAATCTCAACGCGGCATAGGATTTTCTGGATGATGGCAAGCAATCACAGCAACCAATGTACAATAACGACCCCTAAGTACTCACACAACTCATGTACCACAAATAAGCAGTCAATTCTAGATCGGTCGCATCTCGACCCTGCAATGAGATTCTCTGGATGCTTTCTGAAATTCTGATGCAAGTGCTCCGAGGAAAGCCCAGCCAAGTCGCCGTCGAGTCGCCCGACCCACCGCGACGGCCCACTCCGTTTCACTCGTTGCTCAATAAGAATCCCAAATGATAATCCCAGCAGTGGTTACAGTACTTGACTTTGCAATTCCCTATCGACGATCTTCGCTGTTCATATTCTGGCATCTGTTGTCTTGATCTTTGACTCCGCTCCTGACTGTCCCTACCGAGCGTTTGCTCTACATTCGTTTTCCCCTCGCGATCTACCAAACTCCGAATCCTCGCTCTCTATCCTCATTTTCTGTTCTGGCTTAGCATCTCGAATTCTCTATCCCTGATTAACCGTGTTATTTGCACACAATCTCCGACAGACTGTCCTAATCGCCTGGCACATTCCTCCTCCCGCTTTATCGACTGGTAGACGCGGCGAGGCTCCGACGGAACCCCGCATTCTTTCGATCGGCCTGGCGCCATGTCCACTCCCACCGACGAGCGCAAGACCTTCCATCTGCAGCAGCAGCGAGATGGCAAACAATCCAATTCCGACGAGGTGACCCCTACTTCCGATGATGACACCTACGTTCACGATACCCAACCCGAAATCCGCGGAGACCGGTTGAGAGTCGACACTTCATACAGCGACAATCATGCCTCTCCACTCCGGAGCACGGCCTCGGCGCGTCGCGAGCAATCCACCCGCCTGGAAGATGATTTGATGCTTTTACAGGCCGAGCGGGTGGCATCACGCTCGACTCAGAACGAGCATGGAGAAGGAGACCGGCACTCGATGAGCCGATCGCGATCGCGTCGCAGCGAAGCCGTGGACGAGTTCGACGAGGCGACCAACCCGCTTCACGAGAAGGCGGCCGTCTATAAACCCCCCGAGAGCCCCAACACGAAGCTGTCGGCGTTTGTAAAGAAGATTCATCAGTCCAGCTTCATCGTTCGGTACCTGACGTATATTCTTCCTGTGGTGTTGCTCCTCCTGATCCCGCTGTTGGTTGGAGCCTTGACCTTCAAAGACGCGAGTGTTGGTGGCGTGCAATTGGTGTGGTTTGCGATTTGGTTGGAAATTGTGTGGTTGACTTTGTGGGCTGGTCGAGTAAGTGCCATGTGGAAGACGGGGACTTGCATTGAAAGTTGCCCCAGAAACGAAGTAGAATTGCTAACGGGGCCGTTCGCTAGATCGTTGCAAAGTGTATCCCCCCGCTGGTTGGAATCCTGGCTAGCATCTTCACCAACAACGCGAAGAAATGGCGCGACTTGGCTTTACAGCTGGAACTCCACGCTGCACTCTTCTTCTGGTGGCTGGGCGTGGAGATCTCCTTCTTGCCGACGATGAAGAATCACCATGTCGACGGTGACAAAGGCACCCGGAGCTGGGAAAACACTGTCAACAAGATTATCATCGTGGTCTTCGTGTGGACCATCCTCAACCTGATCGAGAAACTCATCATCCAGCTCATTGCTATCAGCTTCCACCTGCGCACCTACGCCGACCGCATCGAGATCAACAAGTTCCAGATCGGCAGCTTGGTGAAACTCTACGACTGGTCCCGTAACCGCATCGAAGAGACCGACGAAGCTTTTGAAGAGAAGGAGCACGACGAAACTCCCTCGGGCGTTAAGACACCTCTTCGATACGCCGGAATAGCACAAAAAGCCGCCAAGGGTGCCGTTCTCAAGGCGGGCAACAAGGTGGCCGATATGGCCGGCGCTGTCGCGGCTGATTTCACCGGCCGCAAGGCTCAATCCAGCTCTGACCCCTATCAGGTCATCCGCACGCTGCTACGCACCACTTCGGGTTGCCAGGTGCTGGCTCGTCGCTTGTATCGTACTTTCGTTCGGGACGGCTTCGACACCGTGTTCTCGGGTGACCTCAAGGAGGCTTTCGACAACAGCGAGGAAGCCGAAGCGGCCTTTACCATGTTTGACCGTGACATGAATGGCGATATCTCCATGGAGGAGCTGGAGGCCGTCTGTGTGGATATTGGCCGTGAGCGCAAGTCGATCACTGCCTCTTTGAAGGATCTCGATTCGGTTGTGTCCAAGCTAGACGATGTCTTCATGTTCTTCGTCATTGTCGTGGTCATCATCGTCTTCTTATCCTTGATCTCGACCTCAGCCGCCGGTGTCCTTACTTCCGCGGGATCTAGTATCCTGGCCCTCTCTTGGCTGTTCTCGGCTACTGCCCAGGAGTTCCTCCAGTCTGTCATCTTTGTCTTTGTCAAGCATCCATTCGACGTCGGTGACCGTGTTACCATTTATGGAAATGCTGGTGACGCCGGTCTCGGTGATGATTACTTCGTAAAGGTTCGTGCATGAGAAGAAATGGTACCTCCAACCTGGAAGACTGACGTATTCGCCATTAGGAAATCACCCTTCTGTATACCGAGTTCAAGAAGATGCAGGGTCATGTTGTCCAGGCGCCCAACAGCTACTTGAATGGTCTGTTCATTCTCAACCAGCGTCGTTCCGGCGCGCTCGCCGAAGCCATTCCCATCATCATCAAGTATGGCACCACCATCGACCAGATCGACGCCCTCCGTCAGCGCCTTTTGGAGTTTGTGCGCAGCGAAAAGCGCGACTTCCAGAGTAATATTCTGACTGAGCTGCGGGCTGTGACCGAGAATTTCTCTCTCACACTCAACGTCGTCTTCTTCTACAAGTCAAACTGGCAAAACGAAGGCCTGCGTCTGCAGCGCCGCAACAAGTTCATTTGCATGCTGATGATCGCCCTCCAGGAGATCGGCATCGAGGGCCCACGCATGAACCTCCAGGGTGCAAATGTCGACATCCCCTTCCACGTCAACTACGCTCAGCCCATGATGGCCCCGTCCTCGAAGAAGGGCGAAGACGTTCAGGAGGTCGAGGATGTGCCTATTGGGCAAGAATCAGCTTCGATGCCCAAGAACACCGGCACCAGCAGTGCAATTCGTCAGCCTTCCATCCTGCGCAAGGGGATGAATGCCGCTGCCGCCCGCGCCCGCGGTCAGTCCACATCACGCAAGCATGTCGATTTCTCTCTCGGCATGTCCGACATGTCCTCCAACGACATCATGGGCGATGTGTTTGAGGACCGTGGCATCCGCGTCGATGACGTCGTCCGCGCCACCAACCGCGAGGCCCAGGAGCGCCGTATCCAGGAGGCTTTGGAGGAAGAGGAAGAAGAGCGCCAGAGCCACGCTTCTTCAACTCGAATGTCTTTGCGCAACCGCCGCCCCTCGAATCTGAGTGCCCCGTCCCAGAGTCGTCCCTCGGTGGACGCCCCTAGCTTCAAGAGCGGCACCTCATCGACTCGGAATCGGTTCTTCCGCCACCGCGGCAGTGTCAGCCACGAGCGAGACGATCTGATGGAGCAGGGACGCGTCAATTCGCCGCCTCCCGCGGCCGTGGTGCAGGCTATGCAGGAGCAGCAGCAGCACGAGCGGTCGTATTAAAGGATCATGGAGTGCGATTGCATCACGGTCGATTTTCTTGAACACATTTTCAGTTACACTTTCCCTTCTACTACCCACTTATATCGGCATTTTTCATCCTTCCTTAGATACATACAAGTGTCCCA
This sequence comes from Penicillium simplicissimum, assembly GCA_024706585.1. Lineage (NCBI taxonomy): Eukaryota > Fungi > Ascomycota > Eurotiomycetes > Eurotiales > Aspergillaceae > Penicillium > Penicillium simplicissimum. The sequence goes on from JAMZTW010000078.1 coordinate 348,678, forward strand.
TATCACGGGTACATGGGCCTCTATAATCTTGGAATCTCCTGGCTTGGAGTGGCTTTTTGCATTTTTTTCACATATTCCCCATATGGCAGCATACTTTACTTTCCTTATCATCACAAAACTATTGTGCAGTCTAGATACCTCCTTAACTTGTGCCTCGATATCTTCATCACTGTTCTCAAGAACTCAAGCTTTCCCCCATCAGCTGTCTTGTCCGTAGTCCCAACAAGCTCATTATTCGTCATCTCACTTGGATACCCTGAATTTGAATACACGACCGCGTATGTTCCTCCTCATAAACTGGACCTCAACTAGATTTCATGTTCACGCTTACATTCAGGCCACGAGCGGCAACCCAACAGCCCAAGCAACCCCCCACGCCACCCACGAATCCCACTCCATCGCAAGCGAGCCAGCAACACCCGAACTCGTGGCCGCCGCCGCCGCCGCCGAAGAAGAAGACGACGACAAAGAAGCAGGTGCAGACGTCGAAACAACCTGCGACGTCATCGACGGCGAGGAACCCGAGTGTCCCCCACCGCTAGAAGTAGTCTTTGCCTCGCCGGTGCTCGTTGTCGCTTCACCCGTGGCAGTGTCTGTGGTACCAGACATGCCGGTTGTCTTGATCGGGCCACCCGGGTTATCGGAGGTGAGGGTGAGGATTGGCAGTGGGTTTCCTGTTAAGTGGGCCGTGTCGAGGACGCATGCTCCTGCTTTGCAGATGTATCCGGCTGCACAAGTGCCGCAGGTTGTTTCAGCGCTGCTGGCGCTGACGAGTTGGCCGCCCAGGATGAGGAGGGCGACGGCGATTGTGTTTGGAGAGCGCATGGTCGTGTAGTGTGTGGTGGAGGAGATAGAGGAGAGTACGTTGAATTCGTTCAAAACAAAGTGAAATCGAAGACAAGGCAAAGCAGCGAAGCGAGTGGACTTTATATACACGACCTACCCAGCCAAATCCTGAAACAACACCCCCCGAAACCTTAACCCAACAGCCATGCAATCAGGCAATGGCGCCGGTGATCCATACAACCCTGCGGATCTGCAGACGTCGTTGCTTCGGGGAGGCGCTGGATCGCCGGTTGTGCTCCCCCGCATTTGTTTCCAATTGATTTCGGGAGAACCAATGGCCGGGGAGGGATAGTCCATTGTATGCCCACACGACGTCGTGATCGTCTCTGGGTGAACCGGTCGTCCGATGTGATTCCGGTGGCTGCTAAGCAGCGTTAAGCATTTTGGGGTGGGGATTCACGGGTTTAGGGGTTGGCGGTTTGCGAGCTTGGCTTTTGTTTGCCGTTCGCTAGGGCCTTGCGGTGTCCAGGGTTTAGTAGCACTGTAGCGGAGATGGACGAATCTAAGTAGTATGTCATTTATTTTAGCGGCTCAGTAGATTTAGAGCTAGATAATGACAGGTGGGCTTGATCTCTGACGAGTTACTGTGTCTTCACGGTGGTTACTATTATGTCTTCACATGGCTTCCTGTGATCGCGATGCAGTTACCCACCTCCTCCTGTTTGGTGCTACGTAGTGCCTAGTGGCCTTAGAAGCACTGCGGTTAAGACCACAGCGAAGCTTAAGCTTTCATACTTTGAGAGTAATGCCATCTCAATTGACTTGGTACAAATACAACAAAAGCGCAGCTTGACATTGATCTTTGAACTAGGTCGGGCTCACAGCCCTCCCTGGGAAGCCACATGCAGAGTCCCCCGGAGGTTGATTCTCACTTCTGGGCAATATTCGGGAAGGATCGTCGGTCTCTTCCTCTTTCCTTCATCTCCTGGTCATGGTATTCTTCCATCTTGTTCAGTTGATGCCTAATATATCGGATGACTGATGTCCGAAATCTACACCTACCAACGCCGCTGGAATGGACGACAGGCACTCATGTCGATTCAGGCGTCAACATTAACAAACTACTGACATCCAGGTTTTCTAGATACTCGGAGCCTCAAAACCAGGCAACTATATAAATATTCACCAATCAAACCCCAAGTTTCGATGACTCTATCGCACCAGTCAATCACGATTTGCCAGCTCCGACAGCCTTGAAAGGCTTACAGCAACAGCTTACACTTATAGCCGTGTCCCCGCCGCAGGGTTACTTCGGTATAGCACCAATTGGCGCTCTCCCTTCGTCTATGAAGAAGCCACCCCGCATGAAGCTAATCCTACGAGGGAAGTCCAGGCCGGAGACCCGTCGGAGCAGAAGGGTCCTCCTTCACAGCGAGCCTTGCGATGGGGTTCCTTTTGAGGCTGGTTCGCGACCGAGATTCCCATCTTTTCGAACATTCACTCGCAAACTCGCTGCCATGTCCTGTCCTGTGGGTAGCGATAACGTATTTGGACCTCGAGTGCTTGAAGAGTGTCGCACATTTGACTTCACCCTGCTTTTTGAAGATGCAATCTTCGCAGTTCTACCAGCTGGCACATTTCTGCTGCTAGCGGCATGCCGTCTCCTGTCGCTGGTCCGGGCGCCGATCAAAGTCACATCGCATCGACTTGCGACATGGAAACTGGTAGGGGACCCCCATATCGTGAAACCTAATATCTGAAACTGAGGTCCTGGCGTATTGACCTGCATCAACTAGGGAGCTCTTGCCATCTTATTGATCCTTCACGTTTTACACCTAGCCTTCCAGCAAGAACTCGCATTTTTGCACACTCATGCCTCACTGGCGGCGAGTGTGCTACAGCTATTCGCAGTCGCTGCAGCTGCATTGCTATCATGGCTGGAAGATCAGCGCTCCGTCCGTCCATCGGATATCATGGTGCTGTACTTCTTTGTCGCTAGCGTTGTCGCCATCCCTCGAGCACGCACGCTCTGGCTACTATCGCCAGGTGCCAATATACAGGCCATTCTGTGGACATTAGTTACCGTCACGACTGCGTCCGTATTATGCCTCGAGTCCATCCACAAAACCCAACTTCTACGCCTGGCTTATCGACAGTCAAGTAAGGAGTACACGTCCAGCTTCTGGGTTCGTAGCTTCTACATCTGGGTCCTGCCATTGTTTCAAAGTGGATTCTCCTCAATCCTCGCCCTTCATGATATGCCCGAAGTGGATCGTGCGCTACAGGGGGAGTCTGCGGAGAACCGCCTGCAAAGAGCCTGGTCGAAGAGTAGGTTTTCTCGGCGCGTATGTTCAATGGCCAATCACTCACCACGTCCTTCTCAGGTAAAAACGTACAGAAGTACAAGCTGGCTCGAGTGACGTTCCGTGCATATCTATGGCCGTTTCTCAGTGCGGTAATGCCTCGACTATGTTTGACGGCGTTCAAGTTCTGCCAGCCATTTCTTATTTCTGCGACTCTAGACTTCATTAGCGATCCATCATCCTTGGAGAACCGATATTATGGACCCGCCTTGGTGGGCGCGTTTGTATTGACGTATCTAGGAATGGCAGTAAGTGGACGCGAGCATGTCCTACATTGCTTAACTGGACTGATTCTGCTCCAGGTATCAACAGCCGTGTACTGGCGCCAGACATTCCGGTTCAACACAACGATCCGAGCCGGTCTAATTTCGTTGATCTACCGACAAACAAACAAGATGCACGCGGGTGAATTCAAATCAGAATCTTCCATCACGCTTATGGGAACCGATGTAGAGCGCATAGTTAGGCACTTTTGGAGTATCCATGAGGCGTGGGCAGGTCCAGTAGACGTGGCCATAGGTGTCTTTCTTCTGGCCCGTCAGTTAGGCGTTGCTTCCTTGATCCCTGGACTCATTTCAATCAGTACGGTTCCTGACTCTGGTCCCATAAAGCAAGTGCTGATCATCTACTAGTTGTCGTGATCGCAACCATTCCTGTTTCCAAAAAGTCCGGGACAGCCCAGAAACGGTGGATCGAACGAGTTCAGACGCGCTTGAGCACTACTTCCAGCATGCTGCATGATATGAAATCTGTCAAGATGTTGGGCCTTGGGGAGAAGCTCTACGCCTGCGTTTCAAACCTCCGCCAGGTGGAATTGCAAGTGTCGCAGAAATTTCGTGTCTTGCTAATCTGGCAAGTAGTATTGTGTACGTCTTACAGCGCACCCTGCAAGGAAAGGAACTGACGTCCATGTTTATCTAGCCAATATGCCTGTGACCTTTGCACCTTTCGCTACTTTCGCTATATACGCGATCATACAAACGGTTCGGGGAGGGCAATCTCTCTTGGCCAACCGGATGTTCACTTCGTTGTCTTTGATCTCACTGATGACGGACCCTTTGCTCATTTTTATTCAGACACTTCCTTCACTTTGGGAATCAGTTTCTTGTTTCAGTCGTATTGAGAAGTATTGCACCAAGGCGCCGATGGAAACATGGTCTGAATCTCTGTCCGCCAGCGACGGGCTGGAGCTCCCCTCATGCCCATCCTCTAATTCATCTTCAACAAGCGTGCTTGAATTCCAAAATGCCAGTTTTTCATGGAATCCCACTGGGCCTCCTATCCTCCACGGCATCAACTTTGCGGTTCAAAAGGGACAAATTACTGCCATCATCGGGCCAGTTGGCAGCGGCAAGAGCACTCTCCTGGAAAGCTCCTTGGGCGAAACCACCCTAAGGGATGGATCGATATCCCCGTTTTCGACAAGTATCGCCTATTGTCCACAAACCCCATGGATTATGAACGACACTCTCCGTCAAAACATCGTTGGTCCCGCCGAGTATGATCCAAAATGGTACAACTTTGTGATTTGGGCTTGTGCATTGGAGTTCGACTTTGAGAACATCACAGGTGGCGATCTGTCCAAGGCTGGCAGTTCGGGAATAACATTGAGTGGCGGACAGAAACAGAGAATTGTCAGTTGTTGCCAGCGGTCACCCCTTCCAAAAACCAATTGCTAACATGTTCCAGTCCCTGGCTCGGGCAGTCTATTCTCGAGCTCCGACGCTGGTCCTTGATGATGTCTTCAGCGGCCTTGACAACAAGTCTGTCGTTGCTATCACGACCCGTCTGCTGGCATCGGATGGCCACTTCCGAGAATCAGGAAGAACAGTGATCCTAGCGACACATAACCACCGCCTGTTGCCGCATGCGGACAGAATCGTGGTGTTGGATAACGGCACAGTACGCAAAGTCGGTTCCTTCGAAGCGATTGAGCCGGAATTGCCGCAAGACTACCACAACGATGACAGCGACAATCCTACAAGCGAGGATATAACAGCAGCCGCAAAGCAAGCGCCATCAAGCCATCAAGTTAAGGTACTGAGCAATGCTGAGGAAGAAGCGGTCGAGCTAGATAATGCACGCCGTGATGGAAAATGGTCTGTGTATTCGTATTACTTCAAGTCTGCCGGATGGACTATTATGGTTTCCTTGGTCACAGCAATCTTCATCTGCGGGTTTATAGACAGGTTCTCAAGTTTGTGTACATTTTATGCTGTTTTATCAAGTGACTCGCTGACTTCTTGACAGCCATCTGGTTGCAACAATGGTCAAATGCAAACGAGAGAAACCCTGACCAGTCCCCCGCGAAGTACATTGGGGTCTACTCCTTGCTTATTGGGATATCCATCTGTGGTCTTATTTTTGCAGGCTGGTCAGTTCTTCCCATCATCATTTGTTTATCAATTACTGACCAAGTTCCAATATTTAAGGGCGCTGTTGGTGCCTGTCATCACCAATACGGGCCTCAATATGCACTCACATCTGCTCAAGGCCACTCTGAGGTATGGCTCTGTTCAGTCGAAAAGTGTGATCGCTCCAGTAATAACTTACTTGTATACATCTAGTGCACCATTTAGCTTTTTCCAAAAGACTGATGCTGGACTGACCACCAACCGGTAAGGAACTTGATTCGTTTTTGCAAGAGAGCTACCACTGATATTCTCATAGGTTCAGCCAGGATTTGGAACTTGTTGACATGGACCTTCCGATCCAGGCCATCAATACTAATTTTTGTAAGTGTCCTGTCCTTGCTTTCTCATTGAAGAGAGGCCTGTCTAACAATCGTCGATAAGCATTCGTAAATTGCGTGGTTCAGCTCGTCTTGCTGTGCATCCTGGGCAAATACCTCACCATAACGGTCCCAGCTCTCGGTGTGATCCTTTTCTTGCTTCAAAGCTACTACCTGCGGACCTCTCGCCAAGTGCGACTACTCGATATCGAGGCGAAGTCCCCACTTTTCACTCATTTCGTCGAAACCATGCAAGGAATCAATATCATTCGAGCAATGCGATGGCAAGGACCTTTCCAAACTCGGCTCCAAGAGCTACTGAATCAGTCACAGAAGCCATTCTACATGTTATTCTGCATCCGGCAATGGCTTCAACTGGTATTGGACTGTATCGTAATGGCCCTTGCGGTTATCCTCGTATCACTGGTGGTCTCTCTGAGAGGCCAATTCAGCGCGGGCTCGATCGGTGTTGCCCTCAACTTGATTCTCGTCTTCAACCAGGATCTCATGCAGTTTATCAAGTCCTGGACTGTTCTTGAAACTTCGATCGGGGCGGTTGCTCGTATTCAGGATTTCGTTGAGAGTACTCCAACTGAAGAGCAAGAACCGAGAGAATTGTCGACTGTTCCGCACCAATGGCCTGAGAGCGGGCAATTAACATTCGACCGCGTGACAGCTTCATATGGGTTAGTTATTTGAATACGGCATTTTGCTCGATTGTCAATGTCGAGCTAACATGAGACTATGCAGGCCCGACTCACCACCTGTATTGAATGAAGTGTCTCTAACCATCCAGCCTGGTCAAAAAATCGCCGTCTGCGGCCCCTCTGGCAGTGGGAAGACATCTCTTATCCTGGTATTGTTGCAGATGATTGACCTGCAAGAGGGAAATATTCATCTTGATGGAATAGATCTTTCCACACTGTCATGCAGTACGGTACGCTCTCGAATCAACGTTGTACCACAGGAGCCCTTCTTCATGCCCGGAACACTGCGTTTCAATTTGGACCGACAACTTGAGGATAATCCTGTTCCCGACTCCGCTCTGATCCGAGCACTCGAGGCTGTCGGACTGTGGAAGAAAGTACGTGAAGACTGCCCCAGCGGCGGAGAGCTAGACCAGCCTTTGTCTATCTCCAACTGGTCCATGGGAGAGCGGCAGTTGCTTGCGCTAGCCCGAGCAATGGTTATGAAAAGTTCAGTATTGGTCTTGGACGAAGCGATGAGCAGGTACGATTCCCATCTTTGTCCACGTCTGTCTTTTACATTGTGCTCACGCAGAAATTCTCGCTGATAGTGTGGACTGGGAGACCGAAGCCACTATGCAAGCCATCATCGAGCGCGAATTTACTTCCCAGACGGTCATCTCGGTCATTCACCGTCTTCGATATGTTGAGAGCTATGATCGAGTTGCACTCATGAAGCATGGTCGATTGGTGGAATACGCCAGTCCTACCGAGCTGCTGGCCACTCCATCACAATTTGCGTCGTTTTATTATGCGAAGAAGGCCCCTCAATGAGATCAGTATGTTGAAGAGGTGTCTGGAGGAGACATTAATGAGTGGTATGACTTTGACGCCGAGGTGACCCCCGCCTGACTGTTTCTGGTTTCTTGTTTTTTTTTTTTTTTTCGTTCTCAAGCTATTTGCCATAAATTGGCACTGCAACCTCAAATGGCTAGCAAACAAGGAGCCGCGTAGTAGACTTGGCAATTTGCAATCTCATTCTAGGAGTATTTTCATCTCCAGCTCCATAGGTAGGGGAACCTAGGTATGTTTCACATTTTCTCAAGTAATCGGTTTCACTTCCTCAAACAGATAATATTCTCAGTAGCCCGGTACTGAGGTCTGATGTAGTCAAAAAGGCCTTCAAAGACTACTTTGGTACTCCGCGCTATACTCACACAAGTGACACAACCGAAGAAAGGTTCTTGTATTTATGTCCACCTGGCTGACTCACTTATCCGTATGGCTAGACAACCACACTGGTTGGGGTACGGCGTGATTGGATGAGGCATCGCCAATTTTATCCGATAATCTGCCATTGTCACGCGTGTCAACCATTTCTCTCATAGCGGGGAGAAAAGCGAGAGAAGTGTAAGACGGGAACCTGTCAAGTGGAGACTCGCATCTCTGGAGTGCCGTAGTAAATTGGGGCCAGGTCGGCGGATGAATAGTCACAATTATTCTGCCGGATTAATGCCTTGCTGATGCCTGGATTCTATGGCTAATATTGGACTTGGAGATTTTCATACTCTACCGGTCGCACCAATCGGCATCTTTGGTCTCTACATGAAGTCCTCCATTCTGATATCCACATCAAATTCCGTATATTATCCATTACGGTTATTCTATCGTATTTACGAGCTAAATAGAGCCCTTTTAATATTAACTAAATGGCGGCCTCTTATTATAGGAGATTATTAAAACTGCTCCCCCTTTGTATATTATTACCCCCTACTGCTACCTCTTTTTCCCTACCTAGATTCTGCTACCCTTTCTGCTGCCCTTTCTGCTGCCCTTTCTACTACTCTTTCTGCTACCCTTTCTGCTACCCTTTCTGCTACTCTTTCTGCTACCCTTTCTGCTACCCTTTCTGCTACCCTTTCTGCTACCCTTTCTGCTACTCTTTCTGCTACTCTTTCTACTACCTACTCTTTCTGCTACATCAGGTAAAAGGCGGAGGATAAGGCGGTAACGCTTATGTATGGGAGGATTACTCATCCGCCGACCTGGCCCCAATTTACTGCGGCACTGGAGACTGCCGAAGTGGCCAACCACAGGAACTCCGCCCCTGTCAGGCTTGGCACAGAGCAGACTCCGATTGGCGACTTCGGCAAGTAAGCACAGTCATGTCTCCACTACTTGTGGAATCGCAATGGCATCCATCTTGGTCTTTCGAGTGCTGCATTTCGCAAAGTAGGCGAGATAACGAGTGATAACGCGAATCTGGTGAGGCGGTGTGTCCACTGACTTGTGCAACCGAGGTCGATTCTTTGCAAAGCAGACTGGCGATAGTTAAGTTATCAGAGCAGATTTACATAATTGAGGGGAGCCCGTCCCCGGTCGAACAGATATATTTCCCATCAACATCAAAGCACGTTCAAAGAGCAATTCTTCCAAATTAATCCCAGCGGAGCACCGACACCTCTCATTCACGACCAAAAATGGATCTTTCCCGAGTTATCAAGCCCTGGAAACTCCAACCACCCAAGACTCTCGTCTTCGTGAACGCGACCATCGTCGACCCCGTCGAAGGACAATTAATCCCCAATGCCACCGTCAAGACCTCCGGCGGCAAAATCGTCCAGATCGACACCACCGGCTCCGAAACAGCCAAAGAAGGCGTCGACAGCACCGACATCATCGACCTCAGCGGGAAATACCTCTGCCCGGGCCTGATCGACTGCCATGTGCACATCGCCGTCACCCCCGGCGAAGCAGACCTACGGGCATACAAGGACATGACCGAGCGAATCAGCCTCCTCCGCCAGCCGCACGTTTTAAAGACCATGCTCGAGCGCGGATTCACCTCGATCCGCGACTGCGGCGGCGCCAGTCTCGCCATGAAGGAGGCCGTCGAGGAGGGCGTCGTGCCCGGTCCACGGATGTTCATCGCCGGCTTTGCGCTGTCGCAGACAGGGGGCCATGGAGACCAACGCGGTCCTCACGAGGGCCAGCTGTGCTGCGGCGGGTCCATTTCAGGAATTAGCAGAATCGTCGATGGGCCTGCCGAGTGCTACAAGTTCGCCCGCGATGAGCTCCGGCAGGGCGCGGACTTTATCAAGATCATGGGTGGAGGAGGTGTGGCCAGCCCGACTGATCGCATTGAACATGTGCAGTTCTCGGAGGAGGAGATCAAGGCAATTGTCACTGTTGCGCAGAACGCGGGCACATACGTGACCAGCCACAGCTACACGCCCCAAGCGATCCAGCAAGCGATCAAGCTGGGTGTCCGGGGCATCGAGCACGGCAACCTCATTGACCTGGAGACGGCGCAGCTGATGGCCGAGAAGAAGGCGTTCCTCACGCCGACACTTATCGCCCACGTCATGTCCAAGCAAATGAACTTCCTGCCTCCGGAAAGCGCGGCCAAGAACGACGAAGTCCTCGAGAAGGGGCTCGCGGCGATGAAAATGGCCGTTGATGTTGGCGTCACTGTGTGCTTCGGCTCAGATCTTTTGGGACCGATGCATTTCGCGCAGAGCAAGGAGTTTTCGGTCCGTAGCAAGGTCTTAACTCCGATTCAGATTCTGCGGAGCGCGACTGTTAATGCGGCTCGTTTGCTTATGCAAGAGGATCAACTTGGGCAGGTTAAGGAGGGGTTTACGGCAGATCTGCTGATTTTGGATGCCAACCCGTTGGAGGATATCACCGTGTTGGACCGGAGCGAGCAAAGTATTCTGGGCGTGGTGAAGGATGGGAGAGTTATGACTACCCGATGGGAGAAGCTCAAGGTGGACGTATAAGTAGCCTGAACCTTCCCTAAGAGGACACAGCAAGTAATAATAAACGAGGGAAGTCGCATGAGAAACGCATTAAAATTTTGATTTCGCATGAGTATAAGTATGTGCATGTAAAGAAGCCCTTGATCATGCCTCTGATGGACACTCTGGGATGAAGATATTAATACAAGATGTGAGCTGACACCACCAATCGGAAGAAGGGTAGATGGACCTAGAAAGGCCTGTGGGATGTCATAATTACAAGCTGGACTGTATGGACAAATGGGCAATCCGAAGCCGGGACTGAGCTGTGCACCGCAAGGGAATAGTACAATCAGGCATATGCCTATATTCCCTTGTTCGAAGACATGATGAAAGAGAAAAGGACACCATCTAGTGGCTCTTCAAGCCATCGTCTTCAGAATCGAAGGAACGGGAGCTTCGAGAGCTGCGGGAGCTACCAGCCAGTGGCAGGCCAGAGTCACCGAACTCCCTATAGGCGCGCTCCCGAGCAACGGACTTGTCCTGGCGGATGGTGAGACAGTTGATGCCCAGGAAAGTGGTGATGCGGTTGATGACCAGCACAGCCCAGTGCATGTATACCACCAGAGCAAAGAGGAAGTATAGACGCAGGTACCAGAGCTCCAGCGTGTGACTGAGAGGAATGCCAATGCGGGGCAAGTTGGCCAAGATAGCACCAAAGACAAGAGGGCCTTGCAGAATGGTCCAGTAGGGGAAGGGCTGGCGCAACAGATGGGCCAGGATGATCATTGTAGTCATACGACCGAAGACGAAGGAGATAGTCCAGCAGAACAGGACCAGGTGGTTCTCGGTCAGCAGGCATGAGTAAGGGGAGAAGAGCCAAGCGACGGTGCACACGCTGAATGCAATCATGGGAACCCACTCCTTCAGCAGAGGAGTGAAAGGAAGGCCTTGCTTCTTGCGCGCAGCATACACGTTCAGAACACAGCCAGGAAGGTGCGCTAGGAAGAATCCGCCGAGCAGGATGGGTACCCAGAGATCCTTGACGGAGTTACTACCGAACAGTTGCGGGATGTTAATGAGGTCAGTGATGGGGCGCGACCAGATCTCGGGGCCCCAAACCCCAGAGGCAAGCATAATGCTAATCGCAATGAGGAGTCCTTCGGTCGGACCGTTGAAGTAGCCAAGATATAAGGTATGAGTATGGAAAGTCTCCCACGTCGAGAAGTACATGGCAAGGCAAGGCACCAGCGCGGTGTATGCGCCAAGATGGGAAGCACCAAAGCCCATGGCGGCGGTCTCCAACAAACTGGCGAGGGTGCAGTTCAAAGAATCAATGCCATGACTGTGTTCCTGAATTAGCAAGATTTCCATGGGTAGGCGAGAGGCGGTACGAACTCAAATAACTCTCCCAGCCCGCTGGAAGTGCCGGTTCGTCGTGCCTGTTTACCATCGACGTTGTCCAAAGTCGAGTACCTGTACTTGGTCACTAAAGATGCCTGTGCCGAAATCACAAGTCTCGACTCACATCCACATGCCGAGAGCGAAGCTAAAGTATAACCACCATGGACCCTGTAACCTCAGACGTTTAGCGGAAGCTCGGAAGCTCGGATTCCCGGGATTGGCGCATCCTCACCGGTCCGATCATGTCGGGCATGAAGATTTCAATCAGAAACACGTTGAACACGATGAACATGAACCCGAGAAGGGTCACCATGTTGGGTGCGATCCACATTGGCAGGAGCTCGACGAAGGCATTCCACTAAAACCCAGCTCAAAAGGTCAGTTGTGGTGATCAGAATGAAGCGAATGAAGCTCAAAGGAGATCCATACGTAGTGTCTGAGGATGTAATTTGAGATCCATGACTTGTCAACGCTCGAGTACTTGTATGACTTCAGGGGCATCAAGGCATCATCGGAGAGCGAATCTTGGGTCTCTACAGAAGCGAACATGAGGGATCAGTAAGGTGTAATACAGGAAGGAACTCCTAGACAGACTGCAATCTGAACTCACCTTGGACCATCCGCCAAATTGCGCTCATGGTGAAAGTTTGGACCGCGTCGCGTGAGCGGTTTCAGGATACTCGAGGCGGGGCTGCAAACTATATACTGACTTCCTCGGCAGGAAGGCAGGCGTGCCCGAAACAGAAAAAATAGACAAAAGGACCAGTACAACCCTGGCTATAGCATGCGCAAGAGAAAAGAAGTTGCTGCGACCAAAAATAGCGAGGAAAGACGATCTGCTGGAGTGTGTCAAAAGAGGGATTTTCAGCCCGTAAATCACGTGCCGTCCTCCGCAAATGGAACGCGAGGCTACGATGCTCCACCACTGAAGTTGACTCGACCATCGGAGATCGTCTGCTTCGCCCAGTTGCGCTCGTGTCCACCCATTTTTCCGTGCTTGTTTCAGACCCTTAGAACCGTGCGGCTGTAACCCTTCGCTACCTTTGCGCCGACGGCCCCCAACTTGACTCTATCCCGGCCCCCGCCAAGACGGTTCCTCTCATTGTTGATCTGGTCCGCTCAGAAGCTCGTTAGCGCGCATCGCATCTCGACTCACCTCATCGCCGCCCTTGCCCATTCGTCACTTTCCTTTCGGCTATAATCGTGCGCCGGAGTTGGATGGACATGACGGTTGGTGGTCCTCGCAGCGCCGTTTGCGCAGCTCGACAGTGAGGATCCTTTGCGATGCCAGGCGTCGTCGAGGCGCTGGCGGCGGCGCCGTTCAGACGTGATTTCAGTGTTGGCCAACAAAAGGTGGAGCTAGAGATCGATCTTGCGAATAAAAGTCTGAAAGGAAGCACTGAGATCACCCTCTATCCAAGCCGCGTTGACCTCCGGACGATTCACCTGAACTTTCGCCAGGGCGAAATCACGCGCCTGACGGTTAACTCAAAGGCTGCGACATGGAAGTACCTCGACCCGTATGAAAATCTTCATTTGTACGGGCCCCAATATCACGAGCGCCTCACCCGGGAAGTCGATGGTCTCTTGAAAATCCCCCCTAATCCCCAGCTTGAGATTCAGATTCCAAAGAGTGTACACATCAGAGAATTGGATTCGCGATCCACGGAGGCACGAGAGCGCATTGCCTTGCAGGGCGCTGGGGAAGACGTCGACGGACCAACCGGGAGCAAAGTGGCAGAGAGCAATCTACCACAATTTACAGCTGTTGCCGTCCACATCGAATTCGTGATTGATCGCATTCGCGATGGACTGCAGTTCGTCGGTGTTGATAGCGGAGATCGTCGGTATCCGCACGCATACACTACTAATTCTCCAGAGTCAAGTGTCGGCTGCCCGCTGTTCCCCTGCGTGGATGACCCGTCGTCGCGCTGTGCCTGGGAGATCTCGATTTCCTGCCCATCCTCCCTAGGCGACGTTTTCGACCGCAAGTCTACCAGTTCCAGCGCCCGATCAAAAGCCCAGAACCGATACATTTCTGCCGATGATGGGGGTTTGGATATGTCTGTGGTATGCTCTGGGGAATTGACGGACGATATCACGGACCCAAAAGACCCGACAAGAAAGACGGTCTCTTTTGCATGCTACACACCTCTCTCCGCCCAGCAAATTGGTTTTGCGGTTGGACCTTTCGAGTATGTCAATCTTACAGACTTCCGTGAGAGCGACCAGGACGAACAGTTGGGACAAAATGCGATTCCTGTGCACGCATTCTGCCTTCCGGGTAGAGCCGATGAAGTGCAGAACACAGGTTTCCCCATGGCCCAGGCCATCGATTTCTTCTCTCTGTCTTACGGCTCGTACCCTTTTTCCAGCTACAAAATGTGCTTTGTGGACGACCTGGCAACAGAGACCTTGCCCACCGCAGGAATGTCAATCTGCAGCAGCCATCTTCTCTTTCCCGCCGATATCATCGACCCTATGTATGACTCCACCCGCGCCCTGGTGCATGCTCTGGCATGCCAATGGAGTGGGATCAACATCATCCCCAATGAGCCTGCGGACACTTGGGTCACCGTTGGTGTGGCGTGGTTCGTGACCGACACGTTCATGAAGAAGCTGTGCGGTAATAATGAGTACCGATACCGTCTCAAGCAAATGTCGGACAGAATTTGCGAGCTGGACTACGAGCGTCCATCAATCTACGACATGGGTAATTTCTTGAGAATTGATCCATCGGAATATCGATTCATTGCGCTGAAGGCGCCTTTGGTGCTTTTCATTCTTGACCGTCGTCTGACTAAGGCGAGTGGAAAGGCGACAATGTCTCGCATCATCTCTCGACTTTTCCTCAACTCACGCATGGGTGACATTCCCAATGGTGCTGTGACCTCGGCCATGTTCCAAAGGTTATGTGAACGCTTCGGCCACGCAAAATTGGACGTTTTCTTCCAGCAATGGGTGTATGGGGCTGGTTGCCCACGCTTTCAAGCGACGCAACGGTTCAACAAGAAAAAGCTAGTGGTCGAAATGATGATCAGACAGGTCCAGGCGGACCAAACGTCTGCCCGAGACCTTGACAAAGATGCCTTCTTGCGAGACGTCAAGGAGGAAATCCGACACGTCTATGCCGGGCCGATCCAGCCGGTATTCACTGGTTCAATGACCATCCGAATTCACGAGGCTGATGGTACCCCATACGAGCACATTGTCGAGATCAAGGAAGGCGTGACAAAGTTCGATATCCCATATAACACCAAGTACAAGCGACTCAAGCGAAACAAGAAGCAAAGGGAGCGCGCGGTGGCCTCCGGGGACGCCGAGACAACAGAAGATGTTCTGTTGTATTGCCTTGGTGATGTTCTGCAGACGGAGGAGGAGACACAGGCCTGGCGCCTGGCTGATTGGACCAAAGAAGACGAAGAGCGCATGGGGCAGGAGTCCTATGAGTGGATTCGCATGGATGCGGATTTCGAGTGGATCTGCAGATTGTCCCTCGGAATGCCAGGCTACATGTATCTGTCGCAGCTTCAACAAGACCGAGATGTCGTTGCACAGCTCGAGTCTCTTCAGTACATGGCAGCTCAGCGAGAGCACCCTTTGATTTCCACCATATTTGTTCGCACCCTCATGGACAGCCGATACTTTCACGGCATCCGTGTCACTGCAGCGAAGGCACTGGTCAAACACGCAAAGGACGAGGTAGATTGGATTGGTCTATATCATCTGGAGTCGGCGTTCCAGGAGCTCTTCTGCTTACCTGGATCCCCGATGACACGTTCAAATGACTTTTCCGACCGGGCGGCGTATATTCTCCAACAAGTGATTCCTGACGCCATCTCTCAAGTACGTGACAACAGCGGCAAAACCCCTTTGCGCGTGAAGCGTTTTCTGTTCGATAAGCTCAAGTTCAACGACAACTCAAATAACGAGGTGAGTGAAATCATAGCCGACCTGCCTAGACGTTACTGATTGAATATCGGTATAGTATTCGGACAACTTCTACGTAGCTTCTCTCATGCGGTCACTCTGTCACGCGATGCTGGGCCGAACGGAGCCTCGACCCGAGGACGAGTTGAGCCATTTCGATATGGAACGCGTCATCGAAGCGCAAGCTGAAGAGCAGCTAGAAAAAGACGCCATTGCCGAGTTCGATCGTTATCGCCGAATGGACGAATGGTCAAGCTCCTTCCAGAACATGTACTCTCGTGCAGCCTTGCAATGCCAGGTGCAACTGATGAAGGCCAACGTGCTGGAAGTTGATGTGATGCGCTTTGTGCCATACACCCGTTCTGGAACGTATGACCTCCTTCGCGTTCAGGCTTTTGAGTGCCTGGTTGATCTCGACATTGCTCAACATCAAGATCTTCTCCGGTGGCTCATCTACACCATGACAAGTGACTCTTCGGCTTATGTTCGTCATCACTGCCAACGGCTCTTTGGGCGGGCATTGGCACAGGTGGCTTTCGGCCGACCAGCGCAGGCTGAACCAGTCCAGACCGGCGGCTTGATTATCGAGCAGGAATCATCCACTGAGATCCGTCAAGCAGATCTTGCACGCCGACAAACAGTGCCCGGTGCTATCGAAGCTCTGAAGAGGGAGATCTCCGGAGATACATCTTTACGTGACTACATGTGGGCCGCATGTAACTCCACCACGATCGGGGTGCACGAGCTCTCCGAGCTCACCGACGTGTGCAGCATCCTTTTTGATCCCGTCACGTCGAAAATCGCCAGGTTAAAGTACCCTCGATTCTGGAAGGTGCAGCACATGGGCCATGGCCAACTTCGGTTCTACAAATCCACCCAAATCCGCACCAGCTTGGGACCCTCAAAAGACAGCGTCAAACGCAAGCGCGAGGAGCAGACCATGCAACCCCCTGCCCCGCGTATCACCTTCAAGCAATCCAAGACGATTGCTACACCCAGTACACCATCCACCCCGTCGGCTTTACCCAAGATCTCCATACCTGCCAGTGCGTCTCACACGGCTACAAACACGCCAATGTCTGCCACCCCAACTACACCAGCAAGTGGTGGTGGGCTCAAGTTGAAGCTGAAGTTTGGGCAGAAGAAATGACCCGTTCCGCCTGCGTACTTCCCTAACCTTCGAATTTGTACTCTACTTTGACCTCTTATTTCACTTGTGGGCGCTTTTTTGTCAACTATGATGCAGGAAAGGAAACACAGCATGGCTCCGGGCGCGAGGGATGGTGATACATAAGGTTTTAAAGATAATACCACCTCAATTGTGCCTTGTACCTTGTTGTATTTTGTGCATGTCATCATCCTAGCTAACTTCGGCATCCTGATTGGAAGAGCCCTCTATCGTTTGAGGTAGCCCTCTTATAGGCACTCGAATCCTCTCAAATCCCGAGGGATGTATGGCCACATCAGTAGAAAAAGAAGCAGAAAATGTTTAGATGTTCCCGTGTGAGTAACCGGCCCAGAAACGCCCAGTGTCATTATGGTCTCTCTCCCGCAGCCGCCGGTCCAAGCCGCGTGCCTTGCGGAACATTGCGAAAATCGAATCGTGGGTTATGGATGTTGCGATGTGCTTATTTCTCGTTTATCCGTTCCAGGGCCTCGAGCATGACGACTGAGTTTCCACGGATGACCTAGAGAGATGGCTATAAGTAGGAGCTTGGAAGAGACCAAAGGACACGTTACATACCACCATGCCAATAGAGACCTTCTCGCCACCGGCCTTTTCCTCAAAAGCCTCGTCGAGGACAATGTTCATAAAGACCTGCGAATGGAAAGTTAGCCTGGCCGTTCCCCAGTCACGCGTGTATTGCGAAAGGCCACGTCAGAATGAAAGAGGCAGGTCGCAAAGAAGATAGAACATCTGAGTTGCTGCGACTCGATTATCGGGTCGGGGATGGGCAATTGGACGTACATCGTAACCACGGAGGATACCAATGACTTTGCGGTTGCCGTTCAGCTGGCAGAAGACCCGCTTCTCCATGTACTGCGAGGAGCAATTTGGTAAGTTGAGAGCGCTAGACCTGATATTCTTGCGACTCACCTTCTTTAATTCTGGCTGTGCTTGAGGCATCTTGGGCGAGCTGATGTCTGTTCTGCGGTTTGGCAGAGTTCGAAGAACGCGGTCGCTTTGGAGTTTGGAGGTCCGGAGAAAGGTTATTCCCGATAACCGCGATAAGAGCTCGCGCAGCTTGCATCAACTTCGCCTTTCGGCAGGCCAGTGGAGGATAGCTTTTCTTTGTTTGCCCGTTTGCCACTACTAGGTTCACAGCAAAAGCAAAATAATGAGCTCAAAGTTTGCAAATCGCAGAAAGCCCCGGAAGGTCGGTGGAGATGACTCGGAGGAGGAGGAGGGTGGTGTTGCCCCAGGTGCGACTTCAATGCCTCAATTTACTACCTTGCGACAAAGTCGCCCAGATCAGAAGCTAATTCGAAGGCAAACAGAACCTGTTGTGAAGCGGCCTATCAAATCCAAAGCGAAACCAAAATCGAAATTGAATCTCTCGTTCGGCCCAGAAGAAACTTCCATGACCGAGGATGGACATGAGGAAAGTGAGGTTGTCGTTCCTAAACGACATGGCCTGGGCAGGAAAGCCATAGAGCGCAATGCATTCCAACGCACTTTGACGCCGTCAGGCGGGGTTGACACCTTATCTCCCCGAGTTGGGCACGACCGAGATCGGCCTAGCTACAGCCGAGAATACCTGAAAGAGCTTCAGGAATCTACACCCTCAACCCCAAAAACCAGCACGGATGATGAGTACGATAGGACGGTGGACGTTGCCGCCAAATTTGGCGAAGTCATGAAGGTCTCTGGCCAATCGATTATTCCCAGCGAGGCCGAGATCCGCGAAAAGAAGGCCCGTCGCGCACGGCTCGCGCTGGAACACGGCTCCACCAAAGAGGATGATTTCATCTCGCTCGAGGACAATCTTGGCAGCGATGACGATTGGGACGCAATAGCACGAGGCGAAAAGCTACCAGAGAAAGAATCGGACACACGGCTGGTTCGCGATGACGAGGACTTTGCCGAAGGGTTCGATGAGTATGTTGAAGATGGGAAGATCTCACTCGGTCGAAAAGCAGAGCGTGAGCAGCAACGCAAGCAGCGTGAGGCAATGCGCGAGCTTATTGAAGTCGCCGAGGGACCCTCGGACGATGAAGATTCAGACATTGAAGAGAAAGCAGCATATGAGGCTGCTCAGACGAAAGCCGCCATGGGCAGCGGCCGGGCTGATGGCATCGACAGGCCTCGCACACCTCCAAAGATGACGTCGTTGCCCAAGTTGGCTAGTAGTCTCGAAAGACTGCGCACAACTCTTGCATCAATGGAGACAGCCAAAACCCAGATGATTATCCGCATGGAAGATCTGCGCAAGGAGAAGGAGGATATCGCCATACGTGAGGTAGAGATCCAGGCCCTAATCAAAGAGGCGGGCGACAATTATGAGCGACTCAAGAAAGAAGCAGGTATCGATGCCGCCACCGATGCATCGAGGTCGGAAGGTGCGCTGACGAAGCGTGGCCTGGAAAGCATCGGTGCTCCCATGGCAACGTCCGACTCCAGCTCCGGAGAGCCATGAAGCTGTGTGCCTTCCTTAGAGAGTGCTGTTCCATCGGCATTCTTTTTCTTCAACATCCTGTCTTCGGCGAAGTCACTGCTAGTTCCTTTGATACCCCATGGTTTACGCTAGTCTCATTTCCTAAAAACCAGTATATTTTTCAATATGGCACCGCCTCGATTCTTGTCCATTTTTCGTCAGTCTTATATGCTTCCGCACCTGGAGAATCATCCGCCGTAAGTCATCTCCAGCAACACCGAACTGGCGAGAAGTTTGACATTCATCCAGTGCGCGGTATGGCGGCTTGCCTTGGATAGCCAGTCCAGTCAGACAAGCGGAAGATGGTCATCATCTCTACTGTCATCCGGATGCCACGCCCATTGAACTCTTCTTTGATCTGTTCTTCGTGGCTAATCTCTCAACTTTTACCGCTTCTCATGAAATCAACAACGTCAAGGGTAAGCCCAGATCTCTAGAGCTAGCTCAAGACCTATGCTGATGGATCCTCAGCCTTGTGTGCATACATAGGATTCCTTGGGGTTATCTGGTTCACATGGTTACAAGTCACTCTATTCGATGTCCGCTTCGCTCGTGATTCCGTCTTCGAAAGATTATGCAAGGCGATTCAGCTTGGTGTGATGGTCGGCTTTGCATCGGCCGGATCGAGGTTCAGCACGACCGTTCGAGAGGAGAATGCTTGGGCATTCCAGTCCCTCACGCTGATTTTGGCCGGAAGTCGCGCGTTATTAGCTATCCAATACACAGTCAACGTCGTCTTCCTCCGTCGAACTATGAAGCCTGCCGCCCGGGGTGTTGGTTACACCGCACTGGTTTTCTGGGCGACAACACTCTTCTTCATGGTGGTATGTGCGCTCCAGCCCATTTCATTACAAACCCTAGATTTTCAGCAACGCGCTCATTCAGCTACCAGATGTATCTTGCCTTCTCTGGGAGATATGCGCTCCGTGCTCGGGTGTGGTCCGTTTGGTTTGTTCTTTTCGGCGTTGAAATGTGGACGGTTACGGGGCTCTCGTTGATCTACCCGGATATCGGGTTCAAGAATACCCACCTCAATACTCGAATGGGCCTACTTACGCTGATCATCATTGGCGAGGGTGTCATTGCTATCACTCGAATCGTGAACAAGACCGTGCGGCCTGGTGGATGGACTAAGTGGTCGTTTGTTCACATTCTGGGAGTGACTACCAATGTGGTGAGTTCTCACAGGGCGTAGGTTGCATTAGCCCTTGGCTAATCTGAAACAGTACCTCATCTGGCAGGTCTACTTCGACGTATCGCCCCGTCATCAACTCGGGAAGTTCAAGCAGCAGTTATGGGCACAGTTGCACTTCCCATTCCATGTGGTGCTCATTCTGCTGCTTGAAGGGTCACAGATTCTGGCGCTTACCCTGGATGTGACATTGAAACTGAGGTATCTGGGAGAGACCCTTCTTTTTGTGTGCGAAACACCACGTCCCAGCACACTTCAGGCGGTCGAGCTCATTCGAAGCACGATCGCCGACATGGAGATCCCGTTCAGTCGGAGTGCTACACAAGAATGGGACGCCATCTCAAGTCTCTTGGAATCGCTAGCCGTGCAGCCTCTTTGTCCCGATCCGGAAACTTTTGACTATGAGTATACGACAGACTTGTTCAATGACCTCACTGGCAACGTCACGGCAGCTCCCTTCTCGAGTATGGATATTCTACCCAGCAAAAAGGTCGACATCAATCTTCTCACCAACCAAGAGCTGCTCGAGATGTACATGAAACTTCTAGCTTTTGTGTATGTTTATTTCTTCGCGGTTGCCAGTATTCCATGAGCATCCTCGCTGCTTTTCTGATACTCTGTCGTCGACCTGAGATCAAGTCCCATGAAAACATCTCGATGGCTTTGCGCATTCTCCTCGCAATATTCCTAGCCAGCCTTGTCTCATTTGCCGGCTACTTCCCATTGGCCTATTCCTTCATGACCTCGCCCATTATTCTGTACGCATTCACTCTAACGCTTTTATGTGGTCAGTTTCCCTCCCCATATCTCTTGTTGAGTATGAAATCTGATTGGCCCAAGTACTCTTGGTTGACCGACTTTTGGACTATTTCGCATCCCGGAGAGATGCAGCTGGCCGGCGGAACGGGGGAAGCAACGCCGAGCCTGAGTGTCCGGACTCTGCACCGGGGATGATGGAAATAGAGCTAATACCTACTGGAAAGACCAGTCCAGGCGAGTATGTCTCGCATTCGATGACGGGGAGGGAGGGCAGTGGGCACTCTGGAGAGTTGGATATGATGCGGGACCAGCCTGGTTCGCCACCCTTCCCATAATTGACTGGCGATGCATTTCATCGCTGCTGGCTCCAGAAACTTGATATCTGTTCCTGGTGATGTAATTTATGCGTCAATCGCGTCTTTCATTCCGTGGAGGGTGAATTGGGTTGACTCTTCATCATCAAATACTCAGCAACAAAGATTCCCATGGTCTTTCTCTTTTCTTTGATACAATCCGGAAACGCCGTCTCTTTAATAGAAGCCTCATAACCGATGTCTGCGACGCTTTATGTGGAGGGAACTTCGGTTGATCAACTTGGAGTCTAGTAGCGGACTATGTGCGGATCTCCATCCCTTTGGACTGAAGAAGGGCGTGTGTGTACTGCAGATCATGCAGAAAGCCCTTGGTGAGACATTCGGAAAGCGAGTGTCATTATTTCGCCTCAATTCTGCGCTGCAGGCTTTCTCCATGTCATTATGGGCACCACTCCCGAGCTGAGATAAGGAGGACAGCGATGATTTATCCCAGTGGAAGTACAAATAAGACGGTGGCTAATCGCGAGTAGTACATCGCTTCTGAACTAACACTCTGCCTGTTTACAAGATTTTCGGCCATACGTATAGGCCAAGATCCTCCAGTGAAGGTGTATTCGTCTTCTCATTCATCTTTCGCGACTTGGCCAGCCACCCAGTAAGTGGAAGGCAGATACTTGGTAGCCGATCCTGTATTCAGAAACCCCAGCTTTGTTTCAGATGACGGCCAGATCAAGGTGCAGTCCCCGGTAGCTACATATCTCCAAGAATGACACACTCCTGATCTGGATATGCGGCCGAAACTCTCATCGCAAGCTCCACATCCGTTACGGGAGCTTTAGCGCGAGGGCTTCATTCGAACATTTAAAAAGAATCGGGCACAGGAAGTAACAGGCCACTCACGTCGGACTCCGAATTGTTGTGCTGAACTGTCATCCCTTGGGCAGAATGTAGACCTCGACCGTTGGGCGTTCGCAGCAACCTGGGCCGGTTCTCCATTATGCCGGTTCCAACGCCACCCAGCTCATCCCAAGTTCACTAAAGAAGCTTCTTTGAAACAGGCCCAATCGCTGGGATGGGTTAGTCCGGGGTCAAAGTAGGTCACCCGGGGTCTGTGGGAATACTCCATGTCCTATTGCGCTCGACTCTAGGTCCTGAGCAAGCACTCGTCGATGTGTGGCATATCTACTGAATATCAGGCCATTGAATGTACTGGGATAGGTATTCCATTTAACTAGGTCTGACTTAGGTTTCTACATAGAACATACCTAGGTGTACCTCATGCTCTTCACATCCATTTTACTAGCTATATACCTAGGTAGGCACTGTAGGTATTTCAATTTAAGCCAGCTGCCTACCTGATCGTATAAACTCAATCGGCAAATGGCATCCCCGGAATGGACCTGTCACTTCCGGCTCCAGAGGATCTTGTGGGGATTGAGGTTGAAGATTCAACATTGGGTGCCCCCTATCTTCATTGCTTTTTCATGAACGACTCTGGTTGGTCCAAATCTCCCTTTCCTCATTGGATCGGGAGCCTCTCCACACAGCGAGCCCTATGCGGCTCCCCGTGGAGAGGACATTGTCAAATTGCCCACGACTATGTGTCAAAAATGGATTTGCAGACAAGCCAGAATTGACAAAAGCTTCTCGTGATATTAATAGCTGGTGGTTGACCAAGGCTTGGGTCGTCCGTTCCTAGTTTACTTCAGGCCGAGATTAAGTATAAGATGGAGCGCTAGAAACCGGATAAAAGCGAGTACAAGAGGTTATCCTACTACAACGGAACAAAATAAGATCTTCGACGAGTCCCGATCAGATTTGAGACCTAGAGTTGGTAGTGGACAACAGCTCAACGAGACCTTCATGCCAACCCCGTCAAAGACAGCATTCGCCCCCAGACCCAAAAATCCCTGCTTGTCTCACCGGGACTCAGATACTAAGACAATTCTATTCCAAAATCGAGGCTTAGACAAGACTCTACTGCAAGACAAGACGAAATATCTGAAACGGCCGGCAAGTGGATCTCTGCTGTTGTCGATCTAAGCCCCGGGGATTTTCGTCCTGGCTAGGGTCAAGATTCATTTCGGCAACAAGTGTACCTGTGATTAGCCAGCTCTGCTGTACCAAATCTTGCTTTGCCAATAACGGTCTCGGCCCCCGGAGGATTTCCAACGGAATTTCCATCGATGGGCCGGCCCGCGGGGATGAAACGAGCATATCGCGATATCAAGGCCAAGTATGTTATGCCTTCCGCTTATGGAATAGCAAAAGGGGGCGTCTGATATGCTTTTAAGACAGGAAAGACGCCAGAAGTAAGTAATATACCCAAGTTTATACCACATGATCTTCCATGGAACTACTTACTCAATTACAAGCACCGATGACAGCTCCATGCAAGTCATAGCTACTGTCTGCATATCCATCAACCTCTGCACAGATTGCCGACAGATCTGAGACAGCATTGCATCCAACGGTCCAACCGCCACTACAAAGCACCCATCCTCCAGGATCTGAACCTGCGGTGAGAACTTTGTTCACCCAGATCACCACACGCGTATTATTCGACATCTGCAAGCAATTGATTCCCCGACTCACACAGATCTGAGGTCTTCGTGAACAAGGTGAGTGGATAAATCATTCTTGCCTCCGTCAAAACAAGGTTCAAGCTCAACTCAATCTCAAACCTGCAGGTGTCCTAAATTCTCGCTGCCCAACCGTTGCGCTTTGACGATTTCACCTTCAGAGACATCAAAAGAGGCCCCACGGATCGACGGTAGTCTACACGCCGCGACAACCCGTGTACAACCTTACCAACCTCTTTACCAAGCCAGCAGTTGCGGTGAGCCAAGTGGAGAGTCCTAGAAGGTCCTGTATCTTCCTCCAACTGTTTCTTCCAGACGACCGACTATGATTGATGTGCTGGTCAATCCTGGGGCTCCAGAGCCATGGCTTGTCCAGCAAAAGGAGACCGCCGTACTGAACCCTGTGCTGAGCTCTAAAGAGGTCTTGTCCCGTCTAAGTCTGAATAATTTCCTCTTCATTGACGATTCCTCTCTCCAATCTTCTGTTCATTGCTCTTCCACTGTCGACTCTGCCAAACGCCGCCACGATTACTCTCAGCCCTACAGAAAACGACGTAAATTACATTGGCAGAATCCTCCTACAATGGATACCCAGACACAGTGCTTTTCTTCGACAAGAGCTAACAGCAACATGGCCTCGTGGCAAGGGTCTTTGGCCCACGACTACAGTTGTAGGGAGAAGATCATTCCTCATGAGGCTCCCACGAGCTCATCCTCTTTTCAAAATCAATATACTTCAAATGCATACCATTTGACGGCTCCCATTATGAAGACAACCCATTCGAGCAGTGGAATACCGGTGAGCGTTCAAACTGCCCCGGGCTCCGTGGATTTGCCTGGAAAGGTCTTCACTACCGTGAAGATTGACGGATCTCAGGAACTTCCTCAGTCAATGGCTGGATCAGAACCCAACTGGCCCTCGGAGACTCCTCCGTCCTTTGGCTCTGGGACAGAGAGCTCGCCGTCACTTTCGTCCTCGTTTGAGTTCTTGGAGGTTCCCAAAGAAGACCCCGTCCCGTATGGACTGCCTCTATCAGACGGTGCTTTCATAGACCATCCACCCAACAAGGCCCTCGTGTCGGAATCTCAAGACACACCCTTCCTCGAAAATTCATCGTCAACCACATCATTCCAGTGGTCGATGAGTACCGGGAACGACTCATGGAACTCCCAGTACCACCCAGACGCGCTCGTATGGTCGGGTCCCACAGCCATGACATCCTCTTCGTGGTCAATGCCCGAGCATGCGGGAATCATCCCCGACATCCAGCTCGTAGCGCCCCACAACTTCACCCACAACGGTCTCCTATCACCACACAACAACGCTAGCATTCCCTCTGCACCAACGCCAGATGAGCCAAACTGCTCCTCAGTCAACTCCCTGGAAATAGGAGCCTCTCAAACCCACTCGTTCAACAACCTACCACAATACTCTGGCCTCCCTCCCATTTCCAATTACAGCACATCATTTCCTGGGTCCTCGACTACTTATCCAGAGCTCCTACAACAACAACTCGCGAGCCCAGCCATCAAAGCGAATCTACATTACAGCGACACCCGCAACGCGCTACTCATCGAATGGAAGCGAGCTGGGCTATCCTACAAAGAGATCAAGCGCATCGGCGGCTTCAAAGAAGCAGAGTCAACCTTGCGAGGACGATTCCGAACCCTCACCAAGGCGAAAGAACATCGTGTGCGGAAACCAAAGTGGCTCAAGCGAGATGTGAGTATCCTTTGCCCTAAATCTTGCTCGAATTGTCCCTTCAATGATGCTAACGCGCTGGTGTTCTGTCACTAGGTCCAACTCCTCTGCGAAGCAGTAGCTGCCTACGCGGAACAGGTATCGCCGCCTGGTGCGGGATATGCCTCCCTCGCGCAAGCCAATATGGCTCTTGCCATGACTGGACAGCCTCCCAAGGTATCGTGGAAGAAGGTGGCGCAGTATATCTGGAGTCATGGTGGATCTTACCAGTTTGGCAATGCGACGTGTAAGAAGAAATGGTGTGATATTCATGGGATCAAGATCTGAGCAGATGGGATCAAGCCACAGGGTAGGGGTCAAGTGTATTGAAGGACCCGGGAGTGTTTCGTGGCTCATCATAGATGTCTTGTTTTGAAAAGAGTTCTGGTCATTGGCGAGGGCTGGCTTGGTTTGACTTTCGAGGTCTGTAAGGTATTTGCTTCATTCATGAAATATCAAATTTTAGCGAATGAGGTCGTGCGTACATTGGACTTTCATAAATCTTGGGAAGCGGAGGGTTATTTGCAGGTACGAGAGTTGTATTTCTGGTCTCAGAGGTCAGACTTTGGAACCTTACTTTTGATCTAGGATACGTTAAAACGGCCGCGAGGCCGACAGTTTGTCTCCAGATTGAAACCTCGAGATAGAATTAACGGGTAAGGCCTCGGGACTGTCAAGAAGCTAAGAATACAAGCCTTCAAATACTCATTGTCTAATCTTCCCACGTTCATCGGAACCTGTCCTCCTTACGGTAGACAGGGCTACTAAGCATCAACTTATAGCACTGAGGTCACGATCTCTGTAACTCGTAGCAAGATCATACTATGCTACGTACATGGGCAAAATGATAATTTGTTCCCACAGGCTTAAGGGTATTCGAGAAAAGCCGCAAGATCGTATGCAGAGTATCCTATCGAGAAAACCACTTGGTCATGGAAGAAGATATCTACTTGAGATGGCTTCGAGCGGAACACAGGACAATACACCAAATTCTTAGATAGTCCCGACTTGATGGAACAGTCACGTTCATTGAAGATAGCAGACAGTAGTCCTCTATTTCCTTGCTTTGACGATACAAATTCCTCCAACCGCTGAGCACTTACAGCGGGTGTTCAATAACAATATTTTTAAAAGATATTTTTCCGGCAGCACTCTGTTCAATGGCCCGAACGCCAGCCTCGGCACCCTTGATGATTTCGAGCGGCGGCATGAAAAATGTCTTCCCGCACTCCTGAGCAGCCCAGAGGACACTCTGTATCAGCCGTCTTTCCCAGTCAGGGCGCGCCTCGTACATAATCGTAGTCCCGTTGACCCCTGGGTTCGGGAACGGAAAGTTCCTGCTTGCCAGCGCCATGTACCATCGTGAGTTGCCGATGACAGGGACGCAGCACACAAAGCGGGTGCCAGATGTAGATGGGGTAACGCACTCCTCGCAGAGCGCTGGCGATGAGTACCCTTCACTCTGGATACCGACCGTGTCGAATATGTAACGCAGCGGGTTTCCCTGGGTCTTGACGATGGTCTTAATGCGCTCAACAATCTTATCATCGGAGTAGTCGAGGCAGTAGTCGGCCCCGTACTTGCGCAGCTGTTCATGATTCCGCGGCGAAGCAGTGACGATGATAGGCTTCAGGCCAGCCAATTTTGCGAGCTGAATGGCTGCAACGCCGACGGTACTGGCCCCGCCCCAGATGAGGATAGGCTCGATGGCATTTGGCACAAAGCTGTCGTCACAGTGGAAGCCCAAGGGGAGGAAGGGGATCTCCAGAATGTTGAAGAGAGCATCAGCGGCCGTGCGAACCATAATGGTCAAAGCCGCGGCATCCGCGAGGCGCATGTGTGGGGGAATCTTCCACGACATTTGGTCTGGCTCCGCGATGACCAAGTCTTGATGTGCGGCCCTATATGCGGGACGGCCTTTGCCTGCGTAGTTGACGACCGCCACAAGATCGCCGACGCTGAAGGGGCTGTCTGGACCCGCCACCGTCACCACGCCGCTGCCCTCGTAACCCGCAATATTGTCATTGAAGCCAAGGAGAGAGCCATGAATAATATCTGCTCCGTTGATGCCAGAATAGACAATTCTTACCAGTGACTGTCCACCCGTAGGGCAGTACTCAGCGTTGTGACGTCGGATGGAGAGCTTGTTGTCTGCTCCGAGGTAAATGTGTGCAGTCTCTGCCATGACGTTGAAGCCCCTTTCTTTGAAATAGCTTAGAAAAATTCAAGACGCTATGCAAGGAATTTATTACGTCGGAGAGGTGGCTAATGAGGAAAGACTAACTTTCGATGTCTCGGCCGTTCCGGACGCATTCCGGAAAGGCATTGACGGGCTTGGGGATGGCGACCTGGCGATTCCGCGGCTTGCTCAGTACATTTTGCTCACATTTCTTTTGCGTGAGCAAGGATGTACCTGGACTTCACCGGTTTCCAGCTGCCGGCCCTTTCCATTATGGGTGCTTGATTACAGTGCAATAGTGGTTGGTCCATGCTGACAACATCTCCCACCAGCGCTTTCATTCCGCGTTTTGTTGACTATTCGGCCGTGGTAGTGCGTATGTATTTGATTGATTGATTAAAGATGGATTGTTTGAGCATTTAGCTTGTACAAAGTTTTCATAGTGTGTTCTTTGATTACTATACCGGGCTTAGTTTCGAACATCCATCATATATTAGTCCGTGTGTGGATATCCAGTGTGAACAGAAGGACCAGGCATTCCTCTCATAGGCAGTAGCACTGCAGACCACTTTTAGTTTTAACTGAAATACCAGGCTCAATTGGAGTTGTTTAATAAGCGATGTTATAGTAGAAAGCTTTGAAGACCATATAGTTCAAATTCAGAATTCCGTTGAAGAAGTTCGTCTGCAGCAACAGCGTTAGTCAAGGAACGCGCCAAGTTTTGTCGGGAGAAGATACCAATAGACTCCTGTGGAAGATGCCCCGTTTCGTATTCCACGTCATGAGTGCTGAAGGACAAAGATTCAGTCCGAGGCTCTGGCATATTGAGTTTCGCAGCGACCTTCGTGAGAGTACCCAAAGTACAAGGTATGATCTGTGGTGCATTGAATCTTGAACTCGAGCCACTGAGCAATTTGATGGCCGAGTGAAACTGCGTAGAGCACTTCTGTCCGTAATCAGCCGGATTACTGGCGACTACCACGAATGTTGCAGCCAAAGAGCCCGCAAGAAAGTAGTCGAACGTGCTGCGCAGTCCAGGTAGAACCACGGAGGAGTGGACGAGCTTCTCGCAAGCGATAATATTATCTTTTGCGTACTGAACCAGAAGATCTGCGGCCTGGCGTGACTCAGATATTGAGGTGGCAACACTCTTACGCTGGCTGTAAAGGTAGATCCTGAGGTGGTTAATCCTTATCTGTAACAGCACTTGGAAGTTGCGAGTAACGCGCTGGTCCATGGGGAGGTCGGATTCAAAAGGCCTGTCATTGTATTGGAGCTGGGGGGCTAGTTTCTCGTCCAGGTCTTGTATCTTGTAGTTGAGATAGCTGCTCTGCTCCTTCCATCGAGTCTCCTCATTAACGCCTTTAAGACTGTCGTGAATGTCGCTCGATAGACGGTCATAAGTGAGCATAGCTGCCAAGAATGGGTGCGAGGCTTCCTGGTAATGCATAAGTGTAAGAGGTTGCCCACGTTGCCAATGTCATAGCACGTACTATATCCAGAACCGCTTCATCAATGTCACAATATCGGGTCAGATATGGCATTTGTGTGCCAAAAGCCAGCCGATGTTCTAGGACGCATACGCTACAAAAGAGGGTCTTTTGGAGCAGCGCTAGATCGGCATTCA
This sequence comes from Penicillium simplicissimum, assembly GCA_024706585.1. Lineage (NCBI taxonomy): Eukaryota > Fungi > Ascomycota > Eurotiomycetes > Eurotiales > Aspergillaceae > Penicillium > Penicillium simplicissimum. The sequence goes on from JAMZTW010000078.1 coordinate 378,368, forward strand.
ATGTACTGTATGTTTCTCTCTTGTGCAGGTTCAATTCAAAACAACATCGCGAGGCAACTCCAATCATTTGCATGGCTTTCATTGGCTCGTCCCGTCGGAAGAAATAGACGCTCAGTAAAAGAAGTCAGCGGTGCGGATCTATAAGTATATGCCAGAGCTTTTGTACTCACGAGTAACGTGCTAATTTGAATGTCCTCAATGGCTGACGTATCCTGACAGATAGATGACTTCGCACTCCAGTGAACGTGAGACAGCAGGTCATGCTTGAGAGGACTTTGCAGATCGTCAGAGAACTGTATTCCGATGGCTATAATGATTGTCAAAATATCCAAATTCCACAGCGATAGACGTTTGTCGCTGTTATCTGAAGAGTGTAGTGGTGACGAGAAGAGTGAGGCCATGTGCGTTCTCACTTTGGCTACATCAACCACTGGATAGAGATAAAAGCACTCCTCGTGGTACGCGTCCACCAAGCCCGAGATCGTCTCGAATCCCAGTCTATGGAGCTCGCGAGTAGAAGACTGCAGCTCGGGCATTGGCTCCAGCACCGAGGGCCGTCTTCCGCATATTTTCCGGCCTTGGTGACTTGGAATGCCATTATACTCTGACAGCACCCCGCTTGAGCGCAAGGCGTTTTGTACTGCAATCATAGTATGGTTAGGGAGGGGAGGAAATGCCAACTTGTGCTCTCCAGTGACGGGGTGCGCCGAGGCTGTAATGCCAAGGGTATTCGTAGAAGGAGATGAAACCAGGCCAAGACTGGGCTCTTGTGGTATATTTTGATCCAGTTGCGGCGATACTCTACCCGTCGAAGCATTCAAAGCGTCCAGAATCATCGCCAAGGATCTTTCGACATCGCTGAGACGCGTCTCAATCTGCTGCTGTTTCGATTCATATTCCTTCCTGCACGCCACAGGCCAGTGAGATGAGATCTATGGTATGAACAAACCCGAGGCAAGATTCCCATACCGTGGCTGAGGAACCGGACACGGCGGTAATGGTTCTGGATAGGTGCAAGGCAGGGAGTGCTCGAAACAATGCAGGCAGGGAATATCTCCGGTACACTTGGTCTTTTTGACCTTGCATGACGTGCTATGCTGGCGCTGTCAGTGGATCCAGCGATGCGACTGACCGAAATCAATGGTTGATACCAGGCAATCAGGACGTATTTCTGCCTCTTGCGGGGGCCTTCTCGAGCATCCGCTGTCACCGGACGCTTAGATGCCATGGCTGAGAACTGGATAGATTTGCCGTGTTTTTTGGAGGGGGTGATGAGGGCGTGAAGATTACTCTGGGATATTCACTGAATTCATACTTTGCTTGAGTGGACATACATTCATGTAAGCGGAAGCGTTGCCATTGGACTATGCATTGTTGCTAACTTGCTGAAAGGTAAATACTAAACACTCTCCCACACATCAGCCCCGTATGGAGTGTGGAGCCGTTTCTCCGCAACTCATCGTGCCGAACAACCGGTCCGATCCTTCCGTGTCGAAAAGGCTCCCTTACCTTGTACTGACGGCCTACTCTTCTAGCACGAACCGGATTCCTGATACCAGATTGGTGATGAATTGCTTGAAGGAAGGCAGTGTTGCGATCATCCAGAAGATATGTGGCAGTCCGTCATACACATCGATCTTAACGGGGACATCGAGCCTCTCCAGCTCTTCGGCCATGAGAATGGCATCGTCTCGAAGCGGATCAACCCCGCATGCGACCAAGTAAGTTCGCGGAAATTGGCCGAGATGCGGTGAAAGGAGCGGGTTAATCCAGGGATCGGCCTTGTACTGATGGAGACCCGCGACCTCTGACATGGTGACAAGATGATTAGCTGGCAACTTCCACTTGCCCTGGGTTTGGAACGGTTCACTCACCATTAATCAGCCGCGTTGTAGCAGCATCAATGATTGGGGAATCCTTTTCCATCTCCTTCATTGCATTGTACCCGCCTCGGAATCGGTCTGGAACGAAGTCTGGGTGCAGAGTTCCACCGGCACAATTGATAACTCCTTTCAGAGCATCTCCTTTCCCCATCTCGAGGAGCTTGTGCGCTGTACCCAACGACAGGGTGCCCCCAGCCGAGCAGCCAAAACAAAACACTTTGTCCGGATCACCGCCGAACCGTCCTGCAGCGTCATGGGCCTGGCTTGATGGTCAGCTGCGCGTCCATCGTATATTGCAACAGTGTTGCAACATTCTTACCCATAGGAACCCTTGGAGGAAGTCTTCATATGCGACGGTCGGCTTGTTTAATGGGGCTTTGCGATAATCAATTGAAACAACGATACAAGGGTACTCGTGCGCAATTATACGACACAGCGTGTCTTCCGTGTCCAAGTCGCCTTCACAGAAGCCGCCACTGTGCCCGAATACTCCAATCGGAAGCTTCGAGCTTGTAGTTCGCTCGGGGAGGTAGAGCCTGGCTTTGACATGGTCATTGATGGACACATTCTCTAGTTAATGTGATTAGAAATCAGTCTTGAAAATGGAGGACAGTCACCAACGTGTCATGAGCCCATCTTTCTCGAATGGTATAAACGGCGGCTTGCAAAATTCACCCAACGACTTGCCGCCTTCACTGTACTTCTCCATGTCTCCTCCGAGCAGGAGACGATGTCCAAGTTTTCGTTCAAACTAGGTGCATCAGGATATCATCAGTACTAAGATCTGGGTAAGACTCACCTCAAGCCACTCTGCCGCGAGATGAGGTGCCATAATTAGCTCTGCTTGGACGATTGCTGCAAGTGATCTAGATTTCAAGGCCTGATGGGAATGGAATTTTTTGAGCTAAACGGGTCACCGAAAGGAGTTGAGCAACTTTTTTGGGAAAGGGGTGCTCTTAAGCTCGGGTGAGGAGGCATTCACACTACGAGGCTTCAATCTTGCCAACTTGTTCATTATTCAGCAGCAGAAGAAATTCCTTGGGTTGCTTCCGACAGGTCGCCGGAAAATCCGGACCGTTCCTACTAGATTTCATGCCTCCAATTGTTTGATCATTGAGGTTTGCAGCTGGGTGGAATCAAGCTCATGGGTGGGCTCTCCGTTCGCCTCCGGAACAGTTCCTATCCAAGTTCCGGTCAGAGGGAGGAGCACTTCATATATTGATATCGGTTTGCAAGTCTTCAAGATAATCCTCAGGCTGACAAGATTGCTGTGCATTTGTTCATACTACCGCTCAAACGTTCTGATCATGGCATCCATCGTGGCTGAAGACCTCGTCAATGACATCTTCAAGTCAAATCACCTGAACAATGAATATTATCAGCGTTTTCAGCCGGACTATAGTCTCGAGGATCATCTCCTCGGAGATAAGAGTAAGTACAGACCGGCCTCATATCCTACATATGCTCAACAACCGGGACCAGGCAAGCGGAGGATTCGAATCGTCAACATTGGTACCGGTCTGTCGAGCATCAACCTTGCTTACTACCTCTCGACAACATGCGAGAATATTGATCTCATCATGCTGGAGAGAGCACCAGAGTTGGGCGGGGTATGGTATCACAATCGTTATCCAGGAATTGCGTGCGATATCCCATCACACATCTACCAATTCAGCTGGGCACCGAACCCAGACTGGTCACGTTTTCTGAGCCCGTAAGTCCGGACATTCAGGAGGGCTTCATACCGTCCCTAGTTTCCGTCTTGCTTACTCGTGACCAGAGGCGCCGAGATCGCCGCGTATCTGAACAAAGTGGTTGACCTCATGGACCTTCGCAAATACATGAGATTCAACACTGAGCTGTTGAGTGCCGTGTGGGACGATAACGGCTTCTGGAACTTGCGCGTGAGAAGGGCTCTTCCAGGACAAGAGGCCGTCGAGGAAATGCTGCAGGCGGAGATACTCGTCAACAACAGTGGGACCCAGGACAAGTTCCAATATCCCGATATCCCGGGTTTAAGCTCCTTTAGGGGAAAGGTAAGAATACAGGAATTGCTGGCAACCCAATGTACTGACGTCTCTGCAAGCTTCTTCATACCGCACGCTGGGATGAGTCTTTTGGTGAAGCAGAATGGAAAAATACGACTGTCGTGGTCATCGGTACCGGGGCGTCAGCCGTGCAGGTGGTTCCCAAGATGCAGGTATGCTAGCGCATGGAATGATCGTTTTTTATGCAACTGACATCCCTCCTTTTTAGCCTCACGTCGAAAAGGTAATAGTTTACGGCAGAACGCCTGTTTGGTTTAGTCCAGGGCTGGGAAATGAAGGCAACTATCCTTGTGAGGCATCTAAACCCAATGCGCGACCATCTCTCTTATTCCGTCGCAGATTCGGAGGAGCGCCGACAAGAGTTCCATTCAAATCCGCAAGCCATGTTAGATCACTCGAAGGAAACCGAGCACCAGCTAAACACCTTATTCTTCGGCATGGTGAAAAACGGGTCCAAAGAACAAGCAGAAACAATCAAAGCCCTTTGTGGGCATATGGTCAAGACCATCAAAGACGAATCTATGCTTCAAAGTAGGTCACGACTTTCCATCAGGCGACTGCGCTGACAAATTAGGCTTTATCCCACGCTTTCCGCCAGGTTGTCGGAGGATTACACCTGGTGATGCTTTTCTCGAGGCTATACAAAAGCCCAATGCGGAGTTGATACCGAAAAGCATTATTGCCGTGACTGAAGACGGTCTGATTGACGAAGATGGCAATGAAAGAAAGGTGGACACTATCATTTGCGCTACCGGTAGGTGTGATAGGGAACCGTGAAAGACCTACTAGCTGACTAGTGCTTAGGATTCCTGGTCGACTTTATTCCATCTTTCGAAATCATTGGCAGAAACGGCATGCGCATGGCGGATGCCTTTGCAGAGAAGCATGACACTTACATGGGCATTGCGGTGCCTGGATTTCCCAACTATTTCTACGGGACCGGGCCCTACTGGACCACAGCAAACGGATCATTGATCAGCGCGCTTAACGCAGCGTTAAAGTACATTGCCCAGGTTGTCACCAAATTGCAGACCGAGATCAATGTTGTCTCTCTCTGCCCGAGTTGGAAAGCAACCGAGGAATTTGTCGAGCACGCTCAAACATGGATGAAGGGGGCTGTCTGGGCGGGCGATTGTCCATCGTGGTACAAAATCAAGAAGGGAAAGCACGCTGGCCGCGTCGATGCCATCTGGCCAGGAATTACGCTTCATTTTGTTACGGCAATAGCGACTCCACGCTGGGAGGACTACGAATTTGAGTATCTTCGTCGTAAAGACGGAAGCCCTGGGAATCGCTTCGCATACCTAGGTGCGGGATTCGTTCCGGCTTGCGTTGATCCGTCGAAAGACGACTCTCCCCATACTGCGATCCGACATATAGATAAGAGATGGATTGAAGCAGTGGGTCTCGAGATCAAAGAGGGCGAGATTTGAGATGGTAGGAGAGCAGGGAGCGCCCTAGGTTTGCAGATTTACATTTTTCATCAACTCGTCTTCTGAACTTATCTTTCCTGCCTCTATCATGCCTCTGCATTCTCATACAACCAACATTTCTGAGTTATGGTATTCATTGGTATTACGCAAACAATCAGTTCATGCCTCATTAATTTAACGATCAGGAATCATTCCCATTATTGGAAGGATCGGGACTGGAATTCTCCCATTCATGCCAGATGTCCCCACCATGTTGTAGACGGCCAGATCACTACTTCACCTCGTGCTGTCCGGTATATTCTCCCACCGTCATTCTCTTGACGCATCCCCGTATCAAATCCTTTCCAGCATAGCTATAATATTCGGCAGCTCCATATCGATGGCAAGTTGAAGGTCCTGCTGATCTGGACAAACACGGGCATGCGCCAGCAAAATCTCTAGGATGTGGAACTTCCGCCACTTGATCGCACACCAGATGGTAGACCGATTCTTCCCGGGTGTAAGTTCCATGCAAAGATACGGATTCGCCCCCTGCTGAAGCAGAAACTCGATCAGTTCCTTGGAGCCGACATTGATAGCCACGAAAATAAGACCTTGACCATGCACCCGTATATCGGCACCGTACTCGATCAAAAGCTGGATTGCATCAAGCTCGTTCTTATAAACCAGAGTTGCCAGAACCAAACTCCAATTCGGACGAATGCCACAATCGAGCAGCTTTTTCAAATAACTCCCTTTTGCTCCGCTGCAAACTCAAATACGTCCACCAAGCGCGTGGGTACCGGCTTCACGCCTGCCTGGAGAAGGAGTTCAAGAACGGCCTCGGACCTCGCGCGGATCGCAGAGTGGACGAGGCAGTAATGTTCCGAATGTTTGGACGGACCCAGCGGGGCGTGATGGTTGATCATCAAGTCCGCGACTTCTTGGTCAGCCACCTCGATGGCGTCTTGGAGCAAGTAGCGCAGTTGTGCCGGGGTATATATGCGATCTGGTCGAGACTCTGCAAGCAGTGTCTTCAGGGTTTCTGTATGGCGGGTTTGTGCAGCTGCCTCGAGCGGATTCCTTCCTTTCCATTCGGCGTGTTCGGACTGAGGCCCGAAAGATGCGATGCTGGCTCCGGCATCTAGGAATTTCTTGGAGAGGGAACATCTTCCATTCTCTGCGGCGAATAGGAGCCCCGATGCTTGATGATGTTGGATATTGAACCGATATAAATACGCGTGCAAGAGGTCATAGAGCCTAAGGTTGGTTCGTACCAGGGCGCTGAGGTCTTTCTGATGTGATATAGACTTGGCAACCAGTAATATGATTTCATTTGGCAGTTGGGAGAAGCCCGCCATGTTTAAAGGCTTTCAGGGAATTTGAAATTGAATTGAGACGAGATGGACAACAAGAACAGGATAGAAAGACGCTGATGATCCAGACTTTTGAGGCTGTGCCCAAGTCACCCTCTGTGGCTAATTAGATTCGGCCTAGTCTGAAGCCTGCTACACATTGACTTTTTCAAATCTACACAGCACCGATTCATTTCTCTATTACGCTGTCATTGTAGTTTCCCTGTTGATCCTATTTCAAGCAAGGCTGCTATCATTCTGATATTTGCCATATAAGAGGGTGTCTTTATGTATATGAGCCCCCACCTCGTCAAAAGAGAGCCGATACTCTTACCACCATCAGATCGGCTAAAAGCTCTCAAATCTCAGCCCCAACAACATAGCCCACCACCAGCCCCGCCGCCAAAAGAATAGGTCCCAAAGGCTGCAGCCCAACCCTCTCAGTCAAGCTCAACGGAACCAGCGTCGTGAGCTCCCCAGGCAACTCGTAAACAGGATAGAAATAATACGTGGAGACAACGGCCAACCAAGTCAGAGTCCAAATATACCCAACGATCCGCTGCCACAGCAGCGGCTCAGAGTCGTCACTCGTACAACCCGCTTTCATCGCTGGGGGATGGAATCTCTTCCAGAGCTCTTGCACGCCATCTTCGAACATGATCCCGAACGCGGTGATGGGGAACATGATGATGGCGCCTGAATACTCGAATGGGATGGCCTGGATACGGTCTGTCAAGACGTGCAAAATACCCGAGAGGAGGAACACGATGAAGATGTTCGTGTATCGCTCCAGAATTGAAGGCCGAGGAAGGCGAAGGATATCTCTCGCGACGAAATTACTCACGGCCGTGAAAGGCCCGCGCAGGAATTGATGCCAGAATTTGCTGCAAGCACATCAGTAAATCATACACATCGTCAGATCAACCTTAAAGCCGTCAAGATCATAGTTCCCTAAGATAAAAAAAACTCACCCCCAAAACTTCCGAATGGTATAAACATCCTTCATCCGTCCAAACGCCGGTGGCCAATTCTCAGGCGTATCCAACCCCATCCCGACAAACACAATCGACACGAACCGATAACTCGCATCGATCAAAATCCGCGTCGTGATGAACCAAGTAACTAAATTCGCAATGCCCCGCTGCACCCATTTCTCAGGCGACACAAACATATCCAGCCTCGAAAAGCTAGCCTGCACACCCCCCGCGCTCAAAAACGCCTGCTGCCTCGCCGCCTCCTGCACCACGTCCAGCATGAGATACTGCCAAACAAAAATAACAACCTGCCTCGTCAGAAACTTGCCCCGGGTAATAGTACTAGCGATAACCTTGTCCTCACCGGCAGCCGTATAGTACCTCGGGTGCGCGGGGACATTCTTAATCTGTCGCGGCGTGCCAATCGCACGAGGATGGATGAGCATTTGGACGACACGCAGGAACCGATCGGAGCGGAAGAGCGCGCTGTGGGGCGCTTCGCGCACGATATCAGCCTCATCGAGCGGGTTGATGAGGAGGAGATTTGTTGCTTGGACGGTTATGAGGATGAGTTGGGCGGAGGCGGTGGTGCGCATGGCGCTTGCGCCTTGGACGGGGTGGGCGAAGCGCGTGAAGAGGGCTATCATGCAGGCGATTGCGGAGGAGCGTAGGGGGGGGTGTTTCTTGGTGAGGATGAGGTAGCATGTTGGGAGGGCAATGAGGGTTGTTGCTGTGAGCAGATAGTCTGCTAATTCTGGGGGGAAGTACATGGTGGATGACTAGAGACTCAGTCACCCGTAGATAGAGTGTATACGACGGTGAGAAGAGGTGGACAGGTTGTTTGGAGAGCGAAGGCCTTGTTTAGGCTTTTATCTACGTGTGGATTGCAAGGCTTGAAGCTGATGCTAGCACTAACTCGTGCATTCGTTTAGTGTCTATTTGGGGCTGAATTCGAGCGAGCTTGTTGGCTAGTCTGCAAGAGTCGAGGGCCAGATCTAGGGTGAGCGGTCTGATATTCGAAACGAACTGCAGGGGTCGTACGGAGACATCAATTGACAAGATGTTAGAAGTGATGGGCATAAAGAAAAGTTAGGCAAGCATTTACATCTATAGACAATTCCAAAGAGAGAGGATTTTGCAGAGACATGACGGGAAGTGGAAAAATTCAGGCGGCAATACTCATTTACAGCACTCCACCAGCCTTACGCGCCCAGCCTCACGACCCTCGTCAGCTGGCGTTCAGCCATGCCACCCCAGTCGAATATCTTACAAATAACAATGAAACACTTGGAAGGCTGCAATCAAGTCTTCGAAACGAGGTGGCTTACAATATGAGTTGACACTCCCCATACACCTGAAGACGGTTGAACACAGGCTGTTATTGTTTGACAAGCCTTCACAGGCTCCAGATAACTATGCAAAAGTCCTCCGTATCAAAGACAAAACCTCTTCGCAACGCCATCGCAGTCCAAAGACCATTCCAATCCAAAACGAAACACACCCCATAAATGCCATGCCCAGACGCCGAGATGCTATCGTACAAAATCATACAAACGCGGGTACATTGATGCCATATCAGCATGAATGAATCCGCAGGAAAGAGGATGGAAGGAGCTGGGGAGAAAGATGAGAGGATAGTGGTGGAAGAAAAAGAAGACAATATCCAAGAAGTACCGTACCGCTCCAAGTGAGAATGTCATACTCCGGCTTCTCTGAATGACCCGGCTCAAGGTTACCCCCGTCTGCGCCGCTTCAAGAGTCGCCGCTGCCGTTGCGAGGCATAAATCGCCTCATCCGTGAGAATTTCTTCCGGTGGCACGAAATCACGCTCCGGCATGTCGGGCATAGGCTGACCAAATGCGAGGACAGCGTGTGTGCGGCCACGCCGCGTTCCATTCACAGCGGCCAGCGCAACCTCGCGGTGGTGTGGATCTTCAAAAAATGAGGTAAAGGGTTTAATAGGGGGAGGAGGGTAGATGAAAGTTGCAGGAGGTGGAGCTGGTGGAGCTGAAAAGGTAGTTGGAGGATGTTGGGTCTTCTGACGTTTGGAGTTGGCCTTACTCTCCGCTGCTGCAGAGTGATCATCTCCTTCTGTGCGCCCCGCCTTGGGCTTGCGGTTCTCAGACACGGATTTGCGCCGTTTGGCAACGGAGGCAGAGCGCGCTTCCTGGTGTAGTTGGCGCGCCGCCCAGGCGTCCACGTCATTCGGATCCGGAGTGCTAGGGGTGTCTGGCAAAGGCGAGCTATCCTCGACAGCGTCCTCGGCAGGTCGGGACCGCTTCCGCTGTCGAGGGCCATGCGCGTCAGTCTCATGATCTCCAGTGGGCAGATGCTTCTCCTTGGCCAGTTTGCGTTTCCGCTCTTCGTCCCGCCACTTTTGGAACTTGTTGACGAGAGCAACGAGCTCGTCAACAAGAATCTTGCGCTTGGGCTCGTAGAGCTTCTTCTCATTCTCGTGGACGCCAGTAAGACCCATCACACGCAGCCAGTCTTGACTGCGCAGCTCCTCGAGAAGCCGGTCTATATGCTGCTTCTCATGCTGTGCGCGATCTCGCTCAATGTTTCGAAGGTGTTTCTCCTGGCGCTCAAATTTACGATGCGCGCGGAAATACAGGTCCTCGTTCAGAGGGTCAATGCCTGCTGAACTTGATGCTGGCTCGGGTAGTGTGATCACTTCACAATTATAGAGTTTTTGTAGAGGGTTGCCGAAAGGTGATGGATCGTTGGAGGGAGGTGGTAGAGGTTCCGGCAGGTCGTCGATTAAGGTGACAATGGTGTTGAACGCAAGTAGCTCTAGCGCACGCCTGCATTAGTTGATGTTTCTTGTCTGAGGTAGAGGGGACCAGACTAACCGGGCTTTGGGTCATCGAGACTAATGATTTGCTCGTAATTGTGAAAGTACTGCGCGAGCTCGCTCTTACATCGAGAACCGGTATCTGCAGAGCGCAGCGATCGCCTCTCGTTTCCTGTCTGTACTGAGGCATCTTGCCCTATGCTCTCTTCCTCGCGCTTGCCTTGCTGTTGGTGCTGCTGCGACCGAGTCGCATCTGCCGGTCGCGCGTCGGACGAACGCACCGATTTCGCGTTCTTAGCGTCCGACTTGACGTTCGATTGAGTTTCATCTGTCTCATCTGGCTTGGTATCATCATCGCCGCGCCGAGTCGTGCGCGTCGTGGCAGGCGATTTGGGCAACTTGGTCTCGGAGTCTACCGACTGCGCATGCGCTCCGGGACGTGGTTTCACCGTCCTTGTAGTCACAGTAGGAGAGATTGTATCCAATGGGTCGGGCGACTCTGGTTCCCGGCGCAGGAAAGCTGTCGCGGAGTGAGTGCCTGCAGGGGTATCACGGTCGGAAAGACGCCGAAGGGTCTTGACGCCATTGCCATTGACGCGGGGGGTCGCCGGAGCAATCAATTGATCGCCTGACGCGACGCTGTCCACCGAGGAAACAGATCCGCGGCGAGTGCGTCGAGTCGCAGGCCGTGGGCGCGTAGGCTTCACCGGAGGCAGGGTGTGTCGAGCTTTGCCGGTGGCAGCATCGGTCGGGGTGGTGGCGTCGAGGCAGTCCGGGGAGCTTCTTCGGCGGTTAACAGGCCACAGATCGTGGAGAGTCCTCTGTCTTTTCAACGGGGGTCCTTGGCGATCGTGTTCCAGATGGTCGTCCGGCTTCCGTCGCAGAGACGACCGCGACAGGATGGCCATTGCTGGTCAATGGGAGGGAGGGGCGCCGGGGGTTGGATCAGCTGCGAGTCATGCTGCGGCGGTCCTCGGAGGTAGAGAGTAGATGGAGGAGAGGATCGGTAGATAGACTCGAGCTGCGAGGATAGTCGGCTTGATACAGAGTGATTTGGACGAGCTCGTTGGTGATTGCAGAGGTGGTGAGGGTGATGCGAGGAGGAGAGGTTCTTGGCAGCCACTTCGACGATGCTGTTCCCGTTCTAGTGAGACAGATATGAAGGCGTGGTCAATGATCAATGAGGTGTCTCCGAAGGTAGTTGAGAGATACGTTTGTTCTTTCAATTCCGCTATGTATATCTATCGAGTACCTAGGTATCTGCGTGTGGTTGGCGACCAGCATCGAGGATCAGGTCGTGCATACATATTGAGGACGAGGCATGCAGCGTGAGACGGGAGGCTACCACCACTGTTGCTCCAGCCTTGACATGGATGACCAGGTATGACCATCCGGAGGCTACCATTCCGTGGACAGGCAGACAAGCCAACCCAGTCTCTAGGATTCAAGATGATCATGGAACAATCTATCTGACCAGGCAACTCATCAGGAGTATCTCTTGCTGATAATAACCCCCACGTTGGAGGCGAGTGGGGGAGCTGGCCCGAAGGTGGCCAAGAAGGTTGAATTCCATGTGGCCACCAGCAAACCCCGGATTATCCATTCATCGACATAGATATCAAATAGGTACCTCTATGCGGAGTACAGTAGGATCAGAAGATAAGAAGTCATCAGCAAGCCATTGTGATTGCTTACAGGGTCAGAATTTCACGGACATTGCTCCGACTGCTGGGTGTCGCACAGGAGCCCGTTAGCCAAGAGCAATGTTCAACCCCGCAGAGGAAGAGCGTGGGGGTCTTAACGAGATGGAAAATGACCGAGGGGAGCACAAAGTAATCGATTTAAGACCAAAGTCAAGGGTAAAAGGTCCCCTCTCCCCTCCCACGCGGGGCAAAACCATGACAGTCAACCTTTCCAGGAGGCAGTGCCAAACGGCTAATCAGATCAGAGCCAGTGGGGGACGTGGGGGTTGGAGAAGATCAGCCAGTGCGGAGGTTGCGATTATTTAGCTGCGCCCGTGGGCCTTGATGGAAGAGAAGAAATTCCCAATTGATTCCATCCTGACTTTGGAGACATACTGGACATACTCACAAGCCAGCTCCTTGTCGGGAATTGAGTGATCCGCTTATGCTATTGTGGACTACGATATACCCTCCTCGCTCAGCATCACCATCACCAGTATTACCAGCACCACCACTGCTCAGTCCCCCTCCTCCACCATGACAGCCAACGGTACCAACGGTACGCACACGCGCAACCCTCTCACCAAGGGATTCTACGTGCCCACCGTCGCCTTCTTCCAGCCCGATGAGGAGATCGACCTGGCCACGACGGAAAAACACGCCACCTACCTCGCCCGCAGCGGCGTCACCGGCCTCGTCACCCAGGGCAGCAACGGTGAAGCGGTGCACTTGGATCGCGAAGAGCGCAAGGCCATCACGGCCGCCACACGTCGCGCCGTCGATGCCGCCGGTTACCCACACATGCCCGTCATCGCTGGATGCGGTGCTGCCTCTACCCGCGAGACCATCCAGCTCTGCCAGGACGCCGGTGCCACAGGCGCCGACGCGGTGCTGGTGCTACCCCCAAGCTACTACAAAAGCCTAGTGAGCACCGAGGCGCTGCATGCCCACTTCATTGCTATCGCGGACGCGTCCCCCGTGCCCGTGCTCATTTATAACTTCCCCGGCGCCTCGTCGGGTCTCGACCTCTCCTCGGACGATATCCTGGTGCTCGCTAAACACCCCAACATCATCGGGTGCAAGCTTACCTGTGGCAATACCGGCAAACTGGCGCGTGTTGTGGCCAGCTCCAAGCCCGAGTTCCTCACCTTTGGTGGCTCGGCGGATTTCACTCTGCAGACCCTCGTTGCCGGTGGGGATGGCATCATTGGTGGTACCGCCAACATGATTCCGCGGTCATGCGTTCGACTCATGGAATTGTATGCCAGCGGGAAGGTCGAGGAGGCACAGAAGGTGCAGGCGATCGTGGCTCGGGCGGACTGGGCTGCTATTCAGGGGGGATTCATTGCGGTGAAGAGTGCGCTCCAGTCTTATCATGGGTATGGTGGCCTTCCGCGTCGCCCGTGTGTGATGCCCTCTGAGACAGCCGCCGCGGCTATTCACGAGCAATTCCGCGAGGGCATGGAGCTGGAGGGATCCTTGGAGAAGTCGGCTTGAGGGAGAGCCTAGAGAGAAGCTTGAGAGAGGAGGGAAGAGAAAGGGAAAGAGCGCTAATGTGGGGTCGACAAGAGATCAAGCTAAGCGAGCTCTCCTTGAGGGATGATATGAAGGGATAATATTGCAAATGAATCATGACACCTCGTTTTTCTTGTTAATGTGACCAGGTGTGATGATTGTAATTATTCCCCGCAAGGTGGCTTGCTCGTATAAGTAGAGTATACGGTAGCTTCCAAACAAGCCACACCCGCTGCTTGATATTCGAGCGGACTCGCGCAATGTCACAGTGGCATTTTGATTGTCTGGGGGCAGTCGCGTGGCCTCATTTTAATCTCGCCGTGAAGGTCAGTCATTTCCCACTCGGCTTGTTTGTTCGGAGCTATGCTTGAGCACAGACGACAGCCTCCAGCCCTCTTGACTCCGCGACGCTACTTTGGATCGAATCCGATCGTGCCTTGACCAGGGTGTACAGCCGAAGTGTGCCCAGCAAGATAAGACGTACCCCGATGTAGTATGTGGAGGTCACACCTGAAGTCTGAAGACCGTTAGAGCGCCATGGGGTTGTCGGTGGACGCGTTTAAACACCGTCTGCCAGGACCAACTACACAGAAATAGGACTAGTGGGATGGGGCCATGGGGCCTCGATAGGGATGTAACCTCTGCAGCAGGATGGAACTGAAACATTCAGGACCAACGGCTGTTGATTGTGTTTGTTGACCAGTCCCGATCTCGCTGGACGCACTGGCAATTTGGCGAGATGCTCAGGAGGTGACGATGGTGGATGGCAATTCGGTCGCTCAGCAGGTGGTGTGTGTTTACCACGCGGTTGGATCCGTAGTTTCCTACCACCGCGACACTTCGTCTGCTACGACGATGCAGCGACGCATCGACGCATACCAGCATTCCGAGTGATCAGCGATGGGATCGGCATGCCTGAGTATTCATAAATAAACCCATCCTCCTCCTCTCGCTTCTTGTCAGTTTTATCTTTACACCCCCTCACCTTCCTTTAATTCAACCATCCACCATGAAGTGCACCGCCGTCCTCGGTGCCTTGGGGCTGCTCGCCTCGGCCGCGTCTGCCGTCAAGGTGAATCCACTTCCCGCCCCCCGCAACATCACTTGGGGCTCGTCCGGTCCAATTCCAGTCAAAAAGGTCGCTTTGCGCACCAGCGATAGCCACGGACACACACACGCGGTGCTGGACAGCGCGTGGGATCGAACCTGGGCTTCCATCGTCGATCTCCAATGGGTACCCGCCGCGACGGAGGCGCCCATCCCTACCTTCCAGCCCTTCCCGACCGCCTCAGCCACATCGTCAGCCAGGCACAGGAAGAAGCGCGACGCCGCCGCAACTCCGATCCACTCCGTCCAGCTCTCCATAATCGATGGTGATGCAGACCTGCAACATGGCGTGGATGAGTCGTATACACTGGAGGTCACGGCCACGAGCGGCAGCATCAAGATTACCGCCCAGACTGTTTGGGGCGCCATTCACGCGTTTACCACTCTGCAGCAGCTCATCATCTCGGATGGCCAGGGCAATCTGATCATCGAGCAGCCCGTCAAGATCCAGGATGCGCCCTTGTATCCCTACCGCGGTGTCATGATCGACACAGGCCGTAATTTCATCAGCGTTGCCAAGATTCTCGAGCAGATTGACGGCATGGCCCTGGCGAAACTCAATGTCCTCCACTGGCACTTGGACGATACGCAATCCTGGCCAATCCAGATTCGATCCTACCCGCAGATGACCAAGGATGCCTATTCGAGCCGGGAGATCTACTCCGAAGCAGACTTGCGCCGAGTGATTTCCTACGCGCGCGCTCGCGGTATTCGCGTCATCCCCGAGGTTGATATGCCCGGCCACTCGTCTTCGGGTTGGAAGCAAGTGGACCCGAATGTGGTGACTTGCATTAACTCTTGGTGGTCGAACGATGACTGGCCCAAGCATACCGCCGTCGAGCCGAACCCGGGTCAATTGGATATCATCTACAACGGCACCTATGAAGTCGTGGGCAATGTGTACAAGGATCTATCGTCTATCTTCACGGATAACTGGTTCCACGTTGGTGGCGACGAGCTCCAGTCCAACTGCTTCAACTTCAGCTCGTACATCACCGAGTGGTTTGCTGAGGACCCCTCGCGCACCTACAACGACCTTTCGCAATACTGGCTCGACCACGCCTTGCCCATCTTCCGTGGCACAGGTGGCCCCCGCCGTCGCCTGATGATGTGGGAGGATATCTTCATCAACACCGATGCCGCACACGATGTTCCCAAGGACATCGTTCTGCAGTCCTGGAACAACGGCCTCGCCAACATCAAGAACCTGACTTCCAGCGGGTACGACGTGGTCGTCTCCTCGTCTGACTTCCTCTACCTCGACTGCGGCTTCGCTGGCTTTGTGACCAACGACCCCCGCTACGACGTCATGACCAACCCCGGCGGCGACGTGACTTTCAACTTTGGCGGCGGCGGCGGCTCCTGGTGCGCCCCGTACAAGTCCTGGCAACGCATCTACGATTACGATTTCACCTCCAACCTGACCGCGTCCGAGGCCAAGCATGTCCTCGGCGCCGAGGCCCCTCTCTGGTCCGAGCAGGTCGACGATGTCACCATCTCAAGCAAGATGTGGCCGCGCGCTGCGGCCCTCGGCGAGCTGACCTGGTCTGGCAACCGCGACGCCTCCGGCCAGAAGCGCACTACCCAACTCACGCAGCGTCTGCTCAATTTCCGGGAGTATCTTGTAGCTAATGGTGTGATGGCTGCTAACTTGGTGCCGAAGTACTGCCTGCAGCACCCGCATGCGTGCGATCTGTACTATAACCAGACTGCCGTCTCTCCCTAGGCGTAGCTTTTGCTTTTGCCTTTGCCTTTGTGGTCTTTGGCTTCATTCGCTTCCTTGGTTTCTTTTGGGTTTCAGCGCCCTTCCCTGGGTTGACGCTCGTTGGGAGCGTCACGAGGATTGGGAACATGCATATACCCCCCTGTATGCAGTGATGCATTGGCGGCTGTCCTTACGTTCTTTCTACTGTATTTATTGTCTTTTACTCCTCGATACCCAATCCTACGAACTCGCTCGGGTATCAGATTCTTTCTTGGATGCAATGTCCTCAACTAATATCTACCCATTTTTCTTCTCTTTCTTCTAGTGTCATTTACAAATGTATCTCACCGAACAGAAGCTCGCATACCACGACCAGGAAACCGGTACCATATCTCTTTCAAACCCAAGATCGTATCTCCACATCCGCGACACATCCCATCACAGGGCCAAACACCTCTCACAGCATCGCCTCGTTTCAGAATCAATCCAGTCGGTCTTGCCAAGTCATGGTCATCGCTCATCGCCGCTGCCGTGCGACGTATCCCGAACGAGGTAGGCTGTCTTGCCGGAGTGAGGGATCCCGTTTGTCCGGGGCCGGAGGCAGGGTAGATTGGCTTTTTCTGGTCTGGAATTGGGGTTGGATGTGTAACTAACTATTCCAAGCCGACCTTGGGTTGAGACCGGACCATCCCCGGATGAAGGTGAGAAACAGGGGAGGTTGCTCTTTTCAATGCGGACTGCGTCTGTCCCACGTGGTATTCGTTTGGGAAGGGGTGTCCCAGCCTAGAGGCTGTGGTATTCCTGGTATTCGTGGTATTACACTTATATTCGTGGTTATTTTGTGTTTACGTGACACATATGCAGGGAGCATCATCGGCGACTGGTCGGGTATCACTTCTAGATCAGACTGGACTAGACCCTTGTCCTGGTGGGCCAGGTCTGGAGACATCCATTCGGAAGGGTAGGCGAGGTGTCTTTCTAGATGTACGAGCTTACTATTCCCGGTCATGGGGAAATTAGGTTAGATCAGTCTTGCAACTTACCAACGTTGGAGTGGGATGGATGCAGAGGTGGGACAGACCCGTTTCAGAGCATGACTGGGGTTCTATGCAGTTCCAATGCTTGCTATCAGCTTGTTGCAAATGTTTTCAACTCCCTGGATCGGTCTATACTTTGGTCCCAGCTACTACTTATTCGGGACACACCCTCGTGGCAGGTCAAGGATTTGATTCTGTGTTTCTGGGTGATGTCGTGCACCCACCCGCATACTTGATGCTGGCGAAACGCCGGATGGCCGATGCTTACCAATGGCTTGGTAACAGCTTATTGTCTCGGGACTTGTTCTATTGGCGGTTTGAGGGAAGTGGTGCTCCATCTGGGATGGCGAGCTTGGAAGGGTTTGTTACACTGTATTGGGATGTTAGGCTGGATCGTGACAGTGTTCGAATTTCCAGATCGGGACTGGATGGTGGTAGTAGAGTGAAGGAACCATGGGAAGATCAGAATGAGAATCAGGATTTTGAATTTTTGCAGCATTTCATATGTGAACCAATCTGAGATTGGGACTACCTAATCGAGCTCGCCTTGCCTGCATCATAAACCTCTGCTAAGCCAGAGGCACGTTTCATGGTCCCTTCAACATGTCTCTGTACAACATCATGGTAAATGGAGAGAAAGATTGCACTTCGCCCTAGGCAGATATGAAACGGGAGCACCAGATCCCCCACTGTTTTATTTCTGGTTCTTTTGACGGATTTTCTCGCTTCTCGGTCGTGATACTTTTGAAACATTGAACAGGGCGACACTGGCGCCGTCTTACATCAATGGCAATCTTATCCAACACCAGATGAACAAGGTAAGCCCCGGCCAACGTCCTCATTTAAACAAACACCGTTGACGCACGTCGGCACCGTGGAGGTACTTGATGATTATGATCCCCACAAAGTCAGGGTCGAGGCATCCTCGCAGTCAGGCTAGATGCTAAGTCTGTTACTAATTGACATATTTAGTCGACAAATGTAGGACTCAAAACATGTAGGCAAGACCAAACATGCAAATCGTATGACACTCAGACCGGAATGCAATCCATATCTTACTGGGCTGCTCGTCCCGAGTTGCCCTCTTCATCGAGAGAGGACAACAAAGAGTCGTTACTTTCAGCTACAGTATCACGTAGCTCGAATCCATACTGCAATCAACCATCAAATTTAAGCCCCGCAGAAACATCAAAGCGCCAAAAAACCCATTACACGCACGAAAATCACTCATACCATCCATTGTGTTGCCGGCTCGGCTCATATTGCAAGGAAAACAATGGAAGTCCTATTGTATGAATGGCCAACACCCCGGATAAAGTTAAGCCACACCTGCACGTTTCGGATGCTCCGTCACGTCCACGACTCCACGGAGATACATCGTGATACGGGAATTTAGTGCCGAGTTCAGGCAGCAGAAGCCGAGCCGAGTCCGTGGCGATGGTAAATGAAGCGACACCATGACAGACGTAAAAGACGAGGCCTGCTCGCACGATACTAGGAACCTAACACGTCAGGAAAAGGTTGCAGCCTACGAAATCACACAAATGTATCTTACTTAAACTAAAATTATAGTAATACAATAACCAGGACTGTATCAAAGAAAAAAAGGTGAAAATGACACTCATAGCCTCTTGTGACTAGCGTTAGACGGGGTATGTAGAAGATGAAATCTGAGGGCCAGATTGAGACGCCGCCCCAGCAGGGTGGAACCAGATCGTGAAGGTCGAAAAGAAAGTGGTCCGTATATCTCGGGCACATTGAAGCACGATGCCAATAGGCTGGTGGCCGGTGCTGATCAGAGGGGCGCGGTAGTGGAGTAGACCCGCAGAGAGTTATGGACTGGCATACAGTACTTCGTAGTTAAGTTGAAATAATGATTAAGACCTAAAGCTCAATCCTTCCCAAGTGAGGCAAGGGAACTCCATTTCTCCTTCTCCGCAAGGTGGAGGCAGATTCTCAAAACTTGCCACGATGAGGTCCACTTTCGGATCGGATGGTAATTACAGTGCTGTAAGGGATACTGCACATCACTATAAATTCATACTTGATTGGAGCGTATAAAACTTCATGATTCATGATACCCCCAAGTTAGTTCAAAGACGAGTCGGTCGAGGTCGCGAAGATTTGATTTTTTCTCGGCTACGGAGTAGTCTGAGCTGTTTGCACATATTCACTCCATGCACGGCGCTACGAATCAATCAATGAGGTCATTAGCTCTCTACTGCCTCTTTTGGGCTATGATATCCACATTTCCAGGGCCCTAAGTGCAAGCTAAGTCCTGTAATTTCAGTCAAGACTCAATTCCCACCTACTCCTCTATCGAATGCTCCTCAACGTTGCGGAAGAAACATTCGCTTTCTCCACGAGCTGCCAGCGGCGAAGAAAAGGGGGCATATCATCTACTATCAAGCATCAGATTTTGTGCCGAGTAAAGTACGGTACAGTACATATGGATATGGATGTAGTAGTTATCAGAATTCTCTCTCAACAATGTCGATCGTTCATCCTGTCCCCCTGAATAGCTCGACACTCGGGCGCTTACCTATGCAATCTGCCGCGATCTACTTTCGCGTAAAGATACAGTCGATCATCCATCGAGCAGGCGACATGATTCGTGCTTCGTACATTGAAATATATTAACTTGGGTATAGTGATATCAAATGTGATGGGGTGTGCAGGCCGCAGGTCCATAGGGACAACCTATGGGGGATGTGTCTGCTTCGGTTCTACTACGACATGCGCCTGCTCATTTGTCGTCTGCCTCCAAGCGAGGACTAATGATTCTGGCAGCAAATGGAATTGCGATAATGAAAATCCGCATACGCCAGGGCACATGCGCCCTTGCTTAACCTGGGTTGAGCGATTAGATTAGGTTGCTGAGGGTGGATATTGAACAACCCACGGCTACATGCGGACGAAATGATAGATGCAACTTGCTACCTAATTAAATCCTACTACTTCGTTTCTAGGATAGAAAGATAGTACTCCGACCCTCGATAAGTATGAATCTAGTTAAGCGCTGGACATGACCCAGCTCCTTCCTATCTAGGGATGGTAGCCGATCATTTTGATCAAATGGGACGGACTGTGCATCTAGTACGGGCACCGTACAGTGTGCAGGTTCCACTGCCAGAGACGCGATAGATGGATGATTAGCTAGTTGACTATCAAGATCGGGGAAAAGTCTGTCTCTACGCTCCTGCGATATACAAATCGAGGTTTTGTTAGTATCGCCAAGTAGATGGAGGTCATCTAAGATTTGACTCCTGACTCATGGTTCAAGCATGTCTCGCATTGATTTGCGCCCAGCAATTTTTTTTTCCTCCAGTCTAAGCAACCCGAAGCAATAGCTTACGCAATCGCAAAGTTTGGGGTAGGACATGGAACAGTGATTGGTACTATATGTACTCGATTGCCAAAAAGTGTCCTACTGCAGGCTGGTGATCCTCCGATTCCAACCGATTCGCCAACAGCAGTTCCTTCGGGGTCCCCGCGTTACACATTGCCTGCATCCGGGCGTGATTATCTGCCAGGCGATTATGAGAGGCCACTGGAGAATGAGGGGCGAGAAGCATGTAGTTTTGAGACCTCTCGGGGAGAAGGAAGAGGGAAGTGGAGATCCACGCACACCATGAACGAGACGGAAATCAAAAGATTACAATAAATTGGCCCCGAATCCAGATGTTATGCACGATGGAGGATACCTGGGTGCGGAGGATGCCCGTTGATGCATGAGCCAGCCAACAAATGATGCAATGTCATGACCGCCATTCACTAGGTGCACGATATGACTGAACTACAGCGGCATCATCCTTCCAATTCTAAGACAGTGCCGGCAGCCTTATCTTTCCTGGGCCCGAAAGCCGAAAGGCTGTTACCCATCAATTGTTCGGTCTTTCTTTCTCAAATTATTGGTATCACTTAACTAGTCTCTTGGTTGCTTGGCTGCTGGTCCAAGTCATGACCCCGATTTGGAAGGAGACTTGAGTTTGGGCAGGTTGATCGAGGCCAAATTAGATAGTCTGATCTTGGATCCTTGGGGAATGATTACTTACGATAGCTGGATACAGTAGTAGATCAATAACTAGTTTGACAGGTACTTCATCACCCGGGCGAAGAATTCATGTATGGGTTAAGGCTATTTGATCATTAATGAGGGGTATGCACTATGCAGCTACGGGAAGTAAACCATTGTCAATCCTGCCTATGGTCATTGGTAGGTCAGTTGGTTTCTCGCATTTATCCTCCACCCCAAAAGTTTATCTTGCATGATTAGCGTCTCCTGTGGCAGTTCATGCCCCGGAGTGATTGGGTGTGTCTTTGCCTCGTGGAAGGAGTTCGTGTAATTGAACCCGGGTGACCCTTAGGCACTGAACTGACGGGTGCTCTGTAGTCGACTCTGCAACCTGCAGCCTGCATCTCTGTGCCCTATCCCTTACCATTGTACGGCGAAACGCGGTAGCCCTTCATTCAGCAGATCAGTGATAGTGGCGGCGAGGTTCGAGGCATGCACATTAAAGTAGATCCGGGGCGCATTTACGAGAGATGGAGCATCAGGAAAAGATTCCAGCGACATCCCAAGGGGGTAAGGGTTTGGATGTACAGTTTTGACCATGCACTCTGTTTGAAGAGGACGCGTACTGTAGCCTTCCTCCAAGTGATCCGCGTCGACTCTTGGTGCTTAGCCACCCCTACCGAACCTTGACCGTAAGTCTGTAACGGTACACGTAGGGTTATAGCCAGTAAAGCAGATGCATCTTCACCTTCCGCTTCTCGATTTCTCCTTTTCTTTACATTCATATGGTTACACTGATACAGCTTACCTGATTTGCCAGTATCTCGTCCACAATCTCTACTATACCCTCAATCAGGGCTGGGCCGTACAAACGCCTACAGTACCACATCCAGCCACATGGTTCCCACTCGAGGATCGGACCGCCATCCCGCCCCTTTTCCACCTTGCCACCCAATCACCTCCAGGACAGTGCATTATCACGACAAAGCCCCCGTATGCTCAACAGGGACCCTCCCTGTCTCTTTTTACGACGTGTGTCAAGTTGACTGTCAACCCGCGTCTTCGGATGCAGGGGAATGTCACTGGGCTATGTCACTGGGTGCCTACTACCTAGTACCTAGTGCTCACAAAAAATCAGAAACACGGAGGATCAGGAGGTCAGTGTACCACCCTAGTAAATTATGTCTCTCCATATCGTGTCCTGCCATGTGTGCAGAGCACGGACGATCGGCGAATCAAAACAGGCTGGAGTCACTGGACAGTGGACGAGGCGGTTAGACTGAAGTGACAGCATGCATCCTGCTGTCGTCGACGCCCCTAAATGCAAGGTCGGCTTGCGTTGAAGTTGATTGGCATGCTGATCCCAGGATAAGGGGCAAGGATTCGACACCCCCATTCTACTACCTTGACTCTTGCAGGTTGTGGAGGAGTGCAATAATGATGACTGAATGACTATGCCCGCTCCTCGGTCGCTGCTTCAAAATCCAGGCCAGAGCATGATCGGCAGCGCTCGAACTACTGTGCTGTGGACGATCCACGCCCGAAGCTCCCTCTCGAGTCTCGAGACGAGCTCGCACTGCCGCAGTCTCGCACCGACCGTGCAATGGAGCGGATGCTTCGTGTAGAAAAGATCCAGCGCCTATGGCAGTCGAGCAGCGATGCATCACAGAACTTCAATCCGCAGTCAAATTGACAACGAACAACAAACAGACCGACTCTGTGCGACCGCTAGTCTACCGGGAAGCCTGGAGGTTAGGATCGTCCGTCCGACGTCAAAATCACGAATTCAAGCGACAGGCCCGCTGCCGTGGTACCGACCGCGCTGGACGTCGCTATCGTTGCTTTTCGGGGGGCCCGAGAAAATGGGATACCCGAGAAAAGAAAAACCACACACCTGGAAGCTGGGTCATATGATGGAGTCATGCACTGACTGGTCCAACAAGAATTAGACTCACTCCCTCCATCGCGGTGGCGGTTGCTTCGTTTGTTGGCTCGCGTGGGAACGCCCAACTTTGCCGCGCCCGCAGCTCACCCGCTTTGTTCAATAGGTCGGGCGCAAGACCCGGACAAGGGATGAGGCGCCTCGCCTAATGTTCCCTGAAGACGCTTAGCTGTGAACTTAAGCGAGAGATGGATTATTCTTAACTTTATCATGATCAGTAGACTCGGTTACATCTTTAGTATTGCGGTAGAGCGAAGTGCCACTTTGCCGTTTGGCTTTATTTACCGACGATGCTTATCGGACACAAGGTTTCCATATTGGCAACCATAACGGTTAAGCATCTGGATCAGCACTTCAAGTCGAAGCTGGACATTATCAAGCGGAACATTGCTGGGGCTTGCGGGGGCAACGAATCACAGCTGTTTTGCCGGGGTCAGCTTGATATAACGCCGTCTTTGCCGACAGTATACGGTATGTATGTGCATTGCGGCGTGGCTTAATCCGAACTCCCAGAATTTCGTTTTCGAGCACACACACCAAAAGATGGAATAGTTGCCGCTCACGTCGGTAATTGGCAAAGTTTCCATGATTACCGGGATATTTCGAACATCTTCAGAAATATCATCAAGGATCAGGCGCTACGACGCTCTGAACTAGTAAGTTCGTTATTTGAAACCCAAATATACTTCCACCCAATCTTCCGTACAACTTCGTGGAAAAAGCACAAAGGGAAAAAAATCCGCATCAACAAAAATTTTTCTTCCCGCTTGTGGCTTGGAATGATTCGATAGACCATTTTTATTTCGAGTACCCTCGTGCAACACCCGTCCCAGCGTCCCACACAGTAAACTTCCAGAAGCGAAGCTCAAACCTTCTCGAAAAGCTATTCTTGCATGCCGCAATTGCCCGGCGACAGACATTGCACAAGGATGCCGGTCCATACTCAAAGACTCCATCTTCGAGCCTGCAGCAAACTTGCAGGTGGTCCCTATCTACGATGCAAGCCCTACGCTGGGTTGTGGCGCGCGGCAGGCAACACAGGATCGCTTGTTGAAACAAATCCTTCCCAAGTTCCCAACAAGACGGATTGTGGCTTACTACTAGACCTTCCTTTCTGGCTTGCCGGGCTCAGCGGGCTGAGACATTTTCGGGCTCCATACGGGATTTCAAAATATGCGTGCCGTTAATGGTAGATTGGTAGTATATAGAATAAAAACTATCGTCCGAATAAGGTAAATGCACCAAACAGATGACCCCATATCTCTGGTTCTGCCGTCTAAATTGACAGGTACAAACTTTGCTCCGCGGATATTGTGGGCCAAGGCAGGTCCCACAATGCGGCTCTTGCCCGGTGCACCAAGTTGCGTGCCAAACTGGAGCTATCTCGGAATAAAATTAACTGCTATTTAGAGTCCAGTGAGCTGGTATGGGGATGATCCTACTTCTTGAACGGGCAGGTGTACTTCCATACCCGACCCGTGAGCCACCCTCGGTGTGGATCACCCTGCCCACACTTCTAGATCCTCGAAGAAGAAGGTGTTGGAGATTGTCGATGACCAAGAGCAATCGTCAAGTAAACATGGGGTGTATTTGATGTACTTGTACTCCGTACTGCACATGGACCGGTCGGGAAACTGATGAACTATTCCTAACCAGGAATGTTGTGGAGGCCACGTTTTCTGTCAGATTGGAAGCGATGCGACATGCAGGTATGCATGGATGAAGGTGTGGAAGTCGATCTTCTGGGGGAGTATAGGAGAGTCCGAAGTTCGTTTCGGTTTGCTTCCAACCGATACCTAGGGGCCAAACCACTTTCTCTTTCTTGAAACCCCAATCATAAGCCTTACTCATGCTGCACAAGATGCCTCCTACTTAGGTGCTGCTATTTTCGAATCTACCGTAGGCAGGGATTGAAATATGCGGGCAGGCCTGATCCCTGCAGTCACGCACCTCCCCTCTTGCAGAGTTACAATAATACAATGGAATGTGGTGGATCACTGGATGTGTATCTTACTGTTGTCGGGGAACGGAAAGGGCATGGAATCATGCAGAGTCCACGTTTGGAATCTGAAACAGACGCATGATAAACTATTTTGGCGGACTTGTCACAATGGAATAACATTTCTATAACTATCTGGCTTCGTGGGATGACAAATGCGATCGTCACTGTTTGAAAAGATCATACTGTGCAACGCATCCATTTGACAGGGCCGGAAACGAGCGTATCCTAGTCTTTACACGTTATACACCCAGTATCCTTGCCTTCTTGCCTACGTCCATATAACTCATCCATGAAGAACTGCAATTATTTTCCAACACACCAGGCGCAGCATGGAACCAGACTTGCTGCTCGACCAGGATCCCCGGACTATCCGATTCCCAACACACAGGGCCAGCCTGTCAGGGTGTCGATCGTAGCCCCCCGTAGACCCGCATAACCCTTCGGCTGCTGCTTATTTTAGTAATCCATTTCGCCGCGGCCACATGGACGACAAGGGTGCAGAGTTTGAGACCAATGAAAGTTGCAGGGATCCTAAGAATGGGTCTGAGAATGGGGGCTGGACTCTGAAGTACGATAGGGCTTGCGGTAGTCTAGCGTGGCTTTGGATAGTCTCTGCGTTGGCATGTCAAGCCTAAGCTTGGTAACCTGGCAGATTTGACCTGTTATCTTTTGCTGAGTGTGTTGGGTTACTTTTTGCTTTTGACACCCCAACTCTCCAGTCGGCGGCCTTTTCTAGAAATAGCGCATTGTGCAACGATCCGCATGCACTACCACCGAGTCTTGGCTCTGCGCTTTTTGTTTAGTTGGATTACTATTGGTGCGAAAGAAAGTTGAAATGGCTTGAAAGAATATCGAGGAAAAGGCTATTGTTGGCTGGTACTGCACTCATTGTTTAGGGGTTAGCTCCCGGAGCCACGTCTATACTCCGTACCTTTTCCCGATTCGGCAACCGTAGGGCTGTACCCATGTCGATGCAGATTGTAGACGCTGGTATAGCCGCTGGTACCGCATCGTACGGATTTGGTCCCCTGAATCCAACTCGCAATAGCAAAATGGCATTGGCCAGATATGATAAGTATGTCTCAAATGCGGCCCCAGAGCAATCTTACTTTGCATGATGCTATGCGAGGCTTCGAGATACTGGGGAAGGCGATGAGCTTCCACGTGGTGGGGATGGGGGCCTTTCATGCGGCTACAAGGAGATAGTGTGAAGTTAGGTGTACTGCGTCAAGCCAGGGGCCTCAAGGCCATTCATTGATGGAGTATCGGTTTGTATTGTTAGAGCCTGTTGTACATGATTGTATGTTGCAGCGCAACGTCGTAGTTAGATTTAGGATCTGGGTCGTTAGAAGTTAGAACCACGGCACAGGGCCGAGTCTCTGTCCACTGGATGCTCCCGACGACGTTCCACGGGTGAAGAGCAATCGTCGTTCTGTAACGCGGGGGCCTGGTTGTGCCTACTTCTGCTGCGTTGGAAAAGGCGTTGCGATGGTCAGATCGGAACTACGTTTCCGTAGGTAGGTATGATTTGCTTTTTACGCGATCGTTGGGCAGATGGCAGAGCCCTACAAGGATTGGAAGTTGGTACGGACCTATTTTCGGAGGGAATCACGGGACACTCTTATAGGAAGGTGAAATGGTGTTGATCAGCATGTCTACATAGTGCTTATTCAAGATACTTCATTCCTCCCTATCGTCACCTTGAGTACGGAGTACTCCGTGTCCCTATAGTAGCCATGATGGGTTTCATAATCAATTTGACAGACCCAGATAGTTAGTTAGGGCCCGGGGTAAGCATGGAAATTAGTCGTGCCCCGGGGCCGGGAAATTAGCTGCTCTTCAACCCAGGTTGAGGTTACTAGGTTAGGTGTCGCGAGAGAACCCGGGCCATGCGATGACCCCCGCGACCCGCATAGCCCGCAAATTCCGTATGGTCACCCTTGGTGGTCCCAGCATGGCAAGGGATAAGTCATCCTGACAGGGATCATTGCCAACTCGACCGTGCGAACCCGACAGAAGGGAACCCATCCACCCTGTCGGGCCTGGAAAAGCTGGTGTCGGGGTCACCGATCCTATCGAAAGGCTTACCAGGCAGACATTGCGGTTGACACGAAAACCCCAAACTCTATCCGGTGCAGACCTATGACCCGTTTCGGCCAAGGCTGTGGGATTAGGTTTGCAGGGTCTGGATCAGGTTTGACAAGGATGTTTGGCAGTTGTTTCGGCCGGGGATCATTTTCCAAGGGGGACTTGCTGGTAGACCGACCATATTATTGACGGCTTAGATACGTATCCCACGGCATCGATGACCCTGCAGGATGGTGTCACCCCTATCAAGAAGAAGAAAGGAGATGGAACAGCCTGGCCGTCTGACATTTCCAGGACCGTGGTGATGGCTGAGCTGGGGACATGCTGGTGGGCATACCCTAATTATCCTTTCTGCGTTGTAATTCGCAGCCCTACGAGTGGCTCTACTACAGTGACTACACCCTATTGGCAATACAGTGACCTCAGGAGTCAGGAGGGAGTTTGTTGGCGGACTAGGTCTTTTCTGGAGGTTGGGGACCAACGGGAAGAGGCTGTTTTGGCAACGCGTATTGGATCAATTGCCCATCGGCCATCACACGGGTACGCCGGGGCCACTGTTTGCGGGAACCCCGTTTGGAGTGCTTACTGGTCAATGCCAAGGTCAGCCCTACGTTTCATAATGACGGACGACCGGTGGACGTTGAAGGATGCAGGGCGATAAGTGGATGAGAATGCTTGAGGAAGATGAGGATGCGCTGGATGTGCAAAACGGTTCTAACCGTTCGGGAAGGGTCTGTGTAGGTTCCACTGTTGCCAAGCCAGTTCATCAAAGAAAAAAACTTGGCTGTTCTTCTGGGAACATTCGAGAGGCAACTTGGGATACGGTCTATCTGCTGTATGTCGTCGCGCGGGGCATATGATTCCTTACGCTAGGTGCTAGATACGCACATCGAAAGCAGGGCGGGAAATGTCAGTCTTTTCACGAATATAGACTCTGGTATTCTAGAATTCCAAAAGCCTGAAGAGGTATGATAGTGCTGCGAGTGTTCGAAAGTGGTACAAGCCATCCGACCCTATAATTGCTTGAACAGGAGGATAACACTGCCACGCGATCGGCGCCATGACATGTGCGTTGTCGACGGACATCACCAGTCCCTTGAAGCTGCCATTCAAAGCGAGCCGTCCTCATGCCCGTGCTTCTTCCCCTGCCGATAGGGCAGAGGTGGCCCGAGCGAGATCTGCGACCGCAAAGCGAAGGCCAAGACAACTCGAAGCCCATGATGTAAGAAGCCCGACCGCTCCTCTACGGGGAGGATCTCGCAACTCCAGCGACTCCAGGGGATGAAACCATCGGTCACTGAATCATTGTTTAATCGTCAATACGAGAGCCAAGCAAAGTCTGAGCCGCGAAATGAGGTCATGACCCGCATGAGGGTCTGGAGAGAGGGTGGTCCGCTAGTCAACAAAATGACAAATGCACCAGACGAGCTAGCGCAAGACTGCCGGGATCGCCGACAGATCTCTCGTGAGTCGTGCCAAACCCACAAGCGGTGAAAAAAGGCCATGCTGCGCCTCACACCAGTCGCCCACCCCGCTTGTCGGTACCCGCCAGACCAATCGTTCTTCCAGGGCATGTCCAGTTGGGAGAGTGATTGGTTCTATCGTGCAGCCCCCTGTGGCTCGGGCAGGGTTCGTGGCGCTAGTTTGGTCGTTGGCGCGCTTTGCTCACCGACCACTGCTCCCCGACTGAGTGACGGCCACCCCGAGAGTTGGGTTGTGAACTAGGAGGTGGACTAAGGCCGTCCCAGGTAAGGCGCTAGCCTTGTAGGAACGTATCTCACCAATGTAGTTAGCGGGCCACTAACCTAGTCTGGTTCGATACAGCCTAACCGCCTTGGGACTGTGTCATGAACTGTATTCCCTGCACCCGCTTGGTAGGGCTATGGCGACCATAAGGATTCAGGATGATTATGGTGATTATCATGTGCTTATGCTTTGTTGTTTCCCTGCATCTGCACCGAATTAACGGCCCCCAAAGTACGGAGTAGACTTGGCTTTCACGGCAACGCCGACGACACAATGGCTCCGCGCGTTCTTTGATTAAACACTGACGATGCTGATGATCCCTCCCACGCTGATTGTTTGGGATAATTGATCCATCATCCAGCCCCTTTTCAGTCACTTGTCAAGTGGTCTTTCCTTGACTCTTTTCGCTCATTCGTTTAGACAATTTGACTTCGCCTTATCGCATCGTCTGATGAGCGTCAGACCCACCACAAGTCTTGTTTCCAGACTCGAATGGAATATCCACCACTCACTCACCACCACCACAAAGCCTAGATCTGTCTCGTGGACTGTATAATTGCAGCCTGACAAGTTAACACGCATCTGATCCGGGGACCACAAGGGTTGACCCAATTCCCCGACCCGGGCGACCACCACAGGGTGATTAGGTGTAGCCCAGGGCGAAGAGGCAACCAGCAGCCAGCGTGAACCAGGCCAGATAGCAATCTACCAATGAACCAAGCTCATGCGGCTCTTAGGAGAGGAAAGGAAAGGACACGAATGAACGGGGAGCTCATTGGGGAAATGGTGCTTCCTGGTCCAGAGAACTTTGCAATGATCGACTGCCACTAGCTTCAAGGCGGAATAGTCTGGGCCTCTGTGGTCTGCTTGACGTCCATGACTCGTTACCCTCGCGAACCCCACTGCAGCATGGACCCCCGCCCGCGTTCGTCCGGAAGCCGTCTGGCGCGTGCGATTGGACCCGGTGGCTCGGGGCTTCATCTTCGTTCATTAGCCTGTCACTTGGGCGTGAGCCAATCATCTTGTATAGATGGACCGTCAGGCATGGGCCTGCCGAGTGGCTTGCTCTTGTGGGGGAAGCTAGATGTGGCCCCAGGATCGTCGATGAGGTGTTTGCTCGATCGGTCTGTAGTCTTTCGTTGTCTCCTTGGGGGAAAATGGATGAAGCACGTATGTATTGTATGCCTGATGAAAGAATGAAGGATGCCAGTCTGCTTTTTGTGAACCTCCGGTCTCCTCCCAGCAATGAAGTTCCTGACAGCTGATTTGATACAACCACCTGGACGGGACTCGCCCATCATGACCCAGTCCCCTGGGTTTTCAAGCATGATCGTAATCATCATTGTCATGAAAGATTCTTTTTTTTTTCACCTTCGGCCACACGACTCCGTATTTTCCAATCTATTCCCCTTCACACCCTGGCAGGACCTTGTCAAACCTCGTGTCCTATCCCCAGTCCAGCACCCTTTGTAATGTAACGTTGTCAGAGAGTGCAATCTCCAATGCATTGCACTTGATCAAATCAGAATGTATCGCAGGATCCCGTCAGAAAAAGCACAGCCATCATTCGCACTCGAGAGCCGCCGTCGAATCAGCGCTCCGCATTGGCGAAGAGCCAACTAGCGCCAAGCTTGCGCCCAGCAAATGTACACGGACTTGCCGATGTGTCAAAATTAGGGGGCTCTACAATCCACATTAACAGCAGTTAATCGTTGCCTGCATACTCCGTACAGGAGAAAGATCTTCTCAGACTTCTCCCTCAATCAATATTCTCCTAATTCGACCTTCGTGGCTAGTCGCTACCCTGTCTTCCATTAACCGTGGCGCTATTGGCAAAGACGGGGCGCCTCTCCCGTGCAATTTCCATTGATCGTCACCATTTGACAGCGGAGGTTTTTTCGACAACGGGAAGAGACTCAATAGAGTCCGAGGAGGCCCCTGTGCGGGTACGATGGGCGCGCGTCAAATGTCAACCCCGGCCCCGTGCGAGATAGGTACTACTCCATGAGTCCATCGAGTCCATCCACTATCCGGCGATGTGGTGAGGCTATTGATTATTCTGACAAATCTTGACACCCGGGCGCGGCGATCTCCATTTGGGCGCCGAGTCTGGGACGCGAGGCGATCCCTGCACGACTTTTGTGTTTGACGGATCCCCCCATGGGGCCATGGGCTCATAGCCAAGTTCCCACACATAGTTTCTATAGTGGTAGCATGTCCTTCCCCTTTTCTTCCCAAGAAATGATAGACACATTCGGAAAGTGTACAGATCGGAAGGATCTGGGTGACTTTGGACTCGCGAGTCGAGACCCTTGGATTCAGATCCTCCTCGTTCATTAGTTGGTCAACTATGGGTCGATTAATATATTGCGCAGCATGTTGTCGATCTATCGTGTTTGAGGTTCCCTTGGGCCTTGGGGGCTCCGCACTATTGGGGATGGACCATGCAGGTACTCTTCTAGGAATAGGGTGGTGATATCATCACTGGTCGGCCTGGGCCATATTACGGAAAGGATTATGTTGCCCGGCTTGGTCAATGCCTACGTACTCGACAAATCACTGTACTCGCAGTACTTGCATGGAATTTTGGCCAGATCTTGGGAGAGATTCTCCGGGATTAACGTGTGAAAGGGCCCGTGGGGGCGGGTATGTACGGTACTGTACCTCGTAGGGCAGAACCAGGAAATACACTCTTCATCATGGATCATTACGATATCGAGGGAGGGTGTCCTATAAGATGAGAGAGATGGCTGGTGGGCGTGTGGAATTGATTACCACGCTGTCAGAAGTTTGAACTCAAAGGGGGGAACTTCCAGCGCGAGTACGGTTCTACAAGGGAAGAAGGGTGGGTGGCCTAACCTTAGGAGGCTGAGTAAGGTTGGCTCCATCCATTTCCAGTTCTATACGGAATATGTACACTCTGCTAGGTCCGGATTTAACCTTCATCATAGCATGTCACAGCAAGTGGAAGCCGGAGTAGGCGAGAGGATCCGGATTCATCGCCTGGCCACAACGGTAACGTATTTCGCAGAGTCTGAAATCCATTCTACGTCATTTTACCTTCACAGGATAAGCGGAAGTTGATAAAATATCATTGATCCCGATATAGATGTTAATATCTACAAAGCATGCACTCACTAGTCGACTCCAGTTGCTGTCACAGCCCCGAGCCATGTGGCTCAACATGAAGTGTGCGAATCAGTTCTGCAGTAATGATCCAACCGAGGCCCAGCCCTGTCGTCGCGAACCACCTATAATGCACGAGTTTGGCCTGCAGGGGGCGCTAAGCTGGGGGCTTGGGTCTGGGTTCTCACAGCTCCGATGGACTGGCGTGTACCGTACGGTTCTGGTAATTTATGCTGGACGAACCAAACTGTCTTCGATCATCTCAACTGAATAATCCGATTGAATTTTGATTTTTCTTTTTGCGCTCCTCTCCAGTCTTCATCGGAGTCCATCCTGGTTAGCTCGCCCAGTGATTTTTCGATTTTCGATTTTTCTCATCAGATCTTTTTCTTTGTTTTCCTTTTTACTCCACCCCATTATTATTCCTCGACTGAGTGGACTCCATTCTTCCATAATTCTATTTTCGCCGTGATTTTCTCGAATTGACATCTCTCCCTCTCTCTCTGATTATTATTTCTGAATTTCTAGTTTTTTTTTTTTTTTTTCCCTCGTCTCCCCAAACGAGACACTGCACCACAGGAAGCGGACTATACAGGAAATGGCGTAGGGCGCACCCGACGATGCTGCCCGCTGCAGTATAATATTCTTGCCCTGCCCCCCCTTCCGCTCCTCTGACCGCATGACAGATCGCTCCCACTGGCTACATCTCTTCTTTTCTCAATGATCAAGTGCGGTCTGCAAAGAGTTGACTATCGCCTTGGTTCTGCTTCTGTCTTGCTCGTCAAGACTTGTCTTCCCCAGGCTAGACCAGACTCCCATTTCCTCTCCTTCGGCCCTGCCGAAGCTCCAGGTTGTATATAATTTCCCCGCCGCGCGCCTGGTTTTGCCTCACCACCTTTCCTCTCTGGATCACATCAACTTCATTCTCCGCATAACTCCAGAAGGACTCCCGATCAGGAGTTGTGGATTCTGGTACTCCCCCATTACCTCATTCCATCGTCCCGCGTGATTCTATCCAACCTGGACATTATCCTTGACCCGGGTTCACACCCTGGATGCGACCTACACCCGTTGCCTGCTTTGTGAAATCCCCCTTGCAGCACCACCCGGGCTCATCATTCGAGCTCATCATTCGACTGCCTACGGCTTCAACTTCTGGGGTTCGCACGTTGGGGTTGAACGGGCCGCAATCCGAACCTTATCGCTGGTACGTCCCAAGTCCTGGAATGCGGCGCTCACCCACATGGAAGCTCAGCCCCGAGGAAATTGGGGGGACATTGAAAAGCATCGCCATCTAACCCAGATTCCTCGCAATAGAGCCGCAAAAGTCTTGGACGCTTTGGACTTGCCCACACAAGATTCAAAGACAGACGATATACACCTCGACACCCACGCACTCGGATTTTGTACTTTTCCCTCCCGACAACAACGCCGATCCTACAATTCAAGATGCTCGCCGTCGAGACTGTCCGATCCAAACAATCTACATACTTCCAGCCCATGGCCATGGATCCTAACATGGTGGACATGTTCTCGTATCCTATGGACGTGCCCTACCCCCACACGCACACCGACTATTCCCGAGTCCCGCAATCCTACTTTGATGCCCCCGTCTTTGCCGAGTCCGACTACCACCAAGCCTCCACTTTCCCATCTATGCCCACAACGCCTCCATCAGTTCCTACGTCGTATTCTGCTGAACACATTCCCACTGGCTCTGCTGCCTCGGGACCCTCAATTGCGAGTGCGCCCTCTTCTGCGCTTGGCTCTCCGTACCCGGGGAATGCGCAAGTCGTTCAGGATAACTGGATGAACACGAACCACGGTCTCGGCCTCCCTGCCGCTGTCATGAGTGATTTGTTTGCCAATGACTATAGTCATATGGGGGGCTCTGTCGACATGGACGGGCTCTACCAAGAAAAGTTCCCAGACACATTTGTCGGTAGGTCATATCAAGAACGGGTGCTCTCCCAGGTTCACAGAAAACCATATACTAATGAAGCCATTCAGACCCCTCCCTCATCCAACCAGTCCAATCCGGCCCTGGCTTCACTCCTACCATCTCCTACCCCGATCAATCAGCATATGCCTATCCTACCGCACCAATCAACTTTGCTCCTCACTCTCCCGCTGCATCTCCCGTGCCCTACACCGATAATCTGGAGCTCCGACATGCATCACCACTCCTAGTGCCTGGAACCTCACATTCACGCCCGGTATCAGTCTACGATCGCCGATCCTCCATCTCCTCCATTCATTCTCGCCGCTCCCAGCGCAGTCCCGCCCTGAGCAGCATCGAAGCCGACGACGAGGTTAACCAAAAGGGTCGCTGCCCACACCCAGACTGTGGCCGCGTCTTCAAGGATCTCAAGGCGCACATGCTTACTCACCAGTCTGAACGGCCAGAGAAGTGTCCCATTACGACTTGCGAGTACCACACCAAGGGATTCGCGCGCAAATACGATAAGAACCGCCATACTCTTACTCACTACAAGGGAACAATGGTCTGCGGCTTCTGCCCGGGCTCTGGCTCCCCCGCAGAGAAGAGCTTCAACCGCGCTGACGTCTTCAAGCGCCATCTCACCTCGGTGCACGGTGTGGAGCAGACGCCGCCAAACTGCCGCAAGCGTACTCCTTCCGGCTCGACTCAAAAGGGCATGAACTATGGCAGCGATGCCACGGGCAAGTGTTCGACTTGCTCGGCGACGTTCAGCAATGCCCAGGACTTTTACGAGCACTTGGACGACTGTGTTTTGCGCGTGGTGCAGCAGGAGGAGCCTTCCGAGGCGATTAACGCGCAGCGGTTGGCCGAGGTCGCTGCTGACGAGGAGGTGCAGAAGACGATGGAGAAGCACCAATTGCTGGACGTGGCTGGTCCCGTCGAGACCCTTGATGATAATGATTCACACGACGATGACGATGTCCACGACTCCTCCTGGCGCGCCGGCCGCGGCGCTCCCAAATCCACAAAAAGCTCCGGCCCCTCCTCAAGGCCCATCATCGGGTCTGGGAATGCCATTTCAAAATCTGGCGCCGGGAACGTGGGCAAGAATGGCGGCCGTGCGGTTGCTACTCGCCGCCGCAATAACCGCGGCAATTACCCGCAGTCTTGGGGCTGCCCGAACTCCAGCATGAAGACGAAGAAGCGTGTGCTGTGCGTTTTTGATGGCCAGCGCCGCTTGTGGAAGGACGAAATGATGCTCAACAATGAGTTTGAGGTCCGTCTGCGTCTGCCTGGTGGGGCTGGCGATGGGACTCATCGCGATGCGTATGTCACCGATCTTGATGTCGAGACTATGAAGCGTGTCGAGGGTGTCCACAGTGCAAATGAGGAGGAACGGGGTCCCTGGATTGAGGGTCCCGTCTCCCAGCTGATGGGCCAGCCAGCGATGCTGTTGCCGGAGATGTGCCAGCCGCAAGATGATGAGATTTCCTTGAACGAACTCATGGCTTGATTGCGCTGTTCACCTTTTCCTCCTCCCCTTCCTCTTGTCCTCTCTCCTCTATATCTCCGTTTCCTTTTGTGCTTCTCCTTTGTTTCATGTCTCATGTTCCGTGTACCAGCGAGCGGCGTCTGATCAGCAATTTGTCTGAATACGGTTTACGAGTGATACCTTGGGTTTTCATTTACTTGGATGTATGCGATGTGTTGGATATCATGTCCGAGACATTTTCGACTTTTTCATGGTTGGGTCATCCACCATATTCTTTGATCTCGACACTGCCGACCCAACCCTGCTGGCACAGGTGACGGGCGGATCGGGACTGAAAATATCACAGAACAATATATGAATTTAATGAGAGTTGGCTGATGACCCCTGTTTCCAATATTGAAGTGAATTTTCCAGGCTCGGCTCTAATCGTAACCTATTTAGCTCTATACACGGTGTGCTCTTCATAGCCCCCATCGTGCCATCCATCACCGCCTTCGTTATCGCTGCTCCCCGCGTATCCCCCACCTCAACCTCGGTTGTCCTCCCAATTCCTCCCCATACTACCAGCCATGCAATTAGGACTCTCGGAGAACCTGTCTGCGCTGGTCGCACGGCGGTTCACTGCCGCCAAAGATGGCGGGCATCTCATCTTTTCCTCCACACACTTGTCAATCATCACCACTGCAGGGATACCAGTATGTTCTCGACTCCTTCCCCTCCGAGTATCCCGCAAGAAAACGCTC
This sequence comes from Penicillium simplicissimum, assembly GCA_024706585.1. NCBI lineage: Eukaryota > Fungi > Ascomycota > Eurotiomycetes > Eurotiales > Aspergillaceae > Penicillium > Penicillium simplicissimum. Next base: position 414,976 of record JAMZTW010000078.1, read on the forward strand.
TCTCACACAGCTCAATATCCAGTACCAACTCCGCTACTGCCCAGCTCTTGCCATGAAGCCCCAAGACCTCAACAAGAACCATTCCTCAGGCCCTAAACCCAAGAAAATAGACCCCTTCGAGAATCCTTCTCCGGACTTGCTCCTCGCAAGCTTCCCCCCTTCAAGTCCAACCCACGCCCTCGTCTTGAACAAATTCCCCGTCATCCCCAATCACTTCATCCTCGCCACAAAAGCCTGGAAAGCCCAAACAGACCTCCTCGAGCCCACCGACCTCGAAGCAACATACGAATGCCTCCGCGCCTGGGCCAACCCCACCAACCTAACCACAAGCAAATCCACCTCCCCCCGCCTCTTCGCCTTCTTCAACTCCGGCGAAGACAGCGGCGCCAGCCAACCACACCGGCACCTCCAATTTCTCCCGGTCGAAGCAATGCACCAACCCGGCACCGAATCATGGACGCCCTTAATCGACCTCCTCACAGCCCAACCACACAACCCCCCGACCTTCCAATCCCATCCCGCCCTCCCCTTCGCACACTTCGCCCTCCCGCTCCCGCGCAATCCCAGCCCAGACACTCTACACGCAATATACATCGCGCTGTACCGCGCTGCCGTCGGTGCGGTGCAGGGCCGCGACCCGCGCGACGGTCTGCCGGGCACAGCTACGCAGGGCCCGTCGGCGATAAGCTATAATCTCGCGATGACGCTAGAGACGATGATGATTGCGCCGCGGAGGGCGGAGACAGCGCGGGTGCCGGTTGATATTGCTGCCGAGGGGGACATTGCGGATCCGGGCGTTGTTTCGCTGAATGGGACTATTTTGGCGGGGACCTTGATGGTTAAGCTTGAGGGGGAGTGGGATGTGCTTAGGGCGAAGCCGGAGGTGCTGGGGAGGTTGTTGAGGGACGTGGGTGTGCCGGGGGCAGGACATGCGTTGTTGTAGGGGGTGGTGATGTATATGGCCAATTCTTGCTCGGAGGCCTGGCACAGAGCTGTTGGCCAGGTCTCGATGGTTTGGAAATCGAGGTTCAGCCCGGCCTTCATCCTGAGGATATCCCCCCAATGCTACAGAAATCTTTTGCGGTCTTACCCACTCTAACCGATGGGATAGCAACATCGTCGTGGTGGAGGCCTTTGTATCAAAAAGACCAGTTAAGAAAGACAGGAAGCTCGAAATTGTGCAGTGATTTCGAATACATGTCAAGGTATGCATAAAGAAGACCTTGTTGTGGCTATATCAATCTTCTCTCCGAATCTCTACGAAGATTCAATTTCATGTCGCGATTGTGTCCTTCTGGAGGTAACCCGGTTCATATTATCTGCGTAGATCACTGGAAAGAGGTAGGCATTTGGGCTGAGGTGCCTGGCGGTATCGCATCGATCTCGTCTTCCTTTTGCTCAGCGTTGCAAATCACTGACGGGAAGGTGCTTTTGAAGTTGGAGATGAGATCGCGAGATGCCCATTCGACATTGCATATCACCCTCGCAAAGTGTGCTCGCTAAGCTACAGTACGTCTCCCGAAACTGGTGCAACGCCCTGCAGTTACTACTGGACCAAGTCAACTCTATTCAAGGACCTCGTGCGGATGAGGAGGCGAACCAGATCAGTCACCTTGAATTGGTGATGAAGGATCTAGAATACCTGCACGATGAAGTCGAATCGTCTTTACTAAGGATCTCAGATGTACGTCGCGATCTGCGAGAGAATCTGGATCTGCTCCAAATCCGTCGCACTACCATCTTAGGAATTCTCGCTGCACTGTACTTGCCTCTTTCATTTGTGACCGTAAGTTCTCGATACTACTGCTTCAAAAAACAGGTTCTCAGCAGATTCGTCAGAGCTTTTTGGGCATGAATCTCAACCAGTACACAGCCCCTCAACCGTTTTAGCGCAACGCTACGGTAATTAACGGGACCAATTCGAACAAGCTTATCGTGGATTCCAGAGCCAACTAAATATAGTCTCTAGAGAACTTTTTCGAGATTGCAATACCGCTCATGGTTAGAACTATACTTATACCACTTGTTATTGGAAGCATTATTCGGATGTTTTTGCAAGGGCTTGCCCGAGGACGAACCTGGTGGCGCCTTTTGTTCGCTACTATTGTTATCTGGTTGGATACTATAATCTCGATGATCAAAGAGCGCAGAAATGCTAATGGATTTTCTATAGCTGTTCCATCATGGCCCCCTACCTTGGGTCCGTCATAGACTCCTACCTTGCGCCCCTGCCGTTGCTTTTACCTTCTGGAGATTCACAGCACTGCAACTGCTCACGATTATCCGAAGCAACAGGAAGAGTTGGCTTCGAATCGTGTACTGGCTCTCGAGCGCGGGTTTGTCAATGCTGGGTTATTTGATCCCGGTGGGGTTGCCGGTCCAATCTTTTTATAAGCGGCATTTACGGGATCTCTCTTTTTATTTTCTGGTGGCGGAAGCCAGAATTCTATTATAGATGGGACCAAGGAGGAAGACCAAAGTCTAAGGAAGACTAATGTTGTTAACATGATTGCTTTCTGTGGAATAGCGTACTCTCCGTATCGTAAATTTCGAGACATGTACACCCTTTCCCTTTTACGGTACTGCTCCTCGTACTTCCTCATAATATCAGGCAGCGTGATTAGAGGTAGAAAAAGGTACTCTATAGCTCCTATTCTAATTGAAGCTATCACGATGGTGTTCAAGCAGTGTAATTAGCTGTGTTTTGTCTTTAGTTGTCCTTAAATGAGATCACTGGAGGGTTTGATATTTTGGGCAAAGGGAGTAATGGAATACTTTTATCGAATGAATCAAGCTATACGTTGTTTCACTAATGCGCAGCAAATCGCGGCTCGCTTATAGATTATTGTGTGTTAGCTTAGACCAGGCGTGTTACAGGGCGTTAAGAGAGAGGACAGTGGCTGACAGGCTGAGTATTATGATGAGCAGGTTCATGAGTAAATTGGAGATACGGTACGCAATTAAGACAATGCATCGTATTTTAATGAAAGTAGATACTGTAACAGTTTCGGGACGTACTCCAGTGTAGTAGACATCATTGGGAGTACCATACCACGTGGGACTGGTCTGTAAACCTGACTGGAATCAATCAGGGCCCGGTTAATCAGCCTTACGAGCTGAGGAACGGAACCGAAGACAATGACTCGACGTGTACGGAGTACATACATAGATGAGAATCACGTCCCTGGCACTAAATGTGCCTGGCTACTGAGTCATAAATGGTAGTTAACCCAACTAACTACTGTAGTTAGTTAACTAAGTTAACTTAGTTACAAGAGAGCCCACTGACGCAATGAGACTGAGAGTGGCCACCGAGACATTTCGGAGAGAGACCGCACGAGGTTGAAGGCCGATTTCGCAGCGGCAGATCGACGGTTAAGCCACCTGCATGGAACAGTAGACTCTGACAACGCAATGCTGGTTAAGAAGAATGGAAGCCTGGTGGCTGAACTAAAAAATTGTTGAGCCGCCAGTCCCTTGCGGATCTGCAGAGCCTACCCGCTATAACGGCTTCCTCATGTTCCATCTCTAGCAGCTATACCCAAGCCTACATGCGCAAGGTGCGATTCACAAGAAGCTCTCACGTAGCTAGCACGCCGGCATCGGCGACGAACTTTTTTTTTTTTTCATCAGTTTCCCCAGTTTTACGTGTCGGATCTGGGTCTGTCGCGGCGCCTGTTGGGTGGTTTCCATTACGTCTCGGGCCCGTGATTCGTGCAGACGGGCCCAAGGCCGGTTCCATCGGTGGCTGCGGGTTCCACTTGGGATCGGCTGAGGTGCTGAAGTGTAAGAAGGATTGAGTCAAAGGGATTGTTTCTGTGAAATTTCTGGACTTTGCTTTTCTTGATTTCTCCTGACTTTATATTTCTAGCAAGGGCGCTGTTGCTGCATCTGAACAGGCTGTCTACGATTTGGGTTTGATTGCGGAGACTTGACGATCTGATACCTCTACGCCGTCTACGACCTTGTCAAGGTCATTTACTAGGATGAGCAGGCAGGCGCATGTCCCAGCTGAGGCTGTGGACGTGGAAAACGCTGGTCAAAGGAGTGTGGATGTCCCGGCTGTCGAGTTTGAGCCTGAGAACAAGGTCAACGACATACCAGAATACAAGCAAGATGCTTTTGGGAATGAAGAGTTCGCCGAGGTCAAGTATAAGATTATGAAGTGGTGGTATGTACACACCATTGAGCCCATCACCTACGTATGCCCGTGGAATAGGAACTGACGTTTACTAGGCAATGCGGTTTGCGTATGTGAACTCCCCAATCAAGCCCGGCAATTCAAGGGCAAGAATTAAACTAACAATCTCCAGTCATGGTCGCCGAGACCGTCTCTCTCGGCGTCCTGTCTCTCCCGGCCGCCGTCGCAACATTAGGTCTTGTCCCGTACGTCAAACCCCATCTCTTTGCATCCATATATCTCCACTACATGAGCTGACATCGTGGTAGTTCCATCATCCTCATCATCGTCCTCGGCCTCCTCGCCACCTGGACCGGCTACATGATCGGACAAATGAAACTAAAATACCCCTACATCATGACCATGGCCGACGCCGGCGAAGTTCTCGGCGGCGCATTCGGCCGTGAATTCATGGGCGTCTGCCAGATCCTCTTCCTCATCTTCATCATGTCCAGTCATCTGTTGACGTTCACCGTTGCTATGAACACAATCACCAGCCACGGCACTTGCTCACTTGTTTTTGGTATTGTGGGCACGATCCTTTCCTTCTTGTGCTGTCTGCCGCGGACACTGGAGAAAATGTCTTGGTTGTCGCTTGTTTGTGAGTCCAGCCCTACCTGACCCCTCATATCATTCTCGCCGATATCTTTCAATCACACTAACACCGATGCCTGGCAGCCTTCGTAAGCATCATTGTCGCAGTATTCATCTGCATGATCGCCGTCGGCATCGAGAACCCCGGCAGCGGCGTCGTAGCCGTCGCCAAAACAGATCTCTACCACGGCTTCTCGGCAGTCTGCAACATCGTCTTTGCATTCTCCGGCCACGCCGCTTATTTTGGCCTGATGGCTGAGCTGAAGAATCCGCGCGACTTTACCAAGTCCCTCTGCCTGCTGCAGGGCATTGACATCAGTTTGTACCTGATTGCATCGCTGGTGATCTACCGCTATGCCGGTGACGGTGTCACCTCTCCGGCTTTGGGCTCGGCTTCGCCATTGGTGGCTAAGATTTGCTATGGGATAGCTTTGCCGACGGTAGGTTTCTTTCCCCTATTTCGTCAACCACGGCACCCTGCTGATAACGGTGGGTGGTAGATCATCATCGCCGGCGTCATCAACGGCCACGTTGCAGTCAAGTACGTCTACGTCCGCGCACTGGCCGGAACAGACCGCATGCACAAGCGCGACTGGGTAGCCGTCAGCTCCTGGCTCGGCATCGCCGCGGGTCTCTGGATCATTGCGTGGATTATTTCGGCCGCGATCCCTGTCTTCAGCAACCTGCTAAGTCTGATCGTACGTTAAATGTCTGAGAGAGACAAAGCGCTTTCCGTTGCTAACCTCACTCTTCCAGACTGCCCTCTTCGCCTCGTGGTTCAGTTACTGCCTCGGTGGTGTATTCTGGTTGTACATCAACAAGGACCGATTGATGTCCTCGCCGCGGAAGATAGTCTTTACTGTTATCAATCTGGTTCTCATTGGGATTGGACTGACGATTGTATGTTATGCTTTGCTCGGGGTTGGGGCATCTCGTTGCTAACGTTTTAATAGTGTGGTATGGGTCTCTGGGTCTCTGGAAAGGCTATCCATGATAATCCCAGCAGTGCGAGCTTCTCGTGTGCGAATAATGCTTGATCTTGAGCGAGTGTGCTTATATACCATTTTCTGCCATTCGTTTTACACAAAAATTAGCATGTAGTGCGGCATTATGGGATCGAGGGCTTCTACAAGGGCATTTGCATATATAATTTGGACTCTCATATTTGATTTCCTCCTGTCAAGTTCTGTTTGATGATATAGATAATGGGGTTGGCTCCTCTGTACCGAGAATTGATCTCTAAATTCCTATAAACAAATGTGCCCGGCTCAATAGAATAGGGAACAATTTTCTCTCTTCCAAGGCACATTCCCGACGCGACGCTAAGCATCAGTTTCGATGCACGCGCGCGAATTTACCTCGACAGCGGTAGTCAAATCCATATTTCAGTCAGCAGCTCAATCGGTTCTAACAGCGTTTAATCGATATTACGCCGGGACGACCCATGACGGTTAGGTCAATGGCTGAAGTGCAATCCAGGTACTGGAGACTGGACATTTTGGGCGACGAACCTAGATCGACATCAGTATATCACTTAACAAAAAGCACATAGTCTAACAAGGCATATAGAAAGGAAGCTTTCAGAGAGAAGATTAAGGTCGTCAAAGCCTTACACATCGAAGCAAAGATGGTATGGTCTTCCGACTAAGGATGACGTTTTTGATTTCATCATAATAGGCAGAGCATAAGAGAAGAACAGACATTATTACTTACCAAATATTTCATCTGCGTCAGAGTCCTGGAACTGATTATCACAGGGTGTCTGTGTTTTCCCTTTTGGCACCAGTTCACCCTATCACCGGGCTCCCTGGCCGAACACGTGTCGTACAGCATCTCCACGAAGGCTCAATTCAATCCTCGTAAGAAATGATCTTCCGTCCAGGAAACGCCGCACGCGGGTCCATCGGCCGCGGCCTCCGAGCCGGACTCTGCTCAACATCCTCATAATCAAGGGTCTGCGACGGGTCATTCCGCGTTTCATGATTGCCTCTTGCCCTCGACTTTGCTCCGCCCGACAACCGACGAGGGTCCTGGCCTTGACCAGGAGCCGTGTCTTTCGCCCTATTCTCATCACGAGCCAGTTTATCCCGGCGAGCATCTTCGTCGGCACTCACTCCGCCCTCGACAGATCCCTGCCTCGCCCGGGCTTCGTACTCCGCCTCATCCTGCTCCAGCTGCCTTTTCCGCAGCAAGGCGTGAATCTCGCTATGCCTGAAGATGCGAATTTGCTCATCTGTCAGGGTGCGCTTCACGCCATCAGGATAATAGCCGAGATCATCTTCGTCTGCGTAGGGCTCGTCTTGGACGGGCTCGGTCGCGGGCGGGTGTAGAGCTTTGTGAGGACCCGGGAAGTGGGCTGCTTGGAAGGCTTGGAGGTCTTCCTATGTAGCTTTTTGTCAGTTCCAAGGGACACAAGATAGAGTCATGAGGAGATCTTACTAAAGTGACAGTTGGGACTTGCATTGCCATTTGAAGGGTGATGGTGTTGGGAGGTGAGAAAGACGCGTGGAGCGCGAAGGTGATATTACGTAAGATTGAATCTGGCTTGGTTATTAACTAACTACTGCCTAATTTGGAAAGGAGCTCTGGTACCACAGCGAGGATGTTGTCTGTTGGAGCTGCGGATGTCTTCATGGCCTGACAGTGCTTTTCATCAGTGAGATGAGTGGTTGCCCGCAGCGCCAGCGTATTCCTGTATAGCAATGTCTGTCATACTCGGCCTCCCAAGCTCTCCACGAGCAACACGATGACTTCAATATTCCAAAATCATAAGTGGCGTGTGAGAGTCATCAGATTCATCACTCATAGCTCTATCATGTAATCCTCAAAGTCGGAGACACTCAAATCTCTCCCGGAAGCGCAATACTCTCCACATGATTCCCAATCTTAACCTTCACACTATCAAACCTCACCCCCATCTCTCGCACAGCACCCAACTCCAACCCCTCCACACGCTCCCCCTCCGCCCGACTAGGCCCAACCAAGCTCCACGCTAGCGAAACATGGAAATAAGCCGAGTAGTCCCCAACAGGCCCGGCGGGGTCATCTGCGACGCGCGCACGGTTGCGGCGGGCATCACGCGAGGGCGCATAGAGCAAGGGCTGGTCAAAAGCCGCCAAAGCGCGGTTGGATAAGGCAAGTAGACGATTTAGACCGTCGGCTGCTGGGCGGGCAACGTGGAGGACTAGGAACCAGCGTGTGCGCTCGTGGTTGGATACCCATTTGAGGGCGTCGGGGGTCACTGTGAAACTGTGGCAGATGTCAGCGGGGGCTGTCCCTGATGTATGCTGCTAGGTGTGGTGCTGTCGTCTGTGCGGTGCAGCGGTAGAGGGTCTTACGCTGGAATGTGCGAGTCTCGTATACCCCTGGTCAGAGCCTCGGTGAACGAGGCCCGCTGCTCGGTGCGCAGGACCACGGGGGCTGAGAGGCTGATGTGCAGCGGGAGCTGGGCGCCCAGGTCGCTGTGTAACAGGCTGTGTAGGGCCGGAGCACTGGAAGTATCGCTATCATCTGACAAGTTTGCGGGTGGCTGCGCGCGAGCTATGAGGTCTGCAAGGAGCGCGAGCTCGTCCTTAGCCGGGTACCCTGAATTTTCTATTAGTTCACGCTCCGATTATGAAACAACGCGAGGGTGCAGGGTTTTGGGCTACAGTACACACATTCCACGTAAACGTGTGTCGGCCAGTTGCCTTCCACATGGGGTATGACGCGTTTCCGGCCTCCGTGGAGGCTTGGGTCGTCCTTTACACTGACGCGCGTGCTCGAAGCGTAGAGATCGTGGAAAGCTGCCGGCAATGGTGGCAGTGTCGCGGCGCCTTTGGCGGGAGCTTCATGGCGGGGTTTCTTGGCTGGAGGTGATGCGGGCTGGTCTGCATCTGACTCAGAGTCGGAATATTGCACCAGGGACATGAATTAGGGGTGGTGTCTCGACCTGGTGAGAGAGCCGGGTTGGTCCATGGTTTGTTTTTGGAGGGGGAATTTTCGGATGTGGAGGCCCTGACGATCTGCGGTGATCTGGCGATCAGACCAACGCGGGATGTACTTTCGGAGTTGAGGACGAAGTACATAAGTGAATCAGACTATGGATTACATTTCCGCTTCCTTGGAGAGGCCTGGTCCTTACACTGCTGAGCGGGTTCAATTCCTCCTCCGACCTGGGTCTTTTGTGTCTCATGAACCTGGTCAACATGGAGTCCAGCCACCCGGGTGATCCCTCCACATGGAAGCTGAGATCATCAGTCTAGCATGAAATGCCACCACGACCCCAGCCGGGATCTACAACACCTGGGGATTATTTCTAGGAGACTAGTTAGTTAAGTTACCCAAGCATCTTTTATGTCATCCATGGCCGTCATTCTCTTGCGCAAGTTTCCGGTGCTGCAAGGGTTCGAGAATTACCTCCACTACAGGCTGCAGTAGCTGATCGCCATTAGCATTAAGATTCTCAATGTAACCTTGAAAAATTAGGTACATAGCTGAGTCAACTTGTCAAACGGGTGGCCTTGAATGACAGGACAGTGGGAATTGAGGTGATTGGGTCAGAGTACTTGACCCTTGCGAGAAAGCCGAGGGTCAGGCTTTTTACATCCTTCGATCTAGACTTCGCAGAACGTGCTAAGAGAGATATAATCATGATGGTTTTCTTAGATCCTTGAGCAACCTCCTTATCATACGAGTCAGTTCATGAGGCAAAAACAGGTTGTTGGCGCGTCGATGAGTATCTCGGTCTCATTGTCAGATTTGCATAGTGAGAAGTAATACGAGGGTCTGGACGCAAGGGCGACACAAGGGACCCGTGCCCCGTAGACGGGTCTTGTCGATGACAATCTAGACCGCAAGTTCCTGTTCAGGAATGCCAGGCACGGCACGCCCGGGGTCCCTTGACTGCTGAAGATGAGCCTGGTCATCCGCGCAACCTTCACGCGCCGATAAGCTTATTCTAGTGCACGGGTCATCGCGGGTGAACCGGAGCGCGGGCGAGGTACAAACTTTCCCTGAAGCTTCATTTACTTCCGGTCCAGCAATTCACCCCAATGAATCATCGCAAACTGTCGCTGGAACTCCGCGGAAGTCAAAACTGCAGCGTCATCGGAGTTGCTGAGAGGAAGCGTCGGAACTGGTGGATGCAACTGCGTAACTGCGAGGGCTCAGTCCATGATGGGTCAGCGAGATTGGTGGCCACCTGACGTCTATGAGTTCAGCGTGGCTCTGTCGGTGGCTGTCTTGCTAGGGGCTGTTGGGTACCCACGCCGATGTGGATGTCGCAGGGCATGCTGAAGCTGATAGGGTTCTTGCTGACATTTTCTGATCCCATCGAAGATAGATGTATATCATAGTGGATTCTTCAAGGCCTATTTTGCCCCCGAATGATATCACGAGTGTGATCGTCATCGTAGAGCAGGGGATTAAATCGTTAGCTGTATCCGCCAGGACCCGAGCTAAGCCCCGCTGAGCGAAGTGGGGGGGGGCGCATTCAATGAGGAGGTTACCCAAAGAAGTCAAGTGTGCACGATGAAAGTTCTAGCGTGGAGGGGCCCTGGCTTATCGATAAGCTGTGGCCCACTGCTCGCAGCCAACTGGCTAGACTCGAGCGATTGACGAAGGGATACGCAAGTCAGTCACGTCACCCTCCGTTCGTTCCGTACTGGTACTCCGCCGAAAGGGTCTAGTCCTTAAAGGAGCCGGTATGGAAACTCCGTACTTTCGACCTCTTTTGGAGATACTCTCGCTCATGTTCATACTATCCTCTCTCATCCTCTCATCCTAACGAGGTATACTCCTTCTCAACTCCCGCTACACCGCATCTACACACCTCGGTTCTGTGCGATCTACCCTGCAGACTGCCAAATTCGCCTTTCTACAGCTCAGCCCCATTTTCCATCGGGTCACTGGCCGAAGTATACTTTTCGATATACCGCGTGACCCTTGCAGACGGCTAAAGTATACCCCATCCCTCGGCTTCGTTCTTTTCTCCTCTATCCTATCTTTCCCTCTTTCACCGGAGTACTCTCGCCGTCCCTTGACAGTCGCAAGAAATGGCCGCTGTTGATACTATGTCGATGGCTTCGCGCCATCATCCACACCATCCCAACAACCACCGCCAGCACAGCCGAGATCGCAGATCAAGCTATTCCACCCTGGGCAGCAACAACCCGTATGTCCGTTACATGTCACCAGCACCCTCGGCGTACTCATACTCCCGACGGTCTTTCTCGGAATCCTTCCCCTCTGTGCCCACCGTTCCCATGGAATCGCTCTGGTGGTCCGGCACTCCCGAGCACCAGCCAGTGTACCAGAGGCACCACCGAGAAAGCTCGGTACCCCGGCGCCGTCGCACTCACCGATACCCGCGAAACTCACAGCTGGTGAACCCGGATATCATCGATGAGCTGGACGATGTGACCTCCTACTCCTATCACCACGAGGGTCCGTACGATGCCGTTTGTCCTGAGCGCAATCGCGTCAGCCACCACAGTCCCCTCGAGGCAGTTCGAGAGTCAAATGAAGAAGCTCTCCGCGCCACACCGCGCGATAAGATCATCGACTCGTTGCATAGCCACCGTCCACTGGACGGTACAGCCTTTTTCCCTCCCGGCACCACGGATCGGGATGGGCAGACTTACGAGTATGAAGAAGGATCGAATATGATGGATGAGTACGGGCTGTTCATGCGTCTTCCTGGTCAGGTATGTGCACTCGTCGAACCAGACGTGAAATCCACTTAACTGACTCCTATCGCTAGAAATTCACCGATGAGGATTTCAAGAACGATCCGTTCTATAATCAACCAATCTCCAACCCATTCCTTCAACTGAAGAAGAAGCTTAGTCTGCGCCGCAACAAGAAGCGGCGAAGCAGCACTTAATTGTGTCCTCGCAACTTTGTTCAACTGGACCTCCATTTCTTTGTTATATCATGACTCGATGACGATCCACGCACTTTCTGATGACTGCTCACGAACGAGACCCTGATAATGGACTGGTGTTTGGGGTACTGGGTCTTCGGTCTGGTTTGATCTTTTTCCTTGGTTAAAATGATTGTTTGCGACGGCCTTGGCCGCGCTCTTGCTCAGGTGTTTGATAGGGAATTGGCGTTACCAAATGGGAATCAATATATTTGAAGACAACTGCAGGTGCAATCGAATCTATCTTTCAAGACACAAATTAAGAACCACCAAGCTTCAGCACCAAACTTCATTATGCCGTCATTGCATCTTGCGCTCACCAATTTGCCTCTTCCACATATTGCCTCCCATCGTCAACTTGATCTCAGCTTCAAGCCAATGAGCGCCCCATATCACCTCCGCTGTTCATGACAGCCTACCTATAGTACGTACATCCAAACAGCAAACTACAACCCTCAACAACCCAACCCTCCTACAATCCTACACAGACTATACGGTACAACCCTCACCTTCACAAAATGACAGACTACCAACCCAACCACTCCCCCTCAACCCTGGGCCCCTTCCACCCGCCCAAAGTCTCCGGCCAAGCCATAAAACCCTCCATTGCCCGCCGCATAACCATAAAAGTCACCGACCCCCTCAACCACTCGGCCCCAGCAATCCTCCACGAACCCCGCAGCGTAACAACCACCACCCGGCCCCCCAGCGCAGTAATCCTCGTCTCCGGCGCCGGCGGCGGCGTCTCCGGGCCCGCAGGCATCTACCCGAGTCTGGCGGATAAAATCGCTCTCCTCGTACACATCCCCGTGATCAGGCTGGACTACTGCGAGCCCGCGCAGACGGAGTACTGCGTGGCGGACATGCAGGCCTGCCTCGACTGGCTGGGGGATACCTTCGGCACAACCCACGCCGTAGTTGTGGGCTGGTCCTTCGGCGGAAGTCCGTGTTTCACGCTCGCGGCGCGAGAAACCACCCGCGTCGCGGGGGTAGCGACTATCGCCTCGCAGACTGCGCGGACGGAGGGCGTGCGGATGTTAAGTCCGCGTCCTGTGTTGTTGTTGCACGGGGAGGACGACCAGGTATTGGCGCCTTCGTGCTCGAAGGCGCTGTTTTATATGTATGGTAGTGACGGGGACCGGGAGATGAAGCTGTTTCCGGGTGATGATCATGGCTTGACGAGGCATGCTGTGCAAGTGGAGAAGAAGCTGTTTGGGTTTGTGGTCAAGTGCTTGGGGTTGAGTGAGGGGTTGGGGTATGAGGTTTTGTGGCAGGCGGGGCTGGATTTGGTAGGGGAGAGGGGGGAGAGAGTTAAGGAGATGGAGATGGGGAGGGATCTTGAGGGTGGGGAGAGGTTGTTTTGAAATGTGGAAAAGGGGTTTTGGCTGGCTAGATGGCTATTAGGGCTTCTTTTATATTGGAATTCTAGCAAATTGTAACCTCGTGTGGAATCTGATGAGACATTCGATCCGGCTATGTTTCTATATCCGGCACTCCTAAGGTTACTTCAACCCGAGGTATAAGGATAGATGCTGAGGGCTATCTAGCTTGACCCTCCGGTTAGGTAATGGTAGACAAGCTTTGTGAGTGACTTTTGTGAATATATCTATCAGACTAGAATGGTATCAAAAGCCCGCCGAAGACAAGTAACGGAGTAGTAGCCATTGTATGATAGAATTGATTCAAATGCGGTGAATTTTTCGGTGTTGATCCGTTATTATTGATTGAAATTTCATGTAGAAGCATGCAGTTCTTTATACACTCTCAAACCATCGCGCTTTGACATGATCGACTTTCAGGGCCCCATATTGGAGGCTTCGAAAGAGCCAGGTGATTGATAATCACCAAGGGACGCCCACCAGCCTGACCTTAAAGCTGTGGCTTATTCGTGAGTCTTGAGGCTAGCTGCCCCTGCTCCTTCTAGAAAGTTGAAACAATAGTCGTATACGACCATGGTCCAGCGCCTGGCCCATTTTGGTCCGTGTCCGGCTCAATTTGGTTCGCGATGGATGTAGATCCTCGTCACATGTTTGAACCCAAGCAGCCTGCAAGAAACACCAGTGTCAACCCACATAGTACTAGGCCATGCCGAACATAGATAAGTCCTGTATTCGGCCACTTGAAGAAATTCCTGGTAATGGATAGGAATTGATGACAAGACGACCAGGGCAAGATTTTCAATATTCACCCGTCTTATCTGCACCAAGTAGACACCCTCCAACCAAGAATCAGAACATCAGCCTGAGAATCTCTGGGGACTACGAGGACAGACCAAGAATAAATGGGAGGAGGCAGTTTTCAAAAAGCACGTATTTGATAGAAAATTAATTACATAAATTCTTGCTAAATGAATGGAAGGAGGCTGCAACGACGCCTGAGTAGAACACTTCCAGCTCCGAATACACCGTCCAAGAGCTTTGGGGTGAAAATAGATGGTACAGCGTCTTTTTCTTCATCGCACCCAATGTAAAATGTCTTTCGGGTTTCCATGGCCCACAGTGAGCCCAGGTAGAGGTCATTCGGTTGGAATGTTGGGATAGTTGCTTTCTGTCTGCTACACGATGAGGCACATGCTCATTGTTGCCTACGGCTTGCTAGCGATACAGTTAGGACTTCACACTTCTTTCTGTGGACAACAGATGTGATTCAAGACTCACTGGAATAGTTGATTAAGCCGGTAGAACCAGTCTAACAGCCATCACCTGGCTTGGTGTTCCATTTGGGATAGCATGGCGGCAGGGTGGACTGAGCCTCGGGCTGGGCCTCACGGGGCTCGATTGGAGCGGCTGTGGCCAACAGAAGCATACTGCAAAGAGCGATGAAAGAGCTCAGTTTAATGTACTGCATCTTGAAAGATAAGAGGTCAATAGTTGTTGAGGGATATCATGTAGAGCGACAGATGAGTCTCTATTTATGGTCCTGGAGTTGCCTGATCAGCCATTCCATGTACATCGCTTGTACTATGGAAGACTTGTCTATTCAGGTACACTTATGGCTTAGAGCTCGGTGTGGTCGGCAATCCAAGTTGCCCTCAATCTTCGTTCGAGTCAGGATGTGGGTAATATGATTGGGTAAAGCTGACCTTATTTTGGTCCTCTTTTTCCTCAAACAAAGAATGAGCCGCGTGGCAGCCAAAAGCCAGATCGTGCCACAACCGTGCTGCTGAGAGCAATAACCTAAATCGGGTCTCAATAGGATGTAACCGCCAGATTTTACAAGCATGTCATTTGTCGCTGTTCGAAACTACTTCTGAACAGGTAAAAGGGTATGTAGTCCCATACGCTTCGGAACGTCCGGTGCTTCAGAGTGCGTTTTCCAGCTGGTCACAGGGAGGATCACTATGTCAGGTTTTCATTGTTGATTCTTATATACGAGTGACAGCTCCATTCGGGTCAACTAGAAAAACATGGAGGTGTGCCGATCAATCTAGATGACACCCTTGGGCGATGGCTAAGGAAAAATCCTGCTTCACACCACACTTCGAAGGCCTGGCCTTAAAGATGCACTTGCACCTGACCAGTCAGCCTCCCACTTGCGTATTCACACAACGTTCTATCCACGGTATCCACATCCAAGCCGCTGACTGTCTGATAACTCAGGGGCTGAATCTTGCCCGCCTCGACCAGCTGGGTGACCCGCTCCCAGAATGGAGCCGCAGTACCCTGTCGAACCGTCGACACTCCAAAAACATTCCTCGTCTCAAACCCAGCAAACTTTCTGATGGTAAGCCTGCTCTCGTCTACCGGGCCCATCGGGAGCAAGCGCGCCAAGATCCCCTTCTTTGTAGTTGACAAAGCATCGACAGCAAGGAATTGATCCTCGGGGAGATTGATAGTATCATAAGCATAGAGCAAATTATCCTGGGTGATAGTCCGAATCTGCGCCACAATCTCTCGTGGCGAGGCCGTTCTGTCGATGATGTGCGTTGCTCCGAACGACCGCAGTTCAGCATCATTTCTGGCCCCAGCAACGACAATGATCTGGCCAATCCCTGCCAATGCTGCTAGCTGCACGGCGAATTTACCCGTGTTTGACCCGCCGCCCACGATCAAGAGTGATGTCGACTTGTAGTCAAAGCTTGACGCAGCTGGCGTCCAGGGCGCGGGGATACCCAGCGCACTGTCATCGAACAGCGCGACCAGCGATGTCACCAAGTTCGTGGGCAGACTTGCCATCTGCGCATCAGTAAAACCCCGGGCTGGATGTGCTGCAAACTTGGCTTCGAGAATGGCATATTCTTGCAGGCCTTGGGAGTCTGAATTAGCTGGTGATCCCTGGCCGAATACTCGATCTCCTTCCTGGAAGTTGGTGACGTTTGGGCTGACCTGTGCCACGACCCCTGCGACGTCCAAGGCCAGGACGGCTGGTAGAGAATTTTGGATGAAAAGGCCAGTGTTGCGGGACTTCATATCGTGGGGGTTAAGGCCTGCCACGGTCACTTTGACAAGAATCTCTCCATCTTTTGGAAATGGAATCGGGCGAGAGGTTTTGATTAACGGTTTGCCGATCTCTTGGACGACGAGGGCGGTTTGTAAGTGCGACATATCCGACGCGAAGGTGTATGTGAAGCTATATGATATAAGATGGAAGATGGTTTAGAAAGACTAATCGAAGCAAACTACTATATCATTTTGAAGTTGAGAAGGACGCCTGAAAATAGACAGCCTGTCTTCTCCGCGCATTATTAATGCATCCACGTAAAAAAGAGCGCTTCTTCTCAATCTCGGGGCAGGCACTGCCCGAAGACCCGAAGTGTTCTAGTGAACTGCGATAAGGAGCCTTACCATTTAGAGTGAACCAGTTGATTCGAGGCAACCTTCCAGTGCAGGACGGATCCATTTGCTGGGCCGACGAGAGGCATCCAGCACCATCAAGCACAACCTCCGCGTGGAACGCCTAAATGTCCAACCCTGATTCATGGCGTTAAAGACCGCTTCAGACCCTGGACGGAGCCCCGCAAATTCGTGTCCAAGTCACGATTTACAGATGAGGCATCGTTTATACTCAGATCGCAGGTTTGTTGTTAGGAAGTTGTTCGGGTGTTTTGGTTTTATACTTTCTCGGCGAGAAAGTCGGGTGGGCTTTACCGAGTATGCTACGCTTAATGACCGTGAGGCATCGATTAACCTAGCAGTGTACATAGTCAGTATAAAATGGCGGATAGTCATGTCTTTGCAGTTTGTTTGTCATCTCACGAGACACGTGGAGTACAATTGGACAACATGGCTAAGGCGAGGCATAGAGCCGCGATTTTGACTTTCATACATAATTTGGTGGAACGGTGATGATAGCCATAACTCCTCTCTCACCCAGACTACAGGACTCTAAACAACCTTAGTTGAAATATCATTTGACAGGCATCTAATCTCTGAATGTCTCCTTTCATCAATAAGTTGACCAGAACAGAAAGCGCGCCTCATGACACCACCAATCGAGTAATCAATCCCGATTATTCGTCCGGACCCTCCCCTTGCTTATAAATAGTAGTGGCAAGTGATGGAACCAGAAAACACCGACAATTGAGATCTGTGACACCCACCAGGGATGGCACAGTAAGCCTCATATTTTCGACGGTGAAGAATGATGAGATGGCCTGACAAGTCGTACGACAGAACCTCAAATTAGAACTCTAGAAGATACAGTAAGTTTTCAGAGTATACAAGTTGGACAGTTGACGATCGGCCCATCTGGCATTTCGCCCCAGGTGCGTCCAAGTGACCAACCAGCGGGCGCCAACTGATCAGACCACGGCATTTCTTAGCACCGGCGGATCGGCCGATCTGCTGCTGAAAGAAAGAGGGTCCGCGAGGCCAATCTGTCCACTTCCTTTGTTGTCCGGGTCCATTCTTTCTTTAATTGCCTTCGACCTTGCAACACTTCTGCTTCCAGGCTCTACTCATGGAATGATCATTGTGACTCCGTTTGCGCATCCCAGTACAGTCCAATTCTGTGAGATTTGCCTCGCGACCGTTGCCGATTCTGCGCTTGGCGCCACCTCCGCGTCTCCGTCGCCGCAATCTTCTTGACGACGCTCTCTTCGCTCCCTTCTCTGCTATAGATCGGAATCTTGATGGTCGGCACTATGCGGTCAGCCGCTGGACTATTCTATGCGGCAGTCTTTGCTCTCTCGAGTTTGGCCAGCGCTAGCGGTCATGGCTCACAAAGCTTGGATACAATGAAATGCGCGGTAAGTGGGAGCCCGCTGCTGGTCGACAACCATGGCCCTTGTCGCTGCCGAAATACTAACATAGCGGGTCCTCTGTCTATACAGATTGATCCATCAGCAATGGTGTCCGACGCGTGTGTCTCCTACGGCACAATCAACAAACTCAACGATGAAATTTATAGCCTCCTCCAATCCATCACCCTTGAAACCGACTTCTTCTCCTACTACCGCCTCAACCTCTTCAACAAAGAATGTCCCTTCTGGTCAGACTCAAACAGCATGTGCGGCAATATTGCGTGCTCCGTGAACACCATTGAATCTGAAGAAGACATTCCCCTCGTCTGGCGGTCAGAAGAGTTGAGCAAACTGGAAGGTCCCAAGGCACATCACCCGCCACGCAAAGTCCAGGCGGAGCGCCCAAAGGAGCGGCCGCTCCAGGGAATGCTTGGTGAGGGTGTTGGGGAGAGCTGTGTGGTCGAGTACGACGATGAATGTGACGATCGGGACTACTGTGTCCCAGAGGATCAGGGTTCTGCCGGAAAGGGTGACTATGTGAGTCTGGTCGACAACCCGGAGCGGTTCACCGGATACGCCGGAGAAGGTGCGCACCAAGTTTGGGATGCGATCTATCGTGAGAACTGCTTCATGAAGCCCGTGGCCGAGGAATTGGAGGAACAATCGCTCAACGTCCCCTTGGGCGGCCTGCAGGCTGTGTCGGACTTCCGAAACGTCCTGCAAAAGGAATCACAGCGCCTGGATGGGTTGCCTCTGGACAACGAGTGCTTGGAAAAGCGGGTCTTCCACCGGCTCATCAGCGGGATGCACGCCTCCATCTCCACGCATCTTTGCTGGGACTATCTGAACCAGACGACAGGCGAGTGGCACCCCAACATGCAGTGCTACAAGGAGCGTCTCCACGAGCATCCCGAGCGTATTTCCAACATGTACTTCAATTATGCGCTCGTCTCGCGCGCCGTTGCCAAGTTGCGCAAGCACCTGGAGGGCTACACGTTCTGCACCAGCGACCCCGAGCAAGACCTAGCAACCAAGCAGCGCGTCAATCAGCTCACGGAGGTGCTCTCGCGGCCGCCGCAGATCTTTGACGAGAACCTAATGTTCCAGGATCCGAGCACGGCCGGCCTGAAAGAGGACTTCCGCAACCGCTTCCGCAACGTCAGCCGGCTGATGGACTGCGTAGGCTGCGACAAGTGCCGGCTCTGGGGCAAGCTGCAGGTGAACGGATACGGAACCGCCCTCAAAGTCCTGTTCGAGTACGACGAGACCAAGAACGGTGAGAACCCGCCGCTGCGCCGCACGGAGCTGGTGGCCCTGATCAACACGCTCGGTCGCATTTCGCACAGTATCGCTGCGGCGCGCGCCTTCCACGAAGCCCTGGAGGCCGGTCATGAGAACGCGTTCCCTCTGCGGCACTCTGCGCCTTCGACTCATAATCACGTCGAGGCCAAGAATGAGAATAAGCAGCCGCGGAAGCTTTTCCACGACGGTACGGGACAATTCTATTACGAGAATGACGAGGGCGACTATATCTACGGGCGAGAGAAAGTTGATCGCCTTCCCTGGGAACGGCCCCCGCGAAAACCAGATGCTAGTGCCTTTGACGATATCAAGAGCGAGTTTGATATGATCTGGGACGTGACCGCATACGTTCTGCGGAGCTGGCTAGATATTCCTCGAACATTGTAAGTCACATTAAAAGTGGAGGGTCATCCCAAGCTCATCATTCGTTTCTAATCTTTCATGCAGACTTGAAATCACCGTCTGGGAAGGACAACGACTCTGGGCCTTCTGGCTGGGTCTGCCCGTGCCTCCTCGACCCTGGAAGCTCAAGGCCCCCCGGTCTGATGGGCCTCGACGGCCGCCCACCAACGCTCACAGCGAACTATAACTCATTTCGTTATATACCACTTGCATCAGCATTTGTTTTCTGTACATAAGCACCAACCGATCACGGGATTCTGGCGTTTGGGAAGATGGGCTGTTTAATATTAGGGATTGATTGTTTATTCTCGAGTGCGTTGACAAGTCTTAAGAATTAGATATCGTTCGTACGCTCCTCCTTCTGCCTTTCACATTATTATTTGATACTGGAAGTTTGACCTCTTGGACTTGCCGTTTTTGTATAAAGTTTCCGTCGATGGCGTAGCAGCTGCCGTGATCGCAACTTTCGGGTTTGAGAATCAAAGTATACCTTACGTCCTCATGAGTCTTCATCATATTGAGTATGTCTGTATATTCATTCACAAACAGGTCTCGCTCTTAGTCGTATGGAGTGGATTTTGCCTCCAACATCTGCGAGCAGAGTATCTGTTATCTGCTCGGAATGTTTGCCGCGGTCGGTGCCCAAAGCACGAAGGACTGTGTACACACTACACTGTACATTGAGTTTTGCCACCGCAGAGATTTCCTGCGCCCGGTGGTCTTTCGAGAATAAATTCATGTCGAAGCAGCATTCCAAGGAAGCTGTTAAAATAGTCCTTGCAAATCTAGTCTGTGCCTCGGGACGAACAGAGGTGACCGAGTTATTATATTTTCGCCGAGGGCTATCCAGAGTCTCATCCCTCCTCTTTCCTCCAGCAGTACAGAACCACAGATTACTTCCCCGGTCGGCAAACGCCGACATCCTCGGCTTCTCCGCTCCCGGCCACATGCGCCTTTGACTAACTTCACCTCCGTACAGTACTCCCATCCTCCCTCGATCCACCTCCACCCTTCCCACCCACTCCCCAGTCCCAACTCCATCTTCCCCCATTGCCCTGGACTGGTCCCTGATGCAAGCTTGATCCCCAGTATGGCGTCGGTCTCGCCTCCCAAGCCCTGGGAGAGAGCAGGTGCTGCTGCTGGTAAGTTCCCTCGTGTCTCTCTTTCCGCTCGTGTCCTCCCCCAACAACCACGGAGCGGTGACCACACCGAGTCATCGCCTCTCATCGACCATCCTCCACCACATCCCAAACACTGCCATAGACTAACATCGACGGACGCGCAGGGTCTGCATTGTCAACCGCACCCACTGCCGGTAGCCCAGCTGCCTCAACTGCCATGACGACGACTTCACCTGCGGCCAACCCCGCAACATCCACCTCCGTCCCCGACCTGCCCTCTCGCCCCAGCACCCTCAACTCTGTCGTCAACTCGACAGCCTCCAACTACTCCCCCTACGGCGCATCCCGCTTTGGAGCCACAACACCCTACGGGGGTTACGGCGGCTATGGCGGCTACTCCTCACCGTACTCGCGCTTCGGCACGATGGGGTCGATGTATGGTGGCTACGGAGGCATGGGAGGGATGTATGGAGGCATGGGGGGTATGGGAGGGATGTACGGGGGCATGCCTGGGCAGGATCCCAATGACCCCAACAGCCTGACCAACTCCTTCAGTCAGAGCACCCAGGCGACGTTTCAGATGATTGAGAGCATCGTCGGAGCGTTTGGCGGGTTTGCACAGATGCTCGAGAGCACATATATGGCTACTCACAGCTCCTTCTTTGGTAAGTGCTGGATCGATCCATCTTGGACTCAAGGACTGTCTTTCTGACTCTTTTGGCAGCAATGGTCTCGGTCGCAGAGCAGTTTGGTAATCTGCGCAATACCCTCGGCTCGGCCCTGGGTATCTTCACAATCCTTCGGTGGTTCCGCACCCTCATCGCGAAAATCACCGGTCGGCCTCCTCCAGCGGATGCCACATCCTTGACCCCTGCTGCATTCGCAGCCTTTATGGGCGGTCGCTCGGCGGCCACTCTCCCCGATGGCTCGCCTGCCCCCGCCAAGCCATCCAAGAAGCCGTTCTTCATGTTCCTGGTTGCTGTCTTCGGTCTGCCCTACTTGATGGGCAAGCTGATCAAGGCCTTGGCCCGATCTCAGGAGGAAGAGGCCAAGCGCCGAATGCAGCTGGTTGGCCCCAACGGCGAGCCTCAGTCCGCGGCCATGGACCCGGCTAAGCTGGACTTCTGCCGTGTGCTGTACGACTACACTCCCGAGACACAGGAGAGCAACGGCATCGACCTTGCTGTTAAGAAGGGTGACATCGTTGCCGTTCTCAGCAAGTCCGACCCCATGGGTAATGCCTCTGAGTGGTGGCGCTGCCGCGCCCGTGATGGCCGTGTCGGCTATCTGCCCGGTCCCTACTTGGAGACCATCCAGCGGCGCCCGGCACAGCAAGCCATCACGGCAGGCAGCGAGCCTGCCACTCGCACGAGCACGATGAAGGGTGCAGCCAACGAGCGCACGCAGAGCCTGTCATCGATCTCGAAGAGTGACAACCCACCCGAGCTCAAGGGCAAGATGGGCGACATCTCCCCAGAGAGCTTCCAGAAGAGCACCTTCTATTCCTGAGCTATAGATTTGTCTGCCCGGGGTCGGGCTTAGAAATGATTGGATGGGGCGCGATGATATTATGTCCTTCTTGTCTCGCTTTTCGTCTTGTGGATTCGCCAAAAGCTTTCCCACCTATACCTCCTCTCTTTACCCACACACCCTCACACGCCATACATATACCTCTTCATCACCAGCACGCCACAGTCCTGAAAAATCTCTTCACGATCTACGGATTCGGTTGCGTTGAACCCCGATATCCACCGCCTATACACCCACACGTTTAGGGTCTGGGCTCTTCTTGTTTGTCTTCAATTCAATCTCCTTGTGTTTGTTCCTTGCTCTTTTGGGGTTGGGACTGGTTTAGCGATGGTCATACTCTTGAATTTATCTGTACCTATTATTGATTGGCGCATTACAATTTTATACATATGGGCTTCTATCCATGACCTAGTCGAGATTCTTTGATTATATCTGGAGTGAAATAGTACATTAGGTTGTAGTCGCTGGTGTCTACCTTCCCGCAAAGCATCCAGGTGTCAGGTGGTATATACCTATTTTTACATGCCTACGCGGAGCATGGGACCAGGCCCGCAGTTCCAGCTAACCTCCGGGCAGTCCAACCTTACCTGTTTTCAGAGGGCGTGTCCATGAACTGCGTGCTTCGATGTCTTTCTGGACAAGTGGTGCCCGTTGGTAAAATAGGTACTCGTGCCCGCGCGGGGGAGGCAAGCCCGTGCCATCGAGCAATATATTGCCCGTTTCCACTCGCTTCCATTCTTTTTTCCTCGTACGACGGGACTATAGCACAAGCCCACCTTGGAAGCATCACATCCTGGCTGCTTTAATTAATCAGATTCTGGATAGTCCAGAATCCATTGAGGCCCTCGTTAGGTGCACTGTTAGGGCAGAAAGAACATGACTCCATCGCAGGCAGGGCTGACCAGCCCTGGCTCTGAAACCTTTCCATCCATTTAATGCACTCGAATTTCTACCTCGGCATCTTGTAGAATTCAATGTTGACAACCGCCTAGGTAGGGTTCGAACTGCGCTTTGCTTTGCTTTGCTTTGCTTTGCTTGTTGGCCCTTGGGTTAGGTATATATACCATGGGTAAGCCATCTTAGGGTTGCAATTGGAAGCTGATTGAAGCCCAGCTTCCCCTCAATCGGTAATATATTTGACTTTTTGTGTATGCGCGTTCCATTCCCTCGTGGCGAGTGCACTGGGACTTGAGGTTCCCTCCTCGATCTTCCATCGCGCGTCTTCCAAGACAAGCAGGGCTGGAGCTTATTTCCAACCTTGGTAGTGTTGCCAACCTTGAACCACCCCAGGCGGTTGCCAGGGTGTGAGGTCTTTAACCTCACGACGGGGTAGCGAATGGGTGCATACTGCCCGGGAATGGTCCTGGCGAGAACAATGCAATTCATAGTGACCTAGGTATGCGAGGACGATTATTGCGTCCGCGCAAAATGGAGGATAGGTAGGCTTGGGGCGGCACTGGAGGTTACCTAGGTATTCTCCTTCGTGGGAGTGGAGATGGCTATGGGAAGTTAAGTCAAAGCCCGTAGACGGGTGTGAAGTAGCCTGATCCAATGGATTAGATGAACTGGACTGTGTACGTGAAGCTGGAGGGGTTACGCACTGGAGGTTGAGTTGACCGCAGATGTTTCCAATAAAACACTGGCAGTGACGATAGAGATGAAAGGCACCGACCGACCCAGCCGTGGATGTGTTTCGTGGACGGGTTGTAATTAACAGTAAATGAATCATGCTAGATGCTTTCCTGTATCCAAGCCCAATATGCACGTCTAATTCTACCAGAGCCGGGGTATACCAGTGTAGTCCCATGTAGTGCAGTGCAGGATATATACCAATAATAGACAGAGTTGAAATCAAGGGGTCGAGGAGTGGGGGGGATATAACGTCATGATGAATATGAATAGGGATCAGATGACTGTATGAGCTGGAGATGGGCCGAGGAAACAGGTAGGGTATGAGACACGAAGTGATGGGATCAGTACTGCGATAGCATGGGAGATCAAACACGGTGCCGCTGCCGCTGCCCCTGCCCCTCCCTCCTCTCTAAGCAATGAGCTGGACTGGCAGCAAGTAAGAAGAAGGAAACGAGTAAGCAAAAAACAAGAGAACAAACGCCGTGCTATGATTTTTTCTTTCTCAATCTTTCCCTGTCTGAAATGCGTGGATACGAGATGGGAGATGCGAAGAAGGAATGAGATCAGTGACAAGGAGAGAGAACAACGAGGATGTCGATGTCGATGAGGACACGAGACAAGAGATGAAACGACACGAGAAAGAGAGGAGAGAAGAAAGAAAAAGAAGACACGCTCCAAATGAAAAAAAAAGAGAAAAAAAAAAAAACGGGAAAAGGAGATATGAAGGAGAAAAATCAGGGCCATATACATCATAGAAGATATCACATCAACACGAAAATCCCGATCCAAAAATACAAGGATCAGAATAAAACTACCGGGAACAAAGTGACAGAAAACAACACCTGCCCATGTTCATCCCACCGTCGGCATCGCTTTTCACAGACCCAACCCCTCATGATGAGGAATCTCCTGATTCGGATCCTGCTCCCGCGCCCACTTGGCCATCGACTCATTAAGCGTATTCTGCAATTCACCGAGTCGATTCTGAAACGCGTCCAGACTGGCATAAGTGCCCGAATGCGCGAACATATCTGGCGCGCCGTTCATGCCGGCCCGATGCGGATGCGAATGCTGGTGCTGGTGCTGGTGCTGATGCTGATGCTGATGCTGATGCTGCTGCTGTGATGATCCGGGCAGAGGGAGAGCCAGTGGGGCGGGGAGGTGGTGATCGTGATTCTGGGTAGATGGGAGGGCGGGGTGTGGTACGGGATGGACGAGGGGATGTGTGACTGTCGAGTGTGCTGGGACTGGGATGGGGACGGGGACTGGGTGGACTGATGGGTGGGTTTGGTGAGATGGATGCGGTTGATGGGTGACTGGTGGCATGGTTGTTGACTCTGAGGGATGGTACGTTCGGCGGGGTTGGTTGGAGTGCATGTGGAGTTGGTATGAGTGGTGGTCGTCGTCCATGATAAGGTCTGGGAGGGTGTCGATGGAATTTGGGTCTGGAGGGGTCAATGATTATTCATTCCAAGAATTCAACCAATACAATACAATCAAAGAGAATTATGATACGATGCATACCGTAGTTGAGCGGATAACTTGATGTCTCCCTCGAGGGCGACTGGATATCTGGCGGGGAGATGGGCGTGGGAGCATTCTCCTCTGGCTCAGGTGTATAACAAGTCATATCAGATGGGGTTTCTGAACAGGATTAGCATCCATCTTCAGGACCAACAGAGAAAAACAGATCAAACTCACTTGGCTCAGGACTTTGCTCCTCAACATCCCGATCCTTTTCCTGATCCTTATCCTGATCCCACGAGTTACCATAGCGGCGGACGAAGCGTGCTATCCGCTTGGGGTCAACATTCTGGCCATTTACCCGAAAAGCCGTCTCTTTCCCTCGAGCGGCACGCTTCTGCTGCTTGCGGATCATCAAGTGGACTTCTTTCGCCTTGATGTTTTTGCGGACATGCCATGCGGCGAGGCGGTCTTTATATTGTTTTTCTCTGCCAACGGGATGTTAGGCTTCTGATTGTGAATGGAGATGAGTGGTAGGGAATTTCAAGGAAATAGAGAGTTAAAAAAACAGATCAATAGCAACAGCAGAACTGGATCCATCGCCTTTGAAGACAAGTCCGACATGAGGTGAATGTATGATATCAAGATATCATATGACAAGGCACCCGATGGATTCGGCAAGGAACAGAAAGGAAGAGGGGGAGAAAATTAAGAAAATAGGAGCAATACGAGGCATAGAACTTGTAATCCCGCTCCATTATGCGCTTGACATCGCGCAGTTTGAGTTGGTCGTTGCGGTAGAGTTGCTCAATGATTTCGCGGTACTCGTGCCAGTCGTCGGATCGGCGGGGCCGGAAAACGGTTGATGGTTGACCAACGGGCGGCGATTGAGGGGAGAGGGTCATGGACGATGGTGGAGGGTATGGGTCCATGACGAACTGACCCTCTCGTGGGGATTATTGAGGAAGTTAGAGAGGAGGAGGAAGAATGTTTACGAGATAATAAGTAATCGGGGTCGGGGAATTGGTGGGCGTGGAAAATGGTGCTGGTGATTGAAGGCGGCGATGTTAGGCGGAGGAGCAGTGCAATGGCGAGAGATGATCTCCAACCACTGGGAGAGAAATCTGTCAGGCAATAATCGGATCAAAGATCGAAATTGGATGTCGAAATCCGGCCGAGAATGGACTCGGGAGAGGGAGGAGGTCGAGTGAGAAATGGGGTCGAAGTAGTACAGTAAATGATAGAGAACAATAGACTCGGAGCGAGCACGAACGAGCACCACAAACCAGGGAAATCAGAATCGAGGAAATTGGAGGAATCGGGAATCAGGAATAAGAAATAAGAGCATCCATCAGGGAAAGGAATAATAAATCAGAGGCCAATGCCATAATAGTCGTTCAAATTTAAGAATGGCAAGGCCAGCCAAACGCACGCAGAGAGAAGAATGCGATCACCAGGCAACTTTGGCCCAAAAGACCCTCAGAAAATAACGAGGTAAAAAAAAAAAAGAAGAGACTCCTCCCTAAAAAGGAACTCGACCAGACAGAACACGCCTGGCTCCAAGTTAAAAGCAACCCTGCACCCAATCCCCCTCTTGAAAACAAAACAAAAAAAAAGAATTAATATTTAAACTCGAATAATTGATCCAGAATTACCGATCTGGACGTCTGGTAAGTGGTAACTCTAGTTCTTCATTTGATGCAATCACATCTCCCCCGACCCTGATCCCGCTCACCCCGTTACGATTCCTGGTACTTCGTTCTATGATTGTCCAAAACTACTTGACTCGCGACCATCATCACGCTCTCCCCGATCATCCATCATCATCATCATCATCATCATCATCATCATCGTGCTCCTCCTCCTCCTCAAACACTCTCTCAGGCCAAGGAATCTCTGGACTACTCTTTCCGGCGAGCTGCGGCGCGCGGACGCACGACCCCCTGCTTCCCCGACCAAATCAGCGCCGCCCGGCATGGGGGCCCAGTAGGTGGCTCCATCCTGCTGCAGCGCTTGACACTGTCATCATTCATGATCATCAACGGTGACGGGGCTCCCAGCCTGAGCCTGGTGCTGATGCTGTCCATCATAATCATGGATTAGATTGGGGATGGGGGCCGCGGGAGATAAATCTCCGTTAAGATGGTGAACACCGTGAACTCTGTTCAAAGGGTTCGAGAGTTGGGTTCTAACTTGGTCACTGGGTGGTCGGCTGGTTGTTTTGGTGTACGGTAGACAGGATCAGAAGGGTTTAGAAAAAGGTACAAAGTGTGGGCCGCGGGTTTGGGGGCCTTGAAACTTTGTATGGAGATCGTGAGGGTTTACAGAAGTCCCGCGGACATGAAGTACTTAATAGCAGAGCGGCTCTCCACGGGTCTATTATTTGCCCAGCGTCTCCTGAAGAAGACAAAACAGTGCAGGGGGAATCTGTGTGAATTTTTGAATCTCGGAGATTCTACATGAGGATCATTTGCGAAGAAGACAAGGTATATTTGCCCGGTTAGCTGATCACAAAGACCCCTGACCCTTGAAGCCTACCAGCCTGGTCGATCGAGTGTCCTGAACAAACCGCCCTACAAGTTCCAACTTCCAAGTTCCAACCCTACAGGTACTATCTCGTTCCACTCCTCAAAATGGAGTATACTACGATGCACTTGTAACGCCGGACAGAGGGAGTTATGCTAGTCAGGACTCAATTGCAACTTGCAAGTACGACGGCCTAATCCCGAGAGTCCAATGCGGCGTGTACTAATGAGAATCCACCACCAAGTACAGTAATACTGTATACACAAGAGCCTGACTCCTGACCAAAGCACCATTCAATCAACGGACGAGTAAGCCCGCGTCGTGACGAGCCTGTATGGGGAGTCGGGAGGGATGGGGATGGGGGCCAAAAAGCACCTTTTTCCCATGGTCGCTGTGATCGCTGTGATGGGGACACTGGCCACGAAGTACGGAGTACTCCGTACTGAGGCATCAGCAGCATGGACCAGCATGGGGCTGGACCAACATCCAGGAGCTAAACCGTTAGCAGCACTACTCCCACTCCCAGTGGTCCATGACAGGACAGTTTGGCGAAAGAGTGGAGCTGAACATCCGAAGGCTAACACTAACAGAGTGTAGTTCTACTGTACTTTTGGCCGGAGCTACTGTACAGCCTAACCGAGCTATTACATGCAGCGCACTGGCCGCAAATTGGATGCATTTTCCGCTGCCTTTTGGCCCCCTCATGAGGCATTATAATTCCTATTATTCCATTTTCATTTGTGAACTAACAGTAGCAGGCGGCAAACTGGGCTTGCCAGTCAGCATACTTGACGCCCTCGGCTCAGTCCGACCGTCTCCTGACTCGCCGTTGGAGGGGGAAACAGGCTGGAGAGTTTGGCACGTTATTTTCGATCGGACGATCTCCCTTGTCGATGGTTAGTAGGAACTGTGCGGACTGCGGCGTATATCATCGATACTTACTCCTGGATATGTCAATCTTTAAGGATGTCTTCGATGCGATCCTCCGTATACATAGCTATATCCAAGACTCCATCCCCCTGCAAGGATCCTTGGCTCCCAACCCGTGCTAATCGGGAGCGGCCCGAAACTTCCCTGACAGCTTCTTTGTCTTTTTTGTCTTTCTGTTCTGCTTCCCCGACATTTAGGGAACCCGATGCGGCGGTTTTTTTTTTTCGAAAGCCACCTTGAGCAGGACTCCCCTCCTCTCCTGAGCGCGGAGGTGGGACAGGGAAAGAGAAGACGTGGACTCGTGGAGTGACTCCGTGGAGCGTAGCTGCGGAGATAATGGTGCACGATTCCCAGGGCTCCTTCCAGGGTGCTCCCTGTACCTGTACCCTACTACCTAATCCCTGGGATGGGCTGGGGTTTAGTTTGGTTTTAATTGTGTTTTATGTTTGCTTTTTTCACAGAGCTACAGACTAGGTACATACATACAGTAGCAGAATCATGTCGGACTCCCTCGCTAAAAGTGAAGCTTTCGCGTCAATAATGACTCGCCCTCGTGCTCGTGGACGCTGGACCTAGACGCAAGGGTGGGACAGCCGTTGGAACATGCCTCGCCGTTGCGAGACAAGTGTCATCCCCACTGCCCAGAGACAATGGGCGGGAAATGCGAGTAAAGCCGAAAAAAGAAATCCGTACAGTTTTGGAGAGCTCCACAGGGCAATGATGTTCCATCATCTTCAATTTTGCCTCTTCGTTTCTTGCAAGAATCGCTGGACTACAGAGAGATTTTCACCTGAGTGATGTCGAGTCGTCGATCGACCATCCTCATCATGAACTTTCCCAACATTACTTTTTATTGAGTTGAAGAACTCATCGCCACTCTTCAGATGGCAAATCAGTAATTCATCAATCAGAAATCAAGGGGCACTCCTCCGTACACAATGGCCACTGGCCACTGGCCAGACAGTGCAGACACTGACCAAAAGGATTCAAGCGGGGAATCCCCACGCGCGCATTCTTGCGCTTTGGTCTCTTCTCTCCAGTTGTCGCGTCCTCCTCACTGGGGGGCTCGAGCCGGCCGAAACTCAGGCCTCTGGCCGACGCTTCTTGAGGTCAGCTGCGTCATACGAGGTAAATGACTGATTTCCGTTATACCAGGACAGAGCAGCGCAGTTTTTGCGGGAGTCAGAAAACTACTTGAGGAAGATGTAAATGGGGCAAGAAGAAGGAAAGATAGTGAGAGAAAAAGGAATAATGTATGGGGTTTGGAACACGGAGTATGAAGAAGTTAGGAGTAAAGTACTTAGTGCAGTCCCTTCAGGAACTATGATGTACATCGGCACATCCATGATCCCACTGGTCCCTTGTACGGAGTAGACAGTGGCGAGAAAAGAGAGACATGGTGATCGCGTGTTCCTGTTAACTTGTTAAGAACTTAGGAGTGGATCTTTTGCATTGTTGGCCAACTTGGCCCCCTCCTCTTGGGGGCTTGGCCTGGTCCAGGCCGACAAAAGTACGGCGGGTCGGTGATAATAATTGAGCTCCGGAGAGGCTGAGAGCAAGCACACCACACAACAGTACAACTCCAGAACGCAGCTCCATCATCCATCCCCACAAAGAGCTACCGATTGGCAAGATGGGACGTGGGCCCCGGCCGCTAATTATGGAGGCCCACATCGAGCTCGGCGGCCGCGAAAGATAGGAAAGATGAACAAGTTGCAACGGCCCTGACCCCGTTGGCAATGGGTTAGAACCTCCTCCATGATCCAGCCTCCTCCATACAGTCGAACGCGCGAAGGCCGGAAAAGGCACGAAATGCGATCTGTAGGGTGGGTGTCAGGGTGTCAGGGTGTCAGCCTGTCAGGTGGCAAGGCATCGAGGGCTGCATGGATCGACGCGGTCGGGGAGCATGACCCTAGTCGCCGATAGATGAAAGGGTCAAGGAGGCGAAAAGGTGCGAGAGAAAAGGTACTGGACATCACTTCGTATAGTACGGACATTTGGCCTTGTGCCCTGGCCTGTGCCTCATGTGCCCAGGCCTAGTGGTCGGTGCTCAGTGCTCACTGCTCTGCTCCAGTGCTCACAGCCTCACAGTGCTCAGTGGCCAGGAGTGGCGAGAAAGTAGAATGAGGCACCAAGTACAATGTACAGGGGGGCCCCAAGTGGAACAATCGGGCACCCGTCCTAGACTCCTTACTACAGTACTGTATCTACAGTACTAACTTACTACTGCGCATGCTCCGGGGGCTAAGACTCGAACAGGCATCGATCTGACGGTTCGCTGCTAAAATGCGGGGCCGCGCGAGTAGTAGCGGTCCTCCCGTGGGTGGCTTGATCCTTCTTGGGGCTTTGTCATTCCTTGCGGTTTGATTGGGGGTCCTTGGTGTTCTCGCTACACGGGAGGTGGTGATAGTGGGGTGTGATGAGGTGGATGAGTGGGAAGAACACACACACGGGCGCGCGCCCACGAAACGCACCCTATGTGGATATCGTAAACCACTACAGTACACGGGAAGCAGGGGAGAAGACTAAGAAGTTAAGAACAGACAGAAGGGGATGCCCGCGTGGAACCCTGCTCCACATCCCACCACGATTCAGACGCCGACCGAAACCGCCGGAGAAATCTGCCGCAGTCATGGTAATAGGCCCACAGACCACCGTTCACCGGCTCGGATCGCATGCAGGTACTAGGATGTAGCGCGCAGACTGGATCAAAGAGGGAGAAAGATCAAATGGAAAGCGTGGCCGTGGGGGGAGCAACACAACGCCGCTGCAGGACGCGTATCGGAATTGGGTTCCTCGTAACCCCCGAAGGGCCAGATAGGCAGGCCAGATATGAATGGAACGGCTTTCACGGGGCCACGAGCGGGTGTGCTGCATCGAGCCGGCAGATGACAGGAGTAGAGGAACTTGGAAGATTGGCATTTATGCCTCGACTATCGAAGATAGAGATGATGGGCCAATAAGGTTTGGGAGGCGGATGAAATGTATGTCGTGCTTGGGCAACAGCCACATAGTTCATCATCTCAAAAGTACCTTTCAACAAGACTCCTCCCGGAAATGGAATAGGGCAAAGGAGAAACCGAATGACTTCGGTCTATCTCGGTGTTCAGCTCTCAGCTGAGCTCGCGTCGGAGGCCATGCACTATTGCTCAAATTTTCGCACTAAGCCGTGGTCAAGGGAATGAAGTTGGCTTGAGAAGGATGGTGCATGATTCTTAATGCATGACCCCCTTGATTGAACGGGGTTGCAGTCTCGCAGTCAGCTAGCATCTTCTTTCATGATCGAGGCTTGGCAGGACTGGAGGGCACCTGTCGACCCTGCTCGGCAGCTGCCACAGCTGCAGCGGCAACGGCCGCCGAGTTACTGGAGCCTGCACTCGCGACGTTGCTAGCGTGCGCGAGGAGGAACTTACAGCAGGTGAGGGTGTACTTGCAAGCTCGAGTCCAAGTCTCATCGTTTTGGTTGAATCCGAGCTTGATACTGGCATCCCCAATGCGGTCCTTCTGGATCTCGTAGGGCAACCTCAACCCAGGTGCAGTGGCGCCGCTGGTCTGGCCGCGACGGGACGACGGGACGGGAGCAGGGGTAGTAGCAACGAACTGGCCCAGCTGGCGCAGACAGTCCAAGAAGGCCACCATGCCGCTATCAAAGCGACGATGGAGCCAAGGCAGATTCAGCGGAAGATCACCGGACGAAAATAAATCAAGTTGAGTGATTTTGGGGGCGCCACGTTCATTGACAGCCGTTCCGGACGGTTGCGCCGGGTACTCAACCTTGTCAATCCTCGAGGTGGAACCCAGGGGACGAAGGCGATATCCCTGAAACTGAAAGCCCAGCCTTTCTGCAATGGTAGCCAGGAGTAAACAGGTTTGACCCCATGCAGCGTTAATCTCGGGCCACTCAACCGAGGGATTCGCCAAACGACCCAGCCGCAGCCCATTGATAGTACCAAAATATCCATCATGACCGATGCAAAACGCGTCATTGTAGACGTTCGTCCGCTGTAGGCGCTCCAACTGTTGCGAGTCATGGTCGTAGCGCATGTTCAATGCATCCCGCTCGGTTTGAAACTCTCCCAGCGTCAAGGCAAAGCCATTCCGAGCACGCCAAAAGGCCTCTTCGTCCGCATCCAACTGCTGTGATTGCTCTTCCAGAGAACCAATCTCTTCATCCAGCTTGGCTTTCTCCCGCTCCAAAGCTTCGATTTCCGCCAACATCGTTTCCTCGGCTTTCAGACTTTCTTGGAGCGACTTCTCGGCCGCTTCTAGCTCTTCTGTGGTCGGAACTGCCGCATTCAGACTTCGGAGGAAAGAGATATACGCGTCACGTTCCTTTGTAGAGCCCGCCAGGCGTTTTTGCAAGCCTTCAACCAGCAAATCCGTGCATTCCACGCAGATGGGATGGTCAACATCAGAACGCGAGGAGATAATCTCAAACAAGCGGCTGGATTTCTCGACCTGATTGGCAAATGACCCGTCTTCTTGATGATGGTCTAGACCTTGAGCACTTTTGCCCTTCGGCCGCGCAGGCAGGGTATTTTCCATAGGTGGAGGCACAAACTGGGACTCTGTGAGCATCACAAAGGACATGTTCCCGCTGTCGGCTCGTGGTATTCCAGGCGGATGTGGCTGGTCCCCCGACCGTGGAGCAGGAATAGATCTCCTGTATACTGGGGCCGTAGCATTTTGAGTCGCCCGGTCGTAGTGTTTCCGACGGTCCGCAGGGTAGGAAGCTCGTGGTGATGAGGCAGCGCCATGGTCGGAGAGTGTCTTGCCTGTGGAGTCTGGACCGAGAGCTTCGTTAGCGATCAGCATGCGGTAGGGCGCGAGTAGGCACAGCTTACTGACGAGCAGCTCAAAGGCCGCTGGGTTAAGCGACTCGAGTGAGCCATCTAACTTGAGTGGAGTCCGACACTTCTGGCAATACATCGCGTTGAGTTGCGATCAGTTCGCCCTCTTGCGGGGAGGTTGCCGTGTGTGCCAGTGTGGGGGTGTAAGATGAGGTTGATGGGGGAATCTCCGGCGGGCACGTCATGCCGTTTGTTTTTCAACTTTTGTCTTTCAGCGCGTGGCACATGCCAGCTGCCTTTCTCTCTCCCGTGCTTTGCTTTGCCTATGAGTACACTACAAGAAAGTCTCCAGAACTTCCATTCCCCAGCCCGAACGATGCGGCGCTCCGATTCAATTCCTTAGTCTCACTTTCGCCGCACTGAACCACTGGGCAACCAATTTCGAGCCACGCTCATCCTCCGCCCGCCGAACGCAATCATGCACGCGAAAATGGACGAAAATGACCCATTTAACGGGGCAGTACAACGTCCTACGAAGCGACCGCGTCTATCGTATACTGCCGAATCGCCTGACGACGTTGAAGAAGTCTCGGGAGAGTGGGATTTACAAGCCGCACGCGCTCAGAATGACTTGCGCCTGAAATCAATCTTTGAGGGGATTTTCGCAAAGTATGGCAAAGACTTTTCTGACGTGGCTGATGAGATTGACATGGAAAGTGGAGAGATTGTGGTCAACAAGGGTCATTTGCTGGGAATACAGGAGGAGACCGACATTGGGAACAAAGAAAGCCCCTGGGAGACAGATCCCTTGGGCTCAGACGGCTCAGAAGACGAGGCGCATGCTCAAGACGAGGAACTAGCCAAGTCTCACGATATTGCTTCAGAGTGCACTCCCCGAAACAAATCATCAGGTTTTGGCACGGACGGAAATGCAAGTGCTGCCCTTTGTGACTCCGCGCTGCCGTCCTCAGGCCGCGAGCCTGGAATCCCAGCATCCAGTCCGTCGGTGTTGAAAGGAAAACCTTCATCAGCACTGCACCATATCGAGAAGGACCCTGGCCCAAAAGACCCTCTTTGGCAAGCCCCTGAACTGCCACCGCTATTCACAACGCCCAAAGTCGATAAGCGACGGGGCAACGTAACACCCCAGCTCCCAAACATCCCCCGCCAACCCTCTCCACCAGGCTCCGGATCGCTATGGACCTTTCCGCGAAGGCGTCAACCACGAATGGGCCAGGATGGGAAGTCCATCACGACCCCAACCCCGAGTAAACGCCGGCCTCGGGCGAAACGCAAGCACCAGTCTAGCCCTGTGGCGCGCGACTGGTCCTTCGCCAAAGTTGCCGACTCTGCCAGCGACGAATCGGACGACCCGCTGCAGGAGGAATGGCCATCGTCGCCTCTGCCATTTCCACGCCAAATCAAATCTAGGAAGGGGGGATCGGGCAATCATCATATCACAATATCTGACAAAAGCCCTGACGCAGAGTCGATAAATACTACTCGGGCTGGTGCCAGCTACGAATCACTTCCCCAAGCTGAATCGTCCGTGCGCAACCAATCGGGTGCAGAGCCCAAGCGTGACGATCCGGGCAACCATTCGGAACAACGCTCTAAAGTAGGCCGTGAGCCAGTCAAGTATGACAATTTACCACGCGATTCATCTTCACCGGTATCGCCTCACTCCTCAATAGCCGCTCACTCGCCGGTTAAGTGCACACCGATCAAGGCTGGTACCAAATTCTCGCCCGACGAGATCAAGTTGCTAGTCTGCATGCGATATGTACAAGGCAGCAATTGGAAGGATGTCCTTGATGCCCTACCGGGTCACACAATGACCCAGATATACCAGTGGAATCAGGTTCACTGGAGCGACCGTCGATCGCGTCCGCCCGAACTTTCGGCTCCCTGGTCACAGGCTGAGCTGAGGACTCTGGAGTCATTGGCAGATCGATCGGGCCTCTCTTGGCTTGAGATCATGGCCGAGCTATCGGAACGCTCCCAGGGAGAAGTCGAGTTTGAACTACTCCGCCGCTGGGTTGGAGATGATGTTTGGGAGGGCGCGCAGCACGCAGCAGTGTCAACGGGCACCACCGATCCTGCTCCTTCTGGGTCTGTGAAATACGAGACCCAGAATAAGGTAATTATACTTGATCCAGGTGACGATGAGGATAACGCATCCAAGGCTTCGGCCACAGCCATTGAAGAGCCCAATGCTGAAGAGACCACAACCGAGGATAAGTCACAACCTTTGAAGGAGGATACTGTTGGACTACCTTCCCCACACCATCATCGCCAGTATGAGTTTGAGGATCTCCTGGAAAGCGACGGAGATTACAACGAGAATGAAGTAGACGACGTGATACTCGTCAGCGGGGCATCCTCACCTTCTAAGCTGTCCGCAATCCATCTTGAAAGCCCGTTACCGAGCCGTTACATGTCGACGACTCCGAGTCCTAAGAAGTCACCAGTCAAATACCGCGACCTGATATGAAGAGTGTAGACAGAGCGCTGCTCGCTTGTTCTCGGCTTGGATGGCTTATGAAGTCATTAATCTCCCTGTACTATTATACATCCCTTAAACTACGTCCATTGAAAATCCTCATCACGGGCATTAAGCACATCCTCCAACTTTGTATCAACAGCTCCTCCCACATCCCCAGCTTTAGCCCAGAACCGCGACAAGTGCCGTGATCCAGAGTCAGACAACACCGTCACAATTCGATGGCCTGGACCAAGCTTCTGCGCCGTTTTGACCGCAGCAAAGCCTGTAAAGTGAGCATGTTAGCAATCTCATATCAAACTGAGAAGATGAGGGAACCTACAATTAACCGCACTACTGCTCCCAATAAAGATCCCATCCTTCTCAACTAGCCATCGAGCCATAGCCAGTGCTTGAGCATCGGTCACACGCACCGCGTCGTCGACCAGCTCCTTCCCCGCCTCAAAGTTCGCAGTCACACGGTTGATCCCGATACCCTCGACGATAGTATCGACCTGCGGCCGTCGGCGTGTACCCTCCCGCTCCTTCAAGTCGAACATGACGCCATAACGCACACGGTTATACAACCCGCTTCCTTGCGGGTCTGCAAGAACAATGGTGATATTGGGTAGGAGCGGCTTGAGATACCTTGCCACGCCGGAGATAGTGCCGCCAGTGCCTGCACCGGCTACAAACGCATCGAGCTTTCCATTGCATTGGGCATAGATTTCTGGGCCAGTCCCGGCATAATGAGCGCGCCAGTTGGCCTCGTTCTCAAATTGGTCTGCGAAGAATCCGCGACCGCGGACTTTGAGCTCATGCGTCTCCAGATGGCCGTTTTCTTCAGTTGTAACAGGAATACTTGTCGTTGACTCTGTGTGTGCAAGAGCCAATGCTCGCGCGCGATTGACAAAGTTTTCTTTTTCCACAATGGGAGCTGGGGGGACGCGGTCCACTATGGCGCCTAGCTTCAGCAGCAGGTTTGACTTTTCAATTGCTTGGTCTGAAGGCATGCAGCTGTGACAGTGTTAGTATACAAAATCAGTGCAATGGTACCAGGGCGCATACATATGAGCCAAAAACCCCTTAGCTCGAGCAAGAGTTGCAAGAGAAATGCCAGTTGATCCTGAAGTGCCTTCATAGATCGTGTCGCCCGAGTATGGAGTCAGGATGCCTCTCTCCTCGGCCTGGGACTCTGTTAGTTCAAATGAACATGATAGCCTTTATAAACGCTCAGGCTCAACTCACGATTTCAATCATACTGAGCGCTACACGGTCCTTTGAGCTTTGGCCAGCGCCATTCAAAAACTAGAAGCGAACTTGTCAGTCAATTTCGCCTTGCCATTCCCACAATCAAATTTACAGACTTCAGCTTTGGCCAAGATCTCACACCCTGTCTCGTCTGATAGAGACTTGATGCGGAATAATGGGGTATTCCCGATGCATCCTTGGATGCCCTCGACAATTGCCGGGGGACCTGACCGAGCAACAAGCCTATCTGACGCAGGCTTGGACTCTGATTCCTCGGGACGAGCACGCGGGTATAGAACATCTCTGCACACAAGTGCCAGAGAGACCCCGGCAATAAATGCCGTGCCAATGTACACTGCAGAATGATCTGGCATGGTGAGTCCACTTCCCCGTTTGCCCTTTATCGAAAGACGGGTGACATGGACTTGACGAGAGTCAACGTGAGGCACTCGAACCACGAGCTTCAACTGGTGGTCAGCTGAGCCCCCTCAAAATGATAGTGGAATGACAAAAACTGGGATTTCCAAGTCTAGAGATATAGCAATCTCACTTTGATGGACATTGATCAATGACAAAACAGACGGATCCCCAGAAACTTGCCTCAGATGGATGAGGTGCAATTGGTAGCCTCAGGCACGTGAACTGTTGCCTGAGGCCACCAGAAAGCTCCGCGCTGCTGACCCCATCTCCACCGATCCTCGTCCAACCTCTGAAGTCAAACACCATGGACTCGCCCGTCCTCAACCAGCTGTTTCGACAGCTCTTCCGGCACCCAGCCTGCCAGTCACTACGGCGGCCGCCGTCCTCAGTCTCCCGCCAAACGCGCACATTTCTCACCCGGCGCACACCCACGAAGCGCAAACCTCAGGGTGATGGCATGCTCTGGACGAAACGGGGGGACTACCCCAAAAACATTGATGAGGAGTACTGGTCATATCCGACTGTTACAGCGAAAGACTTGCGCAATCGGCGCGAGCGCCCACGGCAGGTCAAGATGTTGACACGCGACTTTATCGACGGTAGGTCCAGATGATCCAGCATGTCCGAGCTTCCGAGAAACAGTCTCTAATTCTCTCTTTGTAGACAGTCTCTATAATCCGCATTACGGTTATTTCTCGAAACACGCGACCATTTTCAGTCCGGGGGAGCCATTCGACTTCAATAACATCGAAGATGGACCTGCCTTCCACCGACTCCTAGGCCAACGATACATCGAGTTTGAGGACCTACTCGATGAGAAGAAGCCCGACATCGCCCGGCAATTGTGGCATACACCGACCGAGCTGTTCAGGCCATATTACGGCGAGACAATCGCCCGGTATCTGGTCTCCAATTACAAGCTCACGTTGTATCCGTACCATGACCTGATAATCTACGAGATGGGTGCTGGAAACGGAACAATGATGTTGAACATTTTGGATTTCATCCGCGATACCGACTACGAGGTATACCAGCGTACCAAGTACAAGATCATTGAGATTTCCCCTGCACTCGCAGACCTGCAAACAAAAAACCTGCTGGAGACCCTCAGTTCCAAGGGTCATCGGGACCGCGTTGAGATCATCAATCGGTCTATCTTTGACTGGGACACATATGTGCATTCCCCCTGCTTTTTCCTCGCTCTCGAGGTGTTTGATAATTTCGCCCACGACGCCATCCGCTACAACACCCGCACCGAGCTTCCCCAGCAAGGTGGAGTGCTGATCGATGCGGACGGCGAGTTTCACGAATACTTCAACACTCAGCTCGACCCGGTTGCTGCTCGCTTCTTGCGCGTCCGCCAAGCTGCGTCTCGGCGCCCCTTTCCCAGCCCCCTCGGCCCTTGGTTCCTTCGTGGCATTCGTTCCGCGCCACCATTCCGCAAGGAGTTCTCCGTGCCCGAGTACGTCCCCACGAGGCTGATGCAATTCTTCGACGTGTTGAACCAATACTTCCCGGCACATCGTCTCGTGGCAAGTGATTTCAACTTCTTGCCCGACACAGTGCCGGGGTTAAATGCGCCCGTGGTCCAGACTCGATACCAGCGGCGAACGGTGCCGGTGACCACTCCATTCGTAAGTCTCGTTCATCTTTTAGCACCTCAATATTTTGGGCTCGGCTGATTTCCTTCGACAGGTCCACCAGGGGTACTTTGATATCTTCTTCCCGACTGACTTCAATGTCGTTGAGGACATGTATCGCGCAATCACCGGTAAATTGACCCAGGTCATGAGCCATGAGGACTTCGTGCACCGCTGGGCGTATATTGAAGATACGGAGACACGGAATGGGGAGAACCCGTTATTGACATGGTACAAAAATGCCAGTATGTTAATGACGGTGTAAATATGTACAATAGTCGATCTGAACAGAATCATCATCCACGTGCTGGCTCTCCACAACCCTTACCGCCTAGCCCTAGCCTACAACCAAGTCTCCCAGACTCAAGTCAATCCGAGCTTTACTAATACACAGTGCCGAATTCCACCCAGCTGGACTGCCACTGGGAGGTTTGGCAGAGACGTCCATCCTCACGCTCGCGCCACTCGTCAGATCCGACGTTGGTCTTGCCGTAGAAGAGGAAGTTCGGGTCGTACTTGGCCTTGATCTTACGCAGGGTATCATAATTGACGCCGTAGAAGGCCTTCTTGAAGTCTGGCTGGCGGAAGTCACCCTGTAATAGAGAATCAGTATACAAAATGGAATAATCAACAACAAGGACACTAGAGGTACCTCGTTCATGTAGGCGCCAGAGTTGGGAGACAGTGCCTCCAACTGAGGAAGGAAGTCCTCAGTCATCTGGCGCTGTCTCTCGAGCATGAGCGCAGGGTTGTCCCACTCCCAGGGGGTGGTCAGGGTGGTATCAATCAGGGCCTCGCGCCAGGCAGGGAGAACCGCGTTGTAAACGTCGCCAGACACCTGCTTCGAGACGTTCAGGCCAACACCGATGAAGGTACCGCCGCTCTCGGTGATGTTGCGGTAGGCCTTGACCAAAGCCTTGTTGTTGTTCTGCACGACCGAGCGCGGGACGAGCCAGCCTCCGTACTGCGCAGTGCCGACCTCAATGACACCTTGCATGTCCCGGAACTGGTCGTAGTAAGTGTTGTATTGAGTGGCGGACATGGTATAGCTGATGCCCAGGCGGTCGAGATGGTTGGTGAAGGGCTTCAGCAGAGCGACCAAGTCGGCAACGGGAATGTTGGGGGCCGTGATCGGGGAGATGGAGAAGAAGGCATTGGTGTAGTACCAAATGGCCATAGCCCCGGCATCAACGATGGCCGGCAGATTGGTGTGGAACACCTCGATAGTCTCGTAGAAGGTGTCCAGCGAGATGTTAGTCGGGTAGTAGGTTAGGTTTAGACCCGAGACCGGGGTAGCAGGGTGCGCCTTCGAGGTCATAGAGTAGACGACACCGTAGGTGCCACCACCACCACCGCTCAGAGCCCAGAAGAGGTCCGAGTAGGCGTTGTCACGAGTGGCAGTGATGAGGTTTCCCTTGCCATCGACGACATCCCACCTCAGCACCTGGTCAGCACCGAGACCGTAGCGCGAAGCAAGCGCAGAGTGGCCACCACCCTGGGAGTAACCACCAGCAAGGCCAACGGTAGGACACTCGCCTCCAACGACCTGGAGACCGCTGGCGTCGGCAAGCTCGTAGGCCTCGAAACCCTGGATACCAGCACCCATGGTGATGGCCTTGCCCTGATAGTGTGCGTCCTTGTAGTCGGAGATCTGGAGGTTCTTGAGATTATGGGTCCAGACAGCCAGGGCACCGGCTCCGGTAGATCGGCCATTGTAGTCATGGCCCGTGTTTCTGACTACCAGACGAATGTTGTGCTTGGTCGCGAACTTGATCGCGGCCGAGATATGCTGGGGGCAGCTCACATTGACGCTGTAGCTGACGTAGTTGCCCAGCGTGCAGGGCTGCGAAACGGGGTGGAATGGGTCACAAGTGCCATTGGCAAAGAAAGGCGCCATAACGGACGACGAGGAGTCATAACTAGCAGGATCTATTAGCTATCTAATTCATCCCTGTCAATGGCATGAGCAGTTCGATTGCAGGGTATTGAATATTGAACATACTGTTCCTCGGGGAGCAGCCATCCTGCCTTCAAGTTCGAGCAAGTGTCGGCATTATAGTTGGGCACATGGCAGGGAGTTCCCAAGGGAACAGTCTTGATCAGCCGTCCATCGATAGACTGATTGAATTGAGACCAGGCTGCCTGAGACGGCCAGCAGGCGTCGCCAGGGAAGCAGCGACAAGCTGTCGAAGCCGCAGCCTGAGACGAAGCCGCCAACAGCGTAGCTGCAAGGAACTTCCAGAAAGCCATTGTGTATGAATCAGGGAGCTTGTCCCAGGATGATGGGTCTAAACTTTGAAATCTCCAGGGTTTTATTCCGGAGCGGCCTGAATCAGGGGGGTTGGTCGGGTTCGCTTGGACGACATTGTCTTTCGTCCCGATGTTAGAGTGTTCTGGCTTTCTTACTACTGCACGCTCTAAATTAGACCAACAATAACAAGTTAAACAAGTTACGCAAGTCTCGCTCGAAAATCGTGGTGAGCGTGTGGGTATTGAAGGATTTTAGTTAAAGTCAACTCCCCGCCTAAACGGAAGGCTTACCCAAGTTATCCTGGTACGCTGGGCATGGTGGAGGCCAATTAACCGAATAAACCTTGTTGAAGGCTTGAAGCCCACTTGAAACTCTTGCAGGGGAATATTTTCCGCAAACTCAATCTATCACGGGCGACTACTTCAGTAATCCCTGCCAGACTGCAAGTGCAAGGGACAAATCCTGTTGACTAAGCGGCAATGACTTTCGTGGAACGCGAGTCTACCGTCCACGCCTCAAGCCTGAAAGGAATCGAACACTCCCCCGTTGAGCACTTTTAGCCGGAGGGCTGGAAGACCCAGACCGAGAACATCGCTACACTCTACACTTATTTCACTGGGAAGGTCAGACTGGAATCACTAGGTAGTCGATGAAGTCTATGGAGCATCTCACGTATATACAAAGCACGCCGATGATCGATCTGGCCTGTGCAGCGCTGCAGGTACATACATACATACAGTACATAGATCTTGGAGGGTTACCACGGGAAGAATCGAACGGGACCATAATAGTCTTTGAGATGAACTCTAGATCATCCACCAATTAGACAACCTCATCCGGATGCGGCAAACCGCAAATCCAAGTCGCTTCGCATACGAGGGCCTCCGCCTATTTGTTTTACCCGACCTTTCTGCAATCCTTCAACCTTGGCCAAGCACACGCTAACTGACTGCAGGGATTGGTTTCTGCGCGGTAAACTTTGCCTATTGCGAAGATTGCGAAAGGGGATTAGCGATTGACTTAGCCCCTCTCAGCACGGAGTAATTGGTCCCAGCCAGCCTGGTGCAGACTGCACTGTGGCAACTGTGCAGACTGCAGAGACTCCCCACCGGAACGTGGGTCGATGCTGGATGCCGATCACCTCCAGCTGGGATCCTGGATAGAAGATATGATCCTGCCTCCTTCCACGTCTGACGTGGATTGCACCTCGCCTCTAGTACTCTACTATACAAATGGCGAGGAGTCGAAGGATCAAGTCACACAATATCATATAGCCGTCGAAGGAGCAAGATCTCGATCTCACGAGTCAAAGTAAGAGATTCAGTCACCAACAATTACTTCCATCCTTTCCGAGTTCACGGTTCTTCTCGTATAAGGTTTTAATCCCTGTCCAAATCCTTCTCACTACTGCAAAATACCTCAAAGCCGCTAGTAAGGCCCGCCTCCTGAGATTGAAGGATCAGTCGGGAATAATAAGGACCACGTTCTTCAGGCTCGATAATACAACCCCTCTTTCTGTT
This sequence comes from Penicillium simplicissimum, assembly GCA_024706585.1. Lineage (NCBI taxonomy): Eukaryota > Fungi > Ascomycota > Eurotiomycetes > Eurotiales > Aspergillaceae > Penicillium > Penicillium simplicissimum. Next base: position 458,096 of record JAMZTW010000078.1, read on the forward strand.
CTTCAAAGTGTAGCCTTGTCGTGTAATGTCGACACTACGCAATGGGCTGGGTCTACAACCTTCATGGGTCAGATCCTGACAGCGACATCCCTCGCGTCATCACAATCTGTCTGATCTTCTCCGTCAGTGCCTTCTTGGCCATCTGTTTACGCTTCTATGTCCGACTCTCAACGAAAAGAACCCCTTGGGTGGATGACTATGCAGCATTGGCGAGCTCAATATTCACACTAGCTTACGCAGCAATTGCGGTGGTTCGTGAGTTGTTATTGCGATGAACAGTGTCTGCCCTTGAGAACATTGGCTGACGGCATATCTAGAAACTAGATGGGGACAAGGTCTCAGCGCTGCCTATTTTCCTCCGGAGAATGTCATTCCGTTCAGCAGGGTGAGTGTTGAGAAACTGTCCAATTGATCAAGCTGAAGCTCACTCAAAATGAACTGATATGCAGATCCAATACGTCGGGGGCCCAGTTTACTGCCTTGCACTCCTCGGGTTCAAAGTCGCCCTGTTGACTTCGTACCTGCGCATTGCAGGAGTAGTAAAGCTGTACCGGAAAGTCATCTTTGCTGCCATTGTGGTTTGTGTCATCAACCAATTGATCTTTGCCGTCATCATCTCGGTTTCGTGCATACCGGTGAGCTCACTCTTGCTCCTCGATTTGCGAGATTCTAACCAAGTCCAGGTCGCAAAGCAGTGGGACGCATCGATTAAGGGGAAATGTATCGACGAGGTGCCATTCTACTTTGCCCTCGCTGGTACAAGCATCGGCTTGGACCTGGTCATCATTGCCCTGCCGCTGCCCGTGCTTTGGAAACTACAACTTCGCTTGAAACAGAAGATAATCCTCGCCGCGCTCTTCGCACTCGGATTCTTCGTGACTGTCATCCAAATTATCCGAATCTTCACGGTCAAAGACTTGAAAACGTACACCGATAGCAAGAATATCGTGATCTGGTCCTGTGTTGAAATCAGCCTTGGAGTAAGACAAGCCCGTTTTCTTGGACGGATGAGGAGGACAGGAAAACTAACCAATGTGCTAGGTCATCGTCTCATGCATCCCAACCTACGGCCCCCTATTCAAAGCCTTCGCATCCACCATCAATTCCTACCGCAATGGCGACACGTCCCGATCTTATCAGCTTGGTTCAGTTCGCCAGGGTACCAAATCAGCCGCCTCGCGCAGGAGGAGCAACTTTGAACTTATATCCGAGTCAAGGGAAGCGCAAGTCACAGTAGTGGTGTCGGGAGGAGATCGAAGCAATTACAAGATACATTCAGACGGTGGTGATAGCGAGGAGCATATTCTGTCTCCTCGTGGGAAGAACTAGACTATGCGGATAAACGACCCCCGGAATCGGGGCTGCGAGCTTCCAAGGTTATAGATTGGGTTTCTACGCGTGGGAACTGCTTAAGATTTTCTGAAAAGTGCGTAATATTTGAAAATTCATGAGACTTGGTTTAAAAGGAATTGGAACTCAATAAGAATAGGGGATAAGAATAATGAAGCTCCGAGTGGAACCTGAACTAGACACGACCTTTGTTCCATCTCAAAATGCATTCTCGGGCCTTGACATGCATAGATCAAAGGAACAGACGCTTGATAGCATCAGCCAAGCGCAGCAAGCCCGCTTCTTGGGCCGTGTTACTGGCGATATTGAATTTCTGGACTGCAATCGCAACATCAGTAGTAAACCCCGACGACGGGCGAATCATGTCCTTAGAGACAGGTTGCCCTCTCATCTCACGGACTTTCCAAGAGACGTTGAGAATGATCGCACACTTCCTAACGGCCCGGTCCTCTTGCCGGCGTTTCCAAGACAGAAACTCACCTTCGGTCACATCTCCTACGTCGCTTTTTCTTTCTTCAGCTTTCACCGACGGAACCAATTTGCGCAAAATAGCTCGGACCACCATTGCGCATTCGAAGTGGCCAAGCATTATCCCCTCCGATGGAGAAAGCAGCTCCTGAAGCATAACCTCGCTCTCATCTGTAACTTGAGAAGCGACCTTGTTGAGCAATCCGCTCCAGGCAAACCTTCCAATGTCATCTCCTCCATGCTGCTTGAGCCAGCGAACCGACTCGAGAAGATTGTCCTCGACTGCACATTCGAATGCGGTCTTCCCATTGAACCAATGCGCGTATTTCTTGGAAACAGTGGAATTCTCATGGATATAATCCAGGAAAGCTCGACCGTTGAAAATCGCAGCATGATACACGTCCTCAAAGGAACAAAGATCTACACCAACCCCCTTCAAACACTCTGCCATATAGGGTGTTGCAAACCTGCACATGGAGGACCTGTACTTGGACAACTCCCAAGTGAGAGCATTGATCTCCGGAGTCTCCGCGATCCCAGTCCTGTATGCCTCTGGATAATTGAGAATGTTAAGCCTCGGCTCTAGAAACTCCAACAGCTGCTCGATAAAACGCACATTCTTCCCTCGGACCAGAAGATTCACCGGTCTATCTATCATGGCAGACAAGTAGTTCGAGTACGACCAAAGCAATGGCAATGACTCGGGCTGCTTCGTGAAAAAGTACTTCAGCATCCGGATCGATCCAGCTTGGACAGCGAGAGAGACAAAGTTCCAACCGTTCTTGTTGCAGCCGGAGCATTTCAGACCGGGGATACGTTTTCGCAACCACTCGAAGCAGGCTGGGCAGTCGGCGCAGATGATTTCTGTGAAAAGGTCGGACTGTGTCTCGACATCTTCCTTGATGGGAAGACGGTCGATGTGTTCTGTCAGTGTTCCTAGACCCATGGGGCCCCAGATGGTATCTCTCCAGGGGTGCCATTCCAGTTCACTCAACCTCCGGGAGAGGTATCTCAGAGATTTGTTGGTTTGCAAATAATCCCCAACGTGCTTTGAGAGTGCTTTGTTAGTGGAAGTCAACAATTTCCGAATCGTGCAGATGGCAGTGTGCGTTAATTGGCCGTCTCCGGTCAAGATCTCGTCCAGGATCATCCAGATTATGTCGAGAGGCAAGGCTCCTAGATCTCCTGGAACGCGTAGCGGGCTAAAATCACAAGACTCTTGGCTATATGGAACATGTGCAAGTGTCTCGAGGGATTTGGAGATAGCTTCCATCTTTGTTTTTGAAGAACTAGAGCGGAGAGTGTTAGATACCATTGTGGTGAAGTGCAGGCAAGCGCAGGCCTTATAGAGTGGAAGGGTTTGTCCGCACCAGAATTGAATAAGACGGTTTGTCGGCAGTTGACCAGTATGAGAGGGAAGCAATGGATCGGTTCACTGTGTGCCACAGTCGCTAATGAGGCTGAAAGACATTATCTAGGGGAATCGGAGCAGTATAAATACCCGTCTCTATTCTCCAATTCTATTCATAATCTTGAAAGATTGTCTTTGTTAAGAATGCCATTGTGTTGGTGGTGTCCCAAGGTATCCATCCTCCGCTTTGTTTCCCGGAGGAGTCAACGATCGAAGTCTCCATTGTCAAAGGGCTGAGGAAGAACAAGAACTTCCAAATTTAGATATGGAGAATCGTTGTCGGTGACTACCAAATTGGCCCCTCATTGTTGACTTGGGCAACTGAGGAACAACACTATGAGCCGGTGTATGGGTCAAATTCCTGCAGGTGAAGATCCACTTGGTGTAAGATCGCAGACGAAGACGTGACCAGCGTCAGGTGGAATACGTGGACTCTAGTGAAGCCGGACAGAAAAACACGTGTATTGTAGATTGGTCATGATATCTTTGCAAGGCACATCCATGCATGATGCAGCCAGGCCCAGCCTGCAAACCCAAGCGATATAAAGAGAAAAAAAAAAGGCAACAGAAACCAAGTCACCTGTATAGAACCCGACATATGCAACATCCAACCATCAAATCTGGGGAATAGAACTAAAACTCAAATTCCTTCCGGAAGATATTCACATCCATGCCTGCAACCACCTGATCGGCCAGATCCCGCCGTCCCATCTGGCTAAACACGCGGCGCAGCGTATCGTACAGGTTCGTGCTCTGGTTCTGGCTGATGTGCAACATCCGCTCCAGTCGCTCGTCGTCCAGGCCATCGGGTGCACCGCCGCCACCGATGATCTCGCGCGCGCGCTCGCGACCTTCTTGCTCAACGACACGGTGCATCGAGAGCGCGCCGAGGAGGTGCTGTGCGGCCTCGGGGTAGCAGCCGATGTTGATGCAGGAGACGCCGAGGTTGTAGCGGGCGCGGACGAAGTTGGGGTTGATGGTGAGAGCTTGCTCGTACGCCTCGATGGCTTCCTCGGAGCGGCCGCTGTTGGCGAGCGTGGCGCCGAGGCGATTCCAAAGGAGGTGGAGTTGCTCGCGCTGGTTGGTGCTGCCGGATTCGGTAGAGGCCAGAGCAGCGGAGAAGCAGTCAACGGCTTTATCGTACTCCTCGGCGCAGTAGAAGAGAACGCCCAAGCCAACTTGGACATCCGGGTCCATCTGGGCGCCGGAGGGGGAGAGCTGTGCGGCCTGGATGAATAGCTCCGTTACACGGTCGTGCAGGAGTTGGCGGTCTGTGAAGCCGAGGTCGGCATCGCCGGAGACTTCCTTCGGGTCAATGATCGAGGGGTACTTGTTCGATAGCCAGCGCTCGAGGGTGCGGTAGGCGGTTGAGTCGTAGCCTTCGTTGGTGTATGAGACAGCCAAGCCCATCAGTGCGTCGAGGTTACCTGGGTCAATCTTGAGTGCCTGCTCCAAAGCGCGGATGGCGGGGAGCTCTTTTTCGTTCTGTGCCTGTGCAGAACCCAGCATCGTCCATGCTTGCACATGTTGGGGATCTTTCTGGACCGCAGCCTCAAAGGCCAGCGCAGCTAGAGACAAGTTGCCTCCCTCACGCATGATCTTCACACCTTCCTCGAAGGGGTTGGTCACTGCCGAATACACGTTGTCTTCCTCGAACATGTAGTCACCCAGTTGTGGATCCCGGAATCGCGTGTTGAGGCTATCGAAGCCGTCCCAGTCACCCAAATCACCAACATGCACACTGTCCGTGACCTCAAAGTCACCGCCTTCCTCGGCCAGTTTTCTGCTCGCAGCGGTCTCAGCTCGGATTCGTTCCCAAACAGATTCAAAGGCATCCTCGGAGGTGGGCACTGACCTGTCCAGCTCGTTCAGCTCCGCCTCCATCGCCGCGTTGGCCTCCTCATCCGTCTGGACCTCATTCCCAGCGGTCTCCATCTCGGCAAACTGCGCCTCCCAATTCTCATCATCCAGCTCGACCATCCGGCCCTTGCCCTTATCCTGTGTCTGTCCCTCCATCGGCTGCTGCATCATCTGCGACGGCATGCCCATCGGCCGCATCATGCCCATACCACCCATACCACCCATGTATCCACCCATCCCCATCGGCCGCTGATACCCCGCCATAAGCGGCGGGGTCGTCACGGTAGGGCTCTGCGTCTGGGGCATACCCATCCGACTCTGCTGCTGGAATCGCGCGAACTCGGCCGGCGTGAACGCAGGGGTACTATTCATCTGTGCACCGGGGAACGCAGCCTCCATGCGCGCCTGTTCGCCGGGGTCAAACTCCGCGGCCCACCCCGGCGATCCTGTGCGAGGCGGCGCAGTCTGGAAGTTCTCCAGTTCCCGGCGCATGTGCTCCATGGCGAAGGGCTGTGGTGAGGGGCCGTTTAATTGCTGGCCTGGTTGCTGCATGAAATCGTCCATCATCTATACAAAAATCGGCGCCCCGGACGGATCGTCCAGAGAGCCCTTGACGTTAGCCACCGAGTCACCAATTCGACGGGTACACAGGCCTCCGCTGCGACCCCTCCCTTCCTCGGGAAAGGGCCAGGGTTGGCTGCAACATTCCAAGAACGCACCTGGTCCTGTCCACCCATCATACCCCGTGATCGCATGCCTTCTTGCATACCCGGGCCCCGGCCGACCAGCCGGTCTCGCTGGAGGGACTTGTCATCTTGGACGTGCTTGGTGAATTGTGCCAGAGGGTTTCCCGCCGTCGAGCACTCTGCGCCGCCGAGGAAAGACATGGTGACGCTGGCTGTGTTGTGTGTGGTGTATAAGAAGAGGAGAAGAAACCGGTGTTAAAAATATCGAGGTTACACCGAAGCACGAGCAGTGAAAAGGAGAAAGCTGTGCCCCAGATGACTTCGTTGAGACGTGGGGTTGGATCGCTCACTAATGCGCTTTCCGTCAGCCGAGGTTCCCCGGGGGTCACGTGTGGCGGTATCTGCCGATTCAGAAGGAAGCATATCCGAGTGGCCTTGAGACTCAGAGCCATAGAGTAGTAATACAAGAGATACAGTAAAAAGCAGTATATAGCTAATATTGTACAGTTTTATACATCCGATGCTCAATGGGTATAATACAGGATCGTAGAGAGTCTATGCCTTCTTCTCTTCCACGGGAGCCTCGCCCTCTGCCGCAGCAATGTCCTTCTCCAATTCCCTCTCAGCCTCCTCCGCCTCCCTCCTAGCCCTATCCCTCCTCCTCGCCGCAGCTTCCCCTCTAGCCTGCTCCCTATCAACAGGCTCCGGCCTCGGCTTCATCATGCCAACCCTCTTCCTCTCCGCAAACGTGACCTCCAACTTCCGCCCATACGGCCTCTTCCTAGCCAGTATCTCCATCGCCTGCATGGCCGCCTCGGTATCGATGAACTCTGCATGCGCAAAGCCACGCGGCATGCCGGACCGCCGATCGACGGGAATCCGGATGTCGGTCAAGTTCTTGACATCGTGGAAGAGGTCCTGCAGATCGCGGTCGGTCATTTCGAGGGGGAGTCTGCCTAGGAAGAGCGTTTCGGTGGGTGGGTAGGAGGCGCGTCTGTAGTTGAATTGGCTGCGCGCGTAGTGTACGACTACTTGGCGGCCTTCGAGGACGGTGGAGTGCATGCCTTCGACTGCGGCGGTTGCCTCCTCGATAGTGTCGAATTGGACGTAACCGAATCTAGGGGTGGTGTGGGAGTTAGCGGGATTGAATAGGCTAGGTAGAGCGGATGGAGGTTGTATGCTCAGCTCACCCTTTGCTGAGGCCCCGGTTATCGTGCACAATCATTGTGTGCAGAACTGTGCCATATTTCTCCATGTGCTTCCGCAGATCTTCGGCTGTGATGTCGTAGAAAAGATTGCCGATGTACACGGTTTCGTTCGGAGGGATTTTGATCTTGGGAGCTTCGGACGCCCTCTTCTGGGATGTTTGCTGACCCTCTAGGCCCGAGGATGAAACACCTTTTGTGGCCTCTGTTTCTAGACAATGTCCTTCTATATCTTGAGCTTTCTGTTGTTCGGGGCGCAATGATGCCGATGGGCCGGTTTGATTTGACTTCCATCGGATGTAAACGGCCGCGAGATTAGGATTTCGGGAAGAGGGGTGTGGGACAATGCATTGAGACCGTGCTACTGATGTAGACGGGGAGGCCAGCGCCGAGCGCAGCAGCCGTGATGAGGCTCGTCGGAAACAATGCCTGGAGGGGAAAGCGAAGTTAGCAAGTTTCCCCTTCAAATACCTTGCTTCAAGAATGGAAATCGCTAAAAGGCAATATAGATTAAGAAACTCACATTCTCTCGAACTATAACCGGAAGTGCAGACTTGCCCACAGGTGCAAGGAGAAAAGATATTGGACCTCCGATGCACGATTGCCGCCGCGACCCAAAAGTTCCGTGGACAGATAAGGCTGATCACGTGGTTGGTATCAGGCGTCCAGCCAAGAGGGATTGGATAGTACCTACTGTAGCACTTTGTCCACCTTTACTTCAACGACATTGAATTGCCATTGTTGAGCGAGATAAAACTACGGTTGATGCAATGGAAGGTTCCTTTAGAGAGGAGTCTGTCTGTATATTGGCATTATTCCACCTATGGTACATCCAATTTCCAAACCGCTGTGAAGTACACCATCCAACCCGGCGAAGGGAAAAATATGCCAAACCCAAGCTTTTCAATTGACGAAATCCTGCCAGAAAATATCGACTTGCAGGTGTCAAGTTGCAATAATCCAACAAAAGCCAATTTGAAGCTTCATTTATCCATTCTCAAGACACCAGTATCCCACACAAAATCAAAGCGGTAAATGGGAATCCAACACGATGGACAAGGAAAAGAAAGCTGCAACGAAGAAACATGGTATCATCTCATACTAACAATATAATGCACCCTCTCACAGCGGACCTTGGCTGCGGCCACTGCCGCCCGAGTGCGAGGACATCGGTGTAAAGCCCGGCACGGATGTTGTGCCGCTGTCGGGCGACGTCCCTGGAGGAGAAAAGATATTGGGAAGACGCTGTGAAGAAGCACCGTTCGACATCGAAGATTGCCGAGTCGTTCCCAGCGGACTGGTCACTGGAGGTTGGGTCATTCCAACTTGAACCCCTTGCGGCGTGGGTTGCCGCTGGGGGTCCATCATAGGCCAGAACTGGTTTGTTGTGTCGAAAGTTGGGTTCTGGATGTACGTGTCCCAGGCATCCTGCACACACCCTATTAGTGACTGATCCCATAGCACATATGATCAAGGAGAAACGAAACACATCAACCTACCCAGTCAAGATTGACCTGCATGTCCGGCATCGTACCGAACATGCTGCTAAAAGGCGACAAAGGCCCCGGCATTTCGGCCGTAGGCGCAGAGATACCACCCGGCATCGGCGAATCGCTCATCTTGAACAACGGATCCGTGAATTGCGGGCCCGAGTTCATCGGGCTCATGCCACTACTGAGCAAGCCCAGTGTCATGGCCGCGTTTTGCTTCTCATCCTGCGGCTCGAACATCGCACCACCAGTCCCTGGGGCGTTCTCATGCCCCGGAACGGCGCTGTGAAGCTTCGTGAGCATGACACCAAGCACGGAGCTCGCCTTGAACGCCTCCATGCTCTCATCACGCAGCTGGTCCCAGATCTCTTTCGAGCGCTGGAGCACTGCCATCATCTCGTCCCGTCGCTCGCGGCCCCATGTGTACGTGTCGCCAGAAGGACGGTTCGAGGATTGGCGGTGGTAGCTCTGGTAGAGGTCGAGGCAAACGATTGTAGCGGCGAGGAGGTAGTCAGCGAAGCTGAGGGAGGTGACTACATTGCTGCGGCCGCGGAGGCGTCCGTTGCGCGTTTCTGCGTGTAGGATCGCCTGGAATTCGAGAATCTCGAGGGCCGAGTCGATGCAGGTGCGGCGGGAGTATGTGAAGCGGGGGTTTTCACGAGCGCGAATGAGATACGGTCGGTGCAGCACGCATTGTGCTTTGTGGTAGACAGTCATGACCTGTAAAGCGGGTCAGTAAAAGTATAAGACCCATGAGCCTGATGACTTACAGAAAAGCGGGACATGATGAGGTTGATGGGGTCAAGCTGACACTCGTCCATGGGCCGAATGTGCAAGTGATCGGGGATCAAATCTCGACCCCGCCGCAGATCAGCATCAATCTCCATCACCTTGTCATAAGAGGAGGATGACACCGCCGAGTAATACTCATTGACTCGGCCAAAGGCGTACGAGAGACGGGCCTTAGTGATTAGATAGGAGATTGGCGTCGGCTCGCTTAGCTGACGAGCTGGCGGTAATTCTTTGCAGTCTTCATCAAAGTCATCATCATACAAATTCCGTGGCAAATCTGTATCAGTGTCTGTGGTACGGAGCATGCTCGGCATGCCGACCTGAAATGAGAACAGGAGATCTGCTTGTCGCACAAAGGACCATACTCGACGCCGCATCTCCCCTTGGAAAGGCGTGATGTTAGGGAACATCTTCGAGTCGCGGTGGTATCCCATGCGCATCGCCAGACGGGCAATTACGCCCGACAGAACCCAGATTGAGATATCTGCATCCCGGGTTTGTGAGAAGTCACCGTGAAGGTGGAACACCAGGGCCTCGATCAGGAAGCGGTGTGGTTTTGTGTAGTCTGCCAGAGTCAGACATTGCGCTACCGAGTTCCTGAAGGACCCCGCCATGTCCATCGCCTTGCCCCGAAACTCTGGAGGCTCGTCGCCTTCTCGATGGTATGAGAGCATCGCCAGCCTCATCATGGCGAAGAGCATTGCAATCCAAACTAGCTCCGTTTGCGTGGGGTCTTCCCAGTGTTTGTTATACTGTGCTTGAAATGTCGGGCCGTGGAGAATATGCGTTGCAGGGTCATAGCTGTTGAAATATCGGGCAACAAGAAGATCGGTTGTGTACTTGGAGGGCAAAGTAGCCATGATCTCGGGTCGACTCAAAGGCTTCATCGCGCCGAACAGTAGTGTAGAGCCCCCAGGGTTATCAGTTACAGGCCGTGTGGCCTTCAACTTCTCCGCCTGATCCTCAAACTGCTTTTTATGCGTTGTGAAGAAATTCCGCACTTCGGAAATCTATCGAGAAAAGTTAGGATCAACATTCTCAGGTCCATGCATGGAAGAATTCCGCCATCAACTTACATCATTCAGCACCGAAGCCCAGTGGGCTTCACTAATGTAGTAGGACTTGCCACTGTCCATTTTCATGACGCCGAAGGATTTGGTCACTTGCTCCGTGTCACTTTCCTCCAGAGTCCCCTCGGCATCATCTTCGATATCATCGACATCGATTTCGTTCGACAATCCCGTTGAACCAGCGCTGCTCTCCCCTGAGATTGCGGCCAGGGCAGCCGCGGGGCCAGCTGACTGGTTACCGTTGGTCATCAACGACAAAACCAAGCCCTCCAAGCGATCAATTCGGTTCTGCATATCATCGGGTGAGGTCGGAGACGTCTGCTGTGGAGAGTTCTTCTTGCGGCTGCTGGCCTGGGCGTAGTTACATGAGGCTGCATCGCCTCGTTTGACGCAGTTCTCGCAAGGATGGGCGCGGTTACATTTCAATCTGCAAGACCACCGTTAGAGTCTGACCTCTTTGAAAGTTGAGCGTTCTCTCTGTTTTTGTCTGGATTTCTTCGACCCTTTTCATTCGGGTGCAACTGCTGGCACTTACTTTCGATGGCGACAGGGTGCACATGATAGAGGCACCCGGTTTCGCTTGCGAATGACCCTAAACTCAGGGGAATGCGTGCCCGCGCTGGACGAGGTGGTCGATGGCGGTGTGGGTGTCATTTTGAGATGGAGGGTTGTAGGTGATTTCCGTTTTGGTTCGAACAATTCAAGCGAGGATACCAGACCGAAACTGCTATGGAGCGTGTGTAGATTGTAACCCCGCTCCAAGTCAGCAGCCCTTGCCACGCCTACTTTCGGTGGATTGCCGTCGAGATGGTCTCGGTTTGCAGGACTTGAATGCGCAGGGCCTGGCGGGGAACTGTCGCGCTCGTTTGTTCCCAGTTGCTTTTCGTTCAGCCGTGCGCCGATTCCCCGGTCGGGTACCGAAGTTCTGCTCGCGGATGTCTCGAAAGAAATTCTGGCGATAGCCCCTGGAGAATTCGCGTTGAATCTGTGCGGTTTGCGCCTCGTCCGTCCTAGCTTGCGCGGTACTGTGCAGGTCGCGTTAATATGGCCCACGTCGTCTGTGGGAATCGACGTAGTGAGGATCGAAAGTCGATCGCTGCGGATGGCTGGACCGACTTCTGTTGTTCGCGCTAAATCTTCGGTGGACGGTGGAAACTTGCGCCGGGATTAAGAGGGGTCGTCCTCGAATGGACCCAGTCGCCTCGTGCAGATGAAGCGATTTTGGGGGCCGAAGGCAGGTTCCAGCGAGTGCTAAAGACGTATACCAGGCCGCGAGTCCTCTTGGAATCCGCGAAGGAGGGGGGATAGCGCGAGAATCAAGAGGGGACGATTTCCACGAACCCAGAAGGTTGCCTTGACGGAAATGTTGATGATTAATCCGCTATCTCCGTTTTGGGGGGTTGCTTATCACCAGACGAGAGCCCCGTTGATGATCTCACGGTTGTGCCAGGTCTGGTGGGCGGCTCAGCCAATCCGTGGGTCGGAAGGGAGCCACCGCCATACTTTCCTCTGCGAGCAATGCCCACCGCAATGCCAAGACTATTCATTCTTGCTGCTTGTTCGAGAACGAGTTTTTTGTAGAAATGTCAAATGGCAGGCTGGAATCTGCTGGAGCCGGGAGGACCACACCCATCGTCATCCCATGCCCGTCAGCACCAAACACCAACTATAACCTCGAATGCGTGGTTTTCTTTTCCCACTGGGAACTATGATTGGCCATGGCAGAGTGACAGGGGGATGGAGTGAGTCATCGAGAAGTGGCTTTAACTAACTAACTTAACTTAACAACTTAACTTAACTACTAACCTCGTTAACTAACTATTAAGATGTTGGGTTGGGCGTATTAATGGCCAATGTACTCCGGATAGGCTTGGGCTTGGGTAGTCCACCAGCTTCGTTGTGTCGCCTCTTGCGGAGGAGTCCACAGGCCGCAGGCCACGGAAATTCTGGAACTTTGGGAGCCATCGAGCTTACGAGTACTCCAGTCTCCGAGTACTCCAGTCTCCGAGTACTCCAGTCTCCGAGTACTCCAGTCTCCGAGTACTCCAGTCTCCGAGTACTCCAGTCTCCGAGTACTCCAGTCTCCAAGTACTCCGGTGCCTTATTGTACTACCAACCAGAATAACGTTTGAAAATACTGTAAATGTTGTACGGTTGTACCGCATTCCTACGAGCCCCACCAGGTGGGCATTGTTTGGTACTCCCTACACCGCATACTCTCTCCATGTACGGAACGGAGTACAGTACTTCGGTCGTATCCAACATAAACAATCACGACCTAGATCTCTCTCCAACATCTCTAGAGACTCAAATATGACGAGTCACAGTCAAAATACCAACATGCAAACACAGCCACCCCGAGATCGCACCCTCGTACATCCCTGCAAGGGTTTTCTTTGTGCGTTGGCGATTAGCTGGGAAGTGTTGGGAGCGCGACAAAGACGAATACGAGACTTCCGGGGGCGCGGCCGTGGTGGTGGTCCTCAGGGCCCTCGAATCTTCAAGTGAGTGCTAAAATTCTCATAGTCTTTGTGTAATATTCTGGATCTGGATTGGACGAGCAATCACTCTAATATCGATCCCCCTGTAGTGAGGACAAACCTATTACTCCGCCTGATGCCAATGTCATCACGACAGAAGATGCCATGTCGAAGGCGCTTGTTGCCAATCGCCAGAAAAATGCCAAGAGCCCGGCACAGGCATATCCCGATCGGCCAGGATACGGCACTCTCGGTAAACCTGTGACACTGTATGCCAACTATCTGCCCTTTACCTCAGTGGGCAAGCCAATCTATCGCTATCATGTCTCCATCGCCGCAGAGGGCGGCCGCGAGCCGCGGGCAGAAAAGCACGACACATCGTGCGTCTCCTGCTGGAAGAGCACTATTCGGCCAACCTGAAAGGCATTGCAACCGATTATCGATCAACCCTCATCTCAGTGGCCAAGCTTGCTGAAGGCCAGTTCGATGTCCGCTACAAAGACGAAAATGACGAGGACTATCCGGAGAATCCCAGAGTGTACAAGGTCACCACTCAGCACACAGGTGACATCAATCCGGCCGACCTGATCAATTATCTCACCTCGACCAATGCAGGCAGCATGCTAGATGCCAAGCCCGAGATTGTTCAGGCTCTCAATGTGATTCTGGGTCATCACCCGAAGACCGAGCGGTCGGTGTCCAGCATCGGAGGCAACAGACATTACAGCTTCCAAGAAGGCATCATGGAGAGTGCCAGTCTTGAGGGGGGTCTGGAAGTCCTTCGCGGGTTCTTTGTCAGTGTGCGAGCCGCTACAGCCCGCGTCCTGCTCAACGTTCAGGTCAAGTACTTGGCCTGCTACAAGTCGGGGCCATTGGAATATGTGATTCAAGACTGGAGGTCGAGCAATTTTAGGGCTAGCTCCCACCGATTGGAGTCCTTCCTGAAGCGAATGCGTGTTTGTATCACCCACATCAAGCGCAAGGGCAAGAATGGTAAAGAAAAACCCGCGCGCGTCAAGACCATCTCTGGCCTGGCAACTCCCTCAGATGGTCGCTCAGCCCCGAACAGGCCAAAGGTGGAGGGCTACGGAGCTGGTCCTCAGAGTGTGAAGTTCTTCCTGGATGCTGCTGGCTCGCAGTCTCCACAACCTGCCGGCGCAGAAGGCAAGGGCAAGAGAGGCAAAAAGGCCGCTCCAGAGGCTGGACCCGCTCCAGCTGGCCAGTACATTAGCGTCGCCGATTTCTTCAAGAAAGGTAAGGTTCACTGATACCGAGGATTTCACTAATACCGAGAATTTCATACTTCAATACTGACATATTCCTCCAGAGTACAATATCACAGTCAATCCAGACCTCCCTGTTATCAATGTGGGAACCCGGGACAAGCCCGTTTATCTTCCTGTGGAAGTTTGCGAGGTCGAAGCTGGCCAGCCCGTGAAAAACAAGCTCTCGCCAAAACAGACGCAAAACATGCTCAACTTTGCTGTCAAGGGCCGCTTGCCTGCGCAAAATGTGCAGTCTATTGTCACGAAGGGAGTGGGAGTACTGGGAATTGGTCATCCTCTGAACGCCACCTTGGTAAGTAACGATTGCCCTCACTTGCTCACTGCCGTCTTATCGAGGAACCTCCAGAGCTCAGCTAACAACTCACCTTCTCTCATTATCTAGTCTTCTTTCGGCATCAACCTGGGCGATAATCTTATAACGGTGCAGGGCCGTATCCTGCCCGCTCCCCGGATCATGTACGCCAAGCAGAAAGAACTCCAAACGAGGTTTGGCAGCTGGAACATGCAGTCCATCCAATTCTCTCAACCTGCGACATTGAAGAACTGGGTTTGGCTATTTATCGACGGCCCTGGCAGCAGACATGGTCTTACCCCCCAGGGGCTGGCTGGCTCGCTGGACGATTTTGTCCATACTCTCAAAGATATGGGTGTCGCGGCTGAGAAGCCAAAGGCAGGAATCAGAGTTCAGTATGACTTCAATGCCGACAATGGTCCCGCTATCGAAAAGGCCGTACGTGGCTTGCAAGCGCGGCATAAGCCTGATCTCATCCTGGGTATTCTGTTCGCCAAGGACACACAGGTCTATAACACCGTCAAGCAGGTCTGTGATGTACGCTGTGGTGTGCGAAACGTCAACGTGCAAGCCGAGAAGGTCAGAGGTGCCAATCCGCAATACTGGGCAAATGTTGGCTTGAAGATCAACCTCAAGATGGGAGGTGCCAACCAAACCCTTCGCAACTCTGATCTCGGCTTCTTCGCCGATGGCAAGACCATGCTCGTCGGTCTCGATGTCACCCATCCTTCCCCCGGCTCCGCCAGCTCGGCACCCAGTGTGGTTGGCATTGTCGCCTCGGTCGACGCGCAACTCGCTCAATGGCCCGCTGATATTCGCATCCAGCCTGCGCGCCAGGAAATGGTTTCTGACCTCGATACACTCCTCCAGTCACGTATTAAGATTTGGGCGAAGCATAACAGGAACAAATACCCAGAACACATCGTCGTCTACCGCGACGGCGTGTCGGAGGGCCAATACGACACGGTCATCGAGAGGGAACTGCCCCTCCTCAAAAAAGCCTGTCAGGATATCTACCCAGCGTCAGACACCAAGAAGGGCCTGCCCCGCATGGCCATCGTCATCGTGGGAAAGCGCCACAACACCCGCTTTTACCCAACAAATGACGCCGAGGCTGAACGCTCCGCCAACCCCCAGCCCGGCACCGTCGTCGACCGCGGTATCTCCGAGTCCCGCCACTGGGACTTCTACCTGCAGGCTCACTCCGCGCTGCAAGGTACCGCCCGTCCTGCCCACTACTTCACCGTCTGGGATGAGATCTTCTACCCCATGCACCCCGGCGTCGGACCTGGCATTGGCGCCGCCGATAAGCTCCAAGATCTCACACACAAGATGTGCTACCTTTTCGGCCGGGCGACCAAGGCCGTCAGCGTGTGCCCGCCCGCCTACTACGCTGATCTCGTCTGCACCCGCGCTCGCTGCTATATGAGTGATTTGTTCGACCCGACGCCCACTGCAACTCCCTCGGGTAGTGTTGTTGCCGGTGGGGATAGTGGTGGCCGTGTGCCTGAGGAGAGCCAGGCAACTATTCACCCCAGTGTGAAGGAAACCATGTTCTATATTTAAGCGAAATATTCCAACCATTGGGTGGGCGGGGCGGGTGTTGGTATATCTTGGCTTGTTTTGGAATCTTGGTTGGGGCGCAACCGGGCGCCATTCACGGGCTACGACTAGGTTTGGCCTGGTTTTTCTGTCTTGAATTCGGTCCGCCTATTCCTTCCACTTGCACATTTGGCGACTGCGTCGTCTACGGCTTTCGGCGCCGCTTCTCCTGCTGCGATTATTGTGCAGCTTCTCCTGTTCTCAACTTGACAAACTGCGTCTCGTGTTCCGCCTCGGCAAAATTCGGTTCTGGGAAGTTTCGGCTTTATTAAGTTATTCAGGCAGTGGATGTGTACTTGGCATAGCTTCCGGGTGGCTGGATCTGTCTGTAGTTGGGTTTTACTAAGTAGGTAGCACAAAATTGGATATCGCTGCCTGACCCAACATTCTCCTTGCTTCCATTACTTTAAATCAGTCAATCTCCAGTTCTAGGTAATCTTGTCGATGTTTGCTCCTTTGCATGTGGTCAACCGGTGCTTCGGGATGTGTTGTACACACAAGGACGAACGTTGGAGGGTAACTAGGCGGTTAACTCTTGTGCGCTCCAGCATCATGTCTCTACTACCATCCACCCTTTCCTTAATTCGAGATCCTCGACAACCCAACCTCAACTGGTTGCCCTCCACGTGGTAAATGTATCATTGCCTGCCGGCATCATTCAGTTTCCCGAGTGTTATCTCAAAGAAGGCCTGATTGGCACGTTAAAAAGGTCACAATCCCCACACAACGGTTAAAATCGAGGCTTCAGATTCTTTCTCTCTTTTCCATTTTCCATATCAAACACCCTCTTCAAAAGCTATTGCTTACATTCCTCGGCTCGTCACCTTGACATCCACGGAAACTGTTATTGCCTACGGTTGTAATGAGTTACCCAAGACGGCTAATTCTTAGAGACAAGGTAGCTGATAAAATCCCGACAGATTGAGGCTTCCTATGTTACAGAGCTCCCGAGCAATGCCCATGTGTAGTTCAAAGCCTGCTAATCGACCATCCCTACTCAGTATCACGTCTTACTCTAATTATCCCGAGGATATGGAGTAAGCCATGTCGTACTTTCTCCACATAGAGCTAGACATACGCCTTGCCCGGCTTTTCTAAGTATTTCTCCAAAGCATCCACGTTTTCCGAGGTTATATCTGTAGAAGAAGGAATTAATATTGATATTACTCACTAGGGAATACTCGCATATCAAAATCCTTCCGTGTCCATACTCGTTGAAGCACTGGGGAAATTTCTTGGACAATTCTCTTTGGCTGAAGGAATGACAATGGATAGAAGATAATCAGGATTGAAGAATGACAAGGCCAAAGGCCTCGATATGGCAGGCAGGATGATCTAGGCTACTCACTGAAGCAGCCATAGATTCTTCTTCTAGATAATATCCCCTCTATACTCGAAGCTATTTAAAAGTTTGCATCCTCGACAGCTGGAGGCATACCAAACTCCCTTCTTCATCCACGCCCTTCCTCCTCAAGTCCAACATCATCAACCTATCCATCCTTCTCCATCCCTATCCTTACTTCAGGATCGAGGGCATCTTCTCATCCACCGTCCCTCCCAAGGTATCATCATCATCATCCTCCTTTCCTAAGAATCCATCTCCATCCATCATTAACATCATCCCCAGAGATCAAATCCATCGATATCCATCGATATCCATCAAAATGTCATCCCGCCTGACCTTCCTGGACCTCCCAGGCGAGGTTCGCAACCTCATCTACAGCTCGCTCCTCGTCCATCCAGAGGCTATCAAGATTGCCGACAAGAACCACGGTTTCTCAACCAACCTCCTGCGCACCAACAAAGCCATCCACGCCGAGGCCCAGTCCGTTCTCTACGGCCAAAACACCTTCGACTTCACCGGCCTCCACGCCAAAGACGTCGCCCGCTTCCTCTCCAAGATCGGCCCCGGTAACGGCCAGTGGATCGACACCATCTCGATCACCTACCCAACCATCCACCAAGATGCCAACGAAGAGCTCACCATCGACGGCCCCAGCGCCCGCGTCCTGGACAAACTGGCCGCCAATTGTCCGAGCCTGAGCAACGTCACTCTCGGCCCCGAGCACGTCCTCTGCGGCGAGGGCTTCAAGAAGTCCTTCTTCGCCTGTCCCGGCCAGATCCACGCCAAGATGCTGCGACTGGTCGCGACTCGTCTGGAGGATATCTCGCTGCAGATGCACGTCTCGCTGAAGCTGTACTCTGGCCGGACCTGCGCGCATCTGGCCGAGTACATTGATGACTATGCGTGGAAGATCTGCTACGTCAAGCATCCGTTCGACCAGGACGATGACGACAATGAGGATGTGGATGCATTCTACGGCGACTATGAGCCTGGTTATTTCCAGCCTCGCTGGGAGGAGCCCGACTACTCTGATGCGGACTTTTATCCTTCCGAGGAGGAGGAGGAGTATACTCACTACGGTGTTGTCAGTGATGATGACTCTTCCAAGTAAAGGGGGGTGGTTCGTCGAGGACCATGGGTCGAACATATGATTTCATTTTCTTGGATTTCATGGCGGTGCAGTCGAAGGATACTGCTGGATTTGGGAGCATATTTTTTTTAATTTTTTTGTTTTTTGCTTATTGCACATGGAGCCTGCACTCTAACAGGACATGATTTGCTCATTCTTGGGGTGTCTTACGGGCCTCTTGCATTTTACATAGCACTAACTCGAGGGAGAAGTTTTTTGAAATCCATGAATCTATGCACGTGACTATCCAAGCCCTGGACAAATCCATTATTCGTCCCAAGTCTTTCGTCCCAACTCTAGAATAGTACATTCTGTGCAAAATTGCAAGCTAGTACCAACGGAAGCACATAGTTACAGTTGACAAAAGTCTGACACCTGTAATATAGTCCCTAAGCATCATATTTAAGTCTATCGCATGTTACATAGCCTCAACTCGAGAAGACCTAATCAAGTTAATGAATTCAAATAAGAGTTCTCACTGGGAATAAAACATCTTACACAAAGAGCAAGCTAACGAAATAGCGGGAGACAGGAAAATAGTCAAACAATAAGAAGGAAAAGGTTGCACATCCAGCACAGCACACACAAAGAGAAAAATTCACAAGAATGGCAAGGTGCTTAAAGCGCACTGTGGTAGGTGAAAGAGTGAGAATCGAAGTGTCAGGCCAGGAGACTCTCGCCAACCATCCACATACACCCAACTTCGTCCGTCCGTCCTCTAGCCTGTCTTTCCTTCGCAGGTTATTTTATGTTTGTGGGTATCGGTACACATCGCTCGTGATCAGGGGTTGTGATTGAGGGGGGAAACATTAGTCTCGTTTAGCCATCGAGGAAAATCGAAAGTATCAGTTCAGGGAGCAATAGAGCAGCCCCAATATCCAGGGAAAGTCTGCATCGAGTTCTTACTCATCGTCGCCCAAAGTCCAAGAGGGCTGGTTGTGGCGAGATGAGTGGTGCAGCGAGGTAGCAGGGCGAGTAGGCTCGGGGGACTCGTCGTAATTGTCCCAGTGCGACTCCATCATCTGAACGGCCTTGGCCCGGTCCATGGGCACAGGCTTCGGGGTCTGCTGGCGAGACTTTGGCGCGGGCGAGACATCGGTCATCTCCCAGTGAGGGTCAAAGTCCTTGCTACGGCTGACATTGTTGCCGGTCACGCCGAGGGCTTCGGGCTTGTTGTTCTTCTCTTCGGAGGCTTTGGGTGTGCCATCCTCGTTGAACAGCCTGTTCTCGTACAGGCCCTTGCCCCGGTTCTCGTAGGAACTGATAATGCGGCCGTCATCCCCGTCATTGTCGTCCGTCATTTCAAAGTGGACGTCGGCGTCACGGCGGGGCTTGGGCACAGCGGGACGAGCAGGGGGGAGTTCGGCCTCCGCGTCTTCATCACTGTATCCGAAACCACGGGCCTCTTCGGTGTTCTTAGGCGGCGGAGTGGCGAAATCACCAAAGTCCCATTGCGACTGATTGCGCGGATGGCCATGGCCGCGTTTGGACTGCTCCTTGACCTCCAGATCGGCATTATCGGCGCCAATCTCAAAGTGGTTGAACTTCAGAGGGTTGGTCTTATACGGAGCCCGGTCGTCTGTGTCCTCCTCGACGTCTTCGAAGATGCGATTACCCTGGAACTTGGAACCAGCTTTGGGCGCAACCACCTTCTCGGCTTTGGAAGGAGTGCTAGGTATCTCGTCATCATCTCCGACAAACAGCTCGCCGTACTGGCGGGGAGCAGGGCGGGCGGATGCGGGGGCATATGGCCGTGGAGGAGCGGAGTCTACCTTGCTGGGCGACAACAGCTCGGTCAAGGAGGCCGCGGCATAGGGATCGCGAGTGTGTCTCTTGCCGGGAGACGAAGGCTTGCGGGCCTCGTCGTGGTCTGTTGTGTCATCGGCCTTCTGAGGAGAGAGGAGATCGAAAAGCGAGTCTGCGGCGTAAGGGTCCTTGATGTGTCGCTTGCCGGGCGACGCAGGTCGAGCAGGGAGGTCATTGTTGGCGGTGGAGGATGAAGCGAGGACTGGCGCGGATTTTTCCGCAATCGCCGATTTCAGCAGACGGGCCTGCTCCTGCGCTGGGCGAATGGGCCAGGAACGCCCACGCGCGCCAATCACCTCCACCTCCTTCAGCAAAGAGCCCTGGTCCCAGTAGATGCGGACCTGTTGAATTTGTTGTTCGGCATTGAAGTGGACGATATGGATCTGCAGAAAGAGAAAAGAATGCGCATTAGATCTCTGGGGAACGTTGTGCGCCGTGCAACATGCAAACCAGATCGGGGGATTGTTTACCGTGGGGAAGGTCACGACGCGGTCGGCCAGGAAATTATCGTCGAGCGAGGGAAGATACGCGCCACCACCCTCGAGGAACTCTAGAGTCGTCTCGATATCCAAGCACAACGAGTCAGAGCTCTCGATGGCGTTGATGACCTGGTCAGACTTTTTCCTGACAATGCTGGCTTGTCGTGACGTATGGGTCGCGATCGCGTCGGCGCCCTCGATAGTCGTGGTGGTGGGGACATAGATCAGCGAGGCATTGGCGGCCAAGGGCGCGTTCCTGGGGTTCGCTAGGAACCGCTGATAGCTGTCCTTGAGGTAAGTCATGGCTGGCCCTGTAGGTTGACAAGACAGTCTGCAAGGGAACAAAGCACAGAAGAAGATCCAAACTTCAGCGGACCAGGAGGGGCGAGGACGGGAAGATATCAGGGGTGGGAAGGGAAATGAGTCCAGGCCGAGGGGAAGCTACGGGGAAGAAAGAGAAGCAGGTGGGACTGGATGACTTGCAAGACTGCCGAACGCGATGCGCAGGAACGACTGGAACGACTGGAACGACTGGAACTTGAATTATTATTCTCAGGAGCATCGGACGAACTCCTCCAAGCCATCCCTCCGGTCCAATTCCATACGTGTCCACGTCCTGGTCCTGGTCCTGGAACGTGCAAATGCGGAAGCCCTCGACTGCAGCTACACGATGAGGATGGTAACCAAGTACTGGCTACAACCTACAGTATGGATTTGGCTATAATTCTCATGGTATAGAGTACTTCAATCTCCTTCTCCAAATGGTAAATAAAGGCCGAAATCAACCACGCGCACGGAGGACTCTGGAAAACGCGCCAGTGTTTCACCAGTCACCAGCGGGCGGCAGAGCCCCAGCGTGTTCGGTTGCACCGTTGCAGAGCCACGGTTGAGCCCCCCCCGTTGGTGTCGTCGGTTGGTCTCTCGGGCAACTGGTGAATGTCTTGGTTCAAGCCACATTTAGAGTTTACGGCCAGCGATGGGTTTGGAACTTGGAAGTGCTTTCCATCGAGCAGTACATAATAATACTCGAGGTGCTGAGGTTGTATGCGCTGTAGCTATCAAATCCAAGAACCCTATGAGTGCACGGTACATGGTACAGGACATAGCTAGTCTGGGCATAACACAACGAACTAATTGAAGCCCCCAGGCCCAATTGTTCTGGGCCTGGGTCGATCTTCTTCTGCGCGGCGGGGCCAGATCAACACCGGCTGGCCCCCAGCCTAGTCCTGTAATATCAAGGGCAAGAATGCGAATCGCCAAACCGGTGAGACTCCGGCGGCACATGGCAATGCAAGCGTCAGCCTAGAAATCGGCTGCTGTCTATGTGCGGCGGTGCGCCTTCCTCGAATCATGAATCTCTCGCGCTCGCCGGGCTAGAAGCATGACTGCACGAGCCGATCCTGGAATCGGCCCCTCGTTATCCTGGTGGACCACACAAAGTTCTCTTTTTCTGGTTGAATTTTCTTCATCGCGAGAAGAACGGTGTGAACATCAACTGTGCTATTGGCAGAGATAGACTGCTTCGAGTACATGAATCGATAAATGGGTAGAGATGGGGTGGGTATGTTGCGGCTCGTTTCTCATTACAGGGGTCTAGGTAGAAGAGAACAATTATTAGTTTTCCAACAGTGAACGTGGGGGCAAAGAGAGGGCACTTACCCAAGATAATCCTCCTTGATCGTGCCAATGGCGTTGATCGCCGCCACATCCGGCTTGACACCAAGGATTTTGAGACGCAGACTCGTTCCTTTCTCAATCACTTGGTCGGCATG
This sequence comes from Penicillium simplicissimum, assembly GCA_024706585.1. Lineage (NCBI taxonomy): Eukaryota > Fungi > Ascomycota > Eurotiomycetes > Eurotiales > Aspergillaceae > Penicillium > Penicillium simplicissimum. Next base: position 480,619 of record JAMZTW010000078.1, read on the forward strand.
ATCAGTGTACTGTGGCGGCACGGTGTTCGGCTCCCACTTGATATCGGAGGGAATGTTCTAGTTAGCATGTCAGCAGCGCCCCTCCAAAAGCCAGATCCGGCCGAGTCCATACTTTTCGCGCAATGAAGACCGATAGTGGACCGGCCAGTGTGAAGATACCGGTGGGCTTAACGGAGGTGACAATGGCATCAACCTAATGGGAGCCAGCCTGTCAGCATTTGCGCCAAGTGAGCACCCACCTCATGCTCTCGGAATACATACCGTCTCGCCGCGGAAGGGCTTCCAGATAATAGCACGGTACTTGATTGTGTACTCTGCACTCCCACTGGAGGGGACAACGCGGCCCTCGCCAATGTCGACCATGTCCATCACGCAGATCACAAAGTGGTCACCGGTGCATCGGCCCTCTTCCTCCTCGTTTAACCGGGCGATCAAGAACTCGCGCATGTTCGGCCCAAAGTAGGACGGGTGCATGGTGATGACCTTAGTCTCTTCCTTGAGAAAGAACATCTTGACTGTTGTTGGTGGGTCGATCTCAATTCAGTAAGACAGTCGAACGGGCCTGCCGCAGTACCAGCGGAGAAGACGAGAGCGTGGCTGCTGAAGAAATCTAGCAATCCCTCGAAAGTCGCCTTCTCTGTGGTCGCTGGAATGGTCGTGGCCGGCGAATGGTAGCTCCTTTCCCAGGAGAGCAATGGGTGCTGGGGAGAGGTCGGAGGTCGGTGTGGAAGATGCTACCTCATGACCTGCGGGGAAGGCGAAACTGGGGGAAATATCGCGTCAAAGGAGTGTCGGAGTTTCTTGGAAGCAGACGCGATCTCTGCCTGAGCGAAGGATGCAGGTACACAGATGCTACCAGCGCGACGTTGAAGCTTGCCTGAGATTGTCGGCTGGTCCCTCTTCTGGCGGCCTTGAATGGAGACATGGTCACGTGATGAACTTCCAGCCATGGGACACTCGTGGCGCGGGTGTACTTATGAGTGCAACCCACGGAGACAAAGAGATGGGGTTTGAGGAATTGAGTTTGTATTATTAAGATTGATTTACTCAACAATGAAATTCCCATTCATTTTGATTTGACGTTGCATATGCCTCTGTTATACTCCATGCCACCTCGCCACCTGAGCAAATCGAGAGGTAGGTATATTTTCCAGGACCACCCACCATCAGCGTTGGGTACCTAGATTATTCTACATACTTCGCTTCGGACAAACCACCTGGCAGGCATGGAAATTTTCCATATATCTGAAGGTACTCCAGCTGTACAGGCCTCTTGCTAGCATTGCAGACCTCCCGGGTCTCAAGTCATGATCCATTGTACAGGCGAGAGATTCTACTCCTGCTACCGACATAGGAGGCGGTACCTCCGTTAGGTAGGTAGGTTTGGAATTTCATCTCAGTAGGCCAAGCATGACACCGCCCCAACACCTATAAACAGCGCCCGGCATAACATGCGTTGATGGCACATTTCAGGCAGTAATATTTCGATTTGACAGTTCAGTGGGACTCGTCAACGAGCAGGCGTCGCGTGATGGTCATTTGACAGATTTAAATCTGTCGTTAAATAAGTAATCGGAGCGCTGATCTGTTGGGCTCCGTAGTGGTCACTGGCTAATAATGTCCTAACTCGTCACAGTTTCCGGAAAGAGCCTTCCTTGCAGGTTGCTAATGGCGTATGCAGTTAGCCATAATGCGGTGGCACTATGTTTGTCCAAGCCACCTCCTATGTTAGGTCACGATGAAGATGTTGAGATTATTCCCTACGTATCTCGAGGGCGCAAGCACATTATCTTGTGCATCTTTCGGGGAGAGCATGGGCTTATCGCTTAGATCGCACATTCAAACTTAATCTGAAGCCAAGTTTCGATGCTCTCTCCTCACCGCTCGGACTCGTCGTGATCGCCTGGAGGAGTAATTTCCCCGTTACCTTGTCACGGGGGGCCTAAGAGCAAACATTCCAATACGCATATGGATATAGTCTTTTGCTGTCTATACTCTAGAGGAATGACTTGCTAGGGATATAGATTTAAGGCGGCATGGTGGTCGCTCATGCATGGCCCAAACCACGTTTCTGGGACTATGAGATCGGGCACGGCACTTGGAATGCTTTTTCCCTAGGTTGGGCTCCAACCTTATGAATCATCTCCAAGGCACAGAATCATGAATGCGGCTGAAATCAAAAGCAGTAGGTCAAAGCCTCAATGTGCTATGGTACATGGATGTCAAAGCTTTATGCATGGTGTCGACTCGGTCGAGTTGTGTACGCTCGTGAATGGCCCATTGCTCTGTAACCCCAGGTGGGGCCGCTATATCATCACCCAGCCGGGCCAGCACGAAGGTCTGCTGTGAGTAAAACAAAGAAGCCGAGGGTCCGAGTGCACCGGTTTCCCCGCGGCTTCCTTTTTGGTTGGACCGCGCCAGGTTGATCCGGTAGACCGCTGAGTCTTCCATCCCTTGATTCATAATTCAAAGAAGCCGCTGGATCCGGTTTGCTCAAACCAAATGCTTGTTGCGCAAATCCCGCAACTTTGATGCTGCCGCTCGTAGTGTCTTAGCTACCGACGCAGCCACGATGTTCGCTACAACATCCCCATTTCTTTTCGGCTTCTACACCGCTGAGATCCTCTCAGTCTGTGGTGTGCTGCTCTACGTCATTTATCAGTGCTTTTTCTCGCCCTTAGCAAAGTACCCGGGGCCTTTCTGGGCTAAACTGACGAAGCTTCATCGTGCATACTTGTCGCTTCGAGGACACGCGCATCGGGACTTTATTGCATTGCACAAGAAATACGGCAAGATCGTCAGAGTTGCCCCAAATGAACTGTACTGTACCCTTCTCTGCCCAAGATCAGCGGAGCCTTCCTGACAATGATCTACATTCAGGAGCATCGCAGAACCCGAAGCGTTTCGAGAGATATACAGTACGTCGAGGGTACCCCAATCATGCAGCCTAGAGGCTTATTAACCGTCAACCCACAGAGGCTGGGAACAAGTTCCACAAAGCCGCGGCGTACAATGTCGTACAAGGCACTCGTTCATTCGACCTCGTTGGCCAACGCGATGAGAAGATCCACTCGGAACAGCGGAAGCTCGTGGCTCGAGCGTATTCCATGGACTCCATGGTTTATCTCGAACCTAAAGTCGATCTCGTAATCTCACAGATGGTCGAGCAGCTTAACAAGATTAACGGCCAGACTATTGACCTGGGATTGTGGCTGCAGCTTTATGCATTTGGTATGTGGAGGATATCTAGTATGTTCTGAATAGGACTGACCACCCGCAGACGTCATTGGTGCCATTAGCTTCTCGAAACCATTCGGATACGTTGAAGCCACAGACGATCATGGCCTGTTCCTGAGGATTCAAAACTCTATGTCGTCTATTGCATGGCTAATGCATGCCGGGTGGATCTTCCGCCTGCACCAGCGATTAAGTCCGATCTTTGGAAACTGGCTCGCAGCAGCGGATCGAAATGGCCATTTCTTCCAACTTGCAGCAAAAGAGATCGCTGCCCGAAAGGAACGTGGAGGGGACAGCAAGGATATCCTTGGCCAGCTCTTCGCAACTCAGAAAGCAAAGCCCCAGTTGACAGACCAGGATATTGCATTCATGATGACATCCAACGTCTTCGGTGGCTCGGACACAACGGCAACGTCACTCTGTGCGGCGTTTCTCATGCTTCTTAAGAACCCAGATGCCTACGACCGCCTGATGGATGAGTTGAGACAGAAGAAAGCACAAGGGAGATTGAGTGCCCCAATCACATTTGATGAAGCAGAGTCTTGCGAGTACCTTCAAGCCGTGATGTATGAGTCTATGCGGCTTCACCCGCCTTTTGGAATGATCATGGATCGAGATGTCCCGGCCGGAGGAATGCGTATTGGCAAGGACTATATTCCGGAGGGAGTAAGTATGCTCGCTATTGGCCGATGTGCATAGATCTGATTCTCGCAGACGGTAGTTGGAACTATCCCTTGGGTAATCCATACCCTCCCTGAGATATGGGGCCCCGACGCCGATGAATTTCGTCCAGAGCGATGGCTGGACCAGGAACGGCGGAGCTATCTGAGTATGTATCACCGAAGCCAGAACACTGAGTACCGTTCATTGATACTGATTGGTGCTGCCAGAGCGCTTCTTCTTCAATTTCGGTGGCGGATCGCGAACTTGTCTTGGAAAGAGTAAGTACTACACCCCCAATCGTATTTGAGATGGAAGGCTGACATGCAATCAGACATTAGTTGGCTTGAGATGAGCAAGGTATCGGCCTGCTGAGCTGCTTTTTGACATCGAATCTCTTTATGTTGGACTGACATCACGCAGCTTATCCCAACTCTACTCCTGCGCTACGACTTCAAGCCTGTGGATGGAATGAAGGTCGTCGAGAACTGCGGGTAAGTTTACAGAGCCTTCGAACTTATTTATAAGCTTCTCTAACCGTTTAACGGGGCTTAGTGCTCTGGTACTCCTTGAAGGAGTCGAGGTTCAAGTGACGAAACGGACGACCTAGCCAGTGGAGAGACGCGGCCCATGGATGATACTTGAATGATCCTCCTGCATTTCTTATCGCTTTTTGGGATTTGAGTCACATTCCAAGAATTTAATAGCTGCTTTGACCATGCTTCAAGGCCGGTCTAGTAATATAGCCCACGTTTACCATGTCTTTATGAAGATCCTTTTGAGCTGCATTCGACGACTTTGCGGGGGATTGTCACGCGTTATGTAATATTACAGCAAAACACACAATGACTTTCCCTCAATACCGTACAGAAACAGGTCACTTTACTCGTCCCTCGGCCCAAGCACATGACGGACTGTGCACGCCTGATTGCACCACTTGGCGTGTGTCGGAATAATTGATGATGTAGCCCAGCGTCCTGCTCCCCCTACATTTGTCCCTCCAGCATCCGCCGACCAACGACCTCAACCTCTTCCGCTGGCCAGCACTTCAACATGGCGCTGAATCTCGAGAAACAGCTGCTCTTTGTGAGTTCCCGGCCTCGCCCGGCCGTGTTGATTACCATGGGACCATGGCTGACCTTCCGCAGTATGGAGCTTATCACAATAATCCCGTATGGCGGCCCCTCTCTATACAACCGTGATGTCGCAGCATTGGCTGATGAAATAACCAGGTGAACGTCGCTATTCACATTACGTGCGTGCCTATCTTGCTCTTTACGGGCATCGTCCTGGTAAGTTTCTCTCCATCCGGCCACATCTTCGAAAATGCACCGAAGCTGACAATTGACTTTGGTCCGAAAGGCATGTAACTCTCCCACCCTCCTCCCTACCCCGGATTTCCTCTCCTCCAACTACCTCTCCGCCAACGCTGGCACGATCGGAGCCTTTATCTACGCCTTTTTCTACATCCTTCTTGAGCCAGTCGCAGGCGGCCTGCTTGCCCCGCTGGTGATCAGCTTCGCAGCCTGCGGCAACTACCTCCTCGGAACCTACGGAATGGATGTGAACTACTGGGCCGCCGGTATTCACATTGTCTCCTGGCTGGCGCAATTTGTCGGCCACGGCAAGTTCGAGGGCCGCGCCCCGGCGCTCTTGGATAACCTCGTCCAAGCCCTCTTGCTTGCGCCGCTCTTTGTCTGGATGGAGATTTTGTTCTTCTTTGGCTATCGTCCGGAACTGAAGGCGCGTATGGACAAGAACGTGGAGACGGAAATCACCAAGTTCCGTAAGGAGCAGAAGGCCAAGTCGGCGCAGTGAAGCATTGCTGGGATCTCGCTGGTCGGCGGATATAGCTCAGCGAATGGATGCTTTCGGTACCCTTTTGCTTTTGGCTTTCTTTTTGCTGGATGGGGAATCGTTGATGGAATTTTCCCTGAAACAAGCGGTTAGTTTGTATTCCTGGTTTGCGTATTTGGGTATGATGGGTATGCTATGGAGGTGAGATTTATGCGGGGTGGTTGCATTGACCCTTGTCGGGTGGTGATGCCCAGAGCGTATCTGTCTGACCGGTCTCGGAACTGGTCGTTGCTGGGGCAGGACCCGACAGTCGACCCCCTGGGGTACTGGTGATGCCTCTTCGGAGGGTCATCCATGGACAATAACGATTATCATTGGAAAGAAGATCACTTGGAAGCGTCGGTAATTCCAATATACAAAAATATCCATTACCGTCCAAGTATATACTCCTCCAGGTCTTGATTTCCTCGATGGTCGTTGGGTTGCCGTGACGAAACGCATTAGCTAAGCAAATCACTTGACTTGGGATCCCGCCGATCCGAGAAGAGAAAAAAACGGGAAGGGCTGGGCCGCTTGCACCTCCCACGAACAATCCACTACCCGGCACAGAACTGGGAAAAAGGGGGGTGAGTTTAGAGTCAAATAAGAGGGTAGAAAGCTGGAATATCAAATTCATCCAACGTAGATAGTAAGATAGCAGGCCATCACTCTCAGCAGGGCCGGAAAAGAAGACACGGTGGTGAGGGTCCGCACTAGGGCCACATCGGAGCGTGGGCTGCCCCAAACAGTTTAGCGCGAGTCCTGAGAATCCTGGCCTCCCCCCGACCGACAAAGCTCTCCCTTCCCACCCGTCCACAACCTTCTCTCTCCTCTCCGAACTCCTCTCCCCAATTACATCTCTCCTTCAGAGAATTCCATCCTCCCATCCTCTGAACCCCCCCTCTCACAATGTTCAGAAACGCTCTGCGGCAGTCCAGCCGCTCCGTTGCGGCCGTCTCGGCCACTGGCCGCGTCGCCTCGGTGAGTCCAATTCCATCCTGGCCATCAGCATCCTCGTCCTCATCGCTATCGCCCTGTCCGACCGTTTCCATCTCGAATTCGAGCTCGATTGGTCCTCGGATCCTATCCCTTCCCTTCGCACACCCATTGAGCATGGCCTCATCGCATATTGGCTTGAGGAGCACCCCGTTGACAAGTTTTTCTCGCTCCCGTTCCAGGTCCGCGCGGCTGTTCCCGGCCCCCTCGCCGGTGCCTCCAAGCAGGTCCGTTCCTACGCCGCCGAGGCCAAGGCCCAGCCCACCGAGGTCTCCTCCATCCTGGAGCAGCGCATCCGTGGTGTCCAGGAGGAGGCTGGTCTCGCTGAGACTGGTCGCGTTCTGTCCGTTGGGTACGTCAAAAACGAGTGATATCGCTAGGGTCGCCCGGGACGAGAAAAATTCGGTTACCCGATTCCGTCTCAACAAACGCGCCCGCGACACCATCCATCCGACAACTTAACGACCCAGAAACTAATTGAGCTTCACAGTGACGGTATTGCCCGTGTTCACGGCATGACCAACGTCCAGGCTGAGGAGCTGGTCGAGTACGTGATATATCTCCTCTACCCGAAAAAGTCTTGGCATTCGGGAAAACTAACAGGATGTCTAGGTTCGCCTCCGGTGTCAAGGGTATGTGCATGAACCTCGAGGCCGGCCAGGTCGGTGTCGTGCTGTTCGGTTCCGATCGTCTCGTCAAGGAGGGTGAGACTGTCAAGCGTACCGGTGAGATTGTAAGTGCTTATCCTTGGGGCCTCTTTATATCGGGCCCCTGTCTCAAGACCCTTCCTCTCCCTCAACATTCATGCTTATGCTTTCCACTAGGTTGATGTCCCCGTCGGCCCTGAGCTGCTCGGCCGTGTCGTCGACGCTCTCGGTAACCCCATTGACGGCAAGGGTCCCCTCAACGCCAAGGAGAAGCGCCGTGCCCAGCTGAAGGCTCCCGGTATCCTTCCCCGTCAGTCCGTCAACCAGCCCGTCCAGACTGGTCTGAAGTGTGTCGACTCCATGGTGCCCATCGGCCGTGGTCAGCGTGAGTTGATCATTGGCGACCGTCAGACCGGTAAGACCGCCGTCGCTCTCGACACCATGCTCAACCAGAAGCGTTGGAACAGCACCGGCGACGAGTCCCAGAAGCTGTACTGTATCTACGTTGCCGTCGGTCAGAAGCGTTCCACCGTCGCTCAGCTCGTCAAGACCCTCGAGGAGCAGGATGCCATGAAGTACTCCATCGTCGTTGCTGCCACCGCCTCCGAGGCCGCTCCCCTGCAGTACCTCGCTCCCTTCACTGGCTGCGCCATGGGTGAGTGGTTCCGTGACAACGGCCGTCACTCCGTCATCATCTACGACGATCTGTCCAAGCAGGCCGTTGCCTACCGTCAGATGTCCCTGCTGCTCCGCCGTCCCCCCGGTCGTGAGGCTTACCCCGGTGACGTTTTCTACCTGCACTCCCGTCTGCTGGAGCGTGCCGCCAAGATGAACAACAAGACCCACGGCGGTGGTTCCCTGACTGCCCTGCCCATCATTGAGACCCAGGGTGGTGACGTGTCTGCCTACATTCCCACCAACGTCATTTCCATCACCGACGGCCAGATCTTCTTGGAGGCCGAGCTGTTCTACAAGGGTATCCGTCCCGCCATTAACGTCGGTCTGTCCGTCTCCCGTGTCGGTTCCGCCGCCCAGGTCAAGGCCATGAAGCAGGTCGCCGGTTCCCTGAAGCTCTTCCTTGCTCAGTACCGTGAGGTCGCTGCCTTCGCCCAGTTCGGTTCCGATCTCGATGCCTCCACCAAGCAGACCCTTGCCCGTGGTGAGCGTCTCACCGAGCTGCTCAAGCAGAAGCAGTACTCCCCCATGGCCGTCGCCGACATGGTTCCTCTGATCTTCGCCGGTGTCAATGGTCTCCTCGACTCCATCCCCGTCTCTAAGATCCTCCAGTGGGAGTCTGACCTCCTCGCTCACCTGAAGAGCAGCCACCCCGAGATCCAGCAGACCATCGAGAAGGAGGGTCAGCTCTCCAAGGAGCTTGAGGGCAAGCTCAAGGAGGTCATCGGCGCCTTCAACAGCTCTTTCACCGCATAGGTGAGCAGTGAAATTCTCGAGTGAATTCCTTGTCAAAAAACCAAGGGGTGATCGTTCGTTTGTTTTCCCTGACTCTATGTGGATAGACAAGATAGCTTGTACAATTTTGACCCCATTTGTTTCGTTCCGTTCCTTTCGGCTTATCCTTTCCATTATGCTTCTGGGGCGAAAAGACAAGGATGTGATTTCACAGAGTACTGGATCGTAGAACGATGTAAAATCTGCGTCGTCAACTGTGGTCCGGGAAAAGGAGATTCACGTCCTCCGTCTCTTGCCCTCGGCGCCGGTGGGAACGACTTGGCCTTCTGGACAACGTGCTGAATGGGTGGGCTGCCAAAATGTGATTATATCCTGTACGTTTAGATTTGTTCCGCGCGGGGGGCGCGAGATGGGAGGAGGACCAGTGCTATTCTTCGGTCTGGTCTTCTTCTCTCCATGTTGGATCCGCAATTGATTTCTTTTGTTCCATCCAGTTGCATTCGTAGAGTGTAGTGACTCTAGAAGGACATTCGTAGAGACTAGTGAGGCTCAATATGCAACCATCAGCTGTAGCGGTGTAGCCACTCGATCAATTTCATGTTTGGAATTTACTTGAACCTTCCTATCTTCACCGAGTGTTCTAGCACGATAGCTTATACAAGGTTCCAGGTGCCTAGGAAACGCAATACGATTGATAAGGAAACTTTGGAGTCCATGCAGAAATCGCCCGGTCAAACTACGGTGTTGCCTCGGCTTCTGTTAACATTACTCGGATAGTCTCTTTATCTCACTGACAGATGTCAGCTCTTGCCTAAGCTAGTTGACTGCCTGATGAGGATCTGCGCCGTACTCCAGCAGACACTGCACAAGAGTCTCCTCTCCAGCTCTGATCGCATAGGTAAGTGGAGGCTGCCCATACTCATCAACCAGATTTGGATCCCCACCGCCCTCGAGAAGAACGTTCACCATAGCTAGGCTCCTGGGATCTTTCGTATCACCATATACATCGAGGTGTCGCCAGAACCATATTCCCATGCTCGACAGCCCAGAAGAGTACATAGTGATAGAAGGCAGAGTACCTCCCCTCGGCGACCTCCGAACATCAAACATTAGGGTCCGCTCCCTTGCTCAACAGCAGGCTCACTGTGTCCAGATCGAGCCTCGTTACAGCCAGTAGCAAAAGCTGTGCCCACTCGTTTCCATCTTCATCATGTCCTGTCTCAGGAATTTCTTCCTGACAGAACTCAGGAAGGGTCCCATTGTTGAGCAGCAATTCAGCGATATCGAGATTACTCTGGTTGACGGCCGCTGAACAGCGCTCTTGTGCGGATAATAGGACGTGACACCTCGACAAGAATCTGCACGACTTCATCGTGCTTCCCCTCCACAGCCTCAGTGAGGAGGCTGCAGAAACAAGACGGGTGCGATGAGAGCGATGAGAGAACTTCGACTTCAGCCCCAAGCTGGAGCAGGAGTCGGACCATATCAGCTTTTCCGTCCGCAGCCGCCCTTGAGAGAGGCGTCATTCCGTGTCCCCACCTGTACACAAAGTTAACTGGAGCGTTATGGTGCTCGACGAGGATCTTAATTATCGAGGTTTGACCAGCCACCACAGCGAACCAAACCCCATCCTCCGCTGGCTCCGCAAGACTCTCTGCCCAATTCGCTTTCAGATCCGCATAGAGCGGAGTGACGATTTCGCCATGCCCCTGGAACGCCGCGAGGCACAGAGGGGAGTGGCTCCCATGGCTGCGGATGTCCTGGCGGGGCTCCCTGAGCGAGCAGGACGCGGACGGGAGAAGTATGCCCGTGGCTAGCGGCGAGGGCCAGCAGTGTGAACCCCTCCGGATCACGAAGGTCCATCAGGACGCCTTGGTTGATCATAAACTCAACCATGACCTCATGGCCTCCCCTGGCAGCGAGAGAGGCTGGATGAGTCTGAAGATTCTGGTAAAGACGTTCATCGGTTTCTGAGCTATTCGCAGTCACGACAGGACCGCGCTTGGCTTTGCCAGGAGTTGAATACGGAGGTAATGGAGCACCAGCTTCTAGCGCTTTCAAGATTGTATCCATTCTTACATTTTCCGCTGCCCAGTTCAAGGCAGAGCTATTGCCATGTTCAACATTATACCGGTATAGGCATGGGGAGCATATGGCGTAGTGATGGCGGTCTGCCTGTGCTAGTGCCTAGACAGGGGACTGGGGGTGCAGAAATTTCATTCGAAAAGACCTCTATCCCAATCATGCCTTTTGTGGCTCGTAGAGGGATGGAAGAGTTGGAGAAAAGGAGGAAAGAATCTTGGCGTTATGCCTAGCCACAAGTTGTTCGATCAATGTAAATTCAAACAGCGAACGGGAGAGCAGGGGCTTATGTATGGCTCGAACTTACAATTGCGGGGAGCATGCTGTGGCATCTGGGCAGCTACCATCAGAACATACAAATAAAGACAGGCAATTCTCACAGAGCAGCCCTATACTTACTGTCTTTCCCGGCCATTCATACTTGGCAGCGACTTCGGCAAGTGAGGCCGAATGCGGCATCCGATCTCTTATCGATAAGCGAACAATCTTTTTCCTTCAGAACTACGAGTCCCCCCGAACCCCAACGAGTGTATTCGCCCAGCTCTTGTGTTGCGATATTATACCAGTCGCCATGTCGGCCCCAGCACCCTCCTCTTCGTCCCATTGCAAGGTGATGCTGTCCAAACACGTCGCCAATGGTCTGCTCCAGGAGGTCCAGGAGGGGCTCAAGACCCTCGAGAAGCCGCCACACTTGGTCGGCTTCCTGGCCAACAATGACCCTGCTGCGCTGATGTATGCGCAGTGGACGCAGAAGACTTGTGAGGAGCAGTAAGTACCTCCCTATGATCTGATTGTACGATGTCAATGGCATCCTAAGTTGGATTTTGGTGGGGACGCTTGGGTATGATTCATACCTGCCCCTCCTCCAGATTGCGACGAGGGAATGCCATAGTACCCCACATGCCCCAGCTTTCTCAATCATCATAGATCCAGAGCTAATCATACATTCCCTTATGCAGAGGCTTCAAGTACTCCCTCCGCGAAGTCACCCGCGACGACATCGAAGAGTCCATCATCGCCGCCAACAACGACTCGGACGTCGACGGCATCATCGTCTACTACCCGATCTTCAACAACCGCCAAGACCAGTACCTGCAGCAGATCGTCGATGTCGGCAAGGATGTCGAGGGTCTCAGCCACCGCTACATCTTCAACATGTACCAGAACATCCGCTTCTTGGACCCGGAAACCAAACGCCAAAAGTGCATCCTGCCCTGCACCCCGCTGGCCAACATCAAGATCCTCGAGTACCTCAACATCTACAACACCATCCTTCCCTATGGCAACCGCCTGCACGGTCACACTATCTGCGTCGTGAACCGCTCTGAGGTCGTTGGCCGCCCGTTGGCCGCGCTGCTGGCCAATGACGGCGCCTGTGTGTACAGTGTCGATATTACCGGTGTGCAAAAGTTCACTCGTGGCGAGGGTCTGAAGAACCGCCGGCACGAGGTTCATGATATGGAGGGTGCTACCCTGAAGGATGTGGCACCGCTGTGTGATGTTGTCATCTCGGGTGTGCCCGGTGACAAGTATAAGTTCGATACCAGCCTGCTTCGCGAGGGTGCTGTGTGTATCAACTTCTCAAGTGAGAAGGTAGGCTTCGTTCAATATCGCCCTTTGTCATCAGCAGCTTAATAGCTAACATGCTTTTTCAGAATTTCGGCCCCGAGGTCAAGGAGAAGGCTTCCATCTTTGTTCCTTCTATTGGCAAGGTGACTATCGTTGTTCTGCTGCGAAATTTGCTGGTATGTCTTCATCGTTTGGTTCAAATACTCAAGATGCATCCCGGCTTGCTAACAACCCTTGTAGAGACTCATCCAGAACCGTCGTGTGGACAATGTCCAGCCCGCGGCTGCTACCGAGCGGCCGGGCACTCTGGAGGCGTCTTCCTAAACGCCTGTTCATTGTGGAATTGAATTGATGGATGTTACGAGGTTTTGATGTCTGAAAATTATTCATATAGACTCTTCTGTTTTTAGCCATTTTGAGTACATTGGGGAATGAGATCGCTCTATTCTCAATGTCGTTTGATTATACCTCTGCTTTAGATCCGCAGCTTGCTATAGTCAAGTGAAAATACTTGCTGAATGATGGAGATTTCTCATTCTACTATAACATGCAAGTCCGATGTTACATTCCAAAATGTAGCTTTTTGTCCCTCAGGACCCTCGCAAAAGTACCCAAAGCCAAGAAATTGAATGCCCTAGAAGAGATTCTCTTCCGTTATGCTGGGAAGCGAGATCCTTCTAGTATCTACCACCACTCGAAGTACCAGTATTCTCTTACTTTCCGACATGAGCCGAGGCACCGCCGGTCTTCTTCTCGTTCTCCTTGGCCGCCAACCTCAGCACATCAACCTCACTCGCCAACCAGCGGCGATAAGGCTCCGGATGGAACACACCCTCGGCGGAGAACCAGTTGGTGAACGGTGCCTCGAACTTCTTATCCTGCAGGACTTTGCCGGTAGGCGACTTGTATACCACGTGTAGCTTGTATGGAACCGAGTGCTTCTGCACCGACGAGGAGATGGAAATCTGTTTGCGCAGCAAGTATTAGCCTTTTGCACGAAAGATTGAGTCTCGCCTTGACTTCTCTGCTAGCGGAACAGGGAATTGCGCTTACAGTCTCTCCAGTCTTGCGTTTCCCGTAGAATACCTCTCCAGCCTCGACGGCCCAAATCCAAACCGTCAACGCGGTATTGAGGATGAAGTATGATACCACTGCGGCAATGATCCAGGGTGACGTGGTCGCCTCCCAGCCTAGTTTGCGGTCGGCATAGAAAGTAAAGGCTGCAATTGCAACGGCACTGTAGCCTAGCAAGAAGCGGATGTTGCTCTTGGTGTTGTCGACCGCGAAGGTGTAGGGTGCGGGAAGGTTGGTTAGGTAGGGGAGGAGAGCATCATCGCTAGTCGACTTGAGATCTGCAGGTTCAGAGTACATTAGCTTTGACGCCAAATACTGGTGGATCCATGCTGGCGAGAATCAAAGCATTCGAGCGTAGGAGTATCCCAGAGACGCTACGGACCGTTGGTTGAGTAAACCGCCACCTTGTGGTCCGCCATGGATGCGATTCCAAATGGATAAAACAGGTTTCAAGAAATATGTCGAATACAACTTCTGATCTAACGAAGAATAACGAGCGATATGTGTAGTGTCGCGGGCAGAGTTCACGGTGTTTATCTCGAGAAGCACAAGATGCGGCGTGGCCCTTTGGAGAGAGCTGGAGCTCAGGCGGGCCAATGACACGCTGCCCAGACCTCCGTCACGGTTCGCCTTCCACTCCCCCTCCGCAGCCACCACGGACAACCTGTTGGCCTCCTCCCACCAGCCATTTCTTTCGTCCAGGTCTTGTACAATGGCTGTTCAAGGTGTTGAGCAGAGTATCCTTCGGGATCCGGCTCTTTTGTGAGATCCCCTCTCGGCCACATGCTCTCACGGCGCCCGGACTGACCCTTACGATGTAGCTATTGGATCCTCTTCCCCATCACGGTGGTTATGGTATGTGACCTTGGATGATATGAAACGCTTTCAAAGGCAATTGCTTACCTATCGCTCAACCGGGCAGATCCTGACCGGTATCCTCCGCCACTATGCGACAGTTCTGATGAACACGCCCCCCAAGTCCGCCTCCACCCTGGCCGAGTCTCGCGAACGCCATGCGCTCCTCCGCGGTGTCAACCTTCGCAACCACGCATGCTCCGTCCTGGACCGTGAGTCCTTCGAGGCTCGCAAGAACTACCTGGTCGCCGGCTTCCGCAACGGAAAGTTTCTCAAGGACCCCAACAACCGCGGCCAGCCGCCGGCGAACCCGATGACGGATCCAGCAGCCATGGAGGGAATGATGGGCATGCTCAAGGGGAACATGATGATGATGATTCCGCAAACGCTGATCATGAGCTGGATCAACGCTTTCTTCTCGGGATTCGTGATCCGTATGTGGACAAGCAATCGCCCTTGGTAAAGAATATGCTGACCGCAGATCGCAGTGAAACTCCCTTTCCCATTGACGATTCGCTTCAAGTCTATGCTTCAGTCTGGTGTGATGACCCGTGACTTGGATGTCCAATGGGTGTCTAGTCTGTCGTGGTACTTCCTGAACTTGATGGGTTTGCAATCCGTTTTTGGATTCATTCTGGGAAGTGACAACGGTAGGGCATTCCCAGAAACGAGGGCACACTTGCTTGGGCTGATTGCTGATCAAATTACATAGCTGCCAACCAGATGGCCCAGCAGATGGGCATGGCTAACCCCGCCGCTATGATGAACCCTATGCAGCCGGGCCAGGACCCCGACAAGTTGTTCTTGAGCGAGGCGGAGAATCTGGAGGTCATGGAGCACTTCTGCATTCTCGATGGTGTTGAAGAGCGAGTTCTGCAGAACTTTGCCCCGGAGGTGAACTAATTGACTTTGTGGGGGTAATGCAGCTTACTGTCGGTGTATATACCTCCTCCAGTGAAGGGCAACTCGCTGGCTCTACATAGACAAAAGAGATTGCGGCGTTGAAGAGGCAAAGCCTTTACATGTCATTTTAGTTGTGTATTGCATCGAGTCTAATATCCATTCCATAGGCCATAAAGCATCTCATCTCATGATCTCATAACTATGTACGTTCAACCTGAACGATAATTGATCACATCGTTCAACACCCAGACTTCTCCATTAGCGACTTTCTCGGCAACGCTATCCACTTCGATGCTTCCCGGTTGGAGCTTGGGCCAGTCAGTCATTGCCATGTAGCAGATACTTGCAAGAAGAACAGAACTCACTATAATCTTGTCACCCTCTTTGGTCCATTTCAGCTTCTCTCCGCCCAAGCTTTCGACCTCTTCGCCAGCCCGCCATGGACTGACAGGGACAATGTGGGCCTCGACGAAACGCCGCAAATTGCGCCTCGCGCGCTCCTGCCCCTCAGTGCCCTCATAAGCATGCGCTTCTCCAAACTTGGCATAATCTTCAGGATCCTCCCACGGCTTGCGTGGTAGGCCCTGTACAGCACTGTTACGCGGGGCTAGGACTGTAATATTATGGGAGGCGTCATTGAGGCGAGCGGAGATGGAGTCGAAATCTCGAGTGAGCTGGGCAAAGATATTGATGCCCTTTGTCTTGGGAAGAACATCTGAGATGACTGGCTGATCTGCACCTCCGACAACGTCCTCACTCGGAGCTGTAGTCTGTGGTTTGAGGATGTCTGGGATGAGTTTGTCCATGATGGATTGCTGATTTTGCGATGGAACTAGCGGCTGCTGCTGTCTTTCAATAGGGAGAGACAGACCCCAAAGTGCAGCACTTGAGCTAGCAAGACTCAGAAGTAGAAATACCGATGCGAGAGATCTTGTGCCCTTCATCTTGAATTTGTGCAGCGTTATCAAGGACTCGCATGCCACTCTCAGCCATGACGCAACTGGGCGCACGTGATGTGGAGTTATCACCTGACCGTTATCGATAAGGCCCACAAGAAATTGTGAGAGAGGGGGCCGTGGGGGTTCTTATCTTCAAGTTCACTGCACTCCTTCACAAGCTTGTCTGATCCGGCCGATCGATTGACAACATGTCGGCCCTGCAGACCTTCATGTTGGTGGTGGAGCATGACAAAGATGAAGCTAAGCGCATCGCCGAAGGTGTTGCCCAAGGTCAGTCCGATCATCGGCCTATATCCCCGCACTCACAACGTCGCATGACTCTAATCCGAAGACTCAATTCAGATGTCGACAGCAAGAAAACTACTCTGATAGAAATTGTCCAGCAACTTGGCGAATACATTAATGATGAAGATCCTATACTGCGCGGAAAGGCTGTGTCCTTCCTCACCTCGGTCATTAAGGCCCTGCCGCCGAAGTTCCTGTCCCGACAACAGATCCAGGTCCTGACTTCCTTCTTCTGTGATCGAATTGAGGATGGAGGTGCAGTTGCGGGATTGGATACGTTACAAAAGTTGGACCGATTTACGAAGGAATTGGCAACCGAGGTAGCCCAAGCGTACGTTGAGTCCTCATGATGCGCGGGGCCTTTCATGCCGTTGGACTATGTGGTGGGGCATCGTGAACACAAAGCTAATTGAATCTCAGACTGTTCTCTCATTTCCAAGACCTTCAATCCCGATCTCAGTCGCAGCGGTTTCAAGTCTACCAGTTGGTTAATGAGCTCATGTCATCACACCGTGCGGGTAGGTTGTGCATTGTCGATTCGCTTCTTATCGAGAGATCTCACTAACAATACATAGCTTTGCGCGACATGGGAGATACTTCACTCGTTGGTATTGTGGATCTCATGACGGGTGAAAAGGACCCACGTAACTTGATGATGGTTTTCTCCATTCTGAAGGTGGTCATGATGGAATGGGATATCACAAACCACGTCGAGGTACGCTCGCTATTGTTACAGGTTTGGGTTCTTTACTTACTTTTGCAGTTGCTTTTTGACTCGGTATACAACTATTTCCCTATTACCTTCCGGCCTCCACCAAACGACCCATACGGCATCACTGCCCAAGATTTGAAGGGCCGTCTGCAGGACTGCATCTCTTCCACTAGACATTTTGCTCCCCATTCCATTCCGGCATTGCTTGAAAAGCTAGATTCTACTTCTGCCAATGTCAAGGTACGTGCTTCAACTAGACTACGGAGTCTTTTCATATCCTAATAGCCTTTCAGAAAGACGCTCTTAACACATTGATCGCCTGCATTCATTCCTATGATCCCGACACCGTGTCTCGTTATTCAATTACCATCTGGGAGGTTTTGAAGTTTGAGATTCTCAATGCTCAGGAAGAGTTCTTGTCAGAGTCTTCTCTGCAGGCCCTGCAGGCCATCGCCCAACGCCTTTCGGAGGGTGTGACTCAGGTCACTCCGGACCTGCCGCTTGCGCAATATTTGCGCCCAATCACCAAGGAATGCAATGATCAATTGCAAGAACCACAACAGAAGCAGGCAAAGCCTGCGCAGCAGATCCTCAGATCCTTGTCTTCTGCTTCAGCAATTGCGTTCACCCTCATCGTTCAAACAGTCGTCGCCCCTATCTTCACCATCTACCAAGAGGCAGACGGTATCGCCAAGCAAAGAGCGCTTCTTGAAACCCTTTCAGTGCTGTTTGATTCTGCAATCCAAGTATTCGGCCAATGGACAACCCGAGGAGATGAGGTTACGCTCGAGAATCCACTGCTCGAATTCAAGGATCAATTTTCCGAGGTCCTCGGTCAGGCATTGATGGGTGCTGCCAAGGAAGAAGTTTCTTTCCGGGTAACTGCTCTGAAGGGATTCCTTCGTCTGTCCACTCTGCGCAATTTCTTCCAAGAGAATGAAATTGGCTTGTTCGTGCAGTACCTGGACGAGATACTGCTCCAGGAGAAGCCTACCGGGCGGGGTGACTTGCAAAAAGAAGCAATTGTTGCACTTGGTGAAATCTCCAAGCATAAGCCTCGTCTCATCATGGATATCACCTTCCCTGCATTTGTGGCAACACTACCAGATGAGGACGATGGCACAAACTCGACCTATCTTTCGACACTGGATACCCTGGCTCAGATCAGCATCGAAAGGGACATTTTTGAGACTCTATTCCGACGTCTCTTCAGCAAGCTGGCTATCCTGCTTCAAAAGGAACAACCTGGTGCTATCGCGTATCCGAGAGCCATTCTTATGACTCTACTCTATGTCATGCAGCAAAGGAAGATGGATGTTGATCCAAGCCTTGATCTGTACTTCGACAAGATTGTGGTTGGTCTCTGTCGCAGTGCCTCGGAGACAGCCTCCGGCAAGGGGAAGAACCAGATACTGAACGACGCCACCATTCTCGACACGCTCGGCCGGCTCTGCAATTTGCTTGTGCGGTCTGTCTCCATCCAAAAACAGGAGCAAGTCGCAGACAATATCTACAAGCTCTTCTCTGCGGCAGATGATTTCGTGCCTGTTCCCTTCGCACAGGATGCAACCGCCGATCAAGAGCGGACGATTATCATCTCCACATATCTTCTTGCAGGCCTCTCCAAGGACTGCAGCAACCGAATCCCATATACCTCTCCCAGTATGTCAGATCTCCTTTCAGATCTGGTACAGCGCTGTGTGTCCGCCTCAGAGCCTGCTACCCATCTCGCCTTCCTGCGCCATCTAGCTCTGCTTGTCAACAAGTTCTTGTCCAAGGCAGATCTAAATATTGCGGAGAAACTCTTTGATTCTCTTCTTTCCTCGGAGAAGGAGACGTACAGCCCAGCCACAATTCGTACCATTTTCTGGCTGTCCAAGGCTCTTGTCCTCCGCCTCGCTCCGACAACCACTCATATACTTACCTCGCTGATGGGTCTTCTCTCCTCGCCCGATCAACAGACCAGCACCTCCACTGCTCGTGGCTTCTCCATCCTACTTAGCGATGATGATGTTCTTTCCGCAACTAACGGTGCTTCAATCCGCCTGTTGTGCAAGCAACGTGTTTTCACAACGGTCATCCCGATGATCTCTTCGCGCATTCGCGAAGTCAATGTTGCCGGCAGTGACAACTCCATCGAATCCTCCAAGGCCTCGGACCACATCAAGCCGGCCCATCTCACAGCACTTGCGGGAATCCTCTCCACCATCTCCACGGCCCTGGTCATGCCTGAACTTCCCACCCTCCTCCCACTCCTCCTCCAATCCCTCGACCTCCAAACATCCGACTCCGTCGCGGTCCGTGCAGCTACACTCGACACTCTCGCCGTAATCATTCGCGACAACGGCGTCGCTGTCATCGACAAGTGCGGACACGTCCACAGCCTTGTTCTTAGACTGCTCAAGACAACAGAGATCAAGTCTGATGTCGTCAACCCACCTCGTCTCCGCGTCGATGCTCTAAAGTGTCTTTTCCTGTTGGCTGCCAAACAGACACCTGGTGATGCAGCAACCACCACTCGCCTACCACCGTCTATCTCCCCTCTTCTGCCGGAGAAGACTCATGTCTTGCGCTCCTTGCGTGCTGTCTTGGATGACCCTAAGCGAGATGTGCGGAAGGCAGCGGTTGATGCTCGCAGCGCGTGGTTGCGTGGTGTGGATGATGCCCCTGAGGAGGAGGACTAGAAGGTTGAGCGCACGTGTATATACTACTTGCTTCGGTGGTATAGCCGTGAAGTACTTCATGTTTGTTCATTCGTGATACATCATTCTGCATAAATCATCATTAGAATAGAGATGGTGGCTTAGGCGTCCAAGATTTATCTGGCCAATATGTTAGAAGTTACGTACCCCTAAAATGTTCAAAATGTTCAAAATTTTCAAAATTTTATGTTTGTGTAAACATACAAAGCTCTTTACCATTTGAGGGAACATGCGAAGTGCCTCTTTGTTTGAGATGAAGCTCATGTTATAGTAACAGGTATCCTTTGTCGAAGAGGCAGTGGACGCTTTTAGCTAACTCAATCAAGTAGCGATTTTTGGTGGAAATCTTCCATCTGAGTTTGTATGGCCGCATGGTCAAACACAACCAAGCTCACGTGATGGCCGGCTGGCCCAATGGCAAGGCGCTTGACTACGAATCAAGAGATTGCAGGTTCGACCCCTGCGTCGGTCAATCTTTTTGCATTTCTTTAATTTGCTATCCCCCGGGTTCGTAAGGAGTGTTTCCAACGAAACATAACATTGCTATGGTCAGGGGTTGGGGTAATCTCATCAGTGGTTCCTTTTTTGATGCCTTACATAGCAGCAGTCCATGTTATGATGGGGGAAGTGGCGTGGTGAAAGGTTCAATGTTGTGACGGTTGGCAAGATATATAGTTACTACCACCTAGATTTCGCACTAGGTAGGTGCCCCCTTCGAGCGAGCCCTGACTTCAACGCTACATCCCGTAGGTCTCATCCGGGCAGTTGCGCCAGGGCTAAAATTTCCATCCCCAAGTGGAAACTTTCCATAGGAATTCTCCTTATCCTATTAGGTTCTGTATAGTAGCGACAGAACTGCCAGTATGTCTAGAAATCACGAGGTCCAGCATGAAGTTTCAAATCACATTTAGCCCAGCCCCAGTAATCAGCGCCTGGGATCCTCCCAGGTTGTCGTCCAGGCGAAAGGGGTAGGTGGTTTTCGCCGAGTCCCACAATAGGAGCATGAATGCGATGTTTTGGAATATGGCAGTGCCCAGACAAGTGGAATTCCGGATTCCGCGGCCTTGGCTACCTGTCATGCGTGATACTCTATTCTCTACAATGATACAGGGAGTCTGAAGTTCACCAAATCTTTTTCATTCCGAAGATTGGCTTACATCCACAGCCAGGGACTGAACCTAAATTCTAGGTAGGTGAGCCAATCCATAGCAGGTGCCCAGCCTTGATCAACTGCAAATTTATGTCATCGACCATAACAAAAGACGAGCCTTGCCCGCAGGTGGTCGAACATGTCCCGTGTGAGAAAGACTAGGTATCAATCACGAAGACCTCCATTCCAACAATCTCATGGGCTGTCTCTTGTTACCACCACTCCCGACAGGACCAACATTGAAATACCCAACTGGATCGATATTCTCCACGACGACCGTAGCGAGGCGTAATAGCGAGCCTAGACCATAGTGCCCAACTGACTGGGTAGTTGACGAAGCAGGTGCGCTGGTGACAAGCCCACTCTCGTGACCAAGGATATCAATTGGTGACCAACCACGATGTTCATCTCCAATAATGGCAGGGAGACCGTCACCGAGGGCCTCGTGGATCGCCGGACTGAATAGAGCAACCTCCCACCACTGCCGGTGAGCCTTGACCATCTCCTCCAAAGACTTGCAAGCAGCCTCCAGAATCTCGCCGTTCGAGCCATGGGTTGTAAGCACTAAATCCTGGACCTCGGTGACCCGAAGATAGAACCCGCCTACCACGTTCTCGTCTTGGACGGCGCTCACGTATCGATCGTTCGAGCAGTGATGGTAGGTGGTGCGTTTTAACTTGACCTTCTTGACACTCAAGACGTTGGTGGCGACGCGGGTGAACAGGCGAACATGAGTTCTGTTAGGCTCCACCCATAAGTTCTTTGCGAGAGATTGCGTGGCCCGCTCGACTTCCGGATCCAGTTCTCCATGGAGGCCAATATAACCATGAAGCGCGGCAGCGGCATCCCAGATACGATCTGGGAAACTGATATTAACGGATCCGAGCATCACCTTGGACTTGTTGATGCTGGCATTGCCTTTCTCATCAATGGAAACTACGAGTGGTAGACTTGTTTTTAACGAACAGTGGAACTCGTAGTCGATGGTGCGAATAGACGGTGCGCTTTCAAAGAGACGGGTTCCATCGACGTGGATATTGAAAAAGTGATCAATATCAGCGGGCAAGGTTGTAAGTCTGTCGAAGAAGACTGTACTTGGTCCATTGAGGCTCCCACGAGGACAGATAGCTTCGTTCAATTCCTCAAAGCTCATGAAACTCTCCTCGGCGGCTCCTAACTTGTTCACGATAGTGGCAATGCCGATTTGAACCTCTAGCTGAAGTGGCCCTGGAAAGACTTGGGCAGTTGCGAGCACCGGGGCGAGGAGGTTGTAAACCTTCTTGGTGAGCTCAGGATGTGCTGAACTGTCTTGCGGCTGGCTCTCTGGAGTGAAGGCAGTTGCAGAAGTGGGTATACTCGCACCTTTTGTGGTAAATGAAACATCGTCAAAGGGCCTCCAGCGCTTTTTGGAGGATTTTTCATTCACTTTAGAATTGAACCTTTCCCTAGTACCGCCACTAGGGTTCGGCGCGCGTTGTCTCATAATCGAATGGAATTCTACCTCATCGTTGTTTTCATTCGCCAGTCTTTCCAGAATAGGCGGATCCACATCGTCATGCTGGCCCGGGAAAGTTGCTGTGGAAGTCTGAGTAATATCACCAGCAGGAACAGTGGTGCCAAGGCAGGAACCTGCAGTGCTCGTTGGAGGTCCGAATTCCTCGCACAGCAAAGCCATCGGGTTTCGACTGGAAAATTGACTATGCTGGGAGGTTGTGCCTGGCAGGAGCTGCTGCTGCTGGGAGATAGACAGAGAGTAGCCTACGGGCCACTGGTGAGGACCTGTGGTAGCTGGGCCTGATTTGACAGGGTTGGCAGGCAGAAACCATTCTGGAGAGAACATTGGCGAGATATCCCAATTAGGGAAGAGTGTCGGATACGCCATGGGTGGGTAGGCAATAGGGTACCCTGGGTGGAGAGACATCGCACTTGGGCTATGGCCGTGCTGGCCCATAGTGGGAGGATCATGAGCCGGCGGACCGGAATCAAGGATTCTGCTTTCAAACCAGGGGTCTTGTGGGATCGGATTTGCTTGGTAGTGGGCCTGGTAAGGAGGCATAGAATACGGAAAAGTTGCACTTCCTCCACGAGCCATTTTTCCGTGACCAGAAGCTTGCGGGGCGATTGTGCTGTCAGTAGCCGAGATGGGGATACTTTGTGTCGATTCAGGAGTGACCTGGTCGCGTGGTCGTTCATCTGGGCTCTTGGGGCTTCTGGAGGCTAGAGGAAGAATCTTGGCCTGCCGGGGAGTCATTTCGTCGTCACCAGGGACATCACCACCAGCCAAAGTTAGCGACTGGGTGGACGCAGGGGGCCGTTTGAATGACCCAAAATTCCGCGAAGCTGCTGATTCGGACAGTGTATCAGAGATTGCCGAGACGCCTGATTGAGGCACAGACGACTCGTCCTGTGCACCAGCCGCTGTGAACAAACCCGAATGGACTGCAAGTGATGGTGATGAACGCTCGGATAATGACTCTAGCTGTTCGAGATTTGAGCTCACAGATGTGGTTTTCTCATCATCGGCCATTGCATGCTCGCTATCGGAAAAGTCGACGAGTCCCTGCCGCTCATCATCTGCGCCAGATCTGGTACCAGGCTCGGAAACATGCTCAGAAGAGGCCAACAATGTATGCGACTCACACCAAGATTCGGCACTTAAGCAACAAGAAGGAGCGATGCTTCTCTCTGGCTCTGGTAAGGTTCGAGAAATTCTTATCTCTTTCATCATATGCATGACGCGATCCATTGTATTTTCAAGGTCTTCGGGAGAAGGTTGAAGCTTCGCCAGCCTGTGAATATCTGAGCAGACCATTTCCTCAGCTTCTTTCCGCAGGACATCAGACTGAGTAGGGTGGCTTTGAGAAGGGCTGGCACGAGTTGCCACCATGGAACTTGCAGAAGGTCCAGCTTTGACAGGCGTTTCGAACTTTGTAGCTCTCCCAGACTGTAGAGGCTTGCTAGCACCTGCAGGATTTGTGGAGGGTACATGCGTCCTCTGCTCTGTCAAGGGCTCTCCACCTCCAGGGAGGACTGGGATCCGAAGCTTGATCCCCGCTGGTCTGAAAGGCACCGACGGGCTGGTCTCAGGCTCAGGTTCTAGGGTAGGCCGACTGACTCGCGTATCATTCTCAGGATGGAGCCTATTGATCCTCCCGCTCTGGACCCAGGGATCCAAATGTCGGCCAGAGAGGTCTCTCGTGGCAATTTCATGTCTCGTCTGGGATAACCGGGATCTATGAACTGGGGATGGCCCAACAGCGGCAGGATCAGCAATCGGCGGGCTTGCCTGATGAGAGCCAGCGAACTTGGAATATTGCGCCTCGCGATTCTCGCTGGCTTTGCCGACATCCGCAAATTTGAATCCAAACCAAGCTTCAGTCGTCTCGTGATTTTCAAGGAGCGGAGGAGACACGATACCACGGGGGTTTCGAAGATGCCCAGAAACATGGAAGAGATTGGTAGAGGGATTGATGCGGCAGGAGACTGGGACCATGAACTCGGTGATATTGTTCTTCATGGGAGAATCTGGATCCAAGAGGAGACGTCGAAGTGCAAAATTATTGAGCTGCGTGAGTTCTTGAAGACAGAAGCGCAGACCTCTTGTATTAGGGACAAAGCTTGCATAGTTTTTGCAAGGATGGTCGATCGACACCTGCTAAAGTCAGCTATCTATGGAGGACTGGGGGAGGAGTCCATTAAGCTTACCAGGAGACCTTCTAGCTTCTTGAGCCTTTGTAGTGCTTCTTCAACCTTGAATAGCCCATCTGCTGACACAAGAACGAATGTGTTCTTTGATTCGGAGTGCTCAACACTGATCTCCGTATCTGTGGCGGCAGCGACTCGCTCAAGGATGCAGTACGGATCTTTGCTGAAGTATTCGACCCTGACAAGAGATGGAGTCCATTTTCGAGAGACTTGACTGGAAGTAGCTGTTATCATGGAAGTCAAGGGAGCATCAGTCCGCCCATCTTCTTCTTTGATGACGAGAGGTGCCCTGCTATACTTCAGAGTCCGTCGGCTGCCCAAGGCGGTACCAATATCAATTTTAACGATCTGGTGCATCCGCGAAACTTCCTTCATATTTCGACCGGTCATTGTTCATTAGCCTGCTGAGAAGTCTTCACGAGTGGAAAAACTCACATCAAGTAGGTTGTGGTGCATGTGCTGCTGGAAATAGACTTTGATGCAGGCCACCGCCGCAGCCTCTGTGGCATCATCAAAGAAGCCTCTGACAACCAAAATCTAGAGATCTTGCATCAGCATACATCCGTAGCAGTTACCACAGAATAAGTTCTTACATCCTTATCAAGCAGATAGGTAACCTGGGCACCGGGAGATTGGGTTCTATATTACATTAGCTGGATTCTCCCAAAGGGAGCGAGCTTCCATACCTGATTTCCTTCGTCAGCTCACGGACCTGTGTATCGTCATGTTAGAAGCAACTGACATCACGCTAGTCGAGTCACCACCATAAACTCACCCCGAAATCATTGAGTCCCCACAGACAGGCCACTTGTAGCTTGCGCTCAGTCGCCATGATGATGGAAATTCGCACTACTAGTCACAGGAGTGATTCACGTAGATTTATGCTAGGAGGTGAGAGAAAAGCAAGATCTGTGCAAAAGAAAGGCAATGAAGAGAGTTGTGTTTTCTTGGGTATGCAGATAAACGAGGAGAAAGAGACAGCATCCGACACAGGTAGATGGGCAATTCAAGGATAATGGTCGTTTGTCCAGAATCAATACGAGATGGTTTTATATGAACGTAAGCATGGAAATAAAATTACCCTTCTCGGCGTATGGCAATCAATGCCAGCGGTGACAAGCCGAACAGATGACTCGTCACCGAGGCATAACCACCCAAGAGCCGCTAGGGTTACATCGTACAGGGCAAATAGGTACCTGGCTAGTTGGGGTAAAATATGATTCAATTAACCTGCCTACAGGTTAAGGCAGGGACGAAAGACATATGAATAGTGTACATGAGAAGAAAAGATGTTGGTACAGAGGAAGAGTAAGGAAATCGCTCATTTAGGGGGATGCCATGGAACGAGAAACCCAGACGCACATATGCATGAATATAGAAGAAAGAAACCGAAGTAGATCATGCAGGTTCATCACGGCATCAACTCTATGAATGAGATAGGGAGGTAGGAGGAAGAGCATGAGAGGCGGGAGAGGCGGGTAACGGAAGGTGGGAAAGGAGGCATGAAAGGAGATTCTGGACCGAATTGCTGGAAGTGGGTATCTTCGCTGTCAAAACGCCGAGCGCCATAAACGGATTGAACATGATAAAGAGATGGCAGAGGAATGAGAGCGGGAGTTGGACGGAGGACGACAGAGAATGATGATGACGGCGGATGTTCCTCGGACGTGTAGAGCACACGTAGATGTCCAGATCATGACTTCTACGAGATACCCCAGCAGGAGTTGGCAGGGACAGAGACAAGACCAAGCAGCCCCGTCAGCTAGGAGGGGGACTGTAAGCTAGCCAGTTAGCACCTGAGTTCCGAGCCCTTTTGCTGGCAAACGTCAGGGACATGGCTATCAGGGAACATGCCTATGAGGATGGGGGCTTCGCCATCGGTTCCTCCTTGGCCTCCTTGCCTTGCTTGCTCTCATTGATCTCACTCATCCGGATCACCCACTTCATCTTCTCCTCAGTCTCCTTGAGCTGTGTGAGAGCAGCATCGATCAGCGAATTCTGGGCACGAGCCTGATCCACGGTGTCCCGGAACTCTTTGTCCTTCACCTCCTTGTACTCGGCGAACAGGGCCAACACCCTCTCGAACTTCTCGTGCAGCCCATCGATCTCTCGGTCTTTTTGGTCACCAAGGACCATCAACCGCTCGGCGCACACGGACTGAGAGGCCTGCGCCTCGGACATGGCGCGCAGTCTGGCCCACAGCTCGTCCACCCGGCGCCCGAGGTCGGCCTTCTCCCGCCTCGTGGCATTGCTCAGGACCTCGTACCGATTTTCATAGTACTTGGCCTCCTCTTGCATACGAGCCAGTTCGCGATGGTGGTTCTGGCGTTCCACGCGCATCGCCTCGTTGGTCTCGTTTGCCACGATTTGGGCGTCGTGGCGCTTGGTGCGCTCCGTGTGCAACTCAGCGCGCAGGGCCTCGATCTTTCGCTCCTTGCGCTCGATGGACCTGGTGTTGGTCTCGTTGAGCTGCTCCATGGTGCGGAGGTGGTCGGCCATGTTTTGCAGTTGAATTTTGAGGGCCTCATTGTTTCGCTGAGACTCCTCCGCTCGGGATTGCCAGAGCGCGGAGTCCCGCTTGAGGCGAGCAACCTCCTCCTGCAGGTTGTGGATAACACGACCGGACTTGCCCGTCGCCGCTGCATGGCCGACCGCGGACCACTCCGCCGGTGCCTCGGTGCTGAGGGGTGGGCTCGCCATGGGTGCTTGCGAGGGCGAGCTCTGAGGGTCTATGTAGCGACGAGTAACGGTCAGGCCTCGAAAGATGGGAGATTATCCTTGAGATTATAACTCACCTTTGGGGCGGCCTACTCCAGAATCCTCTTCGAAAAGTGAATTGAACCGGTGCATGTTCAACTGAGTATCCATCGGCGCAAGGTTCACTTGCGGTGCGTCTTCTGGGATCGAGATCAGCGTGTCAGTACTGATCTTTCCGCTACTCGGAGAGCTTCCGAGAGGAGCCCGGCGGGTCGATCGCGCGGCCCACAGACGAGACATCTTGAAGCTGTCAAAGTATCGTGTTGACAGGTGCAGGGAGCGGTTAAAGATGATGAATGGGGTGCGGGAGTTGGACTGTCGCCGGCAAGGTCATGGTGATGGAGGAGGGACGAGGGGCGCATACCGTTTTCAAATTTCAGCAGGGCCAGGTGCGACGATGCGATCCTGTCCCGGAGTCTGACCATCGCCGAGTCAGCGCCTTAAACGGGAAGTCAATTCGACATCCCAGGAGGGGATCGTGGGCGCGCCGGAGGTCAGCGGATCGAGTTTGCGCAGGAGGCACAAGTGATAATGATTTTTGGTTTGGTCAATCTCTTGAGGAGCAGGCTGTTTCACGTAAATATCACGCTCAAAATCGACGAGAAGATCAATGGAGAGGAGGAATGAGGTTGGAGAAGAGAAAGTGGTGGAGCTGGTGGACGGAGGTGTGTCAGGCTCCCTTATCGATTAATATTTCCAGGCACGGATCGCGCTAACTCGGGGACTTACGCAATTAGGAAATAGATCGCCGCGGCCACAACAATGCTCACGAACTCATCGTGAACGTGTCATATTGACAGTCTTGATTTAGCTCCATGAGCAATGACATCAGTCGCGTCTGAGCAGGAGATACCGAAAAGAAGCAAAGATGAGAGTGATAAAGCTGCCTCGAATGCAATTCAATTACCTCCACAACGCCCAACCAAAGCCGCCCATCAATAATCAAGGGGGTATTGGATTATATACATCAGGTGACCCAGCCCAGTGTCGAAGCGAAACAGGTCAAAAAAAAAGAGCATGAAAGACGAAATGCTGTCTTGAAGAGACCGAATGGCAATAGAGCACCAAAGTCAACATCATCATATCAGGGCCAAGACATTCTACTGAACAAGATACACCAGCAGGCCTAGTGCACCCATGAAAAGCTGTGAGTAGGACTGCATAGATGAAGCACCGCCATTCTGAACGCCAGCGGTTGCAGAGGCCTTCTTGCCATGCTTCACATTGCTGGTATCAAAAGGTTCAGCAGCGGTGACGGAATTGGTCACAGTAGTGGAAGAGACCGGGCTGCTGTAGGGAGTGGCTCCAGCTGAAGAGCTGATCAAGGGCTTGCTAGTGGTGGCAGTGGCCTCGGTGGCAGATGTACCAGTGTTGCTGGTAGAGCTGCTGCTGCTGCCACTGCTGCTGCCACTGCTAGTCTGGGCAGAGTTGGTGTTTGTGTTTGTGTTTGTGTTGGTATTGGTGTTGGTAACAGTATTGGTCTGCGACGACTGCGAGGCTGACTCGGCCTTCACGGGAGGTCCGGCCTTGAGCAGAGCGGAGTAGTTGCGCTCGCCACCTTGGGTGATCTGGAAGGCATAGTCCTCTCCACTCTTCACATTGTCACCAGGGGTCCAGGTGAACTTGCCATCCGTGGCCTCAGCGGTGATGACCTCAACATCCTGCAGGTTGGTAGACGATCCTTTACGCAGGGTCAGAGTGACAGGCTAGATGCAGCCACCCGAGTCAGCGAGCCCACATATCCGAGCCTCAAAGAAACTAAGCATTTACCTGGTCTGGAGCACCACCTTCCCATGTCAAAGTGACAGGCTTGCCGGCCTGAATGTCCTTAGGCCAGGCCGTAAAGGCGAGAGGGTCATTGGCGTAGGCGACAGCAATGAGGGTAGCCGAGACAGCGAGGACGTTGGTGAAATGCATGGTGACTTGTAAAGAGAAATCCTCCAGTGAATTGATTCCAATTTGGATATTAAGGAGAGTAAAATGTTGAATCAGAAGGAGAACGGCGCAATGAACGTGTCGACGGCGGAGGTGGGATGCTGAGGGAAACTATACTGTCAGAAGGCCGGTGGCGCATCAACGATTCTTTATTCTGCTGAGAGGAAACCATTTATTTCTCCCAGCCCCGCAAATTGGGCCTGAATTCTCGTGTGTTGGTATTCTATTGTTGATGCTTTGGTGTGTCTTGGTCTGTGAGAGAATGTGGCATTCCGGCGCTGTCGATGGCTTCAAATTCTGCCCAATGAGGTATGCGCTTCGAGCATGCTTGGAGAACAGTGTCCAATAGGCGGTCAGAGGCTCTTATTAGGGGTTTTCACGAAGAAGATTGCTTCAAAAATACCCAAATGATGCTCGGAACCACCTGACAATGGAGTGTAAGCCAAGTTAGTCCCTAGGGTAAGCACTCACTATTTCGCTTACACCCTGACACTGAACCAGTACAACAGGCATTGAGCATAAAGCACCACAGAAAGAAAGGGTATACTGAAGTCAGCGAATGGCTCACCGGAACCTAAGGAATGCTATCCCTTCCCGAAGTGTTTACATGGATGCAAATCAAGATAGGCCCGGGGCTAGCATCGTCCACGCCTTGTGATCGCAAACTTGGAAAGAATTTTTACAAGCATTTCTCAGCACCACTCTGGCCACTTGAGTGTCATACCAAGGGGTGGTCAGTGTATACAAAATTGTGTTTACACTATTGCCGCTCATTCGATCATATAACCTGCAAGGGCGGCTGGCTACGTCGGTGGACATCAACAGTCTGAGAATCTCGTTTGAGGAGAATTCCACAGAACAAGCACAGAAAACAGACGAGTCGACGACGTGCCTACTGACACTGTCTATCATTTCTCATGATCTCCGGCATGCATCATCTGTGATCGCGTGACCGAGATCCCGAACGATCATCTAGCCTGCCGAAGATCACCCTGCCAAGCAACTATAGATCGGCTGAACTATAAACATCATCTACGCCGCGCTTTTGCCATAAAACTGGTTGGACATCTCCTCAAAGATACTACTAAGAGGCAATTTACTCCCCGTGAAATTGCTCATCACCTATGAATACAAAACACCATGCAATTGGTCTACCATTCACCCTGACTCCTCTATCCAGCAAGAGTGCCTATCTCCTCGACCCTATAGGGCCAACCCAGTTAGCATGGACCCTATTCCCACGAGCGGATCAAGAGGAAACAGTTTTGCTCGGAGTTTCCTCACAGCTGTATGAAACATTCTGAAACTCATCGCCGTATCATTTATGGACATGATTATGACAGTAGCATCGATGGAACCTCTACTCATTCCAACCTGATGAGTGCCATCGTCTTGGATATTTGATCATGGTATCCCCGGACTGCAGCTTCTATCAACACCCTAATGATGTTGAGGTCGGTGCCTATATCCCGCCAGTTACCTAGCCGGGCAGTCTTGATGACCGAGCGAACGACATCGTCATGCGCGCCGGCGAGGTCATTTGCACCCAAGACCAATGGACCCGCCTCAGGATGAGAGACTCACTCTCCCACAATCTTTTTCTCATCGCACCTCAATCGCAGTTCCAAGCTTCAAGTCATCCATCCAAGCTCTTCCCCATCTTGCATTTTGACCTCGAAGCTCGAGTCTGTACATATCAGCTTCTCGAAATGTCTCGCTCACCCTCTCCATCCGAGAGCGGAGTTTATTCAGTGAGCACGGATTCGCACCCTCTCCAGCTGGAGACCGATGAGATACCGTGGTCTTCATCTTCCTCCTCGAGTGGCGGCATCCCCGAGTTCAGCACTCGTGCCTTGCCCTTCGAACCGATAACCGACCAACAGATCGCCCTCGACTACCTCCACCAATTCATCCCAACCCTGCAGCCGGATCAGCCTCTGCAATCACCTTCTGATCCGGCCAGCCAAGGCCATCTGGAAGTCGCTCGCCGCGGCACCGCGGACATCATCGCCCGGTACCGCTTGATCATGGACGCCAACGAACGCCTGCGCAACCGCCGAGTCGCTCAAAGCTCGCACCACTGGATGTACATCTGGGCCCGGATATACGGCCGTCCCTACGCCGAGGCCGTCGACCGGCGACTGAGGCCCTTTGTCAACAGGATCACGCGTCAAATCCGGGTGTCCTTCGAGCACCTTGACCAGCTGTGCGAGGAGACCACCGCCATGGTGCTAGCGGCCAACTCTGGCCAGGCCATCGACGCGGCTTTCACCCGCTTCTTCAATGAGGCCCGCGACCTCGATGACGCCCGTCAACGCAGGATGAGCGTGATCCTGCAGCGGGCTCGGGCAAGAATGGCACGCCTGGTCCAAACCGGGCTGCCAGAGTGGCCAAGGTTTGTGGACGCCTTCTTCGCCCTGGACCTGGACGGAGGGTACTCGGTCGGCAGAGCGCCAGCGGACCTGGGGTTCCTGAGGCAAATGAACGCGTGGCCGGGCAGTCGCCTTGCGCCATGGGCGTCCATAGCGATCCTCCGGGACGTGTTGAGGCGTTGGCAAAGGCCGGGCTTGTGATTGGATCATGTAGATCCTGCCAGGTGCTGAGACAGTCCCATGAGGTGTAAGTAGGTTTATGCGTTACTTTCGGCGGTGTAAGAGATCTTATGCTGACTTTTCTGCCAGCAGTGATCGCTAGGTGAGCAGCCCTGGCTTTACTTTCGGCGCGACTCGGCGCTCGGGATGTCCAGAGTGGTCTTCTGGTGGCGCGGGGATTGGGAGGTAGCAGGCTGCAGGTGGAATGGTCCAAGGATCGTTCTGTGTGTGCATAGGGTCTATAGGCCGTGCATGAAATGACAGCAAAAGAAGCTTAATCTTCAGGGGATGGACGAAGAGGCTTGGTTGTGTGAAAAAAGTTTGCTTTTTAAACGCCGTAACATCTAGGTGTATATGCAAGAGTATCAAAAAAAGGGCTAACGTACATCAGACTGTCATGGCCTAGGCGGTGAGTAAAATCTACACAGTAAAAAGTTAGGACGAAAAGTCCCAAAGTCCACGCATGAATGACCCAGCCCCAGAGTCCACGCCGCCGTCTTCATCCAGTAAGCGGTCTGTGAAGATGCGCTTCGGGATTTGGTACTCGACCACTGGAACCTTCCGTAGTGGCTTTTCACCAGTGCCAAGCTCGCCTTGCACCATACCCTGATAGGTGTGGTCGAGGAAGTCTTCCAGGTTGTAAGCCTGTTTCGTGAATTGCTCAGAGATAATCCGGGCAATGGCCGCAACGTTGGGGTGGTAGTGGGACTGGAGGGTCTCAATTTCCCAGATACTGCTTTCAATGGCATTCGTGAGGGTGGGGTCGGTCTCATTCGGATCGAAGGGATCTTCAAAGCCTTCAGATTCAATCTCCGAAGCAAACTTCTTGTCGCGGATCTCACGATGCATCATGAATGTGCAAGTGGGGTGGCTCTTGAAGAGATTATACATGAATGGCACGATGACGACAATAGCTGAGGGAGGTGCATTGAGTGCGAGACGAGAGAGGCGCTTGATGAAGCTTGCCACGAGTGTAGCGGGAAGATGCGTCGAGGAGAGGAAAGTGTTGAGCAGGCGGAAGAAGCGTGATCGGTGCTTAGAGTGCAGCAGGTCGGCGTCGAGGAGCGAGTAGAGTTTAGCGTAGAATTGCGGGTAGTCCAAGTTCTTCTCTTGGATTAGGTAGAAAAGACCGGACAGGGCGAGGAGAGAGATGGCACCGCCTTCGTTGTACGAGTCCGTCAAGAAGTCCATCAAAAGTTCAGGGCGAGTGAACCAGGGCTCGATGGTGTGTACCATGATTCGCAGAAGGGTCTTCCGCTGCGCTTGCGAGAGGTTATTCCGGAGGATAGCTAGCCACGCATCCTGTGCTTGCCTCTTGTGACCATGGACAGTGCGAAGCCGCTTGTTATTCGGATCTGGCTTTGCGAAGAAGTTTTCAAAGTCGATTGGGTGATCGGAACCCGGGGCTTCGTCGCAGGCAGAGAGGAGGGAAATGAGGATCTCGATAATGTCGGCCTTTCGTCGGACAGAGGCATACTCGCTTTGAAAAATCAGTCACAGTCCAAGAATATGCAATCAGGTGGGAGACATACGCTATTTGTCCGAACGTTTGGAACCGGATATCTTCATATTCTTTGATGAACTTGGAGATAAACTCAGCCCGCACCTCCTCACCGTTCTGGGCCTCCACAAGTGCCTCAATGATCTCCTTGAACAAACCAGACCAGATAGTGCTGTCGGCTCCGGAGATGTGTGCAATGTATTCTTTCAGGAGGCGCATGCTCAGTGTAAGAGCAGTGACCTAATCAGTATCCAGGTTAGCGCGGACTGACCAAATGAATCGCCAGATGTCATTGCACTCACCTGAGAGGTAGTGTCGGCCTCACGAATGATCGACAGCAATGCGCGCTGATATTCCGAGCATCGCTCTTTCAACCAAGCCACCACAATCTTCTCATTCTCAGCATCGCGACTGCTCTCAGACAAGTTACCAGCCGCCATCAATCGACTGAAAACTCGGCACAGAGAAACAGCTACTGCTAGCTCAGGCTTCTTCGCCGACTGGTCCACATTGAGCATCGAAATCAGGGTCGCGATGTTGTTGTAGTATTTGCGCGACTCCGCAACTTGGTTCTCCAGCTCTTGAACTTTGGACAAGGTATCGGAAAAACCGTCTTCCTCGGCCACAGCTCGACGCTTGGACGAGGGAGCACCGGCATTTTTGGTGCTCTTGCGCTTTTTTGAGCTCGAGGCGTCCACGATCGCAGGCATCTTGGGCGAGTATCGCGTGAATTGCTGTCGTGATCCCGAATCTACTATCAACTTTTTTTTGGGGTTCCACCTTGGGGATTTTTTGGAGCTCGGGGCCCGGGTTTTTCCGCCGCACTACACCACTACACCACTTCCCCAAACGGCTAGCGTGTGCAAGCCCGTCCTAGCCGTCCCGACCTCAAGTCTCCTCTCCGAATCACCCACCCTATTCACAGGATCTTTCCATCCGCAACAATGGTCTCGCGTCTTGCTAAGAGCGCCATTGGTACGCAACCGATTGACCCTGTCTGTCTGTATGATCGAATCCAGGTAGCTGACTTGCTTCTCCCCTCCAGGCGCCGCCCGACTGCGGCCCTCCGTTACCGCCCGTGTCCCTGCCGTCACTGCCCTGACCTCGACCCGCGCAGCCTCCAGTGTGCCCGCTGAGGAGCCTGCTAAGAAGGCTCAGTCGATCCTCGATGCCGTTCCCGGTAACTCCCTGGTGTCCAAGACCGCCACCCTGTCCGCTGCCGCCGGTCTGTCCATTGCCGCCATCAGCAACGAGCTCTACGTGATGAACGAGGAGACCGTCGCCGCCTTCTGTCTGCTCTCCGTCTTCACTGCCGTTGCCAAGTACGGTGGTCCCGCCTACGGCGAGTGGGCCAAGGGCCAGGTCCAGAAGCACAAGGACATCCTGAACGCTGCCCGTGCCGACCACACCAACGCCGTCAAGCAGCGCATTGACAATGTCAAGGAGATGTCCGGTGTTGTCGAGGTCACCAAGCAGCTCTTCGCTGTTTCCAAGGTACGAATGCCGCGCGAACTTGGGTGAACGGAAGTATACTCCGGGTGATAAAGGGACTTGATCTGACCAGGTTCTGCGCTTTTATAGGAGACCGCCCAGCTCGAGGCTCAGGCCTACGAGCTCGAGCAGCGCACCGCTCTTGCCGCTGAGGCCAAGACTGTTCTCGACTCCTGGGTCCGCTACGAGGGCCAGGTTAAGCAGCGCCAGCAGCGTGAGCTTGCCGAGACCATCATTGGCAAGATCCAGAAGGAGCTCGAGAACCCCAAGGTTCTGCAGCAGATCCTCCAGCAGAGCGTTGCTGATGTTGAGCGTATGTGCCACCGGATTCACACTGTAGATTGATGAGTATATACTAACACTGTTTCAGGCATCATGGCGTCCAAGGCCTAAGTGGGTGGACTCTGGTGGCTCCCTCGGCAATTGCCAATGTGTACAAAACTATAGGGGTCATTTGCATCTGCTGAGTTAGAATTGCAATACCATTTCTTTATCGACTTGTCTTGATATCGTTGGAATGGTCGGCTGTCTTTCGTCCGAGTTGGCCTACATTCTGTCTGGTCTTCGTAGAGAAACTCGTAGGGCTATCGCCTTCGTTCCTTGTTACACAGACGAGCTATATTCAAGCTACGCCCTGCCAAAACCAAAAAAAAAAAACGGCCGTTGTCTGCTTGCTGGGCCTATTCTTAACAACCATTGGCCTGTTGAATGACAGTTTGTATTGTCATTTGGTTGTTCGCTTGCAGGATTCCTTATGTTGCTACTGTTGATTTTACGCAGGAGTCGAATCTCGGCCTCTGAGAGAACACTGGCCCCAATTCATTCAAATTTCCAGGTAAAGCCATTCACTACATGACTCGGATGACATGATAACCTAGAAATCTGCTTCTTGTAGATGTTTGGACCTGGAATTCCTCTGATATGCCTTGGGGTTATCCATCAGTCGGCCAGGCGCTAAAAACGCAGGGACCGACATCGTACGCCACATGTGGGACACGCATGTATGAGATCCATCGGGATTGCCAGAAGTACTTTCTATAAAGGCAGGATTCTACTTCCATATTTCATGTCTATACTAATATACACGTACCCTTGGCCCAATCTATTCAAAACTGTTGCCTCTTTAAGTGCTCAGGCTTCGTATTCCGTTTAGCCGCCGGGAGCGACCCAATCGAACCCAAGGAACCCCAACAGTCAAAGACACTCCGCACAGCCCCAAGCTCCTGGCCGATGTTTCTTATTTTGGATGCGGCTGGACTCTCTGCCTCCTGAGGAATCGTGCCTGGCTCGATAATTGACGAATTTCTCTGTCCCCAGACTACTTGACCCTCTATTCAAAGTTTCTGCAGACTTGATCCACTTGCGACTGCATCTCCACGCCCTCCGCATCCCGCATCGCATCCCGCATCGCATATCGCATATCGCATATCGCAGATCACAATCTCACAATCCGCGGATCGACAATACCACATCGAGATGCCCTCACTACGAAACATCTTACACAAACGGGAGGACCTCACTGAGAAGTCTTCCCCATCAACAATCACTCCCCAGAACCCTCCATCATCCCCGCCACACCCCGAGATCACCTTCTTGCGCTCCGACACCTTCGGCCAAGAAGTCATCACCCCTCCAGCGCACCCCGACAGTGACAACGAACACCCTCGCGCCGCGATCGCAAACTCAGAAACCCCATCTCCTGGCCTCACCCCCTCCAGTTCCCGCCGCAGCTTCCAATTCTTCCAGCGCTCCAACTCCTCTCGCTCCCTTCATAGCCCCTCTCCTCCCCGCCCCCGCGGCGAGCGTCGCCTGTCGAATCTGCTCCACCGCCGCAGCCGCAGCAACTCACAGGAGTCATCGGCGAATATCCCCGAAGGTCTGCCACAGATTGAGGACGAGCAGGGTGTGGATCAGCAGGAGCGCGAGGCGCAATGGGAGAAGCGCGCGACGGTGCTGGTGCAGCAGAATCCGCACTTTGGGCAGTCGTTCTCGTCCCCGCCGCAGTCGGAGGGGGATTTGACGTTGTCGGTTGGTCGACAGGGAACATTGAGGAGTTCTAGTCAGGGTCCTACTCTGGATCAGCAGGATGATGTGAGTTGGAATAATGGAGAGGAGGACTACTGAGGGTGCTGCGAAAGTACTGACCATGGCTCGGTAGATCAATATCCAAGAGGCTATCAGGCTGCATGAGGAAGGAGGTGAGTACAAAGCTTTATTATGAAGGCGTGGGCGTCTTGCTAATAGCAAGCTTGTCCAGACTTGGAGAGGTCCACCATGATGTTCGGCCAACTAGCCGACCCCAACGGGCATAACAACCCGCTTAGCCAGGTCCTCTACGGCTTAGCTCTGAGGTAAGATGAGCCCTCAGCTGTGGTACCGTTGATTTGTATACTCATTCTCCCTCTGTTCAGACACGGCTGGGGCTGCACGAAAGACGAGGCGCGCGCGGTAGAGTACCTCTCGGCAGCGGCGACAAACTCGGCCGCTGTAGAGTCGGAGGCTCTCCGCGCAGGCATGAAAAAGGGCGGCAGTGCCAAAGGCGAGCTGGTCCTCGCCATTTTTGAGCTTGCAAATTGCTTCCGCATGGGCTGGGGTGTGAAAAAAGATCCCGCTGCCGCGAGGCAATATTACGAGACTGCGGCGAACCTGGGTGATGCCGACGCCATGGACCAGGTTGCGTGGTGTTACCTGGAGGGTTTCGGTGGGAAGAAGGATAAGGTGAGGATATAAACTCCGACGAGATGATTGTTTCATATGAACTAGCGCTAATCTCTGGACGACTTTAGTTCAAAGCAGCCAAATACTATCGCCTTGCCGAGGAGAAAAATGGGAGTCCTACCGTTGGGAACTCTTGGTATGTTTCTTCCCCTTATCTATGGAAGTATCACTTGCTAATATCTTCGTAGGATTTGGAAAGAAAAGTACAATCCTAAATGAGAGCCTATGTGATGAATGGGCTCCCTCATGTGGATCCCAGGAGTTTTAGGGGACTCCTTTTTGCTCCTATACCATGTCCCCGTTGACGAATTTCTTACACATTGGACATAATTGCATGAAGTTGACGACATTATATGTAATGGCTGCAGTCGATTGATACACGAATATATGAATGTTTATGGATGCTCTGGTGCCTCCTTACTGAGTCCTTCTGGAATTTACGGGGTCGTGCAACCCCTGAACAACGACGGTCCTTTCTAAATTGCCCAAAAGCATCTACCTACCGTATATTTCCCCCGCATTCCACCATATATCATGTTTCCGATTCTGAGTTTGTTAGTCCAATTGCTTCTTAGTTCTTACGCGATCGGCTAATCATCGGCTTCGCGGGTTCGGCACAGCCTCTATCACTCCTCACTGAATGGGTGAGGATAGTGGTGAGGATCATCTCGCTTCCCATGTCCCTCCCCACAGTCAATTCCCCGCATTTTCTCCGCGCATGTCGATGGGCACACCCCCCAGACAACGGAGATATGAACTTCACGGTCCTTCTTCTGCACTTCGCGATGTGAAACATTGCTAACTTTCGGGTTGCGGGGGATATCCGACTTTCGGGGAAGGGCGGGCCTAGAGCGGACCGTACAAAAGCTTATATACCCCATGGCCCAGTGGCCCACGGTATACCGGTTGATCAACCATCGGGCAGTGTTTCTCATCCTGAGCATTCCCAGTGGCCTTGGAAGCCGGCATCATGATGCCCGTCAAGGGTTCATCAATCCCTGTGCGGGATCTCGCCTCGGTACTGACTCGAACCATCATGCCGCAAGCGCTGTCCCAAGGCTAACAATCTACCTCCCAGATTCTCCCCGTCGGCGGGAGGCCATGGTGGCGAACATCCCACCTGGTAATCCTCAATGCATACATCTTCAGCTTGATTCTCTTTTCATCCACGAGTGGCTACGACATTTCCCTCATGAACGGCCTGCAATCCCTCGGTCAATGGCAGCGGTTCATGAATAGCCCAACGGGTGCCTGGCTCGGCTTTATCAATGCGCTACAATCCATCGGCGGCTTGGTATTCCAGCCCATCAGCGCGTGGTCGGCCAACCGCTTCGGCCGCAAGCGCACCATCCTTATCGGATATCTCTGGCTCGTGCTCGGCGTCGGTCTTCAGGCCGGCGCGCCAGATCTAAAATGGTTCATCGCATCGCGGTTTTTCATCGGAGTTGCGAGTACCTGGTTTCAAGCCTCGGTGATTCTAGTCACGGAGATTGCGTATCCGTCTCATCGCTCGTTTGTGACGGCGGCGTATATGTGCCTCTTCTACGCGGGCTCGTTGCTATCCGCGTGGATCGCGTTCGGAACCAGGAATCTGAATAGTGATTGGGCGTGGCGCATTCCGTCGCTGATGCAGATTGCTCTTCCACTGCTAGCGTTGCCGGGGACGCTGTTGATTCCCGAGTCGCC
Source organism: Penicillium simplicissimum (assembly GCA_024706585.1). NCBI lineage: Eukaryota > Fungi > Ascomycota > Eurotiomycetes > Eurotiales > Aspergillaceae > Penicillium > Penicillium simplicissimum. The sequence goes on from JAMZTW010000078.1 coordinate 520,080, forward strand.
CCGTTGGCTGATCTGTCAGAAGAGATCGGAGGAGGCGAGGAGTGTTCTAGTTCGGTATCATGCTGGTGGAGACCGGAACTCGGAACTGGTTGCTTTTGAGATGGCGGAGATCACGGAGTCTATCAGGTTGGAGCAGAGCGTGCAGCGACAGTCGCGCTGGATAGACTGCGTGCGCACCACGGGCAACCGATATCGACTTTTCCTAAGTGTATCGCTGGGGTTCTTCGCGCAATGGAATGGATGGTGAGGTCTACCTGCAAAAACTGCGAGCAAGAAGTGTATGCTAACGCCATTCCCAGCGGCGTTGTGTCGTACTATCTCACCCTAATCCTCAAAACAATCGGCATCACCTCTGTAACAGAACAAACCCTCATCAACGGCTTCCTCCAACTCTGGAACCTAATGATGAGCATCGTCGGCGCCTGCCTAGTCGATCGCGCAGGCCGCCGCAAACTTTTCCTCACATCCACCCTCATCATGCTAACAAGCTACATCTTCATCACCGCGCTATCAGGCAGCTTCAGCACGACCGGTACAGCCGCCATCGGCACAGTTGTCATCCCCTTCCTATTCATCTACTTTGCCGGCTACGACATCGCCTTTACGCCTCTCTTGCTCGCATACCCGGCTGAGATATGGACGTTTTCCCTGCGGGCTAAGGGAGTTGCTATCTCGATGGTGGCGAATTATGTGGCGCTGATATTTAATCAGCTTATAAATCCTATTGCGCTTGAGGCTATTGCGTGGAAGTATTATATTGTGTTTTTGGTGATATTGATTGTCATTTTGGGGACTGTTTATTTTTGTTATCCTGAGACTAATGGGTACTCCTTGGAAGAGATTGCGGTTATTTTTGACGGGGAGCAGGGTAGGGTTACTGATTTTGTGACTGTGGAGGAGAGACTGAAAGACGCGGGGACTGAGAAGAGTGAACATGCTGAAGAGATTGTATTATAGAAGCAGTCACAATAGGGCAGTGGGGCAAAGGAGGTCCTTGTTGTGAGGCCACTTTGCATGCGATGACTGCCTATGAATTTTTCAACGTCAGCGAAGTATGATATGATCTCTCATATGATCACAGAAATTTTGAGGAATTTCTCTTTTCTCCTCTTAACCGTGGCACTGTTGCAGTGGGAAGGCCTACCTTAAGTAGCGCTTCCATGGGAGTAGAGAAGCAATCCTGCAGATATGCGCCAACCTATGCTTCTGCGGGAGGTCTTTCTGCTTGTCTAGCAAACCGTCACTCAGAATGATTCGGGCATAATCACGTAGAGCATCCTTTTCTTGATTTAAGATGATTTGGAAGCTTTATCGTGCTGCCAAGATGATAGAATCCCACTATACTGCAGCCCTGTCCATGAGGTTCTCAACCCCTCGCTGTCTAGAATGTCTCATCCATATCACCCGAACGACTCAGAATCAAGGAATTCCCAGAAGCGACATGACTCAGGCAAGTCAATAGCAATATTGATCATCGTGGCGAAGTGTTCGAGAAACGCATCGACCGCTTTGCCCCTTCCAGCCCCGTCGGCCTGTCTAAGTTCTTTCCACCAACGCCTCGCAAAGCCACAAACATAACCCTTTTCACGATATCCTCAAACCAAAGCAACGCCCGAGTCATGCTTTATGTAGGGCCTACCTCCATCACACCTCTTAGCTCGAACGCCCCGTATCGTACAATAAAGTCTCTTCGACCCAAAATTTCGTCGCCACTCTCGTCCGCAGCAGGGCAATGACTTGGCACTGGTGCACCGACCTCTGGCTGGGTCTATAGGATACAATATCCAGGACGAAAATGGACAAAAGTAGGTCTGAATACGAGAAGTGAGCGAGGCAGATGTTGGCGCTATGGCAAACAGTGGTGATCGTCGCGCAATGAATGTGGGTGAAAGGGTATAAGTATTGAGGTGTGGGGGTTGGAAATAAAGAAGGATAGATACCGAGTAATTACCAACTCAGTGAATAGCAAACTACTGATTTGGACTTGATTCCTCTTCCGTGGCAACGGAGTAGCTATACACCCCGTCGGAAAGCATGAGGATTCCAACAGCAAGACACACGCTTCTCGGCGCTCCTGCACTATCGAGCATTCTCTGGAGCAGTGGGATATATCTATGACCAAATACGTCCTACGCCAACCGCATCGACATAACCAATTCCAACGCGGTCAGATTAACTAGTTAGTTAAAGGCTGTAGTTATAGGCTAGGTACCCGCACTGGAAGGTCTGGGCACCCCCCTTCAAAACTAATTTGTTTTAACCTATTCTACATGTCTACCTTACAACTATTTTCGATGTCTGTTATCAAATCGGATGAAAATATCAAAAAATCCCGCCCGAAATCTCTGATATTAACAGATTCGACCTACTTTGAGCTAGTACTTCCTCGTTCGCCTAGTATTCCTTTCGCGATGTCCGCCCCCCACCCTTGACAGCCCCGGAGCTATTTAGTCAAGTACAAAACGACACGCTTCCAGCTAGAAAAGCATGGAACGGCTGCAAAATACCTCTCCAAGACTCTCTAGCTACGACGAAACTCGTAGCAACCAAATCGGTTCCCTTCAGGATCACGGAAATTCATAAACCACCCATGAGAACTCTCAGTTGTCTTGCCGAGACAGGTACTACCACCGAGTTCGTGAATTCTCTTCTCAATCTGATATAATCAGCTTGCCAATCTTCTGAAAAATGTATTTTCTGGACTATTTAGGCACCAGGACTTACCATATCAAGGGAGTTGACCGAGTAGTACACGGTCATCCCCCTGCCCATACTCTGCTCTGGTGGAGCGCAACCCTCCGGCATCTGGACTATGCCTCCCGCGAATCCTAGACGGAAACCCTATTCAGTGATTTGGATGGGCTGTGCATCACTGTTGGCTTACCCTTCGGTTCAGCGAAACTATAATGCTGCACTTTGCTTTGGCCTTCAGCCGACTGAGCTGGTCTCCATTCCCAGGACGGAAAGATGGCACCATAAAATGCCTTTCCCAGAGAAAATAGTCAGTGCGGTCCACCTTGCTACCACCACAGACAAAAACCATCAGAGTCGCCGTATGACCGCAAACCAACCTTTAGTCCTTCGGTGTCCCGTGCAGGGATTTCCACCCAACATGGGGAGCCTTCTTGGGGAGGCACCCATTCCTGCTGGGCCTTAGCTGCGTTTGTGGTTTCGGTAGACATTGCAGGTTGTTAGAGCCAGAAAAAGTTGAGCGCCAGGTAAAAGGTTCGGACAGGGAGATGAGTTGAGGAGCAAAGTAAATCTATTCCCTCTTATACTGCCCACAGGAACCAGTGAGAGTCTTAAAAGCATGGTACGTGTACGTCATCGAACCATTATCATGGAGAGCAGGCGGCCTAGACTTCAAGTAGAGTCCCCAGTAGGGACCCAGATCGATGCAGCCACTTCGTATATATATCATGAATTCATGAATATTGGATTAAGGAGAGTTCCACAGCGAATGAGCGCCAACTGACGCCAACAGAGCGCGCCGTGATTTGAGTTCGGATACGAGGAATTTCCCGACAACGCGTCTCGACCGCGTCACACTGATGCGAATTTCCTTTTTCGTCGTTACACGTGATATAAACCTAGCCTGCTGACTGGCCCTTACCTATGAATCATCCTTTTCTTTAAATCTAACTAGTTAGAGCTATTTTCTTTCAAGACGCGTGAGGCAGGCAAGGCTTAGGGTAGGGTACGCGAGAATATTTGGCCTGATATTGGCAGTGTATGATAGTCCTAGGATCGAGCCAGCCCCATACCTAGATGGAGAATTGAAGACAAATGGGGACTTCCAATTCTTTAAGGTTTATCGATTAGCCGGCACAACAAAGCCTACATTGTGAAGGAAAGAAGTGGACGGTACAATGTAGAGATGGTGAGAGGCTCCGATTTAACACAAATTGAAAGCACTGACAAATTGGGTCGACCAACTGGAAGTTCGAAGAGCGAGACGAAGTCAATGTAGCTACATGAGTGATAGGTTTACCGTCCTAGATTGCAACGTTACCTAGGCTCCTTACCTGGCGTGTGAACAATCTGGTCTTGTTTCCTGGCTGAGAGTTGTTTTCGATAGGTTTTATTTCCTGTTGGTTGTGTTGTGATTAATTATTGGGGTTCCAGGATATTATCTTGCGTAGCTGAGGGGGTACCAAATCCAGGGGGGTTGACTTTTACCTCATAAGGCTCTCTCACGGTCTCTACTTCCTCCAGCTTCCAATGCACTCAGGTCCCGAGTATCATGTCCCTCCAGGGGCGCTCTATATATACACAGTTCTATATACACACAGCTCTATATACACACATGAGAAGTAATATCTGCCAGGTACCCCAACATCCAAATCAATAAGAAACAAAATAAACCAAATTTGTCCAAGGCCAAGGTATTACGCACGGGGGATCAAATGGCAGATATCGAAGCATGATCCAAAGATGACCTCCAGACACGACAGCGATGGTCTCTCGAGACCCCCCCCCTTCTTCATAAGAACCACCAAACCCCAACCAAGCAGTTCATGCCCACTTCCCCAAAAGCGCCATAATCCCCGCCCCCGCAAACAAAGAAACCAACATAAAACCCAACCGCCTGTCATCCCGCGTGCGATGCGGATCAAACAAGAAATCCTGGGCAATCAATTCCACCAGCCCCGTATAAATCAAAATCCCCGCCGAACCGGCATCAAGCACCCCCAAAACCACATTCGCCGTGTATGAGCCGGGGTTATACATCGTCCGCACGCCCAGCCCCGCCGCAATCGCAATCGGCGTCGTGAGCCCGTACGCCCCGCACAATACCCAGGGCAGCCAGCTTCCCCGACGGAAGGGGATAGAAGACATGCGGGCGCCGATACCGAGGCCTTCGAAGGATTGATGGAAGATTAGGACCGAGTAGAGGGTTGCGAATTCGGGGCCTGTTACGCCGAGGTTTAGGCCTATTATGACGGAGTGGAAGATTATGCCGGATTCGAGGATGAGGAAGGCGGCTATTTGGCGGCGGAAGGAGTAGTCGAGTTGGCCGCTATCTAGGGACTGAGATTCGGGTTCGCGCGTCTCCTTAGGGTGTTTGTGTTTGGTATCAGGTACGGATGAAGTCGAGTGTGTATGCGAGGTAGAGTTCGAGTTTGAGTGGTGTAAAGCTTGATGATTCTCGTGCTGGGCCTGGTTTACTTCGATACCAGTCGCTATAAGCGGTTCGGGGTCATCGCGATATAGACCGTATTTCTTCTCGACGTAGCGCTCTGCGCCAAAGTCAAGCAGGAATACTACCATAAGCGAGGTAAGCACGATAGCCGGGCACCAGGAGTAATCGGCCCAGTGGCCTGTCATCCCGACGCAGGAAGCCGGGCCGATTTCGTCATAGGCCGGGTCGAGGAGGTGAACAAAGGCTGTTGCGATGATAACACCGGCGCTAAAGTATTTGGCGAAGAGAAAGACGTAGAGGGGGATGCGGAGGCGCGGGGCTTGTTTGGCGAGGACGGGGAAGAATGTTGCGGCAGAGGAGATGATGAGAATAACGAAGATGGAAGAGATGCGTGCGCCTAGGCGGCCGTCGTAGTCGTTGCCTTGGCTGTTGAGGTAGCAGGTTATTTGGGCAGCGTCGACAGTGTCGGGATCGACATTGTGCGGGTCAAAGTCGGACATGGTTTTTGCTTAATGGTGGCTGTTCTTGTTCGTTTTCAGATTTGATGAAGCCCTAATTTGATATTGAGGCACAGGCTGACAGCCAGGAACAGGTAGTCCAAAAAAAACAAGAGACCGGAGGAGACCGAGAAATGACTGAGAAGGAAAAGCCAGCAGGAACGGATTTCAAGGTCCATTTTATAAACCTGCTGGATGGACGAGATGCGCTTGGAACTGCCGTGTCGTCCTGAGGACCTTGGACCTTGGGAGGTCAGTTTCTAGCCGAACCAGTCCCCACACCCCGGCCGCCATCGCGTGGTCGAGTCGCAACAGAGCCTGCATGAGTGTTTAAAATGGTTCAATCGATATTAGCTCGCTCGATGAGAAAATTGTTCAATCCTGTGGGTTGGCCTTTCCATGTCATTGCCAGCATTGTGAAGCACTATCTTGTCAACTGCCAGCCGCAATCACCACAGTGATATAAAGATCAGCACCCATACCGACTCGACTTGGCAAGCCAGTCATTCAATCTTGGGAAAAGCTTAAAAGGCTTGGAAGTCACCTCGAGCATGGGCCTGAGATTTGACAGTTGATCTGATGCTCGGCAAAGTCATTGGATGTCGCCATTGGACTGACTTAACCCCCAAGGTCCCCGGTCAGGATTACACGTGGAGACAGCACTACCACGGTGAATTAGTTCCAAGTAATTAGAATAACCATATAAAGAGGGTAGTTCAGATGGGAGAGAATTGGTGATGTCGATGGAGAGGGACAACTGCTCACAAGGTCGAGATCGGTCATTGTTGATCGTGCTGTACTTCTGGTCCTGGCTAGGAGGATATCGATCGAGTGAATCTTAAGCAGGACAACACGGCCATCCGGTCGAATCCACGGTTAAAACGCACGAGCCTATTGGAACAAACGAAGTCAGCTTTCCAAGTTGTACCAATCGCAGACCTTGTCTGGGTATACCCAGCATCCCAGGGAAGGGTGATATCGTAATGGGTAAAAGGACGAGGCGGCGCGACCCACAACTGGAGGGATCCGATGGAGTGCCAGACGAGGAAAAAGAGTGCGATTGTTTAAAAAGAGCACCAGAAATAATTGATCACCATCAGACATCAATTCACGGGTCAAGATGAACTTCATCAAAGCGGAGAAATCTATCACGGTGTGAACCATCGCCATAGTCACCCCCAGTCATAGTCATAGGCACGAATCATGAATACCTCTCGCATAAAGCAACAACAGTTGTGAGTATCATAGCAGTTCCATGTCATATCGTATCTTCATAAGATTCGTCCAGGGCGTCGCCGCCGGTTCCACATCGGGGTGTAGTCAACAAGAACGCTGCGCGCAGAAATGGCTGAAACAGGCAAAGAGGAAATTGACCGAACCACAAGCTAGGGACAAGGCCATCAATCTTGGTAGTAAAGTCCACGCCACATCCAGGACCAGGCCTATCGATGGTCTTGGCTTGTACCAACAGCGGACGGATTCAGCCAAGGAAAGGGTAGAAATTGAGAGAAGAGAAGAGGAAGCACATATTCCATCCCAGAAGAGTTCCAATCCACCCCAACCCGAAGAAGCAAGAAGAAGGAACGGAGTCAGACACATCAAAAAAGACAATACAGTCATATCAAAAGCAGCGAGTTTTCATAAATTCGTAACACATGATCATAACCACATCCAACCAGGTAAAATCTGTCTGTACACAGTGGTGCATCCCAAACATCCAAGCCAGCATCACGCCCCCGATTTCACATTTCGTTTCGCATATATCCAATGCCACCGCCAAACCAGGGTTTCCAGATGATATGTCATTGCAAAGTCCCAAAATCAAACAGACCGCTCCCTACCACGCTAAAAGACGATTCGAGCAACGCTGGAAAATAAACAAAAACAGAGAACAAGGAGATGGTAAAACAGACGTGGTCGATGAATCGAAGGCAGGCGCAAAAAGGGATCGCTAATCGCTAAAACACAGGGCGTTGAAATAAATCAAAAACAAGAGTACAAAGGAAAGGGGTAGAGGTTCGTCAGGGCGCTGGTTCTATCGGGATTGCACCAGCGGAACTGAGAACCATCGCTGGTTCCTGTCGTAAGAAAGCCCGGCAAGGTCGGACTAGCGGTAAGAGTGCAGAGCGGGAGGTAGGGATGTCCAAGTGAAGGCAGACGAAGAATCCTCAGTCCGAGACCTATTGCTAGCAATGCCAAATCATGCAGAGACGGAGATACTCAGACTTTCAGTCGACCACTGCTTGCTTGTCTCAACACTAAAAAGTCATCATCTCTTCTTTCACAGGACTGCCACCATACTCCTGCACCATGCGGCGGAAATCACGAATCACCTTCTCCGGGACCCGCTCCCACATCAAGCTGCGCGAGTACACATCCTCGCCGGCATGAACGCGATGCTGCGCCGCATTATTCCGCATCGCCGCCAGCGCAGCCTGCAGATTCGATGGCTGCGCCTTGAACGGGGCGCCGTCATCCTCAAAGGTGGTCAGGCTGTTATACTGGTCCGCGTTTAGCGCGAAGACCTGCGCGCGCTCCTGTTCCTCGCTGGGCATGACAAGGGTATCGTGCAGTTCGTCCAGCGTGGAGGGACGCGCATGCGAGGAGGCCATCTGGGTCATGTCCATGGTAATGGAGGGCTGGGGCGCGGACCCGGAGACTGCAACGGCGGAGGGGTGGGTGAGATCGGGTGGGGAGGAGGCGAGGACTGCTTTGAGGACGTTGGCGGACTCGGCGCGGTACTCTTCGGAGAGTTGGGGCAGCGAGTGGCCGGCGTGGTTGGTGTTGGCGTTGGAGGCGATGAAGGCACCGAAGAGCAGGCACATGTAGAAGGCGTTCCAGCTGAAGGGGTAGTCTGTCGTAGCGGGCTTGTCCGCTGGGCGATCGGGCTGCGACTGGGACTGGGACTGCGGTTGCGTGTGGACGTGCGCATGGCCGTGGGAAGCAGAGACAGTATCCTGCATGGGAAGACCATTTGACATGCCAAACTCATCCCAAGGCGTGGTGTCCATGGACAAGTTTTCGAAGCCGCCAAAGTCGGACGTCTGGACGTGGGCTTGGGCTTGATCGGCCATGGTGGTTTTGCCGCCACGCTCGAGCTTCTCGACCGTCTCGAGCAAGATGTTGTTCTTCTTGCGCAGTTCGGCAGTCTCGAGCGTGTGCACGCGGATCATCTCGTCTTTCTCCATGTGCATGTTCTCCAGATAGGCGGTGATTTGCTGTTGCTGGGCGATCCACTCGTTCTTCTCGCGCATCAACTCGGCTTCCCGCTTCTGCAGGGCGGAGACTATATCCTCGAGTTGACTGATGGTGTGGGTATAGTGTTTCTTCTCTTCTTCGAGTTTCTCCGTGTGCAACTTTTTGCGTTGGCGCGAGTCGAGACTGGTTCCAAGGCAGTCAGTACATGAAACAAGACTCTGTCGGAGTCTCTCACGGTCCACTTACGCTGCTTGCCGATTCCTCAACAACCGCTTCTGCTGCTTCAACTCCTTCACCTCCTCCTCATTGGTCGACTGGCTAATCAACTGGTCGATATTACTCAGTGTCCGCTCGGCCGGAATCTCAAAACGAGCATTCTTCTTGCGGATCCCATCCCGCCGCAACGTCAACGGCGACCCATTCTGATACGCACGCGCCTTCGCCGCAGCGGCAGCATCCGCCAGGTCCATCGGCGCCGGCATCCAGCCCTGACTCGACTGCGGGGACATAGCGACCCCGCTCGTGTCTGGTGGCGCGGCAAAGTTCACCGCACCACGATACGACACCGCACCCATGGGGATCGCACCGACGGGCCCAACGGCGCCCCCAGAAAAGGGCCCCGAGGCGGGATGCTCGGCCTCGGAGGGGTACTGGTCGTACGCGGTGGGGGTGCATGAGCCGGAGGCGGTGCGGGAGAGCGACCATGATGCCTGGGGCGGCGCGAAGGGCTGCGGCCCGTCGACGGGCATGAACTGGGCGCCTGTTGAGTCGAGGACGGAGTGGGGGAGATGGGAGGGTCGCGACTGGGAGTGCGCCTGGTCGGCACTGGCGTGGGAGTAGTTGGACCAGACGGAGTTGCGATGTGAGAAGGCGGCTGTGTCTGTGTCGTAGGAGGGGCGGCGGGGGTCGGAGAGGCCCGGGGGTGTCGAGTCGAGGATTTTATCGTCGAGGACGCTCATCTCGTCTTCTTCTGAGGGAGGCACGTCTAGCGTTGAGGGGGACTGTTGGTAGAAGTCGTACTGGGCGTATCGTGCCATTGTGAACAGGCGGTGTGTAGGAGTAGTAGATGGGGAAGAAGATGAGAAGCGGGGCCGGGAGAATATCGAAGGAATGGACAAAGAGGAATAAAAGAAGTGCAAAGGAAGAAAGCGAAGATGAAGAGGAGAATAGTCGATGAACAGAGAATCGATAGAAGGGAGGAAAAGAGGATCAAAAAGAGGATCTCGATGTGCCGACCGAGAAGAGGGGGGCCAAGATCGGAGTGTATAGAAAATTGGGAGGGGGAAGGGGGAGATCGATAGTTTACTGTACAGGGCGGATGCGTACAGTGATGGATGAGTTTTGTCGGAAGGTAATCAGGGTATGGTATATACCCGCGTTACTCGCTCGCAGAAGAGTGGTCGTTGTAGTTTAGACAAGAATGATAATGTCAGAGATCATCCAGTTCCCGAGCACGATCGACTCGGGGAGACGCAAGCTAATTGTAGCAGGCGCATACTCATGCTGAATCCCGCAGAGTTGCTCCGTCACAGGTACCTGCTTCCCACGGCTTGACAATGACTCTGAATGCTCCTCTTCTTGACTGTGAAGGTCCGTCCAAGTCCCCGCTCCATCCAGCGGTCTGCGCGGGAATGGGCGACAGCCCCCCGGGCAGACTGCGTGGCCTCGATTGGCTGCTCTGCCCCTCTTGGGCAGACGTGCATCTCTTTTGAATCGGGAGGGATTTTGGTTTTATTTTGATTTTGTTTTTTGATGTGGAGTTTGTTTTGGGAGATTCCCAGATCCGGCGCGAAACTGTGAGCTTCTGATGGGAGCCCAACGTGATGGGAGATCTGATAGGGGGACTCTATTGCAGTGGCTACATAGTTTGGAAACTATGTGATGTCCCCAAGAGTCGATCTACATAGTAACTTAACATATTTCCTGACAAATAATTCACCTGCTTGCTTCTGTGTCCATAGTTAACTAACTTAGGGCTCTCACCTGGGGATTACCTAACCGGGACAGACCCCTCGGCTTATCGATAAACGAGAGCCTATCGATCGGAATTCTGTGCGGCCCGCTGAGACAGCTGAGCAGTCCGTGCTTCCTGTCATGCTGCCATGGTGTTACTCTCTGATCTTCTACAGAGTACATCTAGAGTACATCCTGCAGCACTCTAGTATATTTCCCATATGACGATATACTGTATCACCATTCACTGGTTCAGATGGAGCCAAACGGGTCCGGCCCGAGGGTGATCCACCCCAGTAGGAGTGTGCTTCTCCCATGGTTCCAACTTCCAGCTTCCAACTCCAGTCCCGCCCTGCAGAGTGCAGAGTGCAGACGGGACTTACCTAAACACCCAGGACCCAGCCTGCGATGCACGGATGTTCTACAAGTGATCACTCGTCCCTGCCGGATGACGGCCCTTCAGACTCTCAGTACTGAGTACAGTGTCAGACTGTCAGTCCCCCCCAGGCTGAAGTCTAGCCAGACTCGCCTATTTCCCCCTCCTCCTGGCCAAAGGCCCTGGTGACATTCTCATTCTCCCCCCTCGGGCTCATGCTCATACAGACTGCCCTCTCAATTGTCAGAAACCTCACAGGACAACCGATGATGCCATCGTGATTCAAAGCGTGATTACCACTCATTCTGATGCTCTAGTCTGCCTTGGGCTCACTTGCCGAGAAATCCAAGAACCCTCTCCCATTTTACGAGTAGTACCTGAACAACCAAACCCTCCCCAGCCCGATCCCCATCCCTCCTCCGTAGTAAAACAGAACCACCCAAATTACCAAAACAGGCAACCCATACACTTCCTTCCTCCCCATACTCCATAGGTCCCTCAAACTGTTCCAGAATCTCAACGCAAATCCCCGCCCCAAGTGCAGCAACGCGGCCCCTACCTGTTCTTCATCCCAGCCTCCTGAGTCCTGACTAAACCCCCCCCCAAGCCCAACCCACGCTCAGACAATCGACAATCATCCCACCATCCGTCCACACTCTATACATAGCCACACCAACAGGATTCCAGCAACCCATCTCGACCCGCTGATAGGCCCGCCCCGCTAGACCCCGTCACCCGTCATGGCCGACTCGCGAATCGCGAGGGACGAATCGCCCAGACCCGGTCCGGGCAGATGGCGGTGAAAGGCGCTCTGATTGTCCAATCGAGAGTTATTCCGGTGTCGGGGGTTCCGAGCTAGAGTTGTTAACTGTCTGAGCAGTAAGAGCCAGTAGTTCGGTAGGTAACTAAGTACTATGGCCCAGGGTGTTGGGGCTAGGAGCCCGTCGTCTTGTGCGTCTTGGGAGGTAATGTCATGCGCCATGGGGCTGTGTACCTACAGTATTGTACATATAGGGAGACTGTGCGTACTGCATAGATAGAATGGTACGGAGCAATGAGGTTCAGCTTTGCGTACTTTGGCTGTTGGGCTTCATGAAAGAAGCTGGAGGGTCGACTGGTAGATCGAGTACGAGGACCCTTTTCTCATGTTTCGACGTGAGCAGGGCAGTCTGTGATGTCGGATGATGGTGGTTTGCTCGGTGACTGGCTAGTTCGCTATAGGCCTGGATCTTCGATCTCGAATCAAGGGTTTCTTCTTTGCCTTTTTCATTCTGGGTTGGGCCGCTGGACATGAAATCATGGCAATATCTGAAATACCGGGCATCTACAGACTCTATAGAACTCTTTTCGATAATCTCGATGGACAAAACTAGGAATCCTGACAGTCTCCTAGAGCATCTCCTTCTCAAAGCACTCTGTAACAGAATGACTCACCCACCAAAGAACCCACGATCTACAATCCATTCCCAAACCACCCCACGTAGTCCCACCAAATCCCCACCTTCCGACTTTCAAACAAGCCATCAAACCCGGTCCTACCACTGGATTGTCCCAGTCCATCTTACCCTGCCTACCAGTAACATCCCTCATCCCGAATTCCAAGGGGAAACCCTACCTTATAGGCCAGCGCTCCGGTCCCTGCGTAAAAGGTGGAGGCCCAACGTCCTGAACCGGGATTCCCATAGCCTCACTTTAGCCCGTTGGCGGAGACGGGTGCCGGGCCTTCCCTGCCTAACCTTACTTAACTGTAACGGGATCTGGGCTTCTGGGCTCGGGACGTCAGTGTCATGGGAGTCGGGCATGCCGCACATAATGGCCCATGGGGGTTCGAAAGCTTACTAGAGCCTGGAAGCTGCTGACATGAGTTAGTTAGGCTTGGAGGGAATTTTCAGAATCGGGCTTTCGGTGCTGTGTTTGGTTGCCATTTGAGATGGAGAGTTTCCCTATTGGGGTGTGTGTTTAATGAGGATGGGCAGTGGCAGGCCTACGGGTGGTGGTCGGTTGTAGACCGCTACTGTTGAGAGGGTTGGCGGTTTGTAAGTGTGCTCGCTCTGGAAGGGTCAGTGAGTGAGTCATTGCGAGAATGCGTTTGGGGGTTCTGGGACATTTCCTCGGGGCTGTGGAGTTTTTGGGAAGATTGATAGTGGGAAGCTCGAAGATTATGACTTTGTTATTGCGCTGTCTTTTCTGCGCTTCTTTTGCATACTCATACTCCGTCATGATACCTCTTCGCTCTCCTTCGAAGCGTCAGTCAACTACTGATGCAGAGTCATAGTAAAGTTGGGCAATGAGAATATCTACACCAAGATTTCAATGCCCTAGTATACCTCTTACCATCAAAATCAGGGCCATTTCTCTTTCGAGAAGGGGACCGAATCACTCGAGGCTTCGGAGAGGTGACAAGGGGGCCCGTCAACACACTGCGCAAGATCCTGATACCCAAGCATTACATACAATAATCCAACATCACCCGGCAGAATAGAAGTATCTCTAATCTTCATTTTTTTTTCATTCCAAATCATGAAGTTCCAATGACCTCCAAATACCCGGAGAAAACAAACGGATATACTTCGCGGATGCTCCCGCGGCACCGCAAAAGCAAAAAAAGGCAAACGAAATAAGGCATCGGAACTATCCCCATCAATCCTCGGAACGATCCTCCCACCGGAGTATCAACTCCGAATTCTCCATCCACTGTCCAGGCAGCGATAAGATACGCCTCCTTCTTTCAGACCAGCACTAGTTACCGCGGGTGGCTCGGTCAAATGCCCATCCTCACGCAATCACCTGAATACAAACTCAAATCTGTCCATCATTCCCGGGCACTCACGCCTTTAGGTACCTAGACACTTCCCGAGTCCCGACATACGCATATAGCACGGTACATCCACTTCGCTTAGGTGAAAACATAACGAGGCAAGACTCATAGCATGATCACCCATTAAAAAAGAAACTGGTGACCAGAGCAAGCTGCGCGGTACATGCGAACGAGACCTTAGCGGGGAGGCCGAGACGTCATTAAGTCACAAGGACCGTTTCGGAGAAACTAGCGGGCTGGTCTATACTATTACTAGGGTAGGCTACGAGGTACGAGGCAAAACTAAACTGTGTTTCCATTCCATCTAGCCCGCCATGGACTGTATCGGTCAGCCGGACGAGGATGCTGCGGTTTAATCACGTCGTAGTCAGTAGGAAGTATCACTGGATTTTGGTAAATAGCATGGGGTACTGACTCGGATGCTGAATCCACAGCGGAATGGATCAAATCGAATGACGTTTCTGTTCATGGAAGCTGATATTTGCCTTGGATCGCCAATTTTGGGAATGAATTAAGGCAAGTTGCCACGAGATAGATAGTATGCTAGACATCTACTCTACAATCTCAAACCATGTAAAAACTATCTTGAAAGCGTACTAGGATTTGTCTCTATCAGTGTCACTTGAAATTGGGATTGGAGTATATTGACAATGGACCTGTGATAACCACGATGGAAGAACGACTTGTGGTCATGGCTCCAAAATCGTGATCTATAGGTCGGGTTGTACCTGCATCGATGCTGATGACCTGGCATGCCATATCACGATCATCTAGGTATGAACTGAGCAGGGTCGCACCAAGCAGCAGCCCTTTGACCACAGCCATCCGGATCTCTCGTTGGCTTCGATCTCCGGATTGTCATTGTCACCGCTATCGAGAGCCCTCTTTGTAGTACCTTGCGTGTAAGTAAGAAGCTCGTTGGAAATAAAGGTCATTCGCTAGGATGATAGATTCACTGTTTATCATTCGTAAGGTCTTTGAGGTCTTGGAGTGTCCTTGCGTGAGCCTCTATCCAATTCAAATCTCTCCAATACCGTATATCACCAGCTGCCCGTAGGTTACATGTCAGGTCTTCGCGACTGAGGTCAGATGCTGCTTCGTCCACCTAGCTACGGACAGGTGTTGTGTGATTTCGAGTGAACTAATAAGCAGCTGATGATAGCCTACGGGGATAATTAAGAAACTCTTATGAATTAATAATATTCCATTCTTTCTCTCTATTATTCCTATTCTTTGACTCTTTTGCTCAATTTCTCTTCTGTTCTCTTGGGGTATCACCGATTCTTGATAGCAACCACGGAAAGGGATGGGGAATGCAGGGAAAGGAACCAAAACAGGGCTATGCAGGCAATGAAAAATCGCCGGAAAATGATGTCCTGCCTGTATTGTTTGGGTTCGCAGGCCAGAGCTGGGGGGCTACTCAGAAGCTGATGTAATCCTGTTGCTGCGCCATTTCACCACTGTCCACCCCTCCAAGGAGCTCGACAGGCACGTCGTCAAACTCATCCGAGTCAACATCGTCCGAGTCAATCGCATCATAATCCTCTTCCTCGCTAGATTGGTCAGACTCATCCTCGTTGTCAGCCGAAGCCTCGGCCTTTGCCGCGGCCGCGGCAGCCTTGCGAATCTGGCCAGCGCGGTCGACATGGGGCAGCTGGCACCGCTTCTTATGACAGGCACCAGTGTTGGCGTAGTCCGGGCATTCGTGCACATGGCGGTCCTCACAGGAAGCGCCTTTCTCGCAATATCCTAGGGTCGCGAAGGCGCGGCAGACGGGGGCACCGGGCGTCACTCGGACATGCGCATAGCGGCAATCGGGGTTGGAGCACCGGCCTCTAAGGAAATGCATACAGGAGGGGGAGCGATGGGGTGAGGGCTCATGGGAAAGGTCACAGCTCATACCGGCACTGCATTGGCCTGTCTGAAGGAAGTCCTTGCAGATGGCTACTTTGTTGGGGTCGTGAACGAATGGGCACGAGGGCCCCTTGTAGCATGTACCTAAAACGTGAGTATGAGTTAGTATCCACCTAGATGGGAGGGATGGCGGAGCAAGGCGCGGTCCGTTGGAACATAAAATACCGGTCGTGGTGAATCTTTTGCACAGCTCGGTTCGTTTTCTGAGGGTGGTGGGGCGTCTTCGGTAGCGGTTAGCAGAGTCTCGAGGATTTTCCGAGTCGAGGACGCACTTTTTCGAGGCCACAGCTCCAAGACGGTGGAGATTTCCATTTTTGCTTCGGACGAATGTCACACCTGCCACATTGACTCGCTTGGGTGTGGTGTTGGCAGTGTTGGGATCATCTAGAATAGGTAAGCCAGTTCCCGGAACAGACAGATTATGTAACGTTCTCATACTGGATAGCCGAACCAACTTGCTGCCACCGTGTGTGATCTTGAAAGGAATATCATTCACGAGGATCTGGTGAGCAGCCGCTGGTTGCGCGGTTGTAGACACTGTCGCGCCAGCTCCAGCAGCCTGCGCGTACCGAAGAACCTTGGTCTGTTCACGCTCGGCGCGTCTTTGTGCCTTGAGCCTGCGTGTCTCCTCCATGGCCTTGGCTCGGGCTTGTTTCTCCTTGTCGTAAACAGCCGAGTTGATGAGCTGCATGTGACGATCGCGTTTCGCGACCCAGCCGTTCGAAGTTGTGGGCTGACGCGCGTCGCCATCATTGTCACTGGGTGGGCCAGGGGAGGATGTATTACTATGAGCGGATCCAGGGGTTCCATTGTTCAGAACGAGGGTGCGATTGCGATGAGGCGCAGGTCGGCCTCTTCCTCTGCCTCGAGAGTAAGGTGCCCATCCTGGGTGAGAGGGTGTATGACGAGACACGTAGTTTGACTGGTGGGAAGAAGGCTGATAAGGCTGGGTAGTCTGGGTTTTGTGTCTGTTGATTTGGCCTGCAACGTGTTGTGTGAGCGACATGCTGAGACGAAAGTGACTGGGTGGGAAGCTCACCTGCGAGCTGGCCAATCTTGGCCAAGAGATCATCATTTTCTGTCATGGTGAGCTGCTGGAGTCAGGGACTAGATGGTTAGTACGGTACAAGATGGGATAATAAGGGAGATGAGATTCAGTCTACGCGCTGACTGAGGGGATCTAATGGGAACAGGGTGGGGGAAGAGTGAGCTTCCGAGAAATTGGGAGCTGTGAATGACGAGTCGCGCTTACCCGCCGGTGGCGCACTTGATCACGTGGCTGAAAGGGGGCGCCTCGGACAATTCAATCACGTGACAATCACATCGACAAACGCCAAAGAGAGTATGCACTAAGCAGTGTCGCGAGGGTCACATCCTGCTATACGTTGATGATGTTATAGAATATCGGTATTCGTTGAGAAATATGCTATATCAAAGCTTTCTCGCATTGAGCAACCAACCAAGGTTGGCATTGAATTTAAATCTCAGAACAAGAAGCAGGCTCCTTCCTCTTCATTCCAATCTTGAGAGCCCACATAGGCTCTTAGCTGTCCGATGGTATTAGATTGTTTTAGTAGCCACAAATGTGCGATACCCATCACAAGGATTAAGTTCGATAGATATCTAATCTAGTACAAATTGTGGATAGCTTTGCTGACTTTTGTTTAATCATGATCCGTTACCATGCCCGAGGCAGTGATATCCTCCTCCTCCTCGTCATCAAAGTCCTCCATGTCTGGCGGCTTCTCGTCTTTGACGCCGTCATAGGACATGGAGGCGTAGTTGGCATGTTGAGCTTCGGGTTTCAGCTCCCATGTCATGGCAAAGTCGCCCGCTTTGACCAGGTGAGCAACCATTTCCAAAGTCTCCTTGAGATACGACTCAGGCTGTTGCAGCTTAGCCTTGAGCGTCTTGAACGGCCAGTAGCGGAATTCGCGGAAGCACTCGAAGATACGGTCCAAAAGCTCGTTTTGGGGCATACGAATAGCCTTGTTTTCTTGGACCTTGGCCTTGGTCGGTTTGATTTGTTGCTGAGAAAGAGGTTAGAGTATGATTATGGGAGCGAATAGTCACCTGCGAACTTACCACAAAGTGACCCTTGTTAGTGGGCAGGAGGATGGCTGCATTAGTAATGTCGGGGGTGATATCATCAACGTATTGGACCTTCTCTTTCGGTTTCAGAGCGAGGATGGCTGCCTTCTCGGAAATACGTCGTAGTTCTTCGTTCTCGACCGGCAAGAGGTTAAACTCCTCGCTGACTTGTCCGACCAGGGCCGTTTGTTCTGGAAAATATTAACCAAGTTATTCAGCCATGAAAGAATGCAGATAACATACTTGGAACCGTCTTCCGCACGTAGGGCTCCCACTTTTTCCCTTGTTGCCTCCTTCGCGCGTCACGCTTCATAGCTTCGTACAAGGCTGAGCGCTTCTCGCCAAATGATGCCAGACGGTTTTCAGCTCCGGGAATATCTTTTTCTGTGAAAACAAAGGTATTTTTCGTCATATGTGCCGCATTTGTGGACATGGATTGCTTTTGCAGTGTGTAGTCCTTGGGAATGTCTTCGTTGCCATCGCGTGGGTGGATTCGCAGGCTAACCTGTACCGATGAGACGCGCATTAGGACCTATGAGCCAAAGAAAATAATAGAGACAAGTCATACCCGCTTGAGGTCGTTTGGCTCGCCTTCTATCCTGATTGTTCCAATCTCAATCTCCTCGTCATCATCCGCATTCTCATCGATCGTCGCCCAGTGGTCCCAAAGCTGTTGTGGCAATCGCGAGAGCCATACGTTTTGTGCGGATGTCGAAAAGTCCAAGTCCCCTGCATCTTCGTAGATATCGTCATCTTCCAGATCAGCCATAACAGCCTCCTTGCTATCAGGGTCTGGCTTGATGTACATGGCATCCGGGTCTGGCTTGACCTGGGCCATGGTGGCGGTGTGAGGGGTCGAGCGCAGTCGTAATGAAGGTGTCAAGAGGAATGGAAGTGGTGGGCGATCGCGCAGAGACGGTGTTGGGAGGTGCGACGAGAAAGAGAGAGTGGAGGAGAGGAATAGGAATGAGAAGCGCGATGGAGGAGTTGCGCCACAAAGCGGGCAGAGAGCTCACCTTCGGAATCAACTGGTCGGCTGGACTGGGCAGGCGGTGAGGTGAGGAGCCGCTATCGCTTTGTTTGAAGAGCCTCCGATGACTTCATCGAAGCGTCTTTGTTTCAACTTAAATGGAAATACTCCAGTGAGAAGATAAGAAGTAGCATAAAGGATCACAGTTGAAATCTCATCGGATTGCAATCTCCCATTCGATGGGACCTCACGCTATCAG
The DNA here is from genome assembly GCA_024706585.1 of Penicillium simplicissimum. Lineage (NCBI taxonomy): Eukaryota > Fungi > Ascomycota > Eurotiomycetes > Eurotiales > Aspergillaceae > Penicillium > Penicillium simplicissimum. The sequence continues at coordinate 539,299 of JAMZTW010000078.1, forward strand.
TTGGTAACTGGTCGAGTATACAAACCCTTGCGACAACCCACATGTGTATGCAATGAAGTTGATTCAAAACTAATACAAAGAAACACGAGCTTACGTATGCCCATTTCAACCTAGCTTGTCTCCGTATAGAATATTACATTATTCAACCAAATGCCGCAACTCACCCTGGCTGTCTTTCGTAGCAATGTTGATGCCGTCTTCTGAGCTTCTCCGCCTTTAGCTTATCGATAAGACCAGCCATCCACTCACTCCAACCCACCGCATTCTCCAAACTCTCCAACGTTACTGACAGTCCTGGGTTTTCTTGGGCGACCCCCGACTCCTCTCCCCCTCTAGAGATACACCGTGAGTTCGCCGAGCATGGCGTCCCAAAAATTCGCTGCCGCTCTGGCATCCATCGAAGCTCTCTCCCACCAGCCCACCAAGCTCGAACAATACAACAAACTCCTCAACGACATCGTGGCGAGCTCATCCGGCGACGAGCTTGCCCAAGATATTGTCTATTACCTTGACTCTATCCTCAACGAAGAAATAAGTATTGCAGCAGTTCGCCCTCTCCTCGACTCCTTCATCGCCGTCCTGCAAAACTTCGAACCCGAAGTCAAGATCAAGACTGGTCAACACGCTGTCACACTGCTACAGCCCCGCGCTACATCGGTAGAGGAACAAGACTCACAAATTCGAGAAATTCTTGCAGCCGCATACGAAGCAGAAGAAGAATATAGTGCTGCAGCGCGGGCGCTGTCGGGCATCAACATTGACAGCTCTCAGCGACTGGTTTCCGATGCGGCGAAGGCCCGACTCTGGATTCGAATCGTGCGATACTACCTGGAGGATGACGATACTACCAGTGCGGAAGGTTTCCTGAATCGGATCAAGAACTTGCCCAGCAAGCTCGAAGACCACGATTCCAAGCTGTACTTCCAGCTCTCACAGGCCCGGATTCTCGATGCCCGTCGACGATTCCTCGACGCCGCTCAAGAATACTTCAATGTCAGCCTGGCCCCCGGCGTCGACGAAGGTGACAGACTTGCAGCACTCTCAGCCGCCATCCGCTGTGCGGTCCTTGCGCCAGCCGGCCCGCAACGCTCACGCACCCTCTCTCGTCTGTACAAGGATGACCGTGCCTCCTCAGTGGACGAGTTCTCGATCTTGGAGAAGATGTTCCTTGACCGTCTACTCAATGCCGAAGAAGTCGCCGCATTTTCACAGAAGCTCCAACCCCACCAGCTTGCTGTTACCGCTGACGGCACGACCGTTCTCGACAAAGCGGTCATCGAACACAACCTCGTTGCTGCGAGCAAGCTCTACGAAAACATAAACGTCGACGCCCTTGGCGTGATTCTGGGACTGAAGTCATCGGATGATTTTTCCGCCGGAGAAAAGGCCGAGGCATATGCCGCGCGAATGGTGGAGCAGGGCCGTCTTCGGGGCCGAATCGACCAGATTGACGGGATCATCTCCTTTGAATCGGATTTTGCAGCTGGATCTAGTGCAAACAGCGTAGCTCTGCGGCAATGGGATCAGGGAGTGCAAGAGCTTGCTGAGAATGTCGAGCGTGTTGCGACTAGCATTGCGGACCAGTTTCCAGTGAGTGTTACCTACCTATCTTTGAAACTTTATGTCCATGCTGATCATTTCATCAGGACTTTGCTACTAGCCAGATGGTGCATTGATAGACCAGATACATAGACGAAATGCTACGAATTGATGCCAAATCCTCAGGACATTTTTGATTCCGTGAATTAGTTCACCCAAATGGATCAGATGATGGGTCGTAGAGGTGGTATGCGTACAAATGACGAACGCTACCAGTACGCCTGGCCATTCTCTATACTACAGGAGTGCGGCCAAATAGACCATGAGGTACTCTTAACAGAAAGACGACATGAATATGACAAATGGGCAGCTCCGTCCTGATGTTGAGTCGCCCTTTATTAATACCTTTTCGAAAATATTTCTCGTAATGCTGTAAATTAGCTAGTTCTAGGATATTAGAAGGCATTCCCGTAGCCTACGAGCGTATTCACTCACTAAAAGTGAAAGCCAGTACGATTTCCAGTCTCTTAAATGCGGGACCGGCTTTTTACCAGATAGAATTGGTTCAAACTCGCACACTCTTCCCCTTGGGTTTCATCCGGTACTTTCAAGTTTGCTTGTATCATGTCTCAAGACCATCATATTCCCGCCACTGGCTCATATTCCCGCTACTGGCCTGCGTCTTTTCTCACCGGCCGGCGTGGATCACACGGAAGAATATTTCAATGACAAACTTGAACTTTTTTATCTTTCCGATTTCTCTCTTAGCGTCTTTCTCAACGACCATTCAAAGGCTCTGTTCAAATAGCTCTATCTTAATGGTGTGGTGTATATCCGAAGGGACGCGACTAGAACCATCACTGAATAACCTGATATAAGCTAACCTAGCAATCTTTCTGAGTAAACTGAGGTCCCATTCGATAGGTTGAGGTCTATAGCAATGGCTCAAGAGATCAAATACCCGGATTCCAAACTGGAGCAACTGTTCACCAGTCCCTGTGTGCACTCCGAGAAACCGCATATATGACCTTATGTACACTTGATACCTACCGGTAATCTATCCGCACAGGTTCAGACAATTTCCAATTCATCATGATTGAATAGTACGCAGGTATTTCATTATTAAGTTTATTCTTGGAGAAAAATAAGAAGACTCCTAAATTTGCCTAGTTCTAGGTACTAGACCACATCCCATCTCAGCAATGAATTATGCCCGTTACGCTTAATTCGGTTCCTATCCGAATCACATTCCATTGAAAAGCTATTGACCAAATCAACCTCGTATTTCCAACATTAACTCGATTGAACCGTTGGCGATCCAATCCACGATGGTATCTTCAGCCTTATCTGGTCAGGGCCTGTGCTGGCCAAGAAGGTTGCTGTGGTCGCCAGTGCGGATGCTGCCAGAAGCGAGAACCAAGTTTTACACGACGCGGCGGAGTGGGCCACTGTACGGTAGAGTGCGACTGCTGCTCTAAAGCCAGAAATGTTAGCCTCTCGGATTCTGATCGAGACGAGATAATGGACTCGTACTTGGATAGTTTTACGAAGCTTAAAAAGGTACCGAACCGAACTTTTTATGCTCGATATAAGAGTGGATTTTTGTTTGGGATCAGTCAAAGATGGATGAGTCGACAAAGCAGATATGATAGAGTCTCTTGATTGTTGCTTTGCTTTGCTGCGAACGAATGAGTTGAGAAGTACGTAACCAATGTGTTAGGAGCACTGGGTTGCATCACAATCGCTATTCTACCTCCTTTTTTTGCCGTCTGAGGGGTTTCTGATGGAAATCCCCTCCCTTTGGCGGATCCATGTCTCCGTGGATGTTGCCAGGACCAGCGTTTGCCGGCTGTTTCCCTTCTGTGGCCAATTTAGGCCGTATGGCTTTTGGCATTTTCCTTCTCCCATTTCCTTCTCTTGGAGAGATGCTGTAGTTGCTCGCGAGTCTAAGTGTGTATTCATCCCTTTTTCTGCTTTCCGTGCGTAGCTCAGACATGATCTTTCGTAATTTCTTTCCAAGTCTAACTGATGAAATCATTCTGCAAACTAAGATTGTGTAGCCGCAAAAAGGCCCGAGACCTGTAATCCTTTCTCTGACTAGTCACTATATGACATAACAAAGCCTCTTCCTTGTGGCCTCCTCTAGGATCAATAGATTTAATATTCTTCTTGCTTCTTGCTTATTTAGAACACAGACCACCAAAGAGCCAGTCATAACCGAAAAATGATCCAGCCTGCAGCTCAAGAGAAAACGATAAAGAAACAAGGCTAGCCTGGAGTATCAGAAATATCATGTCCAGGAAAGACCCAAGTTCCTTCTTCTCAGCCTCTCGGGCTGCTTTTTCTTCATTCTTTTTGGCTAGGTAGGCTTGGCATTGGGCCCGCCAATGAAGTTTGCTGCAGTGGTTGCATAGTTCAGGGGCCGGGGGAGGAGGGCTAAGCCCTCGCGCTGAGCGCCACGGCTGAAAGTCTTTGATCTGTGCTTAGGTATCATCATAAAGTTTATGGTAGGGGTGCATGACAGTTCGCCACTATACCGGTGGCCGGCTTATGCAATGCCCTGTTGTCGCCCCGGGGGCGCCGCCCATTGCGGACTTGGGGAGCGCGGGTGGGCAAAGGGGCCTTCACAAGGTTCATGTCGTCGCTTCTCAGAGTATCCCAGGACTCATTTGAAGGCGTCGGGAGGTCACCGAAGTATAGCCAGCGGATGTAAATTTCCACTGTACCTACCATCTTCACAATGTACCGGACACACTGACACCCCGGCACAGCCCCGGATCGTAAAGAGGTCTTCGAGGATAGCCCTGGTTGGATAGCCTGGTCGTTGATAGCACCCATTGTGAAAGGATCGTCTTCTTTGCGTGGCAGCTCGTACGAGGTTCCCCAGTTGTGGTACCCGACCAGAGATCAGACGTTGAATTGGTGCAGGTTGTATTCGGGCCTTTCGAAACTCCAGGCAAGTTCTCGACAGGTCCAGGGGAGACAGGAGGTGACATGTATACGCAGATACAAGCGTGTATAACTTCTCCCGACACAGGCAGGAAATGAATGCCACAATTTTCGCCATCTTCGTTGGGGACCAAGCGCGCCGACTCGGTAGTAGCAGGAGCGACGCCAGCGGGCCAGGGCGTATTTACGAGGGTTGGCTTGGTGGCCAGTGAGCTAGTAGCATCTTGTTTTGGCATTCAGCAACAAAGTCGGGCAAGATTATCTCGCTGTTGGATCTGTGGCTCCATGGTGACGCGTAGTTCTGCCGTTGCCGTTGATATGAAGACCAACTCTGTCATTGTGTATCCGCTCATGGTGAAACGATCACGGGCCCAGCCGGGTTTGTCACGCTCGTGTCGGGTATGCCGCTGGTGTAGGAGTTTTAACCAGGCATCACAATGTTTGGAATGCGCTGCTGAGAGGTTACAGTAGTGGTATATGACTCCTCAAGTATACACGGAAGCCTGGAGTGAAGTGTCTCTGAAAGTTCGGACATACTCGCGGTCGAGTGGAGGTTGCCTTGAAGACGTGGAGCTGGCGTGGTGTGACACGACTTCTGCGCCCATCGCACGGCGAAGGTAGCTCTTGAAGTAGAGTAGGAGAAGAAGAAGGCATCCATTTTGATGAGATGTCGCAAGAATCTGGCGCCTATAAACATGAGTATCGCAAGACTGAATTTAACCCGATGAATCTTAGGAGTTTCGACCGCCCGCCGTCATGATCTGAGCCCCATGCACCCTTGTCCGGAAAGCTAGCAGACAATATACCAGGCCACGCTTAGTTTTGCCTTGGCCTTTTTATAAGTAGATGGCATCACAGATGCTTGTGAATAAGAGACAAATGAGAAAGTACACGAGAAGCAAAGATCGATGTGGTGCTGTACGATATTAAGAAAGAGAGAGAGAAAGAGAGAGAGAAAGAGAGAGAGAAAGAGAAAGACTTTTCAAGAATAGAGAGGCCTTTAAAAGCCACGGGTAAAACAAGTGACAAACGCATACGGCGGTGGGACAGCGTACGCGGTAGGAGTCTCCGCCATGAACATCAATAGCTGGAAACAAAAAAGATACGGTAACGGCTCAATTGAAACGGTTGTTATTTCAAGTAGATTTGGGGTCAGGGCGTGAGTGTTTCTCTTCAAAAACTATTGGATACGGCCTTTGAGAAACATGTGTCTCACTGTAGTAGCTACTCCAAGGATCTCGTCTAGACAAGGGCAGAGAGAGGTTCCAGGTCAAATTAGGTTGTAAATAGATACAGATAGTTGTCGTGCCACTCCAAATCGCAACACGACGACTCTCAACTTTATATAATTTATGCCTCCATCTCATTGCCCCCCTTGGCAGCCATACCCATAGCCTCGGCATCAGTCTGGTACTGCTTGAACCTCCTCGCAGACACCTTCTTCATGAACATCTCATCCAGCTCAGCATAAGTCCTGCCAGTAGTCTCGGGCTGGAAGAACCACAGATAAACAAGACAAAGCACACAAAGTCCTCCAAAGATGAACGAAACCTTGGCACCAAGATTCGCCTCATCCGGGTTGAAGAGATAAGGCAGGACAAATGACCACATGGTGTATAGGGCATTCTGCAACGCCAGACCGATCGCAATAGTCTTGATGCGGAGGCGGGAAGTAGACACCTCCGCTAGGATTGTGTAACCAGCTGCGCCGATGGTCATGTTATACCACCAACAGTAGATGAGAATCAAAGCGACGGTACCCTTGATCGCACCGCCCGCATTGGGGTTTCCAGTGTCGGACCCGACAACGGCCAGACCACCAGTTAGCATGAGGATAGCCGTGAGAATGGCCAGGCCGTAGAACATCATGTTCCGACGACCGACGCTGTCAATGACAAAGTAGGACATGACATTCCCGACAAGCGAGCAGATTTGTTGCACGATTTGGAGCCGAAAGCTCATCGCCGTGCTGTACCCGGCCAACTGCATGTAGTAGGTAGAGTAACCGGCTGCAAAGACTACGCCCGAGAAAGCTTGGATGCTCAACGGCATGATGGAGATGATGGTACGGCGGAGGTTGGAACGGCGGAAACATTCCAGGTATGTCGCGCCCTCGGTTTCCTGGCGGACTTCTTCGAGGGTAGTTTCGATGAGTGCGAGCTTCTTGGCGCTCTCATTGTCGTTGTAGCCCAGCTTGCGGAGCGAGAACCGGGCCTTGTCCTCGCGGCCTTTGGAGATGAGCCACCAGGGGGACTCGGGCATGAACATGACGCCCGCCAGGGCGATGGCGGCGAAGCCGTACTGCGCGCAGAAGACGGCGCGGTATGCCCAGCGGTTGTTATAGGTGCCGGTCGAGTTGGTGATGAGCGCTACCACTAGCGGGCCAATAACATAGGCCAAGGCCGTCAAGCAAGTGAGCGTACCACGAAGGGCGAGCGGCGTGATCTACGAAGACAAGTCAGACTTGAGCAACTGAAACGTAGCTGCAGGGTAGCAGACATACCTCGCCGACATAGGTAACAGGCACGGAGGCCAGAGCTCCCACAGCAAAGCCATTGAGGAACTTTCCACCGAAAAACATCTCATTCGTTGTCGCCAAGAACTCCAGCGTGACAGCGGCAATGCTAATCACAAGCGCAACCAGAATAGTCAACCTGCGCCCGATGGCATCGGCGATCTGACCCGAGCACAGCGCACCGACGACGGCAGACGCAACGGGACCACCAGCAAAGGCAGACTGCCACTTCGCGTCCAGGACCCAGCTCCCCTCAAAGTAATGGCCAAAGTCCTTGCGGAACTCGGGGATACCGGTGACATTGCCGGAGGCCTGGTTCTCGAAACTAACGAGCAGGATGCACCAGACGGCATAGATACACCAGAAGAAGGTCCAGGGATATTTTTGGAGACTCTGCCATTTGGTCAACTCGTGGTCTTCCTGGTTGGCGATGTGGCCCAGTTGCTGGTTGTCCGCATCCTCGACGAAGTCTGCGCTAGCCTTCTCCATTGCAAGGTGAGGAGGCCTGATGTAGTATACAAGCAAGAATTGTGATCAAAGGAGTGAAGAGGAAGAAAACTGATGGTAGAGTGATGCGATTTGCCAAACAAGAGACCGTGAGAGCAGACGATGGGGCTTTTTATGTATCAACCCGTCTCATGTCCGGGGTACTGGGGTCCTGAGATCTCAAGATGGAATCAATTACCCCGAAGTCAAGATGGGACAGCAAGTTTCGAGAGTGCCACGCCCGCCCATTTGGTCGCATTTCCTGTCGTCGGGAATGATGGGGCGTCTGATTGGAATGGACACAGGAGAGAAACAATGCGGAGAAGTGCACGACCCCGGAAAAGCTAATCGCTAGTCGCTAAACGTGCCGAATTCGGCGGGAGGCAAAACGGGCGTAGGACTGGCGAGAATGGCTTGGGAAGGGTGAGCGAAAGGCTAACCAGAAACCAACCAGAAACCAACCAGAAACCAACCAGAAACCAACCAGAAACCAACCAGACACTCCCTAAAAACGGAGACCTCAGATCTCACCACACTAGACATATTCCGCGGCATGTTCCGCGTCACCCCAGATTGGCCGTAGTCGCTCTTGATCACCTCCCGGCCCGAGTGTTTTGGCATTTTGCGGGATGACTCACCGAGATCAGTGGGAATCGACCTCCTGTTGAGAAGCTTTACTACACTAGAAAGAATCACTATGAAGGTTGGAAGGATGACTTAAGGTCGGTGTGTCACCATGCACATCCCGAAGTACCGATCGTGCCCCCCGCAATGCACACTCGAACCTGGGGTTGGCGATCTGGCTCGGCAATGAATTGAGTCACCGACTAGTCCGCTAACTACAATTGATCCACTAGGCTGAGAGCGAGATGGTGCAGATGCGCCGTGAACGATTAGCCGAAGTTCTGCCGCCAAAATGGCAGTGGGAACCTCCTCTTCTCGCCAAGGATTTGCTGGAATCTTGTTGACTCCAGCGATCATCACTGACAGTGGCGTTGGATCTAGACACCACGGGTCCACTGACACGGGTTGATTAGGCAACTTTTAGCACCGCTCTGCGAGGCTGAACATTTGAAATCGAACTTTGAACATACGAAGACCATGGAGAACATTGACGCTTGGTGCATTTTGAGGTTAGGGTGTGGACAAGCATTGGGTCGGAGTGCAAACAAGAGTAGTAGACAACCATACACCCAATTCCCGGCGATCAGTCCGGCAATCAGTTAGACTCGTTGATTATTAGGATGCTATGCGATTCGAATCTCTTGGCTATGATAAGTCTCAAGGATCGGATGGCTACCGCTACTGCTTCAGCTCTATCCGGCTGATCTTCGGCACAAGATTATAGCCCTTGAAGCTTGATAAGATCATTCGAGCTTGAGTCGTCGCAGAATAGTCCCACACGTCGGCTCCGGACGCTATTTTTTTCGCCAGAATTGTATCCGTCCTTCCACGTTTCTCGCGCTGTGGGAAGTAAACATGTGGAGCGTCACGGTAAATCGGTCCGATTTCCGTCACAAGAAACATCTCGTCTCATGCTCTGGTCGAACGGTCGCATGCACCACCCTGGCACCCGTCGGTGTCGATTACCCCGAACCAACGAGGAACCAATTCACCAGCAACCGATTCTCAAGCTCTTTCACTTCTTTTGAATCATAAAAATGGTGCTCGTCTAGCAACCTTCATTCTCTACACATCACGATGTCTTCACAACCATCCATTGCATCTATATCATTCGAACAGCACGCCTCCGGACTCGGCATCGGAGTTTCCCAGCCCCGCATCTCCTGGAGGTTCGCAGCAAACAGCGACACAGTCCCCAACTGGGAGCAGACAGCATATACCCTCGAGATCTCTCGCAACTCCCACCCACCAGAATCTCACCATGTCCAGTCTTCCGAATCCGTCCTTGTTCCCTGGCCCAGTCAGCCCTTGCAGTCCCGCGAAGCCGCCCAAGTTCGCGTTCGGGCACACGGTCAAGCCAGCGCTGAGCCTCCAGGATGGTCGGAATGGACAAAGGTCGAGTGTGGCCTGTTGAAGCGCGAAGACTGGACTGCAAAGGCGATTACTAGCCTGGTCAAGCAAGTCGAAGGTCCGTTGCGGCCACTCCGGTTCAGAAAGACATTCAATGTCTCTGCGGCGGTCGTGCGGAAGGCACGCCTCTATATCACCAGTCTTGGGGTATTCCAAGCCTACATCAATGGGGTTGCCGTTGGTGATCATTGTATGGCACCGGGGTGGACGAGCTACAAGCACCGATTGAATTATGAGGTTTTTGATGTCGCGTCGCTCCTCAACGCAAACGGGCCGAATGTCATTGCGGTTGAGGTTGCAGAGGGATGGTATGCCACAAGGCTGGGATTCCACGGTGGCCGACGACTCCTCTACGGCGATGAGATGGCATTAATTGCGCAGCTGGAGATTGACTCTGATACGGAGAAGAAGACTATGATAACCGATTCTACCTGGAAATGCCATGATTCCGCGCTCATCACTAGTGAGATCTACGATGGCGAGGTCTACGATGCCCGTGAGGAACAAGAAGGCTGGACACAAAGCTCCTTTGCCGAGTCCTCGTGGGACCCAGTCCGTGAGACTGGATTCCCCCAAGCCGAGCTCGTATCACCCAACGCACCACCCGTGCGTGTAACAGAGGTCGTCAAGCCTATCGAGATTATCAAAACCCCGACTGGCAAGACAATAGTCGACTTTGGCCAGAACCTGGTTGGGCGTATCCGTATCCCATCGCTCATCAAGCCAGCCAAGCACACGGTAACCCTCATTCATGCCGAAGTCCTCGAAGATCAAGAACTCGGCACTCGCCCTCTGCGCGTCGCCAAATGCACCGACACCATCACCTCCGCAGGCACGGAGATCCGCAACTGGGCACCACGATTCACCTTCCATGGCTTCCGCTACGTACAAATCGACGGATGGAGCCCCGACCATGACACCACCCCTCTCACGCTCGATAGCCTAACCGCCGAAGTGATGCACACCGACCTCCAACGCACCGGTTGGTTTAACTGCTCACACCCAATGATCAACAAGCTACACGAAAACGCCACCTGGAGCATGCGCGGCAACTTCCTCTCCATCCCAACAGACTGTCCCCAGCGCGACGAGCGCCTGGGCTGGACAGGCGACATCCAAGTCTTCGCACCATCCGCCAGCTTCCTCTACAACACAGCTGGTATGCTAGGCGACTGGCTGAAAGACCTTGCGACAGAACAACTCGCCTCGCCAAACGCAATCCCGCCCTTTGTCATTCCAAACGTCATCTCCGAAGAGCTCTGGCCTGTCTTCCCACAAGCGATCTGGGACGACGTCACCATCCTCCTGCCCTGGACTCTCTACCAGAACTACGGCGATACCGAAATCCTGCGCCGGCAATACCCTAGCATGACAGCCTGGATAGACCGCGGCGTCCAGCGTGGCCCAGATCGACTCTGGGACGACACCCTCTTCCAACTAGGCGACTGGCTTGATCCAACCGCACCGCCAGATCAACCAGGCAACGCGCGCACAGACGGGACTCTCGTCGCAGACGCCTACTTGGTACATGTCACACGCACACTCTGCAGCATAGCGACAATCCTACACGAAACAGCCGACGCAACCCGCTACGAAGCAGACTATCTCGCGCTGAAAGCGCGCTTCCAGGCCAAATACATCTCGCCGGAGGGCTACCTCGTCGGCGACACGCAGACAGCCCTCAGTCTCGCGCTGGTCTTCGATCTCCTCCCTTCGCCAGCCACGATCGCCAACGCCGGCGCGAGGCTAGCCCGCCTCGTCCGCCGCGCCCAGTTCCAAGTCTCCACGGGCTTTGCGGGGACACCGATTGTCACACACGCGCTCACAAAAGCCGGTTACGTACAACTGGCGTATCGCATGCTTCAAGAGAAACGCTGTCCGTCGTGGATGTACCCGATCACCATGGGCGCAACGACGATCTGGGAGCGTTGGGATAGCATGCGGCCCGATGGGAGTATCAACCCAGGCGAAATGACGAGCTTCAATCACTACGCGCTGGGGTCGATTATCAACTGGTTGCATAAGAGCGTTGCGGGCGTGAGTCCGCTGGATCCCGGGTGGAGGCGGGTGTTGGTGAGGCCGTTGCCCGGGGGTACGGTTCGTCAGACGCAGTCCGTTTATGAGACGGTTTATGGGCGGCTGGAGTGTGAGTGGAGGGTTGAGGGGGAGCGGGTTGTGGTTGGGGTGGTTGTGCCGCCGAATTCATGGGCTAGGGTTGTGTTACCCGGTGAGGGGGATGATGGGGGAGTGTGGGTTGGGTCGGGCAGGTATACGTTTGAGACGAGGTTTGATAGTCAGGTTGGCTGGCCGCCGAAGGCATTGGGGCCGCCTATGTTTGAGTTGGAGGACACGTTTGTCTGAAAGAGCTTGATGGGCGTTGGTATATCAAATACGTGATGGAGCTTCGAGTTCGAGGACATGATGCTCTTGTCTGAGGCATTACAGTGAACGCTTAACTTCAAGTCCAAGCCCAATTGTAAACGAAATGATGGCAAATTAAAGTCATGGATCCTAGTCATTTTAGAGAGTAAAATCATCACATCGTATCAACATACCATCATCCACAGCGATATACTAACCCGATCTACTTGGGGATTGTCGACAGCTATCCCTACGATGCAAATTCCAAGTGGTGCTGTACTCGATACCAACCGCTATCTCTAAGACCAACGACCTCTCTATGCCTCAGTATATCAATAGCCAAAACATCCAAGCTCTCTCAATCCTCTCCTTCTTATCAGTCTCCCAAGCGCAGACCTTCAATCAAAGACCTTCATCGTCGTTTCCATAACTGGCCATCGCGATTCATATCCGACAGGAATACCAGCAAACGCTCGCCTCGGCGAGCTCGCAACAGGGATATGTTTGCCACACACCTACCTTAACTAGATCTCTCATCTCAGCTTTACCAGCATTGTCACAACTTTTGACAGAGATACAACCGGCGGACTGGAACCTTACTGTTGGCCGCCTTATCCGAGATCTCGTCACAGCCGCACCACCAGGGCAGCCTAACACCATGAACGGCAAGCAGGCCTTCACCGGCGAGGCTCAAACATTACCGTCGCCTGGAACAATCTTATTAGAACCACTCACGTACTTACACCGCTGTTGTATGCGGGCGCATGTCGCCCAAAACGAGGGGTCAACGTACAATTCATCCTCTGTACTTAAGCTAGATAACCTCTTGTTTGGACCTCATATAACTGGTTACACTTCAACGGAGCCCAATTGCGTTTAATGCAGAGTTTACCGCCGCGTACCCCTCCGGGGAGCCTTCTTTCCTCAATTCCCATTTGACCTTCATCGAAACCCCCTTTAATGGCTTTAGTATGTTCACCACCTCTTCCGTGTCTGACTTGTCAAGATTTTACGGTATATATAACGCAAACCGTCGGAGTGATTTTAGGGACTTGATGTCTCTGCGCGAGTCACGAAAGACGTTTATCAAGGCGTGTATCTATAACTTGATCTGCCCGTGCGGTTCCAAGATGAAGAGGTGCACGGATTTGATAAGTGCCCAATTGTGGGAGGGGATTGACGAGCGAAAGACTTGGATTATCTCGCACTGCGTAAAAGTGAACACGTTCGCCTGATGTAATATAGGTAAAGCTTCGACATATCTAAATTCAGTCCAGTGTCAGCTGGTCGGCATGATGGTGTTCAATTTCATAACGGCACTGACATTCGTCGACGGGTTTTGAGAAGTGATAATAATCTCAAGTGTCTCGAACAAATAGTACTCCTTGCATGCTCATGGTCTGGACCTAATATATCTTCATTCTTGCAGGCCATATAAGTCAGTGTGGCGTCCGAATGAACTATCTTTCGGCCGCACAAGAGACAACCATCAAATACAGACGGCCCTGCTGGATGCCTCATAGGAGTGATATGGATATATAGCCCTCCTATTGCAGCTTTCCAGATCATCAGCCGAACCTCAGTCGGCAGCCTGGCAAAAAGAGCAGATTGGGCCTGGGCGTCATAGCGTTGCAGGCTTAAGGACCTGGTGATAGGGGACGATGTGGTATAGGGCAGCAAGTGAGCATTGCTATGTGCACAACTGGGGCGAAGTAGATGGACGAAAGCGACGACGCCGGTAGAGACATTTGGATTTTTTTAGATTGCGATAAATATGCCGCCAACGTGCCTCTGCTATTGTAATAGCCATAGACCTCTTAAGTACTGAATATTTCTGGTTTTGGAGCGCGAAGGCCGTTCAAACCCGAAAAGAAAGTTCAACGGATTTGCCCCCTTAGGAGTTCAAGCAGAAATTGTGGCTGTGTTCCCAAGCGACTGAAGGGGCAGTTTCAGTCAACGTGGGGGTTTTAATTGAATGTCGGAGGAGGACTGGGGGATAACCGGAGAAAGGAGATCTTGTATTTCCGCCAGGATTATGTTGCCAGATAGGGGTCTTGTCAATGTAGGCTCACTGTCTTCCTACTAACTAGTGCCCCCCGCATGATCCACTCGCTAGGTACGCTTCCAACTTTACTGGGTACTGTAAGTATGGATACTACCTGGTGAGTACCTTCTACATCGTAAGACCCCTCCCTTTGCTTCAGCCCGTATATTTTTCGTCGACAATGGCATTGGGCAAATAGGTTTCGGACGTCGTGCAAAAATAGGTATGTCGTAATGGAAGACTTCAAGTACCTAGAACTACAAGAAAACAGCGGACCAATCACGCATTGCACACTCTCTCCGGCTCCCAAAATAGCAACACAACCTGGCTACAGGAATGCCATGTCTGTTTTGCCTATTCCGTGCATTTCACTAGCGCTTCGTCGCGATATCCTCGCCTAATCTTCCTATATCGTACAGCCAGGATTCGTTCCACCTCGTATTCCTCTTCTCTAGCGGGAGAGGCTGCGTATCGTCCACGATCGAGAAGAGAAACGGTCTATAGGAGCAGACCTCTGAACACGCTCCACTCCAACTGATGACCAGTAGTGTGCCGAAGAACTGGAATCAAGCCGAGCTAACCAAAAGTTTCTATCGTGGTATTCCAAAGGCTTATCTTGAGATTTATAAGGAAGGTCACTCCCCTCCCGGATAACAGATACCGTATGTTCTATTCAACTTAACTTTGTTCCTTAGGTTTGAAATGGATTCTCTTCGTATCGCGACCGTTCAGTTCGAAAACAAGTCAGGAGACAAGGCCTACAATCTCAACGCCATCAGGTCTTTTACCAAGCGGGCATCACACTCAGGCTGCCATGTGATCTCTTTCCATGAAACATCGATAACTGGTTATACTTTCTCGCGTTCCCTGGGCAAAGATGAACTCCAGTCCTTTGCGGAACCAGTTCCGGACGGGCCAAGCACAAAGCAACTGGTTCGAATGGCCAAAGAATTCAGCATCACCATCCTCGCGGGGCTTTTTGAGAAAGAAGGCGACGATAAGGATAGCGAATGTCGAATCTACAACACGTATATCTGTGTCACTCCCGATGGATTCCTTGCTAAGCATCGCAAGCTCCATCCTTTCATTAACCCGCATCTTTCGCCCGGTGAGACATATACGACATTCACTATCCCTGGGGGATGGAAATGTGGCATACTCATTTGTTACGACAACAATGTGGTTGAGAATGTCCGCGCGACCGCATTACTCGGTGCAGAAATCATTTTCATGCCACATGTTACGATGTGTACACCGTCGACTCGTCCGGGAGCAGGATTTGTCAATCCCACTCTGTGGCATAACCGACATAATGACCCGACCTCGCTGAGATCTGAGTTCCGAGGGCTCAAAGGGAGAGAATGGCTTATGAAATGGTTGCCGGCCCGGGCCTACGACAATGGCGTGTACGTGGTGTTCAGTAACCCTATCGGGATGGACGATGATCAACTAAAGAACGGATGTGCAATGATCCTCGATCCATTCGGCGACGTCCTCGCCGAATGTGATCACCTCGGGGATGACATGACTTCTGCGTTGTGCACTCGTGACAAACTGGAGTTAGCAGGTGGCTATCGGTATCGACGGGCTCGGCGACCTGACTTGTACCGGGACATCATCGGTGCTGGAAATTGTAGTCAGCAAAGTGTGGCTTGGCTTTCAAAGGCATAGTGTATATCACGGTCCTATAGTACAGTGTTAGGTGAACTTTGTTCAAGGGCAATCCCATCCCATTACATTTTAGGGTACGCATGCTCATCTCCTTGGATGTCGGATTCCCATGAATGCAACCCTACATACAACCCATGTGGAGCCCAGTCAGCCACCATCGGGTGTACTTGTACTCCGTACTATTCTGGGCCTGGGCAGGAAGCGTTGTCTTAACTTATGTTACTTGAGACATGAGTGGATACGAACTCAAAGCACTCTGCCACCTCGTGTACGGAGTACATAATGGGCAAAGAAGTCCGGCTGCTGCCTGGTAAGGAAGGGCGTGTACAGTCGATTTCGAAAACAGACTACGATGAGGATCCACCTAGCTATATCCACTACTCTATAGAATGGAGGGTCACCGTCAACAACAAGGCCGTGTGGAAGGACACGGAAGAAGACCTCCTAGTTTTGGCCCCATGCGCTTACTGGCAGCGATTTCTTGAAAAGAAGCTACTGACTATCCTTGGATAGAAGGTCTCTCGTAACAAAAGGGTTAAGGCTAATAACCCAGCGATTGTTTTGTCAGTCAATAACCGTTCTTAGTGCGATTTTCAGTGTGCACTATGTTTTGCGATTCGAATTGGCGTTCGGACACCGTAACCCGCAGTTTTTTTTGCGCAGTCTTTCTGCTGTTCACACACTTTGCTGTTCTATCCCAGAAGCTTGTAAGTCAGCCTGTGTTTTGGCCTAACGGGTCTGTCTTTCGAAGATGTCCCTTTCATGGCCTTTCAAATGTGCGAGACCACGTTTTCTTAGTTCTGAGAAGAACCCAAAGGCAGCGTCGAACGTTTCAGGACTTGTCCAGCCATCCCTTTTGACAAGACCTTCAATACTATCAAAAAAGTCCTGAACCTCATTCCATCCGTCGGCATCAACTGAATGGTTATGTAGTTCAGCCTGCGTGAAGCGATAGGGGCAATGGCCTTGGATGCCAAGTTCATGCCAATACCTAAAATTGAAATTGAACACTGGACAGGAAACGGAGAGGCATCGAGCAACATACCTTTCAACATTAATGAGTGCCTCACGAAAGGAGACTATGTCATCATCCCAGGTATTTCCGGCCAGTTCAACCGGAAGGCGCCTGGTCTTCCCATGATCTAGATGGAATGTTCTAGTAAGCAGCGGGGTCCGTTTCTCAGTTTCCAACAAATAGAGCTGGAATAGTGTTGATTTGAATATTTTTTGTTTGATCTGAGTTTGATGCTCAGAATCGAGGTCATCAAAATTTTCCGGCCGTCGAAGTAGAATATCACCTTGGTAGTCCACAAGCGGCGATGGTTGAGCTTGGAGGAAGAGTGGGCCAGCCCACGACCCTTGCCAATCAATGACGGAGGTTATACCGCCATCATCCACAAATAAATTAGAGGAGTGAAGGTCGCTATGCCACAATGTCGGGCGATTGAGGATGGGCTCAATGTCCACAAGGGAAGGGGCCACTTTGAGATACTTCTCTAGTAGCTGCAGATGCGCTTCTGGACTGTTTTGGGCCGGTAACACCAACGCAGCGTCGCTCGGTGGTCTTGGAACGGCGTAATTTTTGATCCATTCCATTTCGCGCTGGCCAACACATAATGCATAATCACTGGGTGTTGACCCTAGTCATACTTAGCCAGTTGAACCATTATATGGCCGTATGGGCGATGCTTACAGGGGCCCCTAGAGATGTCCATTAATGCACGCTCTCTCTTCCAAAAGCCCCTATCAACAGTGGGCCCGATACTGAACGTGTTGTATATACGTTCTTTGAGTTCTGATGGAGCCTCGTTGGTGAGCTTGGCGGGGACTGCACCTTCAACTGTATCACTCGCAAAATATATGCTGCCATAGCTAACGAGGAGCAGATCAGATTTTGCACATCAGGGTGAATGTGAAAGTGAACATACTGTGAAAACGACACCGAGAGCATCTTTGACTCGATAGCCACCACTTCTCTCATAATAGAGAGTTTTGAATCCGGACTCAGCTCATCCCAAATCACTCCAAGCTGCGTGCCAGTTGCCTCTTCCATAAAGATATATTCCGAACCAGCCGGGTTATCAGTTGTGGCGTCCCAACCTAATAATCGCGGTACGGGAATTTGGAGGAAATCTCGAGCCTTATAAATGGATTAGCAAGCCGCCTCTTGCGCTTGACCGCAACATGCTTAACTCACGAACTCCATTGTAGCAATTTCAGACGCAGTCGTATAAAACGAGGGACCGGCATTTGGGTTTGGAATACGGGCAAGCACTGATTTTCCGTCGTCCATAACCAACCGGAAGACTTTGTTGAATCCTCCCTCTGCCAACTTCGTCATTGAGATGCAACCGCCTGAGCCAACGGCTCTGGCTGCTAAGCCTTGGAGCCCAGCAACGTTGAAAGCCCGATACCTATCCCGAAGCTGCTGTTCTTCATCCCAGAGCCATCGCCCACTTGTATAACGAAAAAAGTGCTCAAAGTCGGGGCTGGCTGCTGGCACTTGCTTGGAGAGAGTCTTTATCGTGTCAATAGCGAGGCTTTTGCGACAGGGAGGAAGCGTATTGGTCGTGGAGAATAAACGTGACGATGTTTGAGCAAGGGCTGGCGTTGGTAACTGATTATCATGAGCCGCACGAGATCTCAGCTTGCAGAAATTCGAAAGAAAACGACGTCCGGCACCGGCTTTCATCGCTCGTCGTTGGTTGTGAGTGGTAATCAGACCAGCTGTGGTCTCGGAGCTACGCTCGGATGGTGGGCGGACCCGCCCTCGGGGCATGCCGAGCCACTAAGCACCTGATGGTGAGCTGGCCCGACAAGGAAGTCCTCCAGTACTGTAAGCAAAATAGACCCGAACTAGCCAGTTAGTTAACTAACTATTATGATGAATGACGCTACCATAACCCGATTAACGCCTTCGATCTTTTCATCAAGTTGCAATTGAGCTAAGTGTAGTCCTGTCATGATACATCGAGGATCTCCCGTTTCCTAATGCAATCCAAACCCGACCCTTGCGGACACATTGAGCATTGCAATCGTAAACCGGTGGGCTAAAACAGCTGCCCGGTCACAAGCCATCTAACCGCGCCAAATACCACCGCGCCTAGTGCAAGCCAGGAGATTGCACCCCGAGCATACAGAATCCTCACGACCATTCGAACTTCAGAAGCATCGTTGCGGTGAGGAAAAGGCTCGTCTCTTGGTGCCTGCTTGCCGAGAATTGCGCACAAAGGTTCCCATCCATCTTGAGGCTCAAATTCCAAGACCTCCCGCCCGCGCTTAGCTGCCTCGGCGTGAATCCAAGCATTATGCGCATCATAATGCTTTTCCGTCAAAAGCTCATCCGGAGTTAGACTCAGTTTGCTCTGACAGACCACCATCATCTCGCGCCACATGGCAGCCACATTACGGTCGGTCTTCCATAAGAAGCATAGAGCGTGGTACACCGGTGAGGCTGCGAAGGTAAGCAGCTTGATCGACTGCACCCACTGGCGGCCGCCACCAGGCCGTTTATTCAGCACGACCTTCGCGTCCGGATACATGTCCATAAGGTCATCCATGAACATGGACGCAGGGAAATCGGTGGCTGCTTTGAAACCATTAAACAATTTGTAGAGCAGCTTGTGACGCCGTGAGGTGTCCTTTTCCCGGAGCGCAGCTAGGACAATGTCCCCGCGTTCGGCGTTCGGCGCAATGTGCGCGAAGTGCATGCAGGGAGTCAGACCGATGTGTTCCGATTCCAGGGCGGCTTGCAGAGAGCTTGTTGCACAACGAGGGAGACCAGCACCAAGCACTTGCATAGGCGTTCGGTCTGTCTGGTCAACAACGACATTATTTTCAAAGAAGCGCATTATGTATGAATGGTTTTGGGAGACAAAACACGAATAATTTAACTCCTGAGGTTGCAATTGCAGAAAGACTGAGGATGCGAAGTTGTAGTGACAAAGGGGATTCCTGAAGGTCCCGAACGTTAGTTAAGGCTTTTTTTTTCCCTCTTGCTGTCAGCGTCAGCACTAAAGTGGAACCCGAAGGCTGAGAGTATTATTTTGGGTACTAGCTATATATGGACATTGGACCGTCATTGCGCTGGTCAGCACAGGCATTTAGATTATAAAGCTTAAAAATTTGGAATTCCACTCAGCCTCGTACCGGTAAACATGGAGTCCGTGCATAATAGAGCAGACGAGCATGGGCTCCGGAGGTTTCGAGTGGCCGTACTATCGCAAAGGGCTCAGCCCCAGTGCCAGCCAGTCAAGAATAAGAAGAGGTGAAATTGGTGGATTGAGATTGATACAGCGTATCCTTCCCACCTCATTGCAGGGAACCCCGACTATCATCTTCGAGAAACCTAGGACTGTGGAGCCTGATGTTTCGAGGTTCTGCATTACAATTTATTAATTATGTCTTGATTTGCAAGCTGGCAGTTATTGACTGTCTGTTTAGAATTCTCAATGTTCCATCATGCTCTTCTTGATCTTTCCGTAGTCACTTTCTATTTTGCTTTCGTCCTACGAATCATCGATTGATTAACACTGGCACAAACAATAGCCCATTCTGCCCCCTCCTCTGATGCCACGATTCCTCTGTAAAATACTGCACAGTCCATAGATGAAATTGCTGCAGATAGTGATACTGATGTGCACATGTGCGGGGCCTTCAGCCACAGCGGGGGATGACATCTTAGAGTAGCCTCAGGCTCAATGCGCGAGGTGAGGGCGGCTGCATCCTGGCGCGCCTGTTGGTTATCTCGAGTCTTCACAATCGTCTAGAACTAGTATTATGGTTACAGCATAAGTAACTTTGAGGACCTGGAGTGTCGGACCAGAATCTAATAGTTGATGGAGTGTCAGGTTAGTGGGTACGAATCTATTCAGTGGTAAGTCCAACATTCAGGAAGGGATCTACCTCCGATTCACTCCAGCGGGAGTAATAACTACTAATATTCTCGTATCACCAAGGAAAGACTCCATCGACTCCATCTACCAGTGCTGTAGCCCAGTCCCACTCGTATTGGAGAAGTAAGCTGCATAGCGGGGCTGATAATCTCTCACCAAAGCTGAGACCCTCTTCAACTCCCCTCCAACACTGCACAAAATCAAAACCCTCACTCTCATACCATTGAAATCAACCGTCCAACTCTATACAAACAGCAGCAACGTCCAAAATGCCCAACACGTTACTGACAGTCCCCATCCTCATAAATAACCAAGAAGAATACACTCCCACCACATTCGATGTTATAAGCCCCTACACAAACAACCCATGCTGGACCTGTTCCTCCGCAACCCCGCAACACGCCCTCCGAGCCGTCCAAGCTGCCGACTCAGCCTTCCCAGCCTGGTCATCCAGCAAACCCACCTCCCGGCGCGACATCCTCCTCAAGGCTGCGGATCTGCTGGAGGAGCGTCTGGAGGAAAATGCTGGGTACATGCGCACGGAGATGGGCGCGGACGAGGGGGCGTCGGCGGGGTTTGTAGTTCCGCTGGCGATTCGGATGTTGCGTGATGTGGCCGGGAGGATTACTTCAATTTGTGGGAGTGTGCCTGTCGTTGAGGGGGAGGGGCAGAGTGCGATTGTGTACAAGGAGGCGATGGGGGTGATTTTGGGGATTGTGCCGTGGTATGTATATGGACCAGGTCATGACCGTAGTACGTGCTTACTATGTGCTGCGCGGTCGCTATACATCGTACCATGTTTACTCTGTGTGGTCTGGTAAAGACTAACCCCTTCACCAGGAACGCCCCATACGTCTTCGGTATCCGCTCAGCCGCGTGCGCCCTGGCGGCCGGCAACACGACCATCTTGAAATCCTCCGAGCTTACTCCCCGCTGCTACTGGGCCATTGGCCGTGCCTTTGCAGACGCCGGGCTACCAGCCGGATGTCTGAACATCCTACACTGCCGACCCGAGGATGCGCCAGAAGTTGTCAACGCGATGATCGAGCATCCGGCCGTGCGTAAGATCAATTTCACTGGTAGTACGGCGGTGGGCCGGAAGATTGCGCGGGCGTGTGGTCAGAACTTGAAGCCGTGTCTCATGGAGCTGGGCGGCAAGAATAGCTCGATTGTGTGTGCGGATGCGAATTTGGATACTGCGGTCCAGGGGGTATTGGCGGGTGCATTTTTGAATGTAAGTTTGATTGACTTTTCTGCTGTGGTTCTATGTTGTCGAAGAAGAGTCTAACGTGGTGCTTTTCTTAGTCTGGACAAATCTGCATGGCAACAGATCGGATCCTCGTCCACTCTTCTATCGCAGATCGTTTCTTTACTGCACTGAAGAACGCCCTCGCCGCAGGCGCCTCGACCTCCGCTCTCCCACCTACCCTCATCAACACGGCTTCCAAAACCCGCGTGCAGACCCTCGTCTCCAACGCTCTCGCTGCCGGCGCACACTTCATCTCCGGTAGTGCAGATACGCCGCTCCCCGCCGACGCAGGCGTGCGCATGGCCCCAGCGATCCTGGGCGGAGTAACAGAAAACATGGCCGTGTGGCAGGAGGAAGCATTCGCATCGGTGGCCGCGTGTATGCAGTTCGAGAGCGAGGAGGAAGCCGTGCGGATGGCGAACAGTAGCGGGTATGGGCTGTCGGCGAGTGTGTTTACAGAGGATCTGCGGCGGGGGCTGGCGATGGCGAAGAAGATTCAATCTGGGTGAGTTGATCCGTTTCCGGAAAGGCGTTTTCGCATGTTGTATTAGAGTCGATATACTGACTTGCTCCCTAGGGCTGTGCATATTAATAGTATGACCATCCATGATGAGCCGGTGCTGCCGCATGGTGGAGTGAAGAATAGCGGCTGGGGCCGGTTTAATGCTGCTGAGGGGTTGAATGAGTTCTTGGTAACGAAAAGTGTGACTTGGATGGATTAGTTTGATGAGTTGGAGTCTGCTGGATTTGTGATTTGCATTTGCATTGTACATCTTGCATGGTTTTGGTCACTCGGCACATCGGTTATATGATGGCTGTTGAGCACAAAATGCATGGTTCGATTTATGACCATACCCACCGCGGGGTGAACTCTGTCTTGCCGGGTTTCCTGCTTCGAAGACGTATGTCCGTCGTGCAGTCTCTTCCGAGGCTATTCAGCACCTCCGACGCGCATGTCCAGCACATCATGCCACTCATGCCGACAATGCCGACCTGAGTACGACAGAACGTGCTGAAACCACCGGGTATCCCGATCGATTGTTGACGAATATCCATCATAGATCATAACTCATGGACCCGATCACCCTCAATCCCTCAACAAACCCCAGCTTTGGGCCCTCTTTCGGGCGAGACATCTACCTCACTGCCCTCGGGAGGCATTACCCCGAGCCAGCGCCGACCCAACAATACGACTCACCGGAGCACACGAACCCGAGTCCGGTCTTGAGCGTCTAGTTGAGAATCGAGACGGCCATACCGGCGGGGGATGGATGGGAATGAAGCAGATTTTGTAGTCTCAGTCTCGCAATTCGCTCACCGACCCGACCGAGAGATGAATTCCGTCGGCAATTGACCCGAGATGGGACGGGGTAGAGGCAGTGATGTCATTTGAGCTGGAAAGAGTAATTTTGAGTTCCGAATTAGGTCAGCTTTTGCTGGTTGTTCCACCAATCAACGGGGGCGAGCGGGCGGTGCGGTCGGCAACTGGTTTTGCCTGTTACAGTGACCAGCTGGGGGTTTGGGGGTGCTGAGGTTCGATCGGTGCGGAGTATCAACGTCGCGTTGTAGAGGCTCGAGATTTGGAGATTCAGGAGATATGGATGCTTGGTTCTCTTCAAATGACCTCCCCTGACTCTTCCTTTTGAGGGTGTCTCGCTTCCCATCACTGGTCTATTCTCCGGATCGAGTCTCGGGCTTTTAGATTGATGAGTGTTTTGTACTTCCGAGGTTCACACAGGCCCTCCGACCGACACTCCCGCGGTCGTTTGTGGAGACTCTGGGGAGAACTGATCTCGGAATGCTCGTCAAGAAGTGCTTGCCGAAGTGGTAGATAGTCGATCCAGACTCTGTCTTTGAATGCTATCGAAGATTTGACTGTAGAGAAGACGGTTTCTGAGGGTCTCTCTCTCCTTTCTTACCCATGGGATGTACCCTGGAATGCGCAAACGTGACCCAGGCATGTGAAGATTTCACTCTCAAGGCGAGCTTACGATCGACACACGCATGTGACAATTGCAACCATCCTATCGCCCAGCCAGATCGACCAGATCTCTCCAGACACATGAGCTTTCCCCGTTCCAAAGCACCTTGTATTCAGCGTTTTTCCCCAGGTTTCATAGTGACCAGCTCATTCCCAATTTCCCACTCGGGCCCGAACCAGCCGTCATTGTGCTATTACCAACTCCTCCTCACGGCTCCACTTTTTTGTTCTCCACGAGTGCCTCGGCCGATAGACTCGTCGGCTTCTGAGCTGTTTGCCCCGGATCCCCTCTGCCAGAGTTGAACCCAGTGAACCCAGTCCCCCGTCGCCTTGCCTTCTTTTCCATAAAAATCACAAGCCCCCCTTCATCTTCGTTGACATTCTTCTTCTCTCCCCACTCTTATTCTCTCACCTTCACTCCTCCTCCCCCCCTCTCCCCTCGCACATCAGCCAACACACACAAGATGGCAGCCCCCCAAGTAATTGTGGTCGGCGGTGGTTGTAAGTCGCCCTTCCCCCGCATTCTGCTCTCTCGCCCAGAAGAGTCAACTGACTGATCTCGGGGTACAGTGTCCGGCCTGAGCGCTGCTCACACCGTCTACCTGAACGGCGGTAACGTCCTCGTTCTGGACAAGCAGGGTATGTTGAACGGATTCCTTTTCTCTGACGATATCTCAACTGTTCGCGCCTATCGCTCTCAATGCTTCAGCAACTAACGATGCTCTTTAAGCTTTCTTCGGTGGCAACTCAACCAAGGCCACCTCTGGCATCAACGGTGCCCTCACCCGCACCCAGGTCGACCTCGGCATTGGCGACAGCGTCAAGGCCTTCTACGAGGACACCCTCAAGTCGGCCCGTGACAAGGCCCGCCCCGACCTCATCAAGGTCCTTACCTACAAGTCCGCCGCCGCCGTCGAGTGGTTGCAGGATGTCTTCAACCTCGACCTGACCCTGGTCTCCCGACTGGGCGGTCACTCCCACCCCCGCACACACCGTGGTCACGATGCCAAGTTCCCTGGTATGGCCATCACGTACGCCCTCATGCAGCGCCTGGAGGAGCTCGCCGAGTCCGAGCCCCACCGTGTCCAGATCGTGAAGAAGGCCCACGTTACTGCTGTCAACAAGTCCGGCAACGACGTGACCGGTGTCACCTATACTCTCAACGGCGAGACCAAGACCGCCGACGGTGTTGTTATTCTGGCCACTGGTGGCTACGCCGCTGACTTCAGTGAGACCTCCCTCCTCAAGAAGCACCGTCCCGACACCTACGGTCTGTCCTCCACCAACGGCACCCACGCCACTGGTGACGGCCAGAAGATGCTCATGGAGATCGGTGCCAACGGCATCGACATGGACAAGGTCCAGGTCCACCCTACTGGTCTGGTTGACCCCAAGGACCCCACCGCCAAGTTCAAGTTCCTCGCTGCCGAGGCTCTCCGTGGTGAGGGTGGTCTTCTGCTCAACTCGGACGGCCAGCGCTTCTCCGACGAGCTGGGTCACCGTGACTACGTGTCCGGCCAGATGTGGAAGGAGAAGGAGAAGGGCAAGTGGCCCATCCGCCTGGTGCTGAACAGCAAGGCCTCCAAGGTCCTGGACTTCCACACCCGCCACTACTCTGGTCGTGGTCTCATGAAGAAGATGACCGGCAAGGAGCTCGCTGCCGAAATTGGCTGCGGCGAGGCTGCCCTCAAGAAGACCTTTGACGAGTACAACCTCATCGCCGATGGCAAGAAGAAGGATCCCTGGAACAAGAAGTTCTTCCACAACCTCCCCTTCTCCATCGACGACGAGTTCCACGTCGCTCTCATGGAGCCCGTCCTCCACTTCACCATGGGTGGTATCGAGATCAACGAGCACGCCGAGGTCCTGAACGGCGAGAAGAAGCCCTTCAACGGTCTGTACGCTTGCGGTGAGCTTGCTGGTGGTGTCCACGGTGCCAACCGTCTCGGTGGTTCCTCCCTGCTGGGCTGTGTCGTCTACGGCCGTGTTGCTGGCGACTCTGCCTCGCAGCACCTCTTCAAGAAGCTCATCTCCACCGGCCCGTCCGCCGCCCAACAGCGTCTCGGGCAGATCTCCCTGCACATTGACCCCTCCACCCCCGGCAAGATCTCCGTCGAGTGGGGCGGTGCCGCCCCCGGTGGTAGCCTGCCCAGCATCACTGCTGCCCCCGGTGCTGCTTCTGCCGCCGCCGCCACCCCGGCCGGCGAGGATGCCTCCGCCAAGGCCGACCCCGTCGCCAACTTCAAGATCCCCGAGAAGGAGTTCTCCATGGAGGAGATTGCCAAGCACAACAAGAAGGACGACCTGTGGATCGTCGTCAAGGGCATTGTCCTGGACGTGACCAACTGGCTGGACGAGCACCCGGGTGGTGCCAACGCCCTGTTCAACTTTATGGGCCGTGATGCTACCGAGGGTATGTCACCCCCTCCCTTAACCCACAACTTAATACATAGACTAACATACCTCGCAGAATTCGCCATGCTCCACGACGACGAGGTCATCCCCAAGTACGCCGCGCAAACCGTCATCGGCCGCGTCAAGGGCCAGACCCCCAGCCTGGAGCTGTAAGCGTCTCGCAACATTCTGCGCCGACTGCTTTCTCTTTAACGACCTTTTCAATACATACCCCCGCCCCTGTCCTTCCTTGTCTTTTTGCTTCACTTTTGGCTCAAGTCGGTGTGGATGCCGACTTGATGATATATGTGGAACCCCCCCAGCGTGGGGGTGTTTGGTCTTGTAACATATCATGGTACTATTTTTACCTTTCTTGGAATACAAATTCTAGAGTGATGTAAATGCGGTGCATATAGTAGCCTGTAGGTCTGGCCCTGCGGAAATGTGCTTTATCCTTCTCACGAGTTCGAGAGAGGAGGATTTCTCCTCCGGCAAGTAATGCGACCCAGCTTCCCTCAAATAGCTGCTCTCCACTTGCCTAGTAAACATAGAAAATGTTGATGATCTTGGAACTAGCAACCAAAAGATTCGATTGCAAGACTGACTGAACGTAGTACAGGTGAGCGCAGTAGAGCGGCTTATATCTAGATCATCTATGTAAGTAGTCTCAAGCTCTTCCTCTGTTATCGATCTATCTATTTTCTTGTGCCCCCTCCACGAATAGATTAATTCAAGTATGCATTCCTTCCGGTTTCTCACCTACAACTCTATACCACCTCTACTAGCTTTGTATAGGATACCTAAGAGTCCCTTAGAAGCGAGGCCTTACTCCTCTCTATATACTTTCCTTTCCTGCCTATCAAAGAAATGGGTCACCCTACCAAATCCGTATGATATGGCCTTCGCGTCTCCTAGTCTAACTTCCCTGCAGCGACGGGTGAGGCATTGGTGTTATGTTGGGATAGCCAATGAACTGTAGTTCCTTTCGCAAACTTCGCGCCTCCTTCTCATTTACCGAAAGTAAATGGAAGTACTAGACATAGCCGCGGATTCGCGCCTCCCACTACGAATCTCGCTGATGAATGTCTTCGACATACGTTCGATTTTCTCGTGAGACGATCTGCTCACGTATACGCAAACAGTCCGAGGCCGCCTTTTCAACCTAATCCATGGTCGTGCATCCATGCTCACCGTAACATATTCGTATTCAACAAGTTCAAAATTTATATTCCATTGCGACGAGAAGTGCCCTCTTATCTTCGCTAGTTCCTCCAACCCCCAGCCCATCCGCTCCTAGGTGACCTGCGTTTGCGGTCCTACATTATCAAAATATAAGGTTCCTTCAGCCGCTGCAGGTCTTGCAGTACAGTGCGGCATTCAGATAAGACATCGTTTAGTTGGGGTATTTGCAGATCGGCGGGGCGAATCTCGGGTAAATGTTCTTCTGTCATATTTGGGACGGAGATGAGGAGGCCGAGTTCGTTTCTGACCTCGACCTGACGGGACCGAATAGGTTTGATCCATTGAAGAGGGATTTGTAGATAGAATATGCTAGTGGGCGTATTATGGTTATGTTTTCTATACATGCTGATCAATGATCGATATAGGACATACGACTTGGAGAAGGGTCGAACTAATGTGGAGGTGAGCCCTAATCGGGCCTTGATTGTTTCCTATTTGAATTCCCAAGTTTTGATTACCGAATGAGATTGATGAGACCATTCTCATGGCACGTATTGGAGACCCTGTCCGCGGAGATCATAGGCGGGTGGAGAGAAATCCAACATTGCGCTGGATACGAAGTTGACCAGCGCAACCCAGCTGAATCCAGCCTCACCATCAGATGATTGTGGCGTGTGGGGGTTTAGCTTGTGAGCAATGACAGGCATTTTTGATATAAAAGCACTAAGTATAAGAATTGCTCAGGTAGACGCAACAGTGAAATTTCTCGAACATCCCATCTACCCACTATACTTGGCACACTATATGTACAAGTCCTGTATAGACAATAGACGACGCATTACTCCTGAAAATGCAAATGCAATCTGCAATCCAATCCTCACGCCCGCATATGCTTCAAGATCATCTTCAACCGCCTCACGGCCGGTCCATCATTCTCATCTCCCTCCTGTGCATCCAGTCCCTTCTCTTCGATCTCCGCCTTGGCTGCTTCCAGCGCAGGTCGGAGATACCCCCAGACATCATCATGGTACCGCTCATGCACGGTGACCCAATCCTCCGCACCGGGGAGGTATCCCAGAACCGAGTCGCGGAGGGTCATTGCTGACGCGGCACTTGCACCTGTGCCCTGGGTAAACGCAGACGGATCATTCTGCTGCAGGAAAGTGTCTATATCAGGGACAAGGCTGAGACTTGACAGCCGGGGCTGATGGATTTGAGGACTTGAATCTGAGCCCCCGATCTGCCGTCGGAACGAGTCTAGCATTTTGATCTCTGCGGCTGTCAGGGGTGGTGGTGCCGCGGCCATGTCCAGATCCAGATCCTCCGTGCCCCCGAAATCAGGGTCAAACGACGTATCCGCGAGCAAGGATACTACTTCAGCCCCGTCGCTGGCTTGAGGCTCGTACGTATGTGCCTGAGTCCCGGGATTGTCTGCCCGCTCCCAGGCGCTGGAGTAGTCCACCTGCATCGGGTCATGCGCCCGCTGCTTGCCCTTCCAATTCCCCGTTTCGCCTTGTAAATCTGACAGACTCGTATCGCGGTGCACAGTACCATGACTAGTATCCCGCTGTAGACTCGCCTCGTCCGAGTACGCGCCCAATCGCTGAAACGCCTCCTCCGACAACGCCGGAATCTCAAATCCACCGGCCGTCGCGCTCGTCTCGCTGCGAAAGGACTCCGCCACGCCAGACCCTGAGTACGCCGAACCAGCTCCAGCCCCAGCACCCAACCCTCGCGCAGCGATATCCCGACTCGCAAGATTCCCCGACCCCATCGACGCAAGTGCCGACGGCCCAGCAGCCTTCCCCTGCGTCGCGCCAGCCAACGTCCGCGCCGCATCTGAGGACGAGCTCGCGCCCTGCAGCGCGCTCCGGGCTAGACCGGCCGCGGAACTCTGGATGCGACTCGCCAGCGCTGGGGTGCCATGTTCTTCTGTGTTGGCGGGTTTGCTCGGGGCTGGGGCCTTTGGATCGGTTATCGTGGCCGGGTCATCGGGGCTGGGGCGGCGGGTTGAGTCGCGGGTACCCCGCATGTTCTCCGAGTCGTCGGGCATGGCTGGGCCTTTCTGGCGGTGTGGTGGGTGTGCCCGACGGGGCGAGAGGGTTAAGGCGATGAGATTCGGGCGGGTTCAAGGTTGGATTGTCGCGGGTATTGAGGATTGTTTTTGGGGATGGATGAGGTTCATTGCTTGAGGAGTGGACGGTTGGTTGGAAAAGGGCTCCAGTTAGGGTTCGGTTGAAGGGAGCCTTGGGCCGGACAAAGTAGGAAAGGGGGCATGTGAAGGTTGGACGGGGGAGTGGTAGGGCTGTGGGTGGGATGAATTTAATGTAAATGGATTGATTGTAGACATGTAGTGGGTGAAATTTGCTTCTGAAGAGCAAGATGAATATTTGATGAAATTTATGCGAGCGTTCAAAGGTCTCGAGGTTAGTGAGGTACTCCAGCAATTGGATTGTTGCCAGAGGAAATTGCTGGCCGTATGTACAAGGCGCCCCCGGAATGGATATATATCTGCTCTACCTTCATCCGTCTGGGTTCATCAGGAAGGTACACGAGGCCATGCAACAGGGGCTGCCGTCCATCAAGATGAAATATACCCAACCTCGGCCTGAGCCCCTGCAAGTCATGATAGGTCCAATGCTTGATTTTCGTGGGCATCTCCTTGTGGCCCGAAGGATGACGACAGAGGCGGAGATCCGATGGTACACGCTGCAGCTGCCCTGGGATGTGCGAGTACCAAAGTGATAGCAATTGCATAAAGTCAGTGTGTTCAAGTCCTATCAATTGGTTCATTTTCTTTGCTGTTCCTTCCACCAAGTGCAATCTGGTTCTCGAGGCCAGGTACCCAGGCGAGTCCATTGGTGCTGCTTCGGGCAATGTTGCAGTGGTCTGCCAGTGTTGATGTCAGCATTGGCGGTCTACCGTCCAACAAGTTCGACTTTTTGAGCGAATGAACTTCTAGACTCTTGAATCCTGCCGAGATCTGTGGACTGGGTGGTTTCCATCTTGGTGGTCACTTTGTGAGAAAGAGAGACTCGTAAGAGAGTGAATGAACGTGCGAGTGAACTGACAACTGGGACTTTGGCTGGTTGACGAGAGAAGTCCTCCCCCACCAGCACCACCGCCTCACCTCTTCAGCTTTTCCCGTCCTGCAAACCACCAAAATCAAAATCAAAACCCAACCACCACTACCACCACCCTCTCGCCTTGCTTTTTCCTCAACTTCTACCGCATAACCACTTGGCCAGCTCTGTGACTGTATGAACCTCTTCTGCCCTGGTCCTTCTACTTTCCTTATTCTCGCTTCCACTCGGTGATCACTCAAAGAGTCCATCCATCCTAACTTGGCATTCTGCCCGTCCAGGTCTTCCCATGATCCCCTCTCAAGCTCTTCTGCTGCGGGTCCACTCATAACAGCCCGGTCGTTTGCTCCTCTTTTCAACCACTCCCCTCCTCCACTCACTACCCTCCCCCATCCTGGTCCATCAACCTCGCCCACCTCGCCAGGACCACGATCGGTTCCATCCTACCTTCGAGATCCTCGTGTGGGCTGTTTCCTGCCCTCTCCCCCGCTTCCCTTTCTCCCCTCCTCCCCCTCCCTCGCGGATCTCTCTTCATCGGTGTCGAGCCCCTCGTACCCCATCGACCGACCGAGCGTGACCGTTGGACGACTCTCGCCTTTTCTCTGTCGATCTCTAGCCTCGTAACGCGGTGTTCGTGTGTCCGACCGGTTCCGCTTCTGTCATCGGCCTTCGGATCAGCCTCATCCAGATCTTTGCATCATCTCCGATAGAGCTCTTCAAGACTCAAGTCATTTGCCCGGCCGATCTCTTTCCCGTCTCCCCAACTGCATTTTCTGCGACCTAGGGCGATCCTAGACGAAAAAATGGTAGACAGAGATCCAGGCACACCGACCTGGAAGTTCACACAGTGAGTCGCCGTCCCAATGGAGCTGCGATGCCATGGCTTCGTTACCGTCAGGCACCGGGATGTCTTGGTACGATATGTTACGTGGGCAGCTATCTGACTGATATGGGTTCCAGATGCTTTGGCGATAAAGGAGATGTAGAAGACATCACAGAAGGTAAACCGTCGTTCGACCAACCCACCTGAAGGAACGGTCGGACTAACCTCGGCTTCTTTGCAGCTGATATCATCTCGACCGTCGAGTTTGACCACACCGGTAATTATCTGGCGACGGGAGACAAGGGTGGACGTGTGGTTTTGTTTGAGCGGAACGAGACGGTATGCTCCTCTTTCTCTCGCCCTCAGCGCTTCTCCCCAATTATTCTCACGGAGCTCTCATGCTAACTGATCGGCACATGGACAGAAAAAAACCTGCGAGTATAAGTTCCATACCGAGTTCCAATCCCACGAGCCGGAATTCGACTACCTCAAATCTTTAGAGATCGAAGAGAAGATCAACAAGATAAAATGGTGTCGACGACAGAATGCGTCACACTTCCTCCTCTCCACGAACGACAAGACCATAAAGCTTTGGAAGGTTTTTGACAAGTCGCTCAAGGTGGTAGCTGAGAACAACCTTTCGAATGAGCTGACCCCGGCTGGTGCCGTGGGTGGCGGTGGCCTTCCCCGGCCACCACGGGGAACTTTCAAGGATGCTGGCTCTCTTAAGATGCCACGCCTGACACATCACGACACAGTTGTCGCCGCCGTCCCGCGCAGAACGTATGCAAATGCCCATGCGTACCATATCAATAGCATCTCCGTGAACAGCGATGGCGAGACTTTCATCAGCAGTGACGATCTCCGTGTCAACTTGTGGAACCTCAACATCCAGGACCAAAGCTTCAACATCGTGGATATCAAACCCGCTAATATGGAGGAATTGACCGAGGTCATCACAGCAGCCGAGTTCCACCCGGTCAGCTGCAACTGGTTCATGTACGCCAGCTCCAAGGGCACGATCAAGCTAGCCGACATGCGCCAGCGCGCTCTTTGTGACGAGCATGCCAAATGTGAGTTGGAGCAGCCGCCTGATCAGGCCCTCCCTTGATTATCGTCTGCTCAGCGAGTGTGCTCATACCACTTTTTCTTATCTAGTGTTCGAACAAGAAGAGGATGCTTCTTCGCGTTCTTTCTTCTCCGAAATCATCTCCTCCATCTCTGACGTTCGATTCTCACACGACGGTCGCTACATCGTTTCCAGGGATTATCTGACTGTGAAGATTTGGGATGTCAACATGGAACGCCAGCCAGTCAAGACGATTCCTATCCACGAGCATCTGCGCCCTCGCCTGTGCGATACGTATGAGAACGACAGCATTTTCGACAAGTTCGAGGTGGTGTTCTCCGGCGATGCCGAGAACGTCATGACCGGCAGTTATAACAACAACTTCATGATCTACCCGACAGACGAGCAGAAGGAGACGGAGATTGTGTTGCAGGCGGACAAGTCGGCCTTCAAGGCCAAGAAGGTCGGCGTACCAACGCCCATGAACAAGGGCAATGGAAAGAAGGCTGGCTCGAGGTCTGGCAGCCCCGCCGGTCCCGGCAGTCGGATGAAGAAGGAGACCGATGCCGACCAGATCGACTTCAACAAGAAGATCTTGCACATGAGCTGGCATCCCTTTGAGGACAGTATTGCGATTGCGGCTACGAACAACGTAAGTGCCACCACCGGGCGGGCGATTCCTTTTCTTGACACCTTTGAGCCACCAACTAATTCCGATCCATTTGATTTAGTTGTTCGTCTTTTCTGCTCTGTAAATGGCAGACCGCCGCTTATTGCATCAGGGCTTCCCATGTATGTGCCTCCTGGACAATCGCATCTTGGCGATGGGATTGGGTGGCTGGTGGAAGAACTGATCACCATGGCGGGACAGTGGAATCAAAGAAAAAAAAATGGACGAAATCAACAAAAATGCAAGCAACAATAATGGCCATAGCAGCACGCCCAGATCCCATAATCTCAGGACTTTCCGTTCAACCCACTCGCCCCCTCTTGTGTTCGATTGACAGAAAGCCCATTGTTCCCGGAAGCTGCCCCAGGACTCCTACTCGGCTTCAACTGGAGCTCCCAGATTATCCTTTTGACTGTTCCCTCCTCATTCCCATGGCCATATTTCCCTCTCCTGGTTGTATGCAGTGTTTATTAGGTATTCCACAGGCGTTGTACGGAGGCGCTTCATGATAGAGAATATGAAGCCCGCTTGAGGCGTGTTTGATGATGGCTTTCCCCCTTCCTAAGGTGTTTGTGTATGCTTTGGGTATGGATGGAGTAATCCATGTCTCTCCATACCATCTGCTATGATGAAAATGTTCTTGATATGCTATTTTTTTGTCTCCCTCCCAAACGCTCCATCCACCAGCCATGCGGCCCATGCCCTACTCGCTCAACGCGACTTTGCCCGTTCCATCTGGGATTTTTCTGCCAGTCTTTGCGGGCGATGACGAAGGCGGACGGAATCAGTGATTCCCACAGTACCAGTAATTACTACTTGCCAAGGCCCTTGGCCGTGGGCCAAGGCCAGTAACACTGTATGAGAATGTTTAATATACCCGGATTATCAACGGCCCGAGGCACTTTGCGCCTTGCCCTACTTGGACTAGCGGGAGTCGGTCAGGAAAGCCTCCACTGGAGAAGCCCGCGATCGGTCGCGCGCACTGTCTTGTCCCTAGATCTTGTCGTCGTCATCGTCGTTGTTCAAGGTTGTGTCTCAAATCTACTTCTTCTCTATCGCCTCAGAGCGCTGGTCATGCTGTGACACCGGCGTGTTCTGAGTGTGACCTCCCAAGCGAGCGAGAGTAGCGAAAGCCAGATCCAGAGAAGCAGCTGGAGCTCATACCTGGGTCAGACAATTCTATCCCACCCACGACCCCCTTTTCGTCTGATTTCACCTTTTTACTTTTCGACCTTGCTCTTTTGTGTAGATCCGAGTTCATGATCTAGTCATGAACCCTGGGAACGATTCGTGGCACTCCTCGGCCGGTGCGCCTCCGTCGCACCCTGGCATGGAGCAAATGAACCAACAGCCCCGACCCTTGGGGTCGTTCAGGTATGCAAGCGCTCAGGCCAGAGACAGATTGCGATATCAGATGCTAAATATGGATTGTTTGATCTATAGTCAAAACCCTCCTCAGCAAGGCCCTGCGTCGCAACCCTCGGGCCCTGTTCTTCCTCCACCATCCGGTTAGCAAATCCTCCATACAATTTTTCCAGAGCCTGAGTCCTCGACCTCGGCGTCGCAGTGCTTAACCCGACAAGACACGTGAACTGACCTGATTGTGCCCTCTACAGGCCCCTACCATCCCGGAGGTCAAGCCGGACACTCCCTCCCTGGCCTGGCGGAACTAAGCCAGAGCCATGGGGCTCCCCACCAACCTCCTGCCTACGGACAACACCCCGCAGGCCCTGCTCATGGTGGCGGCCACTCTCTTCCTGGCATTGGCCAAGCCATGTCGCATGCTTCACCGCAGTCCTTGAACCGCGAGCGCGAGCGAGACTCCCGAGAGCGTGAGATTCTCGAGCGCCAGCGCCAGGAAGAGATGGCGCACCGCGAACGCGAACAAATGGAGCGTCAACAAATGGAACGCCAGCGCGAGCATCATCCCGTTCAGAGCCACACTGGCTCGATTCCCCTCCACCAGCCAGTAGCCTCAAAGGTTCCCAACTCCATTCACGGCCCGAACGGCCTATTGTCAAATCTCGGCGCGAACCCGTCTAACGGCCCACAGCCTAACGTGCAAGCTTCCGGCGGACCGGGAGCGCTGTTCGGAGGGCCTCAGATGCCACACGGCGAGGGTACTCCGCGATCATACATGCAGCACCCGGCAGGTCCTCCCATGATGGGGTACAATGGACAGGGGCAGCAGATCCCCGGGAATGTTGCGGCCCTGGCTCAGGGTCAGCAGCCAATTCTCAACGTAAGTGGCCCACTCGGGTTCTCACCGCACATGCCTTGGGCTCACGTACCGTTGGTGGAACAGGATGCCCTCAGCTATTTGGATCAGGTTAAGGTGCGATTCGTAGACCAGCCCGATGTTTACAATCGGTTTTTGGATATAATGAAGGACTTTAAGAGTCAAGCGTGAGTGTCCTGTTTGTTATCTCCTAATTGGGGTATCAATGGTTGAGGTGGCTGCCTGACGGAGACTGACAATTGAACATAGCATTGATACCCCAGGCGTCATTCAGCGGGTTTCCACATTGTTCAATGGTCACCCAGCCCTCATCCAAGGCTTCAACACGTTTCTACCTCCAGGCTACCGCATCGAATGCGGCACCGAAGACAATCCCGATGCGATTCGCGTGACGACACCATCAGGCACAAACACTCTGAGCATGCCTCGAGCAGGCCGCTCACTTGATACCGCTACTGAGCTTGGTCCTTCGGGAGGCCTTGGGGCCCACCCCCGCTCGGATTACTATGAACAGTCGCGTCCTGGTTGGCAACAGACTCAGCAGCAACAGCAGCAAGGCCATCAGCAAGCTGCACCTGGGTCATATTCGCCCGGCTCGCGCTTGATCGGTCCTGCTGGCTTGTATCAACAGGAGGGCCAGGCACCTCCTCAAGACCATCACTTTGCGTATCAAAGCCAGGAAGCTCAGGGTGCTTCGGCGCTTTCTCATCCGCAGGATCACCGAGGTGTAGCTCAACTGCAAGGTGCAGCATCGGCAGCATCTGGGTTGGGAAGACCGTCTATGCTCCCAGTTTCCGGGGCCGGCTCAAATCAGACTATGAGCAGTCTGGCCGGTGTTGGGGGCATGCTCCAAGGCGGACACACTGATCTGAACAAACGGGGGCCTGTCGAGTTTAATCACGCGATAAGCTATGTGAACAAAATAAAGGTATGGCTGCCTGCCTCACATCTGCCTGCCCACTCACCCCGCCTCTTCTGACTTACCACTTTATAGAACCGTTTCTCCTCCGCACCTGAAATTTATAAGCAATTCCTTGAGATTTTGCAGACCTACCAGCGCGAGTCAAAGCCGATTCAAGACGTTTACGCTCAGGTCACTCAGCTCTTCAACACTGCTCCCGATCTCTTGGAAGACTTTAAGCAATTCCTGCCCGAATCTGCTGCCCACGCTAAGCAACAGGCGCAAGCCCGCATGGCTGAAGAGGCAGCTCCGACTTCTAACCTCCGCGGTGAGCCCGTGGGCTTACCGTCTTCTACTCCGAACCGCGATGTGAAGATGCCACCTCTCGGTCAATTCAACGTCAAGGACTCCGGAAAGGAGAGCAAGAAGCGACGAGGCGGCCCCGGTGTTGGGCTCTCGTCCGTTTCAGGTCCTTCTGGCGTTGAAGCTGCTCGCATGCCCGATGCTCGAGGCGGCCCTCCAGCAGGCTCTTTCACCAATGGCAACAAGGTACGTTCACTTTTCTCTTCACATCTTGGTGGAAGTGTGACGGGCTCAAGTGGCGCTGTTGCTTTTGTCCTCTCACCTGCCCGTCAGTTTCTCGTTTTACCGAAGCTTTTGCTGACAATTGATCGCAGCGACCCAAGCACTACCATGGAAAGCCCTCCGGAGCCGACATCCCCAATGTGTCCCCGACTCTGATCCCTGCTCTCCCCGAGCCCGTTCCACCTAGTGTCATGACCACACCCAGCCAGGAGGAGATTGCATTCTTCGACCGTGTCAAGAAGTTCATTGCCAACAAGCAGATCTTCAGTGACTTCTTGAAGCTGTGCAACCTGTACACGAATGACTTGATCGATCGATTCATCCTGGTCAAGCGCGCAGAAGGATTCATCGGCTCCAATGCTGAGCTCATGAGCTGGTTCAAGCGTTTTATGAACGTAGAAGAGCCCGAAGATAAGACCATCGACCCTAAGCCTCAGACAGACTCTGGCGTGGTGAACCTTGCCCACTGTCGGTCCCTCGGACCAAGCTACCGCTTGCTCCCCAAGCGCGAGCGCCAGAAGCCTTGCAGTGGTCGCGATCAGCTTTGCCATGATGTCTTGAACGACGAGTGGGCTTCGCATCCCACTTGGGCCTCGGAGGATTCTGGCTTCGTTGCCCACAGGAAGAACACTTTCGAGGATGCTCTGCACCGCATTGAAGAGGACCGTCACGACTACGATCACCATATTGAGGCCTGCACGCGCACCATCCAGCTCATCGAGCCCATCTGCCAGCAATTCTTGCACATGTCGGAAGCCGAGCGTGCAAACTTCAAGTTGCCCCCCGGCCTCGGTGGCCAGAGTGAGGCCATTTACCAGCGAGTGATCAAGAAGGTCTATGACCGCCAACGTGGTGAGAAGATCATCCGCGACATGTTTGAACGTCCCTGCCAGGTTCTGCCCATTGTCCTCTACCGCCTCAAGCAGAAGCTCGAGGAGTGGAAGGCGTGCCAGCGTGAATGGGACAAGGTCTGGCGCGAGCAGATGCAGCGCGCCTACTGGCGCAGTCTTGACCACCAGGCCATTGCCACTCGTCAGACCGACAAGAAGCTGTTTATTGCTAAGAACATTGCAGCTGAATTGACGGCTAAGCTCGAGGAGACCCAAAACATGCGCAAGAGTGGATTGAAAATCCCGAAGCACCAGATGGAGATGAAGTTCCAAGATTTGGATGTTTTGCTGGATACTACCCACCTGCTTTGCCTGTTCATTGATCGGAATAACAATGGATTCGGCGCGGATCCGGCTCGTTTGATCAGCTTTGTTAAGGACTTCATCCCGGTCTTCTTTGGACTGGATCGCGAGCCCTTCCATGAATACATGGATGAGTTGATGATCAGCGCGACTCCCGCTGAGGAATTGGAGGATCAATTTGGTGCCGACGATACTTCAATGGCCAGCCGCAAGGCTGTTAACACGCAGAAGCTGGATCTCCTGCGTGAGGCCCTTGAGCGCAGGGCGGAGAAGGGCAATGCGCAGACTCAGGAAGATGGTGTTGCTCCCAGTGCTGCTGCTGCTACGCCTGCCACTACCCAGCTCGCCACCCCCAATGTGCGGGCTACCTCGACGGCTGTCTCCGAATCGGAAGACAACTTTGATGTTGCCGAGCTGAAGTGGATGGAGCACCCTGGCCAGGGCAACTTCAACCTTGAGCGCGAGTACACGCTGAATGAGAAGTACAAGAAGACCGAACACCAGTTCTACAGCAACCTGAACCTCTTGTGCTTCTTGCGCACTTTCGAAATTCTTTACACTCGCCTGTTGCGCATTAAGGAGCAGGAAGGCGAGGCTCGCGAGCAGGTCCGCCGTGGTCTTTTGCCCAAGCCTGCCCATGAGTTGTGCTTGATCGACCGCTTCCCCGGTGACTTCTTCTACGATGTTGACCCCAAGGCCAACTTGTACAAGCAGATTGTGCGCATGTGCGAGGAAGTCATCCGTGGGGACATTGACCAGGTGCACCTGGAAGAAACTCTGCGTCGATTTTACATGCAAAGTGGCTACCTGTTGTACAACTTGGAGCGCATCTTTAGTTCCATCAGCAAATTCGTGGCCGCTGTTTTCGTCAGTGACGCGAAAGATCGCACCTCTGACATCGCCAACCTGTTCTTCAAGGAGCGCGAGAAGACTGAGACCACCCACCACCAAGAAATGCAATACCGCAAGCAGGTGGAACGGATGATCAAAGAGGGTGACATGTACCGCATCACATACGTGAGTATACCTTTCGTCCCTGGACTCTTGATAGTCCTGTACTAACCGAACCATCTACAGTTCCCCTCCGACCGTCGTGTCACCATTCAGGTCATGACCACCGAAGATGCCACCCTCGACAGTGACGAACTCAGCCCCGAGGCCCGCTGGTCTTACTACGTGACTGCCTTTTCAATGCGCGACCCCACAGAAGGCGTTTCCTATTCTGACATGCGCATGCCCTTCCTCAAGCGCAACTTGCCCAACAAGCTGGATGAGGATGAGGAGTATGACCGGTTCTACCGGCGTCTCCAGCATCACGATGGCTTGGTTATTCGTATTTGCGCGAATAATTACACCATCCTCTACCAGCCGCCCAGCCACGATTGGTTCTGGCGTTCGACAGCGCCTGTTCCGGACAAAGACGCGGATGCCGAGGCCATCAAGGCCAAGGAAGAAGAGCTCGCGAAGGCGAAAGCCGCAACGCGGGAGAAGCGGCATGACCGGTTCAAGGAGAAGTTCGTCAATAATCCAAATTGGGCGCGAGGGCTGAGTAAGGACAAAGTGGATGAGTCTAATCAGCGGTTCCGGTCGTGGTTGAACGGCACCCTCGAGAAGGAAGATTCCGCCCCTGTTGAGGGAGCGGAGCCCACAGCCACTACGCAGGGGGAGGGTCAGACTGAGCAGGCTGACGCCGAGATGGCTGATGCCGAGGCCGCTACGGCGGAGACGTAGGGCCTTGTCTTCTAGGTAATGAATTTTAGCTTTGACTGATATGATCACAATGTATTTTAAATCACAACTCTGTCTTTGAATCTAACTATCCCATTTCTAACACTATGTTATACCTGTATTATCGACCCCTACACGGGCTAGTACTACATAACACCGGACTAGGTGAGATTTGGCAGTTCGCAAGGCGAGGTCCTCTAGCCTCTTTTATGCTTCTTCCATCTTCTTTTTCGTCTCATTCCCCATCCCGAGATAGCCTCGGATAGCCCAGCCTAATCATGGCGTTTTCGTGCTGATGAATTGGCTGTTCCACAAGCTTCCTTCCCAGAGAATATGTTGCTGAAGGGGAAGTCCGTCAACAACAGGTAGAACTGGGCACTTAGTTGAGTGAGGGCAAGGTCGACGAGTGACACCAGCGATTCCGTCTTCGATTAATTAGGTAAGCTATATAAGTTTGTCTAATCTCTCTTCTTCTCCTCCTCCTTCTTCTCCGCCCCTGCTAAGGGAGCAGAACCTGCAGTGACCGCCAAAGGGGGGGATGGTGAGACTGAGACTGCGCAGGTTGATGCCTGCCGATAACGGCCGAGCAATGTCCGCTGCTTGGACGAGCATCCCCCATTCTTCCCCAGGGACTGGCTTGATTCTGGGGAAGCGACGATGGCCAATCATGTAGATTGGATTTTCAGGAGTTCAGGGGTATTGTATTGTTAGCGCGGCCTTTTGGACCGGGTAGGATCCGGGCTGGTCGGGCAATGGTTCTTGGTTTACTACATACTGTATTCTTCACTGTTCATATGCGCTTGTGCAGTACCCCACCTACCCTCCTCGAAGGTTATTGTTTTCCAAGTACGGAGAATGGAGATGGTGTTTGGTTTTCATCATGGAAAAGTCTGTAGCGTTAGGTGGTTAACTGTCAGAGTACCCCGTGTAGTCTTTGTATCACCGATGGTGGAAAGCCTATTGCATCTATGGTAAGCTAGAATTGTGTAAGTTACCTGCCTCACTCATCGAGACGAGAGAGAATTTCTCGTAATCGGCCTCCAATGATAGTCGCCGAGTTCCAACCAACAGGTCACGATCTACGGCATACTCGGTACATACCCCAGCCAACATTATGCTATATCTCCGTGCGGCCGAGCCCCAGTAGCCGAAACAGTCCGAGACAGTGGACCAACTCGGCCTGTAAAGAACTCCTATAAGTCTGTAACTGGAGGCTGGTGCAGTGCCTCTGGGCCGAGTGGAGCCTGGCGATCAAGTGGGATCTGGGCGTGGGCGAAACTCGGTGATAACAAGGCGCCCGCCGTGAAGAGTCACGACATAAGAACTCGCCATGGAGCCATTGTCCAACACTCGGCAGGGAGGCCGCCGAGGGGGCACTTCGCGGGGTATTCTGGAGGATTTTCGGAGTATGTAGGCTTTTTGGGAAGTGCGATACTGTTCAAATGTTGGCCAATCTGGCAACGTTGGCGGACTTTCGGGGGAATCGCGAGAAAAGACCGCAGGCGCCGAGGGAAAGCCGAGCTGACGTCAAGGTGAAGTTGGGAGTGGCACTAGTCCGGATTGGGAGGGGGGCAATTGGGAAAAAGATGTGCTGATTGATGGCCAGGGATGGCTGAAGGAGGTCAATTGGTTGAAGATGAACAAGAAACGGACGGAGATTTGAGGTGTCTGTTGATTCATTGACAAGAAGTATCTATTCGCAGCCATTGTGGTGGTATACAACAGTATGTAGTAGTCGTAGCCTCTAGCACAAGACAAGGAAGCTTGCGGAGGATGACATTCAAAAGTGCCACTTGGTGGACTTTCAGAGCCTCCAGAGCTTCCCTTGTTCCGGTATTACTCTCTTTGCTGGCCCCAGTGGAGCTCTTTGCCTTCGATTTGTCCTGCCCGTGGGGTGTTGCGCCTTATTTAACGTCTCGTCTCCTTCCCCCCCCCCCAGACTCCGGCCTTTTCTCTCTCTCTCTCTCTCTCTGACTTCTTCCACCTAGACCCCTCCACGGTTGTGATCCCTCTCCACTCTCTCCGGAGTTCTTTTTATTCCTCGTTTGTTTCTGGCTTGATATCCTCGCACACAGCATGGCTGCCTCCGCCTTGCTCAAGAGCCGAGTCCGCCGGCCCTCCTACCTCAACAAGCTGGCCAAGGCTGAGGATCTTATTGACCTGTTCCCTCATGGCTCGTATATCGGCTGGTCCGGTTTCACGGGTGTGGGCTATCCAAAGTAAGTACTACGATTTTGGGCTCTACATTCCTCCCGTGGAAACACCTATGTTGCGTGGAATTGTCATGGTTGGTATGACATCAGTTGGAGCACCGACTAACTTTCCGTGCCCCATAGGATGGTTCCCACCGCGCTCGCAGACCACGTCGAAAAGAACAACCTTCAGGGCAAGCTCAAGTACACCCTCTTCGTGGGTGCTTCCTCCGGTGCAGAGACGGAGAATCGCTGGGCTCGCCTAAACATGATTGAGCGCCGCAGCCCGCACCAGGTCGGAAAGGAAATTGCCAAGGGTATCAACAACGGCCAGATTAAGTTCTTCGATAAGCATCTCAGCATGTTTCCCTCGGATTTGGTCTATGTAAGTATACTGAGACCCATGACCCGTGCTGCGGCTCGGGGGTTACCGCCGCGGAGAGCGGAAATTGGAACGATCGGCGCTAACCGTTTTTGTTTCCATTGGTCTAGGGCTACTATACCTTGAACAAGCCCAATAACAAGATTGACGTGGCCGTTATCGAGGCGTCTGCGATTACAGAGAATGGCGGAATCATCCCCGGGGCCTCAGTCGGTGCCTCACCGGAGTTGGTCCAGATGGCTGACAAGGTCATTATCGAGGTGAACACGGCCAGTCCCTCGTTCGAGGGTCTGCATGATATCGTGGGCTCAGATCTCCCACCCGGCCGCAAGCCATACCTCATCATGGCGCCCGAAGACCGCATCGGAACGTCTTACATCCCCGTTGACCCCGAGAAGGTTGTCGCCATCGTCGAGTCCAACTACCCCGACCAGACTCAGCCCAACGCGCCCGAGGACGCAGGCTCTCAGGCTATTGCTTCCAACCTGATTGAATTCCTCAAGCACGAGGTCAAGCACGGCCGTCTGCCCAAGAACCTTCTCCCCATCCAGTCTGGTATCGGCAACATTGCCAACGCCGTCGTCGGCGGTCTCAGCAAGGGCGGTGCCGACTTCACTAACCTGAAGGTCTGGACCGAGGTGCTGCAGGACTCCTTCCTGGACCTGTTCGACAGCGGCAACCTGGACTTTGCAACTGCCACTTCGATCCGCTTCTCCCCCGAGGGCTTCAAGCGCTTCTACGACAACTGGGAGCGCTACGCCGGCAAGCTCCTCCTCCGCTCGCAGCAGGTCTCCAACTCGCCCGAGATCATCCGTCGCCTGGGCGTCATCGGCATGAACACCCCCGTCGAAGTGGACATCTACGCCCACGCCAACAGCACCTGCGTGATGGGCTCGCGTATGCTCAACGGACTCGGCGGCTCCGCCGATTTCCTGCGCAACTCCAAGTACAGTATCATGCACACCCCGTCCACACGGCCCAGCAAGGTCGATCCCACCGGTGTTAGCTGCATCGTGCCCTTCGCCACGCACATTGACCAAACGGAGCATGATCTGGACGTCGTCGTGACCGAGCAGGGTCTGGCGGATGTCCGTGGCTTGTCGCCTCGGGAGCGTGCGCGCGTGATTATCAAGCAGTGCGCGCACCCTGACTACCAGCCCATCCTGACTGATTACCTGGACCGGGCCGAGTATGAGTGCTTGAAGAAGGGTATGGGCCACGAGCCGCACCTGTTGTTCCAGGCGTTCAAGATGCACCAGAATTTGCAGGAGAAGGGTACCATGAAGATTACTTCTTGGGAGTAGGTGGTACAGAGTTGAAGTGGGACTTGTGTTTTCTTTTGTGTTGATGCTGCGAAGTATTCGGGCTTTGTTTGGGTGTTTGGAGTTTGTATATATATCATGGCATCAATTGTACAGGCAAGATTACCTCCTGATAGATCCAATTGATCTACAAGTTTCTTCTTTTCATACATACTGCGTCGGGTGTAGGTAGATTTGGAGTTGGCCAAAGGTGGACCCATGATAGGTAAACCCTCGATTCTTACCCTGCGACACCACGGGTGATGTCGCTTTCAGGTAGGTACTTGCTGCACTTTACTTGGCTTCCAAATGGATCAATATGATGGCTCATATGCTACCGTCTCCCAGGCACTCGGTGCAACCTGCTTCAGGTAGGTAGTTAATCGACTTATTGTCTCTCATCTATTTTTTTCACGATAAGAGGGAATTCCGACCTAGCTACATCACGGGATTCACACGGATATGCTATTCGCAGACAACGGAAGTCTTGAGTCAATCAAAATGTCTTCACATAAATCTAAAAATATCACCCAAACTCCAAAGCTATCATATAAACGTAAAAGTGCTATACAAAATAGTTTTCAGCACATTGCAACACCCGCATGCTTCTCGCTATATCCATATCCCGTGTGATACGAGACAACCTATAGTGTAGACCTGTCTCAGTGCGAGGAAGGGGGTTGGTACGATCCACCCGTGAATCTACCGCGAGTTAGCAGCAAGTCTCCCCAGGGAACGAGATAACTTTTACAGGGATTGAATACATACTTGCTCCACAAAGACCCCAACAACCCAGGGGCATCCCCGGACTTACGACGCGCCCAGCCGTGGTCTACATTAT
This sequence comes from Penicillium simplicissimum, assembly GCA_024706585.1. Taxonomy (NCBI): domain Eukaryota; kingdom Fungi; phylum Ascomycota; class Eurotiomycetes; order Eurotiales; family Aspergillaceae; genus Penicillium; species Penicillium simplicissimum. Next base: position 583,606 of record JAMZTW010000078.1, read on the forward strand.
AGGACTTGACATCCTGGAGTCCGGCGAAGAGACCTCGTCCAGCGGTGGCTTGCTATGAAAAAACATATCAGCACATGGTCATGCTGTGACTCGGGAGGGATTGAGGTTAAACCGGGAGATGTATGGAACTCACCCTGGGTTGGGCCTCTTTGCTGCGAACCCAGTAATCCGCGCCGTAGTCGTTCTGCAGGCGGGCGCTGTTGGATGTTTTAGAGTCTGACACCATGTTTGTCGAAGCTTGACTATGTAAGGTGGATGGGTAGATGGGATGAGATGGATGTGGTATAAGTAAGGTTGTTTCTCAGGCTTGTAGACTGAGGGTACTTGAGTAGAATATGAAACGTCTTTCTTGATGGACAACGAAAAAGTAGAACTTGAGCCATCTACATCTAAGAAAGCTTTATATACCTACCACCCAGGACTACCCGCGAAAATCGAACGGAAGGGGGTGTATACCACACTAACCGACCTCCCTCCGCTCCTCCTAGCAAGTTAGCAGATGGCAAGATCTCCTCGAACATCCATATGGTACCACCGACTTTTCATCCGGCCGAGCGCACCGAACCCTCGCCGGTCCCGACGAACGGCTTGCGAGTAGAACTTGGGTGTTAGGACAGTCGTTATCATGAACGGTACGAACCAGTCACAGCGCGGCGAATTGCGCTGCCATGTGCGTGGGGTGACATGATCTCCCGCCCGAGTGATTGGGCCTTGCAGTCGCGCAAGTCCGGGGTTGACATTTAGACAGTGGCAGTGGTAGGCTTGCTGCAGCGGGTTGTCACTTGTGAGTGGTTAGTGGTGACGTCAAGGTAGGTAGGTGGTGTGGTGAACCACGCGGGACCAGGCATTCCGAGATGAACAGATCCAAATGTCCCGATTCATTGTGGTTGTTGTGATATAGGTTAGTTTCGGGACTGGCCGAGAGGCGCACACAATTCGAGAATCGTGGAGCGAATGACTACCGTTGGCTGGACTGTGAGTGGGATTTTTGCTTGGGTGGCATGATCGGGTTTCGGGCCGTGGTGGCTGACCGACGTCTTTGGGAAACGCTTATGGGTGGTGTGATGTGGAGGAAATGGACGATTCTTCATGGTATTGATCACTTTTGCAAAATGATCGTGTGTGCTTTTTGACCTTGATGAGGAGGGAATCGTCGCCACTGTTTTCAACCCAATCATCAAACAATACGCTTGTTGGTATTGGGTTGAGTCTTCGAAGGTTCATTTTGCAGATACTGTGCGACCGATAATTCAACGCCGGCTACGTGCAGAAATCTAGAGAGATATGTGTATCCTGTATCCTCTGATCTCTGACCATGCATGTATTCGCATTTTACAAGCATAGCATGCTAGCTTCGGTCGCTAAATCCTCATGAAACTGATTGTTGTCATTTCCAAGATTAGCCGTCCCTGCGAATTCGATGATGACAAGGTCCCCTTGGACTGCAGAAATAGCTCTAGCTACTGATATCAAGAGGAGTAACGAGTAACCATCTGGGAAACTCCCGAGATCGTCTCTTCTTTACCTATAAATGATGTGCACTTCGCTCGTCGTTGCCGCTCAAGAAGGTTATGTTGCGCTCCAGCTCCCGCGCCAAACTCCGGAGCCGTCGAATATCCAACAACCCAGCGCGGAAATGTGCTAAGCCCGCGTGGGCACTTGCCCATACATACGAATTTATTTGCTCGTGAATTGCAAACTGCGCCCATGAATTGATATTTCTCCTCTATACTGGCAAGACTAGCGTGGCCTATTTCAGTGTGCATGAAGTTGGAACGAGCCCGCCTCCTTTTCTCACAATTGCATGATCTAAAACTTGTGAATATTTAAAGTTGTCCACAACAAGCCTGAAGAAGTAACACGACTTGTCAAGATCTTGTTTGAGACTATGATTAGGCATTAGCTGGCTCTATGATCTATTCGATTACTATGTACAGGTATGTAGGCCACATCCCGCGAAGACAAAAGGCAGTACGCTAACCCGAATCCAGTAAGATGTTTCAGCGGGCAGGGTGTAATTGGTACGCCCGATTTTGCGGCTCAGCGTAGACCCTTTCTGTTCTTCAAGCTCACATAAGATATCAAATCTGACTCCAAGTCTCTCTTACAATTACAACTCCCATGTCTACGAGATAACAATCTCTCCATGTCCAGGAGGAGGAAAGCTGAACCAAAATAGGAGATTCAACAAAAATCTCCCCCGATGGAGCGCACGAAATGGCTCGACGGCCTGCGCGGCATCGCAGCAGCCATTGTAGCCGTGGACCACTTCTTCATGAGCGACATCTGGCATCCCTTCGTCTCTTACTGGACCGATCCACCCGAGGGAAACAGGCATCTGGTGCAACTCCCACCGATTCGAATCTTCTTCTCCGCCCATGGGATGGTGACCCTATTCATGGTTATCTCCGGGTACGCCATCTCCATCAGCCTCCTGAAAGCTCGGAACAGCCCCCAATTCTTGGCGCGAGTCTCGTCTGCCATCGTGAGAAGAGTTTTCCGCATTTACCTGCCAGTCTTTGTGACAGCCAGTCTTGCCCAGATCTTCTACTTCTTTGATCTGTATAGTTGGCCGTTTGATGAGGGCTTCCTGGCTACGCTGCCTAAGCCTTGGACGGCACCCTGGGACCACGTTGCGTGGGTGCTTAATTACATGGCTGATAGTATTAATATCATTGCCTTTGAGTATCGCGGTGCGCTGAATGGCCAGTTGTGGACTATGCCGGTTGAGTTTCGAGGGTCGAACGTGGTCTACCTCCTCATTGTCGGGCTGTCGGGGTGGCAGGCAAAATCGAGGCTCTACGGTCTTCCCGTGATCGCTTTATTCTTCCTGTGGTATGGGAACTGGGATATCTTCGGTTTCATCTGGGGTCTCTGGCTGGCGGAGAGGGCGACTCCTCGCGCGATGGCCGCCGACGAACCTCTCAGTGCCGAGTTTGAAATGGCCGAGTTCGAATACGAAGAAAGAGTTGCCTCATTCTTCGCCGCACCCCTTTATCTAGGCACCTGGGGCCGCAAACGCCGATGCGGTAGCCTGAAATCAAGAAGCTGCGTCACTCTCTCGCGCATCGGGGCCATTCTCGTCTTCATCACAGGATACTACCTCCTCTGCCTCGGAAACGACGGCCACCTCCCACCAGGATACCAATTCCTCTCCGCCCTCCAGCCCGCCCGCTGGAAAGAAAACTGGGATATCTACCACTTCTGCTGGAAAACGATCGGATCAGCGATGCTAGTCTACGCGATCGCCGAATTACCCTGCTTGCAGAGGCCCCTCAACACACGGCCCGTCCAGTATCTAGGCAAGATCTCGTTTGCGCTGTATCTGCTCCATGAGACTATTTATGAATTGTGGAGGAATTTACTGCGGGATTTGATTTATTCGGTGTTGAGTGGGCGGGAGTACGGGGGTAGTGGTGAGGCGTTGGGTGCGGATGCTTTCTCGTTTCATGTTGCGTGGTGGATGACGGGGTTGATACTTGGTGCTGTGGTTGTGGGTGCATCGCATTTCTATACGGTGTATGTGGATGATTGGTGTGTTGCTTTTGCGAAGAGAGTGGATCGGTGGTCTAGTTCTTGAGCAATGTGATTACATTTTCGTGATGTCAATCTTGGAATCGCAATCCATCTCTTAAGGTATATGGATAACACGTTGGTATCCGGATTTTGGTGCTGTGCACAGTGAGATTAAACCGTAGGACAGCCAGAGCAGCCCCGGCCTCTTTGGATCACTTAGGAGGACGAACTCGACCGTTCCATATCGGGCTGGACTTCAACCCTCGAACTGAGACGACGGAATTGTAAAGTAATGCTGCTACTACAGAAGCCATCTAATTAGGCCAAGATAATGGCTATCTTGGAGAAATGGGACTGATACTTGTCTATGGAGAAGAATGATTTTTCCTCGTGAAGTCAGAAATCAATTCCCGTAGCAGGATGTGCTAGTGCTGAGTCGGGTAATGACCACAATAGACTACCTATTCTGCATTCTACATACTCCGCATGGTTTTTGCTTGGCATCCCCGCCCAAATTGTGCTGGCGCTAAACAGCTAAGGTAGAAGAGCTGCTACAATGCAATAACGGATGCATTGCCCCTATCATCTCACGGTAGAGATGGTCACAGCGAAGGGCATGGATACCAGCGAAGGTCTGAGACGACTCTCCTTAAAACCCAGGCTTTCGGACTCGTAGAGATCTATTCAGAGTGCCCCAAAACTATCGCCTGCAAGTTCCAATAACTCGTTCCAATAGGGGAAGGGGGACGGACTTACGCAATCGGGGGTAAGTGATCCGAGGCTAGCGAAAGGACCAGAGTGCACGGGGTACAGCAAGAGAAACATTACTTTGTCACCTTCAGGAGGGCCAGGCACTGCAGGCAGACGTCTTTCTCTCACCCTTGCCCCTTCAAGGTTGGTCCTATGTACATATCCACTCTGCGCCACAGCGTCCATAGACGGCACTTGCGTTTACCCCAGAAACGCAAGCGCCGAAACATGGGATCCCCTGATCAAGATGCCATGTACGATGTACCCGAGTCTCGCAGACTCGAACAGATATCTTGATAAGGGCGACTTTAAAGATCCTTCCTCCCCGGCCCGAGGAAATAGGTAAGATCTAGAGTCTAGACCGTCTTTGCGTTGGGATCAGCGAGGGACCAGAGGGGGGGCCATCCGAATGTCCCACTTGTGACTTTTGCCATGGGCGATCTTGAGGATGGATTGGCTTGGCTTGTTCCCGAGTCAAGGACAGGCTGGGGTGAGAGACTGATTCCTCGAATGAATTCCAAGGATGGGCCAAGAGAGATACTAGACTCCGAGTAGAATGTTCTCCGAACAAATACACGCGAGGCAAGTCTTCAAGCACGAGGTGAAGGAATGACCCAACCCCAGAGTTACTTGAGGACTGATCGGAACTGGGCCGGTTACGCTGACGGTGGATTCGACATCCGCCAAGAACCACCAAAGTCATGTTATGTGTTGGTCTATTGATCGCAATTGATACCCGACTGCTTTGCTGGCCGTGTGGTGTGTGTCTGTGTTGTCACCTTAATGTTGCACCCATGGTCCGGAGGACTGCGGTGGGCAACTTGGGCTCCCAGCGATGTCATGTTCGCCACTGCTGGAGCCTGAGGGATGTGTCCAGATGTTGATGGACAACAATCACCGCAGTGGACATCAACGGGAATGCGCCGAAATGGCAAATGCAAAGGGGAAATGAATAAAATACGAGCCCCAACGCGGCGTACGGGGCTGGTACCAGGCGAGTCCGCCACGAATGAGGATCAGCAGGGCGGAAATTAGAGCCCCGTCATCAACCAACCAGTGTCCCGTATAATATCCACTGCAGCTGTCACTAGGCCCGATCGGGCGTAGAGCTCTCTCCACATGGCGCATGGGAGATTACGCTGGTTTTTAATCCTGCGAGACAATTTCAGCTGACCTGCCCAAGCCTCTGGGTCACTGTCACACTGTGACTGCAGAAGTGCAGATGGGGTTCAATGGGGTCAATCAGATTACAGTAACCAGAGGGCAGGCTGGATTCTGAGACTGAGGGACTCCAGATTTGAGCTTCATCCCCGGCATTCTTGCAGCGATTTCAGTCCATATCCATCTTGTTCCATCTGCCGTCCGCCGTTGTATATGTAGCCGCTCGTCGTGCGCAGGGTCCTCTTCATGCTGTCAGGGGCAACTTCTCTCGGCTCTTGCGGTAAGGGGCGGTGTACTTGGCCCCCCTCAGTGAGACAAGGGCTATTTTTGCTTGGACTGGGGCGAAGGCTGAGTCGTGCACTTGGAAATTGCCCCGGGCTGGGAAGTCCTGGGAGGTGATGGCCAAGTCCAATCGAATGAGTGATATCCATCTCTCGCCTCGATGACTCTGGAGTATGAACGACCATCTCTTCATGGCGAGGGAGTGCCAACAAACTTTGAGCTCGTTGGTGTACCTGCATAGGCGCCCAGCAGTCGAGTTGGCTAGTCCTGGAGGAGGCCTAGCCAGGTACGGAATACTGGATGTGGTCGAGTTGAACGAATGGCGGATGATACAACCGGCTTAGAACTAATAATAATCTAGTCATCAACCCGTCTGTATGTAAAAGCGTTGTACGACAGTGGAGATATCATTTCCGCTCCACTCCTGCCCGAGCCGTGCGGGCCAATCCATTGCCAGGCTTCCACTGGGGTCTGCCAGAGGGAGCCAATCAATAGTGCAGCGTGCCTGGACACAGTCAACACACACATCTACACTCGGCTCCATACGAACAAGCCCCCGAATTACAACTAAGAAAGTGAGCGAAATTTCACGATCGGTGGAGTATCAACTATCAACTTGCTGTAATCCGTACGCCTCCCATTTCCCGATTTTTCCTAGTGTGCCATCTCCCCTTTTCTTTGGCCTGGCCCTGTTCTCCCCCCCCCCCTTAACTCACAACTGTTGCTTTCCCTTCGTTCCCTCCCCCTGCTCCAACAAAAGGCCCGTCGTGCCCACCTCCTCTCCTTTCCCTCTCTTTCCAACCCACGTTCCCTTCCTCGCACCACCTCCCTCACCCACCACCACCACCAACTGACCACCGCTTCACTCGTTCAGCGGGCATTCCTTCTTTATTTGACGAACGTTTGAAACAACCTCCTCATCATGAAGGGTTCCATCTTCGCGGCTGCGGCCCTGGTGGGCTCTGCCATGGCCGATGCCCACCTCCACCGCCGACATGAGGCTATCCACAACCGTCGTGATGCTTCCAGCTCGGTTGTCGCCTCGGTCACTCCCTCCTCATCTCTGGTCCCCGGTGCTGATGAGACCTGTGGCTGCACCACCAAGGTCATCACCTACTATGGCTCCCCGACTCTGGTCCCCATCGAGTCCACCACCACCCTGACCAGCACCATCCACTCCACCAGCACCAGCACCATGACCGTGACTGTTACTCCCTCTGTGGCCCCGGTCTCCACCACCACCCAGGTGGTTCTGCCTACTCCCGCGGTGACCAGCTTCTCTTCCACCGGTACCTACACCATTCCGGCCACCACCATCACCGTCACCGACTCGACCACTGTCTGCGGTGCTGCCACCACCGAGGTTCCCAGCGGCACTCACACCATTGGCGGTGTCACCACCGTCGTCGAGACCGAGACGGTCATCACCTGCCCCTACGCCACTGTCAAGCCCACCGGCACCACCGTGACCAGCGTCATTGAGTACACCACCTACACTTGCCCCGCCGCTGGTACCTACACCGTTGTCCCCGGTACCGTCACCTCCGTGCCCACCAGCACCGTGCTCGTCTACCCCACCCCCCAGACCATCACCCCCGGTACCTACACTCAGACCGAGACCGTTGTGACCGTCACCCGCACTGACTACACCTACGTCTGCCCCTACGCCACCAGCGGCCTGGCCAGCAACACCGTTCCCGCTGCTACCACCGCTGCTGCTACCACCACCGCTGCCCCTGTTCCCGTTGCCACCTCCACCTCCAGCGCCAGCTCTGCTGCTGCTCCCTCCAGCACCGGCAGCTCTGGTGTCACCGGTGCCGGCCAGTACGGTATGACCTTCTCTCCCTACACCTCCGCCGGTGCCTGCATGTCCCAGTCCGAGGTTTTCTCCAACCTGCAGGTCATCAAGAACAAGGGCTTCAACCTGGTCCGTGTCTACTCCACTGACTGCAACGGCCTCGAGTACATCGGCTCTGCTTGCAAGCAGCTCGGCATGAACATGATCATCGGTATCTTCATTGAGGGCTCTGGCATCTCCGGCGCTCAGGACCAGGTCGATGCTATTGCCAAGTGGGCCCAGTGGGACATGGTCGAGCTGATCGTTGTCGGTAACGAGGCCGTCTCCTCCGGCTACTGCTCTGCCTCCCAGCTCGCTGGCTTCATCTCTTCCTGCAAGTCCACCTTCAAGTCCGCTGGCTACTCTGGCAAGGTCACCACCACTGAGCCCATCAACATCTGGCAGTCGTATGGTCCCTCCGCCCTGTGCGGCGCCGTCGATATTGTGGGTGCCAACATCCACCCCTTCTTCAACTCCGAGGTCACCGCCGAGAAGGCCGGTGAGTTCGCCCTGTCCGAGTTCCAGCTTCTCGAGAAGCTCTGCGGCAAGGACGTTGTCAACTTGGAGACTGGCTGGCCCAACGCTGGTGACGCCAACGGTGCCGCCGTTCCCGGTGTTGCCGAGCAGGAGACTGCCATCAAGTCCATTGTCGCTGCTCTGGGCTCCAAGTCCATCTTCTTCTCCTACGCCAACGACGACTGGAAGGCTCCCGGTGCGTTCAACGTTGAGCAGCACTGGGGCTGTGCTTCCGTCTTCTAAGCGGACTGCGCCACGCCAGATGTTGATGGGTTGATCAGCTGCCATTTTTGTTAAAATCTTTGTACAGGAGGATTAAGGAGTTTATTTTGTTCATCACTGTTGTTCTTCTTAAGAGTGCGGGGGTCAGCTGTCATCGGCTAGTCTCGTTCTCGCGGTGGCTGGTCGGGGAGGGTTCTTCCTATGGAGGGTCCCACCTCCCAACGCATTTTCTTGTTTTCTCCTGTCTATTATCTTGGACGTTTACGTGGTAGATATACCTTTTTATTTGATGTTGTCTACTGACCCTGGTTGCATCCATCGATTTCATTGTTGACTTTTATTCTCGCCTTGTCTGTACATGTTTAGTCATTGAATCTCATGATCGGTAACTTGTGCTGTAACACTGCCAATAGATCCACGTACACATACTCCGTATCACGTTGTCGATATCCTTCCAGTACGGTGTGACTCGATGTACGGAGTACAGATCCTCCAGATCTTGGTCGCCCCAGGGTCGCCATGTCATGCCGTACTGTTATGGAGAATATTTATCAAGAATATAGCCAGATCTTGTTCTTGACCTCTCAGGCCAGACTGACACCGGGATTTCCTCGGGCCTTCTCTGCAGACATCATGTCCAAGCCACATAACAAAGAAGGAAACTTTTCCAGACAAGAATAGAGCCTAGCTGCTTTATGTAGGTACATTGCACGTCCTCCCAGAACGAATCATGTCCCACAGCCCGGCATTATCACACATTCACCCCCCTAAAGCCGCAAAGGATATATAGACTCGGGCCATGGGAGTAGGCTGGATGGGGGGTTATCATACTGGTCACCGCGTGTGCACCGTACCGTCGCGAAGCACAGATCGCGAGGATCGTAGAGAGCGAATTGCATCACTGCATAATAAATCTCCTCCGTCCGGGCTCTTGGGTTGGTGTAATCGATATCGCTCCCTGCGATGCCCTTCGGCGAGGAGGCCTGGTAGATGGAGAAGATGTCAAGTCAGCTGGAGCTGATGACGCTGGGAGATAGCGAGGAGCTCTGGTAGATGAACCTTAGTACGTACCTTTTGATGTAGATATTTATAGAAAGTGAGGGGTGGAGAGACAGTTGTGACAGGTGAGTCTTCGTTAAGACTCAGTGCACCTGATCTTCATACTCCAGGAATAAACGGATTGATGGTACCATTCATAGAGTTACGCTCAGGCACGAGGATATCAAATCAACAAGTGGTAGCATTCAACGAAGCAACTAAGCATGAGAAAGGAAGAAGGAAAGAAGGAGAGATGGCAGGAGAGCTATCTAAATAACGTGGTCGGTAAGCGAGTGGGCCATGTAAGCGAGCGGGCCACCCAACCGCTTTTTCGCGTCCTACCACGTTCATCTATCTTCTATCCACCACCATGCCTCCAATTCGTGCCGGATTAAGCCAGGATGCTATGCAACAAGAGGGTCGCATCTTATTAGCTTTACAAGCTATAAAAAACAAGGAAATCAGCTCTATTCGGAAGGCTGCAGACCAGTTTCAAGTTCCCCGGAATACGCTCACGCGTCGACTACGCGGTACTACAAACCGCGCTGAATCTCGCGTAAATTCTCATAAATTAACAGAGATCGAAGAGGAACTACTTCAGCAGCGGATACTATCGCTAGATCGACGTGGAGCGGCCCCTACACAAGCTCACGTGCGAGAAATAGCTAATTTGCTACTCGCGAAGCGTGGTTCTACCTCTATCCAAACCGTCGGCGAAAAATAGGCATATAACTTTATCTAACGCCATCCGGAGCTTAAATCTCGCTGTTCACGCCGATACGACTACTAGCGGGCACTATAAGAAGATCTAAAGATTATTTAAGAGTGGTTTAACCTCGTATAAACCACGATTTAGTAATACGGTATCCTCGCGGACGATATCTATAACTTTAACGAGACTGGGTTCGCGATAGGCCTCTATACGTATTAAAAAGTGATTACACGAGCAGAATACTATAGTCGGAGATCGGTTTTATAGCTAGGAAACCGCGAGTGGGTAACCGCAATCGAGTCAATTAACGTATCGGGGTAGGTACTTCTACCGACGCTTATCTTTAAGGGTAAGTAATATAATTAAGCCTAGTTTAAAGACCTTCCGTATAACTAGCGCTTCGAAGTTAGTACGAACGGGTAGACGTCTAACGAAATAGGCCTTCGCTAGCTTCAAAAGTAATTTATTCCGTCGATAAATAGTTATACGCGCGGAAGATATCGACTTTTAGTCCTCGACAGACACAGAAGCCATCTAACAGCAGAATTCGATTAAATCTGCGTAGATCACGATATTATACCAATCTATATACTAGCGTATTCCTCGTATCTTTTATAACCGCTCGATATCGGATATTTCGCGGTTTTAAAGCGCGCGTATAGTAGTTTAGTCGGCTAGAAAGTACGGCTCGGGATTAGCTATATCGATAAGCTTAATTTCCTTATAGCTTATCTATAAGCTCGCACCGATACATTTAAATCAGAGACGATTCAAAATAGCTTCCGAGCAGTAGGATTAGTGCCTTTTAATCCCGAACTAGTACTCTTAAAGCTTAATATTCAACTTCGGATACCTACGCCACTAACAAGCCGCGGTAGTTAAGCAAGCGCTTTTCACCCCTATACACCCGCGAACGTAGACGAGCTTTATAAGCAAGCAGCGTCAATTAAAGCTTTCCTAAAACGGCGCTCGAAAAGTCCCCTATTACCGTCGTAGGCCGCGCTAAACCAGCTTATTAAAGGCTATCAAATCGCGATGCAAAAGGGTATCTTTCTCGAGCAAGAAAATAAGTAGCTACGTGAGGAAAATACTGTACAGAAGAAAAAGCGTGCTCGTACGACCAGGTGGATAGCCCACGATGACGGTCTATCTGTATGAGAAGCATTAGAGCTCGAGGAAGCTCATAATGCCTTCTTTTAGGCAATACCAGGTCCACGCGTGCCACCGGCGCAGGGTACGTAAGCACCGAAGGCACGGGCCCTGCCTAAATGCGGTAATTGCAGTGAAATTGGGCATAAGAAGAATGCTTGTCCAAATAGAGAATAATCAATATAAGGGAGTTGTGGTTGATATACATCTATAAATGTGTAGAAATTCTAGTTGGGTGGCCCGCTCGCTTACATGGCCCACTCGCTTACCGACCACGTTAGTAGATGGATGCCTTAGGAACCAGGCATCAACTAGCAAACATGTGAATGGCTATTGAAGCGATTCTAGAATGACCGATACACACCAACACGCCCACCTCGCCCAAGTAAGGCTAAACTCTTGTCAAAGCTTACGTATATGGAGTTTCCAACATCGTGAATATTTAACCAATTAGTCGCTTCGGCCATTCCATATCTGGCAAAGTGATCTGATTGTCAAAGGTCATTCCCGCCGAGGCAACGCATATTCGAGGATGTAGAGGACTATCTCTATCAAGTTACCTGTAAACTGCAATGGGATAGAAGGTCATTTACGCGTGAAAGTTCCGCAGGACTCTCTCTTTGCGGGGTTGCACCTTTAGGCTTATACCCATTCCAGCCATCCCCGCGATTCATGCCGGTAGTAGCCACGCTAGCCAGGACAGGCATGCCTAGGGCAAGATCAGCGGGGGTTTGTTTGCATTTTGCTGAAGAATCCCCGGCCTCGCCCGTAGCCAGAATAGCAGTGATCGACGGGCAAGCATGAGGATACCGATTAAAATCCGACGCTATTTTGGGTTCTCCAGGTTAAGTGTCTAAGTTTGCGGAGTTGAAGTATCATGCGTTTTCTGGGAAATGAGGCACGGCTATTGAATGACCTGAACGCAAGTCGTCGGATCCATTGAGACTGACGACTGCCTCCAGGTGGAGTGGTGAAGCGTTTGCGATACCCAACACACGGTATCCCATCTAAACCCACCTGAGCTCTGAAACAAGTCCCGTTCCATGGGCCCAGATCGGGCACGGCCTCGATTAGATTCTTTCCCCAGATGGAGGCACCCCAGATTGAGAGCTATATCACCCGTGCCAGATTCATCCAGGGATTCACACTCGAGATCCGTATAAATATCCTCACGGTTATCAGCATCGTGTCTTCAATCAGCATTCAAGCATTGCAATCTACCGAACTCCATCAAACCAAGACTTCTTCCAAAGCTGGATCTATGCAAAATGAAATTCCAACTCATGCTAGCTCTTGCGACCATCGCCTCGGCGTCGTCATTCGAGAAGAGATCAACATACAGCGGCGTCGCTACTTTCAACAACTACGCCTCTCAGAGCAAGTACGTTCTCCAAAGCTTACCTGAAGGCGGTGTCTTCTTCTCCTATCCCAAAATGAGCTAATGTGCTTGTACCTAGCACTGTATGCGATCCCAAGACCGGCGTCTCGGGCACTTATGGCGTAGCCATCGGTGACCTGTCGCCCAATATCTGGAGCGGGAATAGGTGCAGTGGGTCGATTGACTATTCGAAATGGTAAACCCAGGACTCGGGCACTTTCACCACCCCACCGAGACACTCGACTCAACACTCATGGATGCATCGCGTAGTAATGGGCAATACCCCATCTCCGGCTACACCGGTCCAGCATGCCCGACAACCACCTGTGGCGAGTGCTTCCAAGTCTGCAATGCCGGCGGATACGGCGGCGCCTCTGTTGGTGGAGTTGGCAAATGCATCATGGTGAACGTGATCGACGCGTAAGTTAGCCTGGACGCTTTCCTTTTCTGTGAGTCGTGCCCTGCTTACCCGACATCCTATCAATTCCCAAAGCTGCCCGTCGGAGTCTGCATACAACTATTGCAAGACCAATGTCCCGGCCGATGAGAGGTGCGGTAGTAGCTCTACGAATGCGGTCGATATCGATGTTAGTGGGTACTATGCGCTCACTGGGACTAGCTGGACTAGTAGCAGTCCGAACCTCAAGGTCAACATCACTCCTTCGAGTTGCTGAGCTGGAGGTGAGATGTCAATGTCGAAAGAGTATTCGAAAGAGTATGACGCCGAGTCGTGGGTCTACGGCGCTTTGTCGATATCTCCCTTCAGTGATTTACGTAGATCACAAAATATCATTTGTAATCTGTGCCTCCTGTTGCCTGATGTACTCGCTTGTGTGGAGCATCAGACACACCAGAATCTTTCCCAAAGGGGTAATCTTCCGGGGGGTAAATCTTCTTCTCGGATAGTGCGAAATTGGCGCCCAACCTCACGATAAGATTGACTCTCGCAGGGATTCACCCCGGTGGTCGCTTCTAATGGCTTCCGTGCTAGAGACCGATCGAGGTATGAGCCTGAGTCTGGTTCAGTATGGCTAGATCGGATTCTTAACCGGAGTTTCCCACTCAGAAAGCCGATTTCCGATTGAACGCGTCTCCCCATTTGATTCGAGACTTCAACAGTCGGTGATGAATGTGAAATCTATTTAGGAGAAAAGGACCTTGCAAAGCTGAAATGCCAGCAAGCATTACAACATTTCCGCGGAATATCATCACCTCTCAGGTGAAGTGAGTCCACCTCATGGATGCGACACGATGGGGTTTGAGCTCGATTACGGTCTAACTGAAGATGTGCTTCGACTCACCTCATGATGTTTAGATGTGATAATTGGGAGAAAGCCAGATCAAGAAAAGAAGGATGACAATCATTCAGGATAATAATCAATCGTCGTGACTTGCTTTGATGCTCCTCTTGGCTCCAAGTACATGTCGCATTTTTATGGCGAGAGCCTCGGCTCCGTCACAGTTTCAAGGTAGAACGTTATTTCCCCACATAGTCGGAGCCCTTACCCCATGGCCCACGGGCCCGTGCAGATAATCAGGGCGATTGATACTTCTCACTTCTCACCATGGCTGACCACTTGTGCGTTCTGGCTATTCTGGCTTTTCGTGGCTTTTCTTCTTCCCCCGCATTACCTCCCATCTCATTGTGTAAATTTTCACTGACCTGGTATTTTCTTGTGGACTCTTATGGATTCCACCTAAAAGCTACACATCGTCGTCATGGTGAGCCCGGAGATTCAGCCTAACAAGTTCCCCTCTCCTGACCCGGTCCCTTTTTGAAACAATTCCCGTGCAGAATGGGACCTGCTTACAACTAGGGAGTCTAGGGTAGCATCGACCTTGCAAGAGCTGCGGCAGTATTGTTTCAAAGGGTGGAGATCGGCAGTTGGCCCCAGATTGACTAACTTAGAGAGGTAAGTCTGTTGCCACAGACATGGTTCAGGTAAAAAGGCTGCTTAGTTTCGTCTTCATTAACAGGACTGAAGATCCATTTTGAGTTTCCACTAACAATATCGCCAGGGGTGTTTGTAAACCTATGATCTTAATATGGCTTCAGGTAGCATCTTCGCGGAAGCTACTCCGTGGCTGAAGGAGATGAACATGAAGCACCCTCAAATGGATCCCTGTCGGTGATGGGGTATAAAACGGACCATGAGGCAGCGTAGAATCCGGTTTCTAATACAGCCCGACAGAGTTGACCAAGAAACCTCGCCCTCGAGACCAAGAAGAATCAATTCATTCAAGATGAAATCAGTTATCACTTTCGCAACTTTTCTCTCTGCAGCCACCGCCCAGGTCTCATCATTCTGCTCACAATATGGCACCTACTCAAGCGGCGCATACTCAGTCAACAATAACCTGTGGGGTGAAGGCGCCGGCTCCGGATCCCAATGCACCAAAGTGAACACCATCTCGGGATCGGGTGTCTCATGGTCCACGACATGGACTTGGTCAGGAGGATCATCCTCGGTCAAGAGTTACGCCAACTCGGATCTTGCATTCAACAAGAAGCTCGTCAGTCAGATTGGCAGTATTCCAACTTCAGTGCAATGGAGCTACGACAACACCAATATCAATGCCGATGTCTCGTACGACCTGTTCACGGCGGCTGATATTAATCATGTCACCTACAGCGGTGACTATGAGCTCATGATCTGGTATGATCAGCAAAGTAGAAACCTTCGGGCTATATGAACCGGCTAACACAGTATCCAGGCTCGGTCGTTACGGAAACATCCAGCCCATCGGCTCGCAAATCGCCACTGCTTCCATTGACGGAATCACCTGGGCGCTGTGGTATGGATCAAATGGCTCGCAGAAGACCTACAGCTTTGTTGCATCCTCGCCATTGACCTCTTTCTCGACGGATATTATGCACTTCTTCAACTACTTGACCCAGCACCAGGGCTTCCCTGCTAGCTCACAATACTTGATCGGTATGAAAACACATCGTCTGAGTACTCCCCAGCCTCGGATAATTACTGATGCTGGATCTCATAGATTTGCAATTCGGCACCGAGCCCTTCACCGGTGGCCCTGCGACCCTGAGTGTCTCGAACTGGTCGGCAAATGTTCAGTAGTGCATTTTAGATTGCCGAAGTGGCTATCTGGATCTGAATGGATGTACAAAGGCTTGTTCTTTCTGCATTCTATGCTTTTTGGCTAGAACTTTGCTTTCTCAGATAGTTCAATCGAATATCGTTCTCTCCCTTTACTCGTTTTTGTTGCGCTGTCTCGACTCATGCATTGATCCTCCTTAGCTAGATATTTCCTTCTCTCTCCGTTGTAGAAGTTGCGTAATATCTTCTTGTCCCCTAGAATTCGCAATCTGCACTGCCGTCTGTGCCTTATTTCCCGAAGTGGCCAAAACATCTGCACCGCCATCGAGCAACATCCGGACAACCTCAGAGTGGCCACCTTCAGCCGCCGCTGCAAGCGCAGTATACCCATTGTAATATGAGCCTTGTGCATTCACATCCGCCCCTCCGTCCAATAGTCGCCGGACGATGCGTTGATGACCACCAAGAGCCGCTCCTTGGAGCCCAGTCAGCCCTTTATACCTGACAGCAGGCGCATTAACACAGGCGCCATGTTCCAGCAGAATCTCCACAATGTCTTCATGACCCGCCGACGCGGCAGCTTGAAGCGCAGTGCGCCCGCTATTCTCAGCAGGAAGTGCATTGAGGTCTGCGCCTCGCTCAAGCAGCCATCGAAGAAGCTCAACATGCCCGCCTTCCGCAGCGGCCTGGAGTGCGGTTCGACCGGCGTACTTATGGGCTGGGCGGTTGATATCCGCGCCCGCTGAGACCAGGTAGTGGACGATATCTCCATGGCCCGCTCCTGAGGCGAGGACAACGGCTGTTCTGCCTCCGTTGTTGCCGCCAGGTGCGTTGACGTCTGCTCCCGCGGCTATGAGGGTCTCAACCACGGCAAGGTAGCCGTGGGAGGAGGCGGCTTGAAGGGCTGTTTGTCCATAGTATCCTCTGGGAGGCTCGTTGGGTCCTTCTGTGCTTTGAGCTAGGAGGTGATTTACCTCGCATACGTCGCCTTTAGAAGCGGCGAGCTGGATAGGAGACCATGTGAGTTCGTCATCTGAGTCCTCAAGTTGGGATTGATCTCTTGATGGAGGTTGGTTCCGGTGCATATTGGGATGGCTTCTGGTACAGCCGTTCGTACCATCTGGTGAGCTTGTTGTTATGACTTTGATGAACTTTGCTTATCCGGGTGTGACGGCATTAAAGCCGACTAGAACGAATAGAGCACTCAGAATCGGGGATTCAGGCCTAATCAGATCCTAGTGAGTACCCCGCTTTAACTGCATCATCGTGGCTGAGTGATGTTCCCTCTGCTACGTTTCTAGGGTGCCGTCAATGAGAATAGACGGGTATGTAGAGCAGAGCATTGTCTAGACGTTTTTTTCGTTCTGCAGGTATTGTTAAATATTATTGCAGATGCCTTACTCTCGTGCATGGCTCAATGTGTCAAAACGGGTGATCGCCGATTGGGGGCTATAGTTCTCGGACGCGACTGCCGTGACACTGTCGAAGTCAAGTATGTACCATCAAAATGAAATTAAATACAGGAGATCATTCTGCCAAAAGCAAAGTTTGGCCTCCCAACCGTGTCGTACTCTTGGACCAGATTGCCGACCGGGGGAAAGGGTTCAGATATGTGCAAACGCTCAGACAGAGTCCATGAGCGGTGTCGACTAAGGTTTGGACCTTAGATTCAATAAACGTCGTCTGAGTTAGCACCTAGTGCTTGCAAATCTGGACAAGCGCAAGAGAGCGGGTTAGATGATAGCTCCGAGAAGAGATCGCCCACCGGGACTGATCACTTACTCCTTCGTCACACGACAGACCGATGCAGCAAGCTGCTGGCTGTCCAAGAGATGCGGTGGCATCGCATGTCGAATTCCCCTGGGGAAAATTAAACCGTCAATATGGCACTCGTCCATCTTCCATTCGATCATTCGAGCTTACCCCACGACAGATCTCGAGTGTACGGGGCATTGCGTAGGAAACACTGGCAAGGAGGCCAAGGATGAGGACGGAGAATCGCATTTTGGTACAGGATCGTAGTGAAAGATGATGTGATCGGGGTTGAAGCCGAAAGATTCTGCAAAAAGCAACAATCGAATTAGCAGAGACCAAAGACACAGTCGTTGAAGGTAACCAAGGGATGCAGCGCGGTGATCCAGCAGGCAAGATGATGCTGTCTTCAAGCAGCGGAAGTTGCGATGTTGCGATGAGCACAACGAACCACAAGAATGACACAGCGACATACCCAGCTAATACTATTCAAAGCAGCAACCGAGATTCCAGATCCGAGCGATTTGCGAAGAATGTCAGGTCACTGGGGCGCGCCGCGCAACGTCTTATAGCATTCCTGACAATTCGCGGCAGTAGCAGCCCGACCGCCACGCAGTCGCACTGGTGGAGTAGGGGCCAATCCATCATTATCCATCATCCATGCAAGTGAAACATCGCCGCCAAGGAAAGATCTACAGGGGGCGCTGGGGCTGATCATCCCACGCTGATTGGATATTGGATCACTGGGTGGGCTGGGGCAACGAAGATGGCTGTGAGTCTGTGACGGACAGTGGCAGGTCGGGCTAGGGTGCTGGGCTGGGTTTTACCTGCCGACATGCCAGTAAATTGGCATCTGACAGGCTCAATGGCTGCGGAGAGGCTTCTCTGCTGTCAAAAAGCAGGAAATCTAGACTAGAAAGGCTTCACGATCGAGTGGCTTGTGCTTCGCGCACGTTTGACAAGGTGGCGGGTGCTACCTGAAGTCTTGATTGTTTTTGTGCCTGTCCCTAAAATAGTCAACCAGTCGGGTTCCACTTTTCGAACTGGGTCTCCAAGCAAGAAGCTCGAAAGGAGCTGATCAGGAGCTGTAAGCGTTCAATCGATTTTGAGGCAACACAGGTTTCGACATAGCAGGATACTCGGTTCCCGACCCTTGCTGATGGAGGTCAAGTGAAGTGAATGATAAGGGCGTCAAGAGTTTCCAGGGACCAGCCCTTCACTGTACTACTTCACCAAGAAGAACTTGTGTCATCCTGCAAGGCCGATATGATGCAATTCTTATTGGGAGTGGGCTGGTGCATGAAGGCCAAGGGTGTTGGCGGAGGATACAGTGGACGGCTTCATGGATTTGCCAAGTTGCCAGGGGTGGAAGTGATGTACCGAGTAGTGAGTACTCTAGGGGAAGGGGTCAAGTACCGACCTAAGGGGCAAAATCCATTGGCCTCCATATATCGCCGCCATTTGATTCTTAGCTGGAATCGTGATGGAATCGACATCTCCTACGAGGCCTTCTTCGCTTCTGTTTTACGATAAGATTTCATAACCTTGTTTCTTTCCAAACGCTCTTTCTAGAATGTCGTCTCTCTCCTCATTCTGTTCTGTTTCTCTTGGTAAGGCTAGTCAATTTCCAGAAACTCAAGATCTGAAAACAATTCTTCTACCCCAAAATTCCATCATAATTGTATGGATTTATGGTAGGTTCGTCGGCCGACCACTCCTCAATTGATTTTGTTATTCCCCGAATCCAGGATTTACCATAAATTGGGGAAATGTCTAATTTTCGCAGCCTGATCCCTGCATCGGTTGCCTCTTGCTGCACAGCCAAAACTCATGCTAAGCCATCGCCCTCAAAAGCCGCTTCGAATCGAGTTTCACGTAGCTTTGGGCGGCAAAATAACTCACTGTGCATGCGTATCATCCCTCGTACGCTTTTGACAGCGTACTCAAATTCTAAGGTTCTTTATCATCTGGCCTCGGGATTTGGACCACTTTGAGAGAATCTGGTAGTCTCTTATAGAGTGAAATGGTGGATTCACGGCCCAGGTCGAGTAGTTGTAATTCCCCAGTCTTTTTTGGACTCCCCAATGAGATGTTGAATTGAGATATGAAGCGAGGTCAAAGCAGAGAATTCGACAAGACGCACCGGCCCTACAAAGCGGTCAGAGGGATACCTTTCGCTACCACAAAAGGAATGATCAAAATAAAGAGATTTTAGAATATGGCGAACAAAATTCAAGACCCGTACAAGCTTCGGGGTTGTCAACACCGGATGCTTCGTCTTGCCAGTTGTGCGAAAAACCAGTGTATCAAGGCAAGAGCACTGCCTCAGAACGCTCTGCGGTTCACGCGGTCCAGACTAAGACCGCCCCAGTTTGGCTATACCAGTGAGGAAAATGAGCTATCTGTTGCGCAGTGTTCTTCATCCAGCTCGATTGCGCCAACGTGAGATTCGTAGAAAAGGAACAGTTACTGATTGATGCAAAGATCCCTCTCTGGTCACGTGATCATTTGTCCCATCAAGTTTGAGCTGATCACGAACAAAATCTTATGTTTTTTTCCCCACTGTGGACACTTTGCTCGCACCTGAGGAAGGGCTCGTCTAGAATGATGATTTTCGTACTTCTTATGGTCTGTCAGCCGTAATAGGTTGATGCGGTGCTTTGGAAGACGCCAAGTACCAACTGAGCATCACACCCCACAAAAGTCAGGGAGCCAACAAGTGGGTCGACCCATCTATTCAATTGGAGTTTGGGGGTCTAAATGATTGACGGGATATGTACAAACAGCCTGTACTAATAAATAGTTGTCCAATCTATCTTCCAAGACGAGGAAGGTAGGCGGTGCTTTGTAGCAGCACCAAAGGATATCGACGCTAAACCTTAACCAAGCTCCTTGTCTAAAGCTTCACGCGACAATTATTGTCCTGCAACAGTGGAGATTTGCTATGACGGAGCCGATTTCTTTGAAAGTTTCCCTCGGGAAAGCTTGAATACTCACAGTGAGTCCCTGAGGTTTATCCCAACCTGCTAAAACTCGAGAAGGCCATTTTCACATATCACATCTCACCAATCGGAATCTCGGGATCTCTCAGTCTCTTTTGAGCCGCCGCAAGCCATAAAATTCTTCCGCATTCGGCCGTTCCCGATCCTGTCGACCAGCGCGGCCGACGGGAAAAGCCCAGACCCACAGCAGTTGCCCGACAGATTTTTCTTGGCCTGACTGGGGTAGCATTGAATTCTCACTCGTAAAGATTTCTTCCTTCATTTACCTGTGTTATTGGTCAATGCTGGCATAATTGTGTCAATTCGTTCCATCGGTCTGAAATTTCTGGTCATTCCTGACGCTAAAGCCAAGGCCGATATCCGCTGCCCACCATGAGTGACGAGGAGTCATACGCTACCGAGGGAAAGGACATGTTTGAAGAGCCCCTTAAGAAGAAGGGCGAGAAGGCCCTGTCTGCAAAGGACCTGGAGCCCTTTGGTAATGAGGAGACTGCGGAGGTAAAGTATCGGACTATGAAGTGGTGGTAAGTGACTAAGTAACCTACCTACAACAGTAACTTATCAGGACTAACGACTCACTAGGCACTGTGGCATGCGTGAGTATTCAAATGGGCACTCAGCTCCTATTAATTATGGTCTGTAATTACTAACGATTGAAATAGTCATGATTGCGGAGAACGTCTCGGTTGGAATCCTGTCGCTCCCTTCTGCGGTCGCCACTCTTGGCATGGTTCCGTACGTATTTGATTCTCAAACATGGACCCTTTTCTTGACTAATCACATACATAGTGCTGCTATCATGATTCTTTTCATCTCTGCCCTGTCCTGGTACACTGGTTATGCCATTGGACAGTTCAAGCTCCGTCACCCCCACATCCACAGCATGGGAGACGCTGGCGAACTCCTGATGGGTCGTATCGGCCGCGAGGTGCTCGGAATTGGCCAGCTCCTGCTACTGATCTTCCTCATGGCTAGCAACATTTTGACTTTCAATATCTTGATGAACGTACTGACCGATCACGGTACCTGCACTCTTGTCTTTGGCGTGGTTGGCCTTGTTATTTGTTTCCTCGGGGCTTTGCCTCGTACCATGGAAAAGGTCTATTGGATGTCTGTCATTTGTGAGTATACACCGGAAGAGTGGTGTGTCTGCGTGAGTAGTATAGCTGACAAGATGTATCCAGCTTTCCTGAGTGTTCTGGTTGCGACAATCATCACCATGATCACTGCCGGTGTGGAGGCGAAAGAGCATGTTGTGAACGAGGTCGTCACGGAGGTCAGCTTCCGCGAGGGCTTCCTGGCTGTCACCAATATCATATTTGCATACCGTAAGTTGAAGCCTGTCGTTGCTATCAGATGCGATGAGCTAACACCAAGATCCCAGTTGCTCATATTGCCTACTTTGGCTTCATGTCCGAGATGGAGGATCCGCGAAGCTTTAACAAGTCGCTGGCCATGCTCCAAATCATCGACACTGTGCTGTATCTTGTCAGCGCCCTGCTAATCTATCACTACGTTGGACCCAACGTCCAGTCTCCTGCCATCTCATCTCTGAGCCCCGTGATGAGCAAAATTGCCTGGGGTATTGCCATTCCGACTGTGAGTCCCAAGTTCTCAAACGCACCTTACCTAAGGCTCGCTCTGACAATTACAGACCATTCTCTCCGGTGTCGTACTTGGCCACGTTGCCTGCAAATACATCTACGTGCGCATCTTCCGTGGCTCCGACAAGATGCATAACCGGAGTCTCCTGTCCATCGGATCTTGGGTCGCCATTTGCATTGGTGTTTGGATTATCTCCTGGGTCGTGGCAGAGTCGATCCCTGTGTTCAACGACCTGTTGAGTCTGATTGTAAGTTAAGGAATAGATTGCCTATTACTGGTGACTTTTCTAATAACATTCGACCTGCAGAGTGCTCTCTTTGGAAGTTGGTTCAGCTGTAAGTTTGCACCTATCTTGCATTTGCTCAGAGTTCTTCAGTGTCTAATATTCTTCACAGTCGGCCTTCCTGCCGTCTTCTGGCTCTATATGAACCAGGGGCAATACTTCCGAAACTGGAAGAAGATGATTTTGACGATTACTAACGTTTTAATTTTCATCATTTCTTGCGCTATGGTAAGTGGTACCCTGATCATGACAACCTTTCTTCCCACGTGTCTGATCTATATCACGCGTTATGCAACTAACAATTTTGCAGTGTGGATTAGGCCTTTGGGTGTCGGGTGTCGCGATTCATGGCGATTCAGGTTCCAACAGCTGGTCCTGTGCTAACAGCGCCTGATCGACCAAAAAGTTATGTTTTGAGACAACAGCGACGGATATTATTCGCGAAAGCACTGTGAGACGTTATGAGGAAATGTATAGACAAGGTTCATCTTCAATTAGGTTGTGTATAGAGTTTAGCCTCGATCGAGATCGGAAAATCATAGGGAACCAGAGTTTCTTGAATAGCCGGAAGGAGCTTTCTGAGGTTTCAACCGATATTGCTACTAAGCAATAATACACCAACAAAGCCATGAGTGCGCTGGCTTTGAAGAGTCACAGGACTATCGCGCAGGATGTTACTCTGCTTCACCTGGCTAGTGCTTCCTGGAACAAAGCGGCAATTCAAGTATTGCTAAATCATCATGTCCACAGCCACAATGGCAGTGTCGAAGGTACTCAAGATATTATTGACCTAGTCTCCTCCCCCGATAGCACCGGTCGTCTCCCAATTCACTGAGCAGCTACAGGTCCCGATCACGAATGTACGCTCCCCGATGAGCTCGGCTCTAGACTTCTTGAGACCTTTATAATTGATGAAAAGATCTCCTGGCACTGTCAACGCTCTGGATAAAGAGGGATTGAGACCTCTATATTACGCTGTCAAGACGCATGCAGCCTGTTCTGGGACTAGACATGCAAGTCTGGCCATTAGTTCCTTGCTCAACCACGGAGCTGATGCAAGTATCTGCGACGGAGAAGGCAAACTGGTGCTTCATCTCCTTGCTTATGGCTCTTTGGCTAGCAAATACAGCGACACTTTTCAGCTCGAGTCACTAGTTACACACGGTGCGGACGTTAACCATGCTGACAAGGACGGAAATATGGCAGTCCACATCATAGCTCGCAATATTCGCCAGGTTTCGGCGGCAAAGCCCCTCCTCGGCCTGGGCGCCGATATTTATGCTACGAATTGCAAGGGTGACACGGTCTTTCATGAGGTGGCGCGTGGGATCCTCGTTCCCCGGCAGACTGTTGATGGGAAGGTCGAACAAGTCCCAGTCGCGGACAAGATACGGGCACAGGGTAAGATGATGAGTGTTCTACAGGAGGCTGCTTCAGGTGATGAGATGATGGTCAAGCAGAATGCAGAGGGGAAGACGCCTCCACTGGTACGGTCCGAGACAAGAAGTCAGTGGCAGGGACTGGGATCCAAACTGCAACAAGGAAGGGGAGCTGCTCGGAGAGGACGGAAGGGTTTGAAAGAATGTGGATGAGAAGAGGCTATCATAGGTATTGGTAGCTCATATTATCTTTATCTTTTTTTTTCTATTATAGAACCAAGATGGGAGGGGGACAAAATCAAGTCGTGACGGCGTGTATATCGGATGTTCGGTTTCGGTTGAATGGAGCCTGATTCTAAGCAGGGTTATAGAGGCTTCCTATTATAGTGTCAGAGGTAAAACTCGGAATCATAAGAGGGGCTGCCTTGGCAGCGTTCATAGTAATGGGCAAACTAGGGCTTTCAACCCCGACCAGACCATTACGGAAATCGAATGTATCGATAGAATTGGATCTACCGACCGCTATATCAGGCCATTTAAGCGACCGCACGCATATTTAGGCAAGGCAAAACACCCCACATCAAAAGATCGTAGATGCTGCGATGAATCCGATGGCCACCCATTTTCTGTGCAGGTTGAGCGAATTAGCCATCAAGAAGCAGTGGCCGATACTCACCCACTAGTGCGCGTGAATCCCTTCACGAGAAGATAACTTCTGGAGCCACCGAAGACCGAGATTATCTGTTGTTTGATGCTTCAATTCTCCAGTCTATGGGAAGGTTATCCAACTAGCTTTCGGTATACACTGTTTGAAATATCAAGCATGGGGCAGTAAATACTATTAGCGCATCTTGCTTCGCTTGCGATGACCTATTTGCGATTCCCTGGTCGTGAAACCAATCGCCGACCGTAAATATTACTCAAGCACAAAAAGAACATTGTCGGTAGGCCGATCCGCCTATACGAACTGTGGCTGCTTTTCAGAATTCGGGGGAACTCGGTAGTCGGCACAGTAGCTTCGGGTGCCAGCCGCGACAAGGCAAATTAAGTAGGAGCCGCACCGGACTTGATCTCGAATCTGAGAACATACCCATAGGTAGGTAGGCTACAAAGCAGGCTTCCGCACGGGAAGTGGTTCGACGATTCTACGATTTAGACCTTACCATAGGATCCGTGAATCTGTTTCCAGGCTCCTGTCGGTTCCTGTGTCTTCATTCACAACCCTCCCGTTCAAGCATGACCTGGCTCGGAACCCGATTTCCATGTTTTCAGGCAAATAAAGTTAAGGCGTGGCTGCAGGTATTGCGACTATTCCCGATGAGGAAGTCGGGCAACGCAAACGCCGAGCCGCGGAAAAGAGTATCCGGCCGACCAGGTGCTGAGCGGGAAATCCTGAGTTGGATTGTCAGTTGTGGACGGATCGATCACCTTCGGGCTGGGGTTACCCACTTCACGTACTAACATAGTGGTCACTGGTCAATGGTCATACAGTATCAACATCCCCACATGGCGAGGGACAGTTGGGTCTGGGGAACAGGGGGATGAAAATCCGGGGAATCCTATTTAACTCACCTTTCGCCCACCCTTCAACCGCAAACCCCAGTGCTACCAACCTCCTCTACGCCTGCTGTGAGCTCCGAATCCACCATGGCGCAGCAAAATGTCGCCAACAAATCACTCCAAGCGGAGGTTTCCGCCACGGAGAAATCAGACTCCAATGCGATTCACCTCGAGCTGGGAAAGAATGAGGACATCACTTTACTTGAAAAGGCAAAGAAAGCAACCGAGGAAGAGCACAAAATGACCCTGTGGCAGGGCGTGAAACTCTACCCCAAAGCCGTCGCGTGGAGTCTCATCATCTCGACCTGCATCGCAATGGAGGGATACGACGTTTGTCTCCTATCGACTTTCTACAGCTTCGATCAATTCAACCGGAAATATGGCCAGGAGTTGCCTGACGGCACTTGGCAGGTCCCTGCGTCATGGCAATCGGGACTTAGCAATGGAGTTAACGTCGGTGAAATCATCGGTCTCCTCCTTAACGGTTTCCTCTCGGAACGTATCGGTTATCGTTACACGATTATGCTGTGCCTGGTCAGCTTGACTGCTTTCATTGCCATATTCTTCACAGCTCCAAATGTTGAAGTCTTGCTGGTGGCTGAGATCCTGGCAGGCATCCCATGGGGCGTCTTCCAAACCTTGACCATTACTTATGCTAGCGAGGTAATCACCTCCCTTCGCGCTTGGCCTTTTCCATACGGTTTCCGCTTTCTAACGATATTTGACAGGTGTGCCCCGTTGCTCTCCGTGGGTATCTTACTACATACGTCAACTTCTGCTGGGGCATGGGACAGGCCATTGGCCTTGGTGTTATCAAAGCCATGTTGTCCCGCACCGACGAATGGGCGTATCGCATCCCATACGCTTTGCAGTGGATGTGGCCCGTCCCGCTTCTGATTGCAATCTGTTTCGCGCCCGAGTCGCCATGGTGGCTGGTCCGAAAGGGACGGCACGAGGATGCAAAGAAAGCTTTGCTCCGTCTCACCAGCCTAAACCGAGAAACCGATTTCAATGCAGACGAGACGATTGCCATGATGGTTCATACAAATGCCCTGGAAGAGTCCATCTCCCATGATGCAACGTACTTGGACTGTTTCCGAGGGACTGACCTGCGCCGTACCGAAATCATTTGCATGGTTTGGGCCATTCAGAACCTCAGCGGAAACTCCTTCTCGAGCTACTCCTCTTATTTCCTCCAACAATCAGGCTTGCCATCCTCCACGGCCTACTCATTTGCACTCGGCCAATACGGCATTAACATGCTGGGCGTGTTTGGCTCCTGGTTCCTGATGACCCTCGGCGTTGGACGTCGATCTCTCTATCTGTACGGTCTATGCGGTCTCTTTATCATGCTGCTAGCCATGGGCCTTCTAGGGCTCGTCCCTGAATCCCACAAGTCACAGGGTGCTATGGCAACGGGCAGCATGATGATCGGATGGGCGCTTTGCTATCAGCTCTCCGTGGGAACAGTCTGCTATT
Organism: Penicillium simplicissimum; assembly: GCA_024706585.1. Taxonomy (NCBI): domain Eukaryota; kingdom Fungi; phylum Ascomycota; class Eurotiomycetes; order Eurotiales; family Aspergillaceae; genus Penicillium; species Penicillium simplicissimum. The sequence goes on from JAMZTW010000078.1 coordinate 610,286, forward strand.
CACTGGTCTCTGAACTCTCCACTCGCCGACTGCAAATCAAGACCGTCGTTCTGGGACGAGTGCTTTATATTATTGCCAACATCTTCTGCAGCGTCATTACGCCCTACATGTTGAACCCCGGAGCCTGGGCTTGGGGCAATTTCGCCGGTTTGTTCTGGGCAGGTTGCTGTGCGCTCTGCATTGTCTATGTCTTTTTCAGAGTCCCTGAGCCTGCTGGGAGGACTTTCGCGGAGCTGGACATGTTGTTTGAAATGCGCGTCAGTGCTAGGAAGTTTGCCCAGGCCAAGGTCGATGTATTCACGGGAACGGTCGAGTCTGATTAGGTCGACAAATGTGCTAGCCTTGAAATTGTGCGTTTCTAATTGATGTGACATGAGGTGTAGTTGCTAGTCAATATCAAATTTGCAACAACGGACTGATGATTCTTGTACCACCTTCTTTCCCGAGCACTCCAGCCCGGCCATAACCTTAACGTTTTGATACCCTCTATCTTGACCTGGAGACGCTGCGCCATGTTGCCAGGGGTAGCTTCGGCCTGTGTAGTCTGATATGTCTGTTAATTGGCTATCTTAGCTTGATCACCATTCCTTTGCTCCGTCATTCATTACAAAAAGTGGTGTCTGGCTCACAGCAGTTCTGCGATTTGGGGTAAAGTTTAATCCCAAATAGGCACAGTATTCTCAAGCCTACGAATCCATGCTGTAGTAGTGACGTTTTTGTACAGCGGACTAACCAAAAATGAGCTGGCATGGAATACCTTTTGTCGACTTCGGGCTAAGTGGATTAGTTCAGTCTTTCCGGCTATGAAGCAGGACCTACTTTACCCTACCTAGTCTTCAATTCAGGGAACATCGTTGAACCATATCTAAGCTAGTAAATTCTCCTCCGCTGAGCAACCCATTCGATACCTGAAACACTCGGTCATGAAGGCCGACGGGCTGGCGTAAAGATGACGTCTCGGTCGAATAGGCCGGAGTCAAAGAATGTAGGCAAAACTGAGGGACGGGATATCCCTGGACGAGCCAACATACTTCGCTGGCGCCAAAGAACACCATGTTAGTAGCCAAAAGCATACTTGACCCTCCTTTTCTTCCTCTCTTGTCTGTTAGTGTTCTACTCGAACGAATCGCGAGGGACCTCCAGGCAAAGCAGGAAAATAGAGCATGCATACACAGTAACCAACGCTCCGATCGGCTGAAAAAGTCGGGCCTTGTTGTTTCGCTTGCCCGGGGACTTGACAGTCACATATTCAATGCACTTAGATGTACCTGCAAAACTGATGAATCTGTACATAACAAAGTCGCGCTTTCTTCGCCCTTGCAGAAAATGCCTGGCTGATACACTGCAATGTCTTCAGGATTAAGGCGGAAGAGAGGACAGATGCTCAAAATAGTGCTAAATAGGACACAATGCAGCGATAAGATAAGGGACAGCAAGCCTCAAATAGCCATCTTCCGCCATCTTTCTCCTTCTTTTTCTCCAATCTCGTTACTTCGCCAAATCCAGGTACGGCAAATTTCGAATTTATGCGTAACATAGCTCAACTGCGCATTCACAATCTTCCAAGTAGCCAGAAGAGAGGCGGCTCGAATTCATCTTTTCGAAGCTGCATGATAACGTCACCCCAACCCTGACGAAACCCGCACCGGAACAGCCCGAAGGAGAGCCCGCTCCATTGGTGCTACCGATAGATCATGTCCAGTCTTCACGAACTCGTTCATCGACAGCAGCCAGGGCCATGGCAAAAATTCCGGGCTCAGCCCTGCATCTTTCTCGCACGAATGCTGTACAGTTGGCATAAACCCATTCCAGCGACGCCCCTCACAAGTCCTGTTGCGGTCGTCTGCATCTCCGATACTCATAATGCCCAACCCGACATTCCAGATGGGGATATCCTTATCCACGCGGGTGATCTCACACAATCCGGGTCTTTCCAGCAACTTCAAACCGCGCTCAACTGGCTACGCGGCCTACCTCATCCCATCAAGATCGTGGTCGCTGGCAACCATGAGCTATTACTTGATCCAGCAAAGGACGATTCATCAGGTCGCGCAGTACGCGAGCGAGCCCAGCTCGACTGGGGCGATATCATCTACCTGGAAAATAAGGAAGTAACCGTTTCCTGCCCGAATGGTCGTCAGCTCAGGGTCTACGGGAGTCCTTGCTCTATCCGACACGGCAACTGGGCCTTTCAATACCCTCGAGGTCAGGATGTATGGGCTGGCTCGGTACCAGATGGAACTGACGTGCTCATTACTCACGGTCCGCCACTTGCTCATCTTGATTTACTCAAGTTTGGCTGTCCTCATCTACTACGGACGCTATGGAGAGTTCGACCAAGGCTGCATGTATTTGGTCATATACATGAGGGTTTTGGAATTGAGTCGATATTATTCGATGAACTCCAGGAGGCGTATGAGCGTACTGTCACTGCTGGAGGTGGCTTTGGAAATCTTTTGCTTACGGTGTGGGGATTTGCTAAGGTATGTCTTCGTCAGGCTGTTGAAGCAAAATGTTTACTCGTGAACCCAGCCATCGTTGGAGGTTTGCGGGATAATGAACGGAGACAGCCAGTCAAAGTCTTTATATGAATTTGTATGCTGCTCACTAAAAACAAAACGGCGTCGTACGCCCTGACTGGTGATTTGGAACGGCAGACACGTGTGTTCCTATGGCACTGGCGGGGTACACAAGTGATGAACCCAGCTGGATGAGTATTCGCTCCACAGGATCGGTATTGTCGGACGCCCAGACCTGGGGGAAGTACTGCAAGACATCTGGGTCGAATCGGCCGCCACAGGAGGCGCATCCTTTCCACAAAACATCGGGACAGCGGCTGGTTAGGATGTCAAACACCCTGTATATGCCCAACATGTATGCGTGGGTTGCGTGAGGAGATGAAATCTCGCTTATTGAACTGTTGTGATCCCAATTGACATCGCTTTTACTAGCACTGTTGAGGAATTTGGACATGAGGTCAATAATGAAGTCCTGAACTTCAACCATAGCGAGATTCAAGATGAGCTGATTCCGCTGTTCGGTGCGCGGATATTGGCTAGCATGGAGGACCCAGTCCGGGTGTTCCTGGTACAGCGTCGACTGTGGGTTGACCATCTACGGTAAAACGTTATTACCTGACTGTTTAACCCTTTTGGTCTACATACGCCTTATGAATTATGAAGTCGCTCTGAGAACACCGCACATTACAGAATCATCGTCGCGAGCAAAACAGTCAATCCAGCAGTCCACAGCATTCAGTCCTGGGAGGATGGATCGCGGCCATGCACCGAATACGGAAAGCTCTTGTCCTGTGTCTTGACTACGTGCTGTGGTGACGGAGTTGCGTTGGACGCGACCAAAAGCCGTTCCGCCATTCTTTTGCTCTGATAGCTGTTTAACATGTTGGAGATCTGGAATTAGGCATCAAGTGCGTTTATAATACATCTCACCCACAAAATCCCAAATTTTTGGGTCGATAAACCTCCCAACCCCTCGCATCGAGGTGAGTAGAAAGCCAGCCTTATTGGTAGAGTCTTAAGCTGCCTGAAGGACGTCTGGATAAAGCGGCGAGTCGCCTAGCACCCAATGATAGGCACTAACCTAGCTAGGTGAGCGTGGCCATACTTTTGGCTGTTGTATGTTTTTGATTTTTGATGGTCGCCTGGCCCCAGCCAGTTTCATGCACTATTATGCATTAATATGCATATTAGGGGTAATCGCCTAAAGTGGTCGGTAATACTGAGGTTGCATCTCGACGTCGTGGTCGAGGCAGTGAGTGAAAGTCTGCAGGGCGTTGCGATGGAGACTCCTGAGCGTTCACAGCCGAAGTGCTAGAAGGGTGGTTGTCCTCGCTGGCCCAAAAGCGAGTTCTCCTATGGTCGGCACAGAACCCAAGATCGAGAAGGCTAAGCGACCGGGTCACTAGTCAGATTGCACACTAAAATTCCCGAACTATACAGCATTACTCGAGCCGTAGACTATAACTAACGTTAAGCAGAATAGAGCTGTCAATGTCATCAGCCCGCGATGGACCGGGAGTGTGTCCTCGTAACTGATGGCCAATGAGCGCCCGAGGGCGGCATTGTGTGGCGACATCAGCAGCCCGCCAGTTGAGGCCTAGGCCAGCCGTCGGGTACTGACAACGTTCCCTTCATGGCTACACCCATGTTTTATGCTATGGCCTACAAACTTCATTACTCGAGCAAGCCGACCATACTCGCCCATGAATCCATCTATGAATTGTGACTCCCTTCTTCTAAAATTCTTCTAACGGAGTGTTTCTCAACTGTGCCAGGACAGCTATGCAGTATCCTCGCCTAGTTGTGGAACAGGAAAATGAACCCTGTGTAGTCTGAAAGGTGTCAGCATGGAATTACAGTGATGTTCTTTACGCACAATAGCATAGCTTTTTTGAGTAGCTTTCTCTGCTTTCTTTATGCTTACGAGCCTGTCTGGTTGGTGGTTAAGATATGCTGGTTTGAATTACCAACGAGGTAGTGAATCTCCTTCGCTGAAGCGTCGGGTATTTAGCCTCGTCTAGCCCAATGACTTCATCCGCAAATGCCACTTGCATCACCACCTACTGGTAGGTCACAAGATAAGTACACCGAAAATGTAGCAATATGAGCTTTAGCTTTGAGGACAAACCTAAGTAAATCTATATAATACCCTCAACTTCTCAAGGTTCGCGGCTCGATCAGACCAAAGGTCCACCTCCATACTTGCTCCAGATATCCAGAAACCACGCCATAATGCCCGGGGGATCTTGCCTTTGCCACAAACTCCAATATGAGTATCAGGGAGAGCCCCTGGTAAAGGTAAAATAAGAATCATGATACTCACCTACAGTCAGAGCCTCCTTACTAACCCAATACATACGTAGGCAACTTGCTACTGTTTCTCCTGCCGCAAGATCACCGGCGGAACTGCCTCGCTCAATCTACTGTTTCCAGAGGACAAAGTGCGCATTACTACTGGCTCCAACAAGCAGTATACAACCATGCACGAAAGTGGCAAGGAATTGACAGTCACCTTCTGCACCGAATGCGGAGGTACCATCTACAAAACGCACGGGTCGTTCCCAGGCCACATAATCATTCTCGCTGGGACGCTTGATGGGGATGAACTTGAGAAATGTAAACCAGAGCAGGAATTGTTTTCTAAGGACCGTGTTTCATGGCTGCCGGGCTTGAGCTGGGCCGAGCAGAAAGAGGAATTTTGAACTACGCACAGTGGGATTTTGTGCTCACCTCAGGATGTACTCTAATTTGCATTTCATTGCGGACGACAGAAGAGAAGTAGACCAAAAAGCTCTAGCTGCTAACTAAGATCAGTAAGTTGTGGATTTATCCACTGGTAAATTCACTTCAAAGTTTAGTTCAAGACTCGCGTTCGTGGTAACAACAGTAAGCGTTCGTCAAATGGAATGTTTTGGCAGATTAACAGTTGCTAGGCTCTCCCAGAGTGGACGCAGAGGCCGACAAACTTTCACCTCCCGTCAAATAAGAACCGCTGTGTAACCAGCTACTAATAATATCATTAGGATACAGTTCAGAGTCTATTGTGGTCTTCATGGGGCAAAGTTGATTTAGCGAACAAAGTGAATCATATCTTGCTCTTGGGCTGGGCTGTTGACCCCTATCTGAAGTCTGCCGTCCCAACCCCTCAAAGGAACATTTGACAATCTGGTCGCTAGTTATCTGCAATCAACATTGGAGACATTCTCTCCCCACCACTTGTTCCAATCCACGCTTGATTTAGTCTTTCGGGCCTCCTCTGCTGCAAACACCATGGCATGGCTCGTTATAATGTCCCGTGCTGTACATCCAATAAACTCAACCTGGGCCTCGTCCAGGGTTATCCGTCCATTCTTGACCGCATCAATTGCGGGAACGAATTGCTTCACCAGTCCGGAATCTCCTCCGTTGTGCCCCCAAGTACTAAGAGGCAGGCGAATTTCCTGGGTCTCGCCAGTGACAAAGTTGTTGACAACGATGAGCCTGCCATCAGTCTGGATCTCGCCTTTCGTACCGAAGATTCGAGTGTTTTTGGTACAAAGTGGAGCATGCATAGAGCATAGAGCAAATTTTCCTCTTCACTCTACATCAACCAGCATCATTGGTCTAGTGGTAGAATTCGTCGTTGCCATAGGCTTAGGGTTACTAAAATCGACGAGGCCCGTGTTCGATTCACGGATGATGCACATCTTTTCTTTTTTCCCTTTCCAACACCTAAATGCAGTCATGTGGAAAGTGGCTCTCTTTCCCGTCGCTCCAGTATCCGCGTCAGGATCCCAGGTTATATAGACGACCTGGTCATCGCAGACATCATTGTCCCCTTCATAGACGCACCGTCCATACCACGGTCGGGACTCAATCTCCTGGACCGACATATCCTGCGTATAATCTTCGGCTAGATGACGATTGAGACCATTGCGGGCAGCCTCGAGGCCCCCCTCATCGAGCAGATCTTCGATGTCCGGCACCGCCACGTCTGCTGGCCACCCACCGAGGTTAGCGCAGACGCCCTTTTCCCAATTTATTTTGGGCGCAGAAAAATGGCAATATTGTTCAATGGGACAAGACAGACAGTTGGTTGCCTTCCCTGCTGCGCGGGGTTTTCGCTCTTTTTCTAAAAATGTTCAACGAGCCGTAGGAAGCGACGCTGGATGGTGCATGGTAGGCCTCGCTCGTGCTGTCTTGAACCCGGAACGTCAGGCTCAGAGATCAACCAGAGAAGGAAATCTATATCGTGGCAGGACTTCGTGAGTAACGTCGGCCCTGGGGTGGATGACTTGCGCCAGTTGCCGCTGATTATGGTTATTATGTGACCATGCACAAATGGAAAAGGGAACTCACCGAACATAACTATGAGGAAAATGCCACCAGCCCACATTCTCAGTATGCTCAATAGACACGATGTCTCCGATTGCCTGGTCCTCACGCAGTAGTTTCCTCAACAGTTGGTTATGTGGCGCATGCCTCATAACATGGCCAACAGAGAACAGTACAGATGGCGGGCGCTGGTTCAGCCTCAACTTTTTACAAATATCCACACAGTCGCCCAGGGTTGTCGCCAATGGCTTTTCACACATTATATGAAGCTGTAATGAGGCCAGGCCAGTCACCACCTCGTGATGTGTACTATCAGGTGTACAGATTACGGCAGCATCGATTTTCTTGTCGCCCGCCGTGCCACTCTCTCTCATCGTAGTCTCCCATTCCAAGAAATGTTGCCAGCTTTCGAATTCTTCACCCTCCTGTGGTTCTCCTGTTCCCCAGATGTGGTGACGACCCAGCCGGCGGCGTTTGGACGGATCAGGCTCCGCAATGGCTACGATGAGTCCGTTGGATCCCTCGCCAACCGCACGCGCCAGGGAGGAGCCACGCGATCCTCCACCGATCAGGATCAGCCGAGGCGGATTAGCAGAGAGGTCTGGCTCTGGGGCCAATGCAGGTAGGGAAAATGGCAAGTGAGACTGGTCTGGGTGTTTATTTGGGGACGTGTCAGGAAGGGTAGACAAAAGAGCTCGCAATTTATTCATCTTGTGCTCGCTGCTTTGGGTGGATAGTGTTATTGCGGGAATGCGATATGGTGACTAGTTTTTAAGTGTAGAGAGTGGTAGGCAGCAAGTCAAGTTAAGGCGTCAAGATTTTGAGACCTCGTATTGATGATGATTACTTCCAACATTTTTGGCATCCGTTAACGTGGTCTTACAATCCTACTTGCCCGACATGCGGCTGCAAACAAGGCAACAATTTTGTCGGCGTACAATAAGCTTTTTGCTGAAAAGACCAAAATCCAAAAACATACAACAGCCATACTACGATGTTGGTCACCTAGCGCCCATCGTTCGGTGCTGGGCGGCTCGCCGCTTTAGGCGGTCGGCCATAAGGCGGGTTAGACGGCTTCTGGCGGCAGTTTACCTACGTGAATATTCTTCTGTCGGAACAATAAAATGACCGTATAGAACTGTGTTACTGTATGAGGAATGGAGGTATTCCCGCCAAATTCCTCAATTGGTGTAGTGATTATCTGGAAAGACATTCTGCATTTGATCTTGAAGTTATCACACGCCTCTATGCACAGGAAACAGGGGGAAAGCGAGAAGACACCTGGGTCCGAGCATCTAGCTGGAGGAGAGAACGAAGGAGCAAGTGGGGAAACGCAAAGGAGAGGGCTACATGTACCTAATACAGGCCTCAAGCGGAAACATCCAGCAAGCGCTGGTCCTGGAAACACCCGCGGGATCATCCGCCAGAGGGAGGAAATCTCCATCAATATTTAATCGAGAAAAGCATCAAATCTAGTCGCCCTGAACTTGACGAGCTGCCGCTTGTAGAAGATATCCATGGATGATAAAGAAGCTTCCCCAAATGGAACTGTTCCAATGGATATAAATTTTGGTACGGCCGGGCAATGTCTCTGGACGGGAATGCGATTGGCCCTTCGACACAATGGCTCGTGTCTTAAATTTTGAAGGGAGATCGAGCCGCGCCGATGTTTGCCACCAAACGAGGTCCCGTGTCGTTGGTCCATGGCGGCCTAACTGTACGATATCCGTTAGTGACCTTCGAAGAACAATTATATATACTGTCTGTTCTAAAGAGAATTACATTGCAATGACTAGAGCTATGGAAAAGAAGAAAATTGATTGCCTCAGTATACCCTATGGGCCTGCTCTGCTATTAAAGCACATTGTACCAAAGCTGGCCATTATTATTTGTCCCATGGTGAAAGCAATAGACCCTTCCTTTATAAACCACTGCAGAGGGGTGCGATGATATGCCCGTGTTAGGAACTTGGACGTCACCATGCCAACGCGAGCCGTCAAATGAATTATACCAAAGCTGACCGCAGTAGCTGCTGCCCTGGTGGAACGAATAAACCAGGCCATTGTGAGCCACCGTAGAGGGCGCTATCGACATGCCTGTATTAGGCACCTGACTGTCGCCAGACCAGTCCGAACCGTCAAACACATTGTACCACATTTGGCCGGCATCATTCGTCCCCTGATGGAGGCAAAAAATCCTATTGTTGTAAACCACGGCCGATGGAGATGATGACATGCCCGTGTTGGCGACCCGCTTATCGCCGTGCCACCTAGAGCCGTCAAACACGTTGTACCACAGTTGGCCGCTGTTCTCCGTGCTCTGATGGAACACGTAAATCTTATTATTGTAGACCACAGCGGACGGAGATGCCGAGATGCCCGTGTCGGGAACGTGTTTGTCGCCGAGCCACTTCAATCCGTCAAAGACGTTGTACCAGAGCGAGCCAGAATTTTCCGTGCCTTGGTGGAAGACGTAGATCTTGTTGTGGAAGACCACCGCGGATGGGGATATCGATATGCCAGTGTTACTGACGTGGGTGTCGCCCGCCCATGTTGACCCGTCGAAGACGTTATACCACAAATCACCTTTGTTCAGCGTGCCCTGGTGGAAGACGTAAAGGTTGTTGTGATAGACAACAGCAGATGGGCCTGCTGATATGCCGGTGTTTGGAACCTGTTTGTCGCCTTGCCATGACATGATGCGCAATTTTGTGAGGGGAGAGAGCGTGATGCTACTAGGCTTATCTTTTTTAGACTTGATAGATGTATGTATACCATCTAGGGAAGAGGAAGAGGCGAGGCTTCCTATTTATATTCTCAAAGACATAGTATATATGGCGTCCATGTGTGAGAAGAGTCGAAACTGCCCCGGTCGAAGCGTGCTATAATAAACTTCCGAAGTCTCGTTGGCTGCACCGGTGTGCTGGAGGCGCCGAAGGATCAGCTGTGACGAGATGCGATTGGCAGGTGAGGTGATGAAGGTGCAGATTGACACTCTTGCACACCTCCACAGATCCCATCACATCGTTTCTCAGAACACAGCATGCTTTGCGACTCGACCATTCACGGTTTCCTGCAGCTCTCGGCCAGAGGACCCTCGTGGAAACAAGTCACTTTCTACCTAATGCCCTTTCCTTGCGGGCCACAAATAAGCCACCTCACTTACAGAATCGAATCTAGTGAGGGCCACAGTTGGAGACCTTCGAACTCGCAAATCAGAACCGCAGATTCGCGCATAAGGGTCCTGGAGCAATGACGTGTCGGACACATTTTGGACTAGAATGGAACAACACGTATGCTGAATACTGGACGTTCCGCATTTCAGCTGCCTATCTCCGCGTTGGGATAGACCCCCCCTCCTGAGCTGACGGGTTCTACAAGCTTCTAAACCTAGAATGTATCTCGGGATCTACGACATACGCCCGTCTAGAGATGTAACCACGACTTGTTAATATCTGGTGAAATGAACGATGCATAAAACTCCCTGATTTTCCACCAAAAATTGGGTTATATAAGTGGCTGGTCCATGCTAGCTTTCACTTCCTCCGCGAGGCGCTCTGCTTCTTCCTTTGTTGTTGTTGGGTATTACTGAATTGCGTGGAGAATGGCGCCACGGCAAACCCGGTTCGGGTGTGTGGGGAAGTTAGGCAGGCGGGTTATCAGCTACATACTAGTAGCCTCTGGTGGTGAGACAGACATATTCAGCCAGCCTCAGAGCCAGAACGGTCGGTATGTATCAATCATCATTGGCTAGCATTCCTTCAGGATTTTTGTTTACATGGTACTTTAGATAGCAGCATCTTACTGTATTAAAACCTCATATTTCTACGGCGGATTTTAGCTATCATCTAGCCATAACGCTTTATTTGGCTTCTTCTACCGCCCTGTGCGCCCTCGCGGCGCATGTACTCTCGAGTCACACTGATAAAACAACGACTTACTGTCAGCTCGTCACAGACAAGCTGGCAACCCCTTCTGCGGCCTCATTTACTAGTGGTATGCACAAAAACGGGGGCTTTTTCAGAGTCGCAATATTGTTTTTACCGAGGCCCGGCCGAGCAGAGGAAGATTATAACTTACAAGTACTTTAATCTTAATATCAAGTTTAATCCTAGCTTTTGATTTCTGGTTTAGTTTACGTACTGAAAGATAGTGCGCCCTCAGGTTGATTTAGATCCTTCTAGATATAAGATTATCACCCTTTTCAACCGACAGAAAACTACCAGGACTATCTGCATAGAACTTTTCAGCGCCATCCAATCAATGTCTCCCATCGTATCCTCGTCCGGCACATACAGGAATAAGGGCTTCGCCGTCTACCCTCGAGGACGGCGAATAATAAAGCCCCCTACGACCGTATTCGATCACTTATGTGCGATAATCTCTCTGATACAGAGATCCTACTAACCCTGCATTGCGATGGATTCCAAATTGCCTATATCACGCTCGAAAGACTACAGCAGCAGCTTGGTCTTCGCCTACGCACCGATAACCCTAAGGCCCGCGGTCTACAGGAGCAACAGATGAAAGTGACCAGGAGATCGGCCAGGAGAATATGCCCTTAGAGCTAATATCTCGCTGCTGCCGCCGAGTTATATCGAATTCGATGGTATCACCTCCAAGGACTCGAATGCGATATCAATTTAAATCTCAGGACCATAAGCGTATACAGGCTTCTAGTCCAAACCCCCAGACCTGGTCGCGGGCGTAAGATTGATAGGCGGTGGTGACATGGGTGCGAGAGTGGTTTAATCTCAAATTGCAATCCTATCTGAATTTTGATTCTAGTACTCTCATTAGTCAGTTAATTTGAATCAAGGCGAATCGATTTCTTGCAGTAAATAGCACTAATACAAGGTCATGTGGGTAGATGCAGAGTGCAGGATAAAGTACCCGAATTCGAGATTCTGCCGGTTCAAAAATGGCTAAGGGTTATGGCCGAGTGATCCCTAGTTTCAGTCCGCTGTATCCCGGTCTCTAAAAATACGAGCGTGAAGGAGGGTAGGAGAGAGGGAAAGTTTAACCGAGCCCGGGCCACGTCAGCGCTTCAGGGGTGTTCAGGACGTTCGGGTGAAGGGGGCTGGCTGTGAAGGGGCTGAGGAAGAAAGCGGCAAGAGCAGTGTCTTTCATGATAGAAATCAAATCCAAAAACAAAAACATACAACAGCCAAAAGTATGGCCGGTTTCACCTAGCGCCCATCGTTCGGTGCCAGGTGCCTCGCCGCTTTACCCAGGCGGGCTTCAGGCAACATCAGGCGGCTTCAGGCGGAAGTTCACCCACCTGAATATTCTTCGCCCGAAGACCGCCCAGGGTGCAGGGCTGGCCGTTAAAAGGCGTATTTACATATCTTGGTATAGGAAAAGATTTCGCGAACCGCTGGCATAGACAGCGACGATGAATGAATTATAAGTACGCTCTGAGAGCGTCTAGCAGCGGTCTCCCACTATTTCGCCTCCACTCTCACCTCGTCCTGCTAGCCTAACGATCACTATTTACCCCCTATAATAAGCAAGAGCAAGGATCAAGCCGTCAATTCTACCTTCGTTGCAGATTTCGATCACTATGATAACTTCGAAATCTTACGTGCCGTTCTCCTAAGAACTAAGAGAGACTACCGGCGTACACTTTAAATCTTGCGTACACTTCATATCTTTAACAAGTTAGTGCCTCTAAATACAGTATCCTGTCTCTCATCTCAACAAAGCAATCGGATATTTGATCGATAATAGAGCTAAACAACAAGAACTCGGTTTCAATATATCTAAATGAATTTTTTATCTATTGTAGTGGACGATCCAGTAACATTATTTGACTCGGTTGTTTTTGCTTTGTAGTTTGTTTGTCTGGTTTGCCTTATGGGATTTAGGCGGAAATCATGTATTTAAGAAAAGAAGATATGGCAGTAACAAAACCCCATAGAATATAGGAGGTCGAAATGAACACGTATCTTAAAAAGGTTTTCCTCTCGTTTTTCTAGCTCTTCCAGCAGAGCATAACGTTCCTTCAATTCTTCTAGTTAGACAGTTAGATCTTCTGTTGGTAAGGCGTTCGCCGACAGTGTGATTGCGCCTCGTGTCTCTCTCTGTCTGTCTTACGGCAGCTTCGCTATTGGAGGTTTATTTCGCTTCTATCTGCGTCCCTATTGCTGCGAGTCAAGAGAAAGATCCTGGGTCAACTATAAAATTCAACGAAGGTATCAAGACTGGGGAAGGGAAGAAGAAGAAGAAGAAAACTATCTAACTGGAGGTCTTTTTAATATCACCTCCTACCTAGTATCTCCCATCTGGGTATGTCATATCTTGGTATTTGCTATGAAGCAGCCCATCGTCACACCTGTTATACCTACTCTCACTCTCGTGCCTCGATTTATCTGTACCAACCGGACCGCCTTAAGCTTTCCCAATTTATTGTATATTAAAAGCCGTGGCAATGTATTTTCAGATCAGTGTCCATTGAGCAAGGCAAATTGATAAGGCTAAGCTCTATCTCACTGATTCTAAATCTATTGTTTCGGCGCGTTGACATTGCCAGGGCCATACCAGTCATCAAAGCCCTATAATATTGCAGGATCAGCAAGGCAAGCTCATTAAATAGACGGATGTACACAACTCACCAGATCATGTCCCCATAGCGGTGTGTTGACACGCTGCTGTTTACCTTTCGCAGCCATTCCTTCCAAGACATCCATGTCTTCCTTGGCTAGAGTAAGAACCTTAAGGTTGTCCTCAATTCGGCTAAAGGTCACTGACTTGGGCAGCACAATGCAGCCTCGGTTGACCTGGTAAGAGATCAAGATGGTTGCCGGGGTCACATCGTATTTCTTTGCAATGCGGGCGATCTCGGCGTCGCTCAGCAGTGGTGAGCCTATCAGGTTGTCAATTCCATATTTCTCCGGGATCGTTTACGGGTTTAGCGACGTACTTGTTGATCCGAGGGGACAATACGCCTCCAAGAGAATGTCTCTCTTCTCGCACCATTCCTTCAATGCATGTTGCGGGCAGTACGGGTGCAGTTCAACCTGTAACCCAAAATCAATCAGTCACATATTTGAGCAAGCAAGGACCGAGGATCTAACCTGGTTCACGACAGGAACGACTTCCCAAATCTTTTCTAGATTCTCCAGGTAGGGAATACTGAAGTTAGACACCCCAATTGCCTTGACCTTGCCAGAACGATAAACTTCTTCCATCTGCTTCCAAGTCTCCCGCTGATCCCACGAACGATCCACAGAGCGGGTACCGTCAGAATTGGTAGGGAACAACTGCGAGGTCTCATTGGGGATGAGGCGACTGACATACGAAATCAAATTAGCAAAAACCTTCGGGGAACACGGCAATAGACGAAAACGAACACTGGCCAGTGAATCAGGTAGAGATCCAAATAGTCCGTTTGGAGATCCTTCAACGTCTGCGCAAGACCCTCGGCGACATTGGATTGGTGGGTGTTCCAGCTGCAGTAGATATGAAATTAGTACCCAACAAGCGTTTTATTGCCAGTCATGCCTGACGCACACTTTGCTGGTGATGAAGATCTCCTTTCGTGGAATACCAGAAGCTTTAATCGCGTCACCAACTTCCTTCTCTAGTCGAACCACAACCTTAGCATAGCTAAGTGCATGCGAGCGAAAGACCAACTCACCATTCTGATAGATCAAGGCACAATCCAGGTGTCGATATCCAGACTTCAGCGCATGACCGACAGCTTTGCCGACTTCACCTGGCTTTGCTTGCCATGTTCCTGCAGCCTGTTTAGCAACGAGTCGAGTCATATCAAAAGAAGGCCATACGCACCCAGTCCAACAGCGGGAATCGAGGTGCCGTTGTTGAGCTTAAAGTGAGACGGAACAGACATTTTTGTGACTGCAGTTCGTATACCTCTTTGTGAGAATGAAACAAGCGACATTTTGCTGGGGACTCCTCAGATTATCAATTGCGACTAGCTAAAGCTCGTAGCAAGTCCGGTGGAGACGCCGATCTCAGTTGCCGATGTGGAGTCAAAAAGCATACGTATAATGAAGTGGAGAGTCGTTGTTTAGTAAAATAGTCGGCGAATCGACCAAGCTTAAGGTTATTGCCCCTCAGCGAACAATGTGGAGAAATTGGTGGAGACTCCGAGCGTATGACGAATGACTCCATTGAGCCAACCATTAGGATATGAGGACCATCTAATACATAAGCCAACTCCAGGGTTCAAACGTTTGATTTGGTGTGTGGTAGCAATTTTTTTGACTCAATTTGACAGACTGTCGTCTATTGTTGGGTTATCTCTTTGGATAGATTCATCAAAACATGGCAGAACTGGAGAGATATGCCCCATGACATAGACTCCAATCTTTCGCTAAATGTGGACAAAAGATTTGACTCGGACAGATCCACCAAATTCCCAAGTCCCTGGAAGGAAGCTGGGCCACCATGCTGGATCCACTCTTGAACATCGTCGAAGTCAGACCCTACAATGGGTTATAGCTGATATTAGTTGCAATGTCCACGGAGAGTCATACTGTCATACTGCAGACACAAAACTTACATGTCACGACCGTTCGTTTCGGACCAGAAGACGAGATGTTTAGCCCATTGCCAAATTTGATGATCGCCCAGAAGGCGAGCGCGGCGTAGAATGTCCATATAGCCTCGCATGGATTTCTACAGAACTAGTAAGTATTTGAAATGCAGTAGTCCTTATCGTTTGGTAGCGGACTTACTCAAATGTGAACCGAATCAGAAGGGCATTTAATTGTCCAGCGTGAACAAGAATAGATCTTGCCCCGGTCACATCATCAGAGATTCTCGAGCAAAGCCACGCACGTGCATTAAGCTTACTCTCCTCGGTCCCGGACTTGCCTGCGGCGATCTTTACTTTATCCAAAAACCCAGGCCAAGTAAATTGCAGGTGCCCTAGATGAGACAGAGCCGAAACACTGACAAGAAGGGCGGTGGGTGTGTAGGACAGAAAATGAAAACACACTGACAGCTGATCAAGGATTTCCTGCGGGTTACTGTGACAAGTCAACAACAAGTCTTTCAATGACTCAAAGGGCTGAACGAAGTCTCGGCTTACTGTTTCAAGTTTGTAGGAAATTGTAGTCGGTAGAACGAGCCGTTCTCTGGGGACCGAGCTGGACAGATTGGGTCCAGAGCAGAGGTATCAGAGCACAACCTAGGATAGTTAGCAACGAGAGCGGAATCAATCAAGCATAGCGCACCTGTAGAGGGTATGTGCAATGATAGAAAGCCCAAATGGGTTTAACGGCTGTGGCAGTTTGCCAATGGACAGCAGGCGCTGAAGCACATGTCGAAAGTTCAGGGTATCCTTGGCGGACTGGGCAAAGTCATGATGCCCACGAGGAGGGAGGGATTCCCAGATCTCCTCATCGCAGGGTAGTGATATGTCAATTTCGCCAATTGAGAAATGTGGCGAAATATTCAACAGCGCGGATATTTGCATGTCATAGAGCTAAATTTACAATTCTTAGCAAATGGTTTCTGTTGACGACTTCGCGCACATACATAAATACCCCATCCCAATCTACAGCGTTCTTCATCCTTTGCATATGCTCGCTCTACCTCTTCAGGTGATGCTGAGGGTCGGTGCCGTTCGAGCTCTTTGACAAATGAAAAACCAGGACGAAGAAGATGCATCCGCCTGGAAGCCGTCACCAATCCACCACGACTAATCTCAGAGTGCTGATAGAGCATCCGAGAGCCACAGAAAAGCCCGAAGGCAGACTGAAGCAGCCAGGCCTGGACAATTGACGTATCAAACATTGCACGCCGGTCACTTTCCCTGAGGTAGGTAATTGCTCTCCTGGATAACTCATTGAGAGCGATAGCGACTCCACTCAGACCGTTTTTAGAGTACGTTGCCCCGATAGCTGCCATTGACAGTAATAAAACCGGACTGGCTTCGGCTGATTGGAAGGCTGACCGCCGAACGATAGGTAGCGTCTCGTGGAAATGTCGAAAGTAGAGGTTAATGCAGATAGACAACATGCGAGCCGATGGAAAAGCTGCCACGTCGACAGGTGACCAATGAGGCTGATGAGAAGTATTTATGAGTGACAGAATGGCCTCACGTGTGGAGTTATCCAGATGATCAAGATATGCTGCATGCAAGCTCGGCTGCGGAATTGAAGAGATATTGAGCTGCGGGATACTAAGTCGTCCGTCGTCTCTGCTTGGTCTGTATACATGCGGCTAGATTTTGAAACATGAGCACGGCGATTCCATTCTCAAATTTAGATAGGAAGCCTTACCCAGGGGCTATCGGCTGGCTGTGAGTCCCGTATCAACCGCATTGTCGCCGCATCTTGCACTGTTTGCGACTCTGGATGCGTAGAGAATTGGGTCACAGTCGCAGAAGGAGGCCAGCATGCCGGAGGAGTGTCGAGACAAGCCCCGTTGAGATTTCTCATTAGATCAATATCTTCATTACCGAGGTTCCATCCCAGATAACTTTCAAACGGCTCAATCGAGAGATCATAAAGCGGATCGAACGAAAATGGCTCGAAGTCATCTATTACTCAGTGAGCGTGGAGAAAGTCGACTCCGGCAGAAGAACATACTGGAAGGTTGTGATGGAGAATTTCCTGCAAGATCATCTCCCAAGAGCGAGTAGGTTGGTAACAATGATGATTGGGCAGTATTGATGTTTGCACCTGACCTCTGCCTGTCTCGGAGTAACGGACTGCCTTCAGAATTCCCCTGCGCCGTGGGCAAGCTTGAGCCAGTGCCCGTTGCGGTAGAAGACACTAGCATGCCACTTAACTGTGTTTGAGGAGTGGACGGCATGCCATCGCTTTTTCGATAAGAACACGATCGACCAGAGTGTAGACATCTTCGACAAGGTGCACCCGGTTTTCCGTCACAACGAAGTTTGGAAGCGACACATGGGATGCTAATAAAAAGAGAAATAGTTGATGACTAGTAATGATAGACAGACAGCTTAATTACTTACCATGACACTTTACGGGGTTTCTTGATTGAGCCAGAAGCCTCTCCATGGAGAGCAGCATGCCTCGTCATCACATCTCTGACATTCACAACCCATCAGGTCAGGCAGCGCCGAAAAGGAGGATATCTCATACCGTCGACCAAAGCGCTTTTGACAAAATGGGCATTCATATCGAGCATCGCCGGTATCTGATTTCTCGGGATATTAGCATCGGGGAAATGAAGTTTTGCCCAGATGATGCTGACGACTTCTCTCATGGCGCTGAAGATGCTCTGCCTTCCCGAAGGATCGTCGGCAATCCGACCAACTGCAGGTAAAATCACGCTTCATAATTCTGATACTCTGAGCTTGTCTCGCCATCTTCGTGACGACGGTGAAAGTGACTGACCAGGAGGTTGAGCTGCGGAGTCTCCACGTGTGCTCGGCAAAATTCCTCGAATTGGAACAAAGCGGAGCTATACACCCCGCCTGTCCCCCACACCTTCGGACTCTCCACTCGGACTCTCCACCTCCGCAACGAGAAGCCAAAGGTCCAGTTGAGTATATATTCAACCCCCACACTGACCATGGCCTGGGGGAACCCAGCGTACCTCCGCAGACCATCCCGTCTCTTGAATGACCATGGACAAAGACACATCGATGCAGCTTGAAGAAGTCGGGTCGCACTATGCGACTCGATTCGTAGAGAACAAGGAGTTGGAGAGAAGGTGCTGTGCCGACCGACTGCTTGCCATGGATGAAATTATCCAGAAAAATGGAACGCAGCTAATGAGTTGCCCTTTAGGATATTGCGGAAGGTGGACGTTCGGCTGATTCCACCACTGTTCATCATGGTTAGTTTCTTTGCCTTTGGGTTTTTTTTTAACGCTCACCTCCATGGACATAACTGATAATTATTCCTTGCTAGTACATTCTCAATTGTGGGTTATTCGTCGATTCTTAGTATTCCGAAAGTCAACTAATAAAGAACTTATGAGCAAAGACCTAGACCGAAACAAGTAAGGAGTTCTTGCATTCGGGGGAGAATGCGAACAAGGCTGACTTATGGGATCAAACACAGTATCGGCAACGCCAAAGAAGCGGGCATGGCCACAGATTTGGGACTCAGCTCGTCCGATTACTCTTTAGCTGTCTCGATCTTCTTCGTCGGATATCTCCTACTTGAGGTGCCGAGCAACATGATTCTCAGCAGGACTCGCCCGAGTCTCTATCTCCCCGCTCTTATGGTTCGTTCGCTTCCTTATGGTGTCTCGAGTCCCTGCGCTAACAAGTCCCCGGGGAATTTAGACTGTCTGGGGTGCTATGGTGTCAGTTTTCCTAGATAAGCCATTTTGAATGCCTGCTGACATGTTACAGAATCGGCTACGTGGGCGTTAATTCAAAGCGCGGTCTAATCGGCCTTCGGTTTGCGCTGGGGTTGATTGAAGCTGGATACTTCGTGGGTTGTCAAGAAACACATACAAAATAAGTGTTAGTATTGACCATTGTATTACTTAGCCCGGCGTTCTGTTGTTCATGAGCAGCTGGTACAAGAAAGCCGAGTTGGCTAGGAGATTTTCTATCTTCTATTGTGCGTCGCTCGTTTCGGGCGCTGTTGGTGGCCTTATTGGTAAGTATACGCTTAAGAGATAGTTTATTAATGCTGGCTAATATGTTTTCTTTTCTAGCGGGCTTGATCTTGGAGAAGATGCACAATCGGGCACCGTATCCGGCGTGGAAATGGCTATTTCTCAGTATGATTTGCCGCTAACTAACTATTGATTTCATGATGCTAACACAGATATCACCAGTTGAGGGTGTAATTACAATTGGATGCGCCATTATTGCCATGTAAGTGACCAGAATCTCTCTCGATTACGAACTTCGTGCTGATCCTGACTGGAGATTCGTGCTACCTGACTTCCCTGCTACGACCAAGTGGCTCACCCCGGAAGAGCGAGAATATGCTGTTCGACGTCTAGAACAGGATGAAAACTGGAGTCGCGCTGGAGACATCTCCCATTGGCAGAGCTTTACGTCGGCGCTGCGCGATTGGAGGACCTGGCTTTTCTTCTGGGCACAGACGTTTTGCACCTGTGCAGGTACCATCACGTACTTTGTACCGACCTTGATGGCCGCTTTGAATTACACTGGCCAAAGTGTGCAATATGTACGTTCCTTTGAATTCCTGCCGTTCGATCTATGCTGATGCGATGATATTTGATATTGCAGATGACGATTCCGATCTGTAAGTACCAAGCTACTGAGAGGTTTTAGCTTGGATTATCTTCTGACTTACTGCCATAGATATGGTTGCCTTGGTGATCGTCCTCATTTGTGGCTTCTCCTCGGATTATTTTGGTGAACGACCAAAGCACATTATGGCCATGGCCTCCATGTCAACAGTCTCTCTGATAATCGTGGCCACGGTTGATAATGCCAAGGCTCGCTACACATTCTTAGCTTTTGGTTTGTTTCCTTGAGCCAAGAACATCCCATGACAATAACTAATATATTCCAGGCGCTGCTGGTATATGGTGCTGCAGCCCATTAACTCTCAGCTACCTATCCAACACGATATGCCGACCAGCCGAGAAGCGAGCAGTAGCTATTGGCTTTGTGAAGTACTTCCCGTCCCACCCGCCCTTCGCTGTGTTGATACCCTACTGAAATTTATACAAGTGCATTCGCCAATTTATCATCGGTATACGGAGCATACATCTGGCCTGCGAGCTCAGCGCCGGAATACGCGCCCGGATTTGCGGTTACCACCATTTTCATGTTTCTCTGCATCATCACTTCGCTGCTTCTCATGATCCTGACAAAGGAATATCCGTATGAGAACACTAAGGATGGCAGAATGGAGGTGAACACGCAATCCACCAATTATGGGGAGCTCTAGTTCTTCGGACACGGTGGAATTGTTAAATAGAAGCTCTGAAAAGGAGAACAAATAGCTAGTCTAGACAGGCTGTCTTCGTGTATGTTTTTCTAGGGTAGTACCGCAATCTGGCTTTTGTGACGATGAGCTGCTTCATGGCAGATACCGAGATGGGAGATACTAGGTAGGAGGTGATATTAATAAAGCCTCCAGTTGAATTGTTTCCTTATTCTTCTTCTTCCTTTCACCAGTCTTGATACCTTCGTTGAATGGTACAGTTTGATCCAGGACCTCTCTCTTGACTCGTAACAAACCACATCTCTTAACCAGAATGAAAATGCTAGCAGGAGAGTAGACGTGGGAATCAGGATTGACCCATGTTGTGTCGCTCCCTGAGGCCGGAGGCCGCAGGCTGCCGACGGGCTGGTGTGGGGGTGGCCGGATGTCGACGTGCGTGGCATGAATTTTGCAGATTGATGGCTTAAAACGGCCTTACTTGCGGCCATTTTGCGCAGTCCTTTTGCCGTCTGCTAATTTAAAGAAGTAGTTTAGCCCCAACAAGATACTATTCGCGATTAGTGTCGTCGGTGTACCGGCTAGTAAAAGTAGAGAAGTAAATCGGCGAGAATATAAAGTAACTTTTGAGCTCTAGGTTACTCCGCGAGGAATATAATAGTTAAGCCTATAGATAATTATAACGAAGTAATATCTACTAGATCTCCGAGGGGACAATATAAAAATAAGCGCCGAAGAAGTGGATCCTTTCCCTAGATACAGAGCCCTATACCCTTCCCGGTAGTAGTTTATCCAGAGGAATAGATATAGTCGCTAGCTTAATTCATACTCGAGGTACACTATATATTCAGCTATAGGAGCCCGGAGCTCTTTAATTGAATTTATTTGTATCAGAGTGAGCCATTTATTTCTACATCTTATCCTCGGTCAGAACCTTTACAACGTCTTAAGAGAGGAGATAGCCAAGACCAGACGGGAACAGCCGTAATAGCCACGGTGGATGTATTTTCTGCGATCAGCATCATAATTAGTTCAGGCCACCCAGAACAGCAAAGCTAGGTTATTAGGACGCGAGCGGGAAGAAAGTCAGGAGAGAGGGAAGTTTAGCTGATAGGCCATGTTAGCGCTTCAGAGGCCTTTAGGGCGTTTAGGTGAAGGGGCCTAAAGGGGCTGAATAGTAAAGCGGCAAGAGCAAAACTTGTCTAAGATACACACATTGAACAAAAACAAAAACATACAACAGCCAGGATTCGTATGTGGTCACCCACCATACTACTAACTGGCCGGCGTGTGGCTTGTCCGCGGTCAATAGTCGGGTGGCTGCCGCCCGGGTGAGTTTAGGGTGAGCGCCGCTTTACGGTCGCGCGACTAGGGGTGAGTAGGGTGAGTGCGCAATAGACAGGGTGAGAAGCTAGGTGAGAGCGGGTGATTCTCACCCTCCGTCGCGCGACCATCGCACTAACCCTCTCAGCTAGACTCAAGTAATAATATCATTAGTTCATATCGATCTGGCTGAAACCGGAGTCTCTTGGCACTTGCATATACAACTAAATACCAGACCAGGATTGGCTAGATCAACCGCAAGGCTGACTTCACGGTCGCCTTAGGCCCAAGTTACGTGCTTAGTGCCCAGACCACACTAACATCCAGGAATTCCAGGTACGTAACCCATTAATATACTATAACTAGCTTATACGGCATAACTAAATCCGCGGGGTAACTAGTCCACATCACGTAGCACAGACCCCACCAGCCTCCTAAGACCTCGGTCTATCAGTTTATCCGATCCCTAAACTAGCCCCACCCCTTCGCGACTTCAACGTTATCGAGCCGAAAACAATATCGCTATAATACTTTTTGTTTAAAGACTCTATAGATCAAAACAGTTCACCTAATTATAAAGAACTTTTTAAGAGAGAAACTAAGTTACGGAGATAGGCTAAGGAAGAGAGACGATAAGCTAAAGAACGAAATAGGTAGTTCACTCGAAAGACTTCCCTACTAGAATATCTTCGAATCTACTATAACTTACTCTCCCGCCCTCTACGTATAAGAACCCCGTCTCGTTCTACGAAAGGAAAAATCCTAGCTCCTTAAGGGAAATTTTATCCCGCTCGCCTTCTTCTATAGACAGATTATATAGCTACACAGCAGGAAATATATAATTCTGTTTATAGCTACCTCTAAGCAACGAGTGACTATCCTACCTAATTATTTTCGATAGTTACGCGCCTTAAAGGCCTCGCCGATTCGTTAGATCGTCCGCTAAGCAGTGAATAGGACCTTAAAACGTATAAAAGACTTACCGTTAAAAACTATATACGAGATATCATTTACGAACTTTACAAAATACCTAAGGCCCGGCGACGATTCCGTCTTAGAGATAGGGTCTAGTTCGAGAGCTATACTAATAGCCTAGAAGGTAATATAGCTTAGGATAATAGCACTCTCGACGATAAAGACCAATCGTTAATATAATACCGACTAAGGCCTAACTAGTTCTGTATCCACCGAGCTAACGATAAGAATTCCCTACTTATAACTATAGAATACAAACCCCCTTATAAACTAACTATTAAAAATCTGCGAGTAGGTCTTTAACTAAGGATAGATTTCTAGAACGATATAGTACGACGCAAACAGATACCAACCGATAAAGCTAAGAAGTTATAATATAATACAGAGTAGATTATTAGGTTAGTTCTCACCTAGGAATATCACGCTATACTCTAGGAAGGCCTTAAGACCTCCTATTAACTATCGGTCTTACGCTAATCCTTCTCCGAATACCTTAGGATAACCCGGGCACGCTACTTTACTTCCTATACGAGCTAAATATAGAAATTAATAGGAATAATAATAATAGTTATCGGTAACTAAAAATAGCTATTACTCGGGTGCTTTATCTTTCTTTAATAAGTTCTCTTTCTACTATTCGCGACTATACTTAGCGAACTAAAGTAATAGATCAGCTAAATACTTAGGCGACTAGCTTTAACCTTATACAGTCTCGAATACCGGATAACGAGCTATAGTAAGCTCTATATAGCTCGGGATATACTAGATCTCCTTATACTAGTAGCGAGGGCACTAGTTCTGAATAGCTACCGTCGTTACCTATACTATCGCCTATACTATAAGGCTGTGTATAGACTCGATCTAGTTATGCCCCCTCGTAAGCTATTCCTTATCCAGACCAGTCCTCGGACGATTCGGATTCAAATAAAACGGCGCCTAAGGCTAGGCGAAAGCGGAAGCTCAGTAAGGTCACTTCCTCCCCTCCTAATTAATTATTAAGGCCAAGAGGCTTTATTAATAATCGAAGTAGCACTAGTTATTAATACACCACGTAATTTTACACGTAACGCTACTTACTTAGGCTTCAACTAGACGGCTTATTAGATAATAATTACCTAAATATAGACTTATATAGAAAGTATAGAAACGACGAACGGTATCCTATTATAGCGGAGATCTTAGTCTAATAACTAAATTAGTAATTAAATAAAGACCTAGATCATTATTACACCCCTTTAGGTGGTTATAGGGTATAGACGTCTAGGGTACCTTTTAAGATTATTTATACACGATATAGCTACACGATCATCGGAAAGGGGATAACCGACCGACTCTAGAAAAAGGTCTCTAGTAAAGCAGTAATATATCGTATCCTCCGGAAAGCGTAAGGATCTACTATCCCTATCTTCCTAGGAACAATTAACCTAGCTACGACTTATTTCCTCTATAGGGCAGGTAAGATTCGATATATACTACTTATAGCTTAGGGCGGCGAGAGAATAAGTAGATTAGAGCTTCCGGTAAAGCTAGATCGTAAGCTTCGACGATCTAAGAAAGAGATCTACTTACTTAGGGTAGTATATAGCGACCTTAATAATAGAAATCTACTATAGAATTTAGAGCTAAAGCGGATTCTTATTATTAACTTCCATAACGTAGCATTAAGCCCTAGTTTAAAAAAGAGATAGTTAAGTACAACAAAGAGGAAGTTATTTGAACTATAGCGTTAAGGAAAACGCCTTCGAATAGCTCTAGCATAGACATATATATTACGCAATAGCGGCACGGCTAAAGTATTACTATTATTAAGCTTATAGCTATTATATATAGCCCTCGAGGATAAATATACGTACCCTTACATAGAATATAAGATAATTTATATTACCACGCTTAGATAAAATTAATTAATATTATAGTCCTTTAGTTTAGGTAACATCGCATATTAGTACAAGAGGACAACAGTAGTATACCTACTAGATCGTCTAAAAGCCTAGAAGATAGGCACCCAAAAACAATAACATTAAGCAAACCGGCAAGCTAGTAACTATATTCAGTCGCAATAATTCCTATCTACCTTAGCTACTAGTTTAGGGCACTTTAATACATACCAAGGCCTACTTAGGCCACGATTTAGAAAGGGTATAGCTCAACGACCGTATATACCTCTAGAGAGGGTAATCAAGCAGTAGACACTTAGAGAGGAAAGATAGCTTCGGATAGTACTTATTATATACCGTATATTTTAAGAGGTTCGGTTACAGTAGTAGTATAGTCAAGCTCTTACTAGCCACTATTTTATAGGCCTTAAAGATAATTATACTAATAGTACAGGAAATCGCGCTTATAATAAAACTAATTTCGAATACTAGCGAATAGTAACCTAAATCGTAGACCAGACTATCTAACTAATATATAACCGAGCGTATTAAGAAGGAAAGGATAAGCTACTTACCTTTCTCGAGTATATAAGTCACCTCCCGCTAATTTAACATTCGCGTATACTCTAGAGCTATACGACCTTTTATATCTTTATTATTTAAGTTCGCTCCTTTACTAACTAAGTAGCGAACTATATCCGCTTTACCGAGTTCAGCCGCTTTATACAGAGGCGTTCCGAGGTCTATAAAAGAGAATAGCGCCTAAGAAGGATAATAGTCCTCGTATATAGTTATATTAATATCTACCCCTTTCCCTAGAAGAAGGCTTAAGACCGTAATATTATCCGAATACCGTTTAATTACGTAATAGAGAAGTTAGCCTTTTCGAACATCTCCGCCACGACTAAGTATAAGCTAGATAACTAATACTAGCGCGCTCTCGACAGTAAGGGAAAGTAGAGTAAGGTCAATAATATATTATCGATTAGGATTAGCTCCATAATCAAGGAGCTAAGCTACTATCTCCTTATCTACAATAGTATAACTAAACAAATATTATAATATTATCGATAAGATAGTTAAGATTTTATTAGGAGAGCCTCACCCTAGTATAGGAGGTTTAAGTTCACTCATAGGCTAGTTAATATTCTATCTATTTTTAAGGAATACCTCTAGGGCATCCTTTACCTTCGCATTAACGGCTTCCAGAGTATAGAGCGGATCTATAGATAAGCCGCGATTAAGGAGCTCTTTAATAAACTATACGTCGTCTCGTTTAATAGCTTCGATTATTATCGTATAGAAGTCGTATATATTAAAGCCCTCCGACGAAGAAATTTATAATTTAAGAATCTCCCGAAATTTCTAAATATTACCGCTAATGTAAGAAGTATATAATACCTTAAGAGTCGCTAGTAGCGTTCGAGTTAGAATTTAAGGGTAATCGCTCGGTTAGACTAGAGAGTAGTCTAGCGGCGGTAGGATATCTATAGCGGATTTTAATAAGAGGTCTTCACAATTTCTTTATCGTACGTACTTAGGGGCTAAATAAAGCGGAAAGTATATCCTACGTAGTAAATAGCGAGAGAGAGGTATTTAAGTTAAGTCGAAGTCATTAGACACCGAATTCGTATTCCTATACACTAGGTTAGCTAATTAGAAGGTGTATATATTAGGCAGTAATTCGCGGTAAAATACTATCTTCCGGTTAGTTCTAGATAAGTAAGCAGAATAAGCTAATTAGCGAGTATATATAGCTACGAACTAGAATATATAGGAATCCACCCTCGTAGGAAGTATTAATAAATTAAAGAGAGAAAAGACAAAATGATCTATACGACTAAGGATAGGTTAAGCCTCTAATAGATCCTAGCCTATTCTATAGGTAAGCGTTCTATATCCGCTACGCTAGTATAAGTAGGGCTTAAAAAGCACTAATTAGAGGCTTACATTTTCTATATGTTTTAGGGTAGACGGCTAGCTTAAGTACACTATACAGAGTACGTAGTTTATTAATTCGAATTAGAAAGCAGCTAGGGACATAAAACTTATTATTAGCGCCTTACCTATACTTAGTAGCTTTATTAAGAGACTATAAGTAGTAGAAGATTACTCTTAATAGACTATAACCCTTCTAACTTTATAAGCAAAATATTATACACTTCTATTTTCTAAGATCCCTATAATATCCGGAATCCTCGCTTAATAGTAAGCCTCTCGTATAGTTCTTATAGTCCTAATAGGCGACATCTAGTTTCTTTCTTTCTAACGACTAGCAGTAATTAGTACTAGGGACCTTAGATCTTACTCTATCGTTCTTATAGTATCCGTATACAGTGCTATTCTTACTTATATTCCTCCGTAACCTTTATAACTATTACCTAATCCGTTTACCGGTAATAATAACGTCCGTTATATAATAGGTTAAGTAGCTACTCTTTACTAACAGAATAGAGAGTACTTTCCTTTAGCGGATATAGTTATAGTTTATACTTAGTTTAACGGTACTATAGCTTTACCCGATTAAATAGAGATAATATCCTCATCTCTTCGGTAATTTAGACTCAATCCAGTCATCAGAACATATTATATACCTAGGAATCGGAATATTCCTAGCTAGGGAACTATTATTACTATCAAGAGTACTAACTAGCTAAGGCCTTAAATATACGTCGAGGATCGTCTAATCTAAATATCTTTACTAGTAAGTAGAGGAGAAGTAGGCTATAGAACCTAGTAAGGTAGACATAGGACTTCACGTAAATTTAAGTTAGGATAAATAATATAAGTTAAAGTCAAAAATAGACTCAGAAATAAGGCTTAGATCAAAACGGAAGCTACGATAGAAGATAAGAGTTACTATAGACTAGCCACCGTATAACTAGGTTTTTACAGAATACATTCCTTTTTTTTTCGCTATATAGCGTAAAGGGCCCTACCCCGCTTTATTAAGGCGTAATTTAACCCGCTTTCCTAGGGCGTAACTTCAGCGTCTACTACCGTCTAATTACTATACGTATAGAATATCTAGCAGTAAGGCTAGCACGAGGGGCCAGATTAAGATATCTATAGAGGATCGTTTATAGGCTAGATAAATAGAGTAGATAATTACCCTAAATAGTATCTTACCCTATCCTAATAACGAGCCATTAGTATTACTAGTACAATTTCTACTATAAATAGGGACACCCGCTAGGTATAGGCCGCCTAGGAGGGTATCTATTCTCCCATCATTAATATAGGACCCTACCGAGGCTTCTTAACCCTTATCCTAAAATAAGGGGGCAGGAAACGCTACCCTTAGTTTCCAAGTATTTATATATAGGGTTATAGGATAACATACTACTTAGAGTAGATCCTCTAATAAGACTAGAGCCAACTTTTCGGCTACTTATCGCGCTCGGAACGGAGGTAGTCTAAAATACACTCTCGTATTATAGCGCTAATATTAAGCTAAAGTCTAGCGGACTAGACTACTCCCCTCCTAGCTCTTATAGTTCCTAACACGCAGCCTAAGTAACTCAAACGATATTAACTTAAACGATATATCATCTACGTAATCGCCTTAGCTAAAAGTTAGAGAGCTAATATTACCTAGCTCTAGTTCTACCTATATATAGCAGTTTAATATATAACACTAGATCAATCAGGTTAACCTACCCACCGTTAACTTCCGAAAGGCGAACAATCTATAGTATAGTTTTAGGCTCTAGGGTAAGACTTCTTCATTAGGTTTAGTGAAATATAATTTAGTATTAAGGCTAGTCGATCCAAGAAAGAATATTAGTCGACCTTACCTAGCGTTAAATAATTAGATATAAGACTACTATACGGTATAAGATAAGTTTACGCTATATTAAGAAGTTATTCCACTAACCTCCTACTAATAGATTACTAGCAGTCACGAGAAATATAGGGGCTAGACCGACACAATAAGCCACCTAGAATTAAGCAGACCTATAGCTAGTGCCTTAAAATTAAATCTATTAATCTAGCCGATCTTTATACTTCATAAGATTTAAGGCAACCCTAAAATATAAGGATAATATAGCGTACTTATCGCCAAGAGTCTATATCTATTCTAATTTTAATCTAAATCACTATAGGCATACACGGTCTTTTTCTAAGAATATAATCTAGGCATAACCATACATTTAAAGGTAGGGTTTTAGCCTATAATCAGGATTAATGAAATATAAGCTACGCGTATAGTCCTCTTTAGTTTTAATCTAGAGCTAGTTAATTTCAAGGCATCCAATAAAGGAGACCTAGTCCCTAGTAACCCCACTATAATACCAGTGTCACCTATATTTCCTATTAGATTAAGCTCCACTATTAGTTTTAGCAAAACTAATTATAGAGCCCGCTAATACCTACGTTATTCATATTACTATAGTAATAGATCCCACTTTATATATACTTTCAAATCACCAGAAAAATAGATCTATTAGGAGCCTTAAACTTCATACGTAATATTTCCGACAAGTCCCTCCACACACACGCCACACAGACAATTTTAACGCTCAAAGAGATTAGAAAGCGACTATAGTTCAATTTAATACCTAGCTCATCCTCTATAGTAGCCACTCCGCTATATATCGAATCTAATAGGTCGCGGTCGCCTACAAACTCGGCGGTATACTCTACGAATAATCTTTATCCCAGCCCATCCGAAAGTCTCTCAACCTCTATATCTCAAGCGCATTCGCCTATCTACGAAACTCAGGATCCCTCAGAGCAAATCGCTCCGGCTACAGAGAAATTAGAGGGAAAGAACCAAGGAAAGAAACTCAGCACTCTCGAATCTCTCTTACGAGGTATTCAAAGAGAGGCCTAGTAGCTTCTCGAGGCCCGATAACTTAAAGATAATATTATTTTATCACGCAAGCGAAAAATAGGAGAAGACATTCGATAGCAACATATTATAATCCCAGAGGGTATCTCTTAGCAAGCTAAGGGTTACGAATAGGAAGTGGCTCGCAGGAGCAATATGAAAGACGAAGTCCTACTAGATAGTAGAAGATAAGATGCATCAATTATTCGCTTCACTTAGCTAGGATATCTTAATGGTATTTATCTTCTTGATCTCTTCTTTCTGTATAGTCTGTATGCGGTAGTAGTTATTGGCTGCATTCGGTTTATTTCTAGTATGCTGCATACGGTGGTAATCCGTTGCATCTGATGGTAGTATTTCATAGTAGTATTATTGTATCCGGTAGCAGTAGTATCTTATTCTTCCTGCAATCGGCTTTTGCATATAGCTAGTATTTTGATGTTCTTCAATGGCCGTTGCTGCCTGATTTTTCAGGCATCCAGATTTAACTATTCTGCAGAAGAAATCCATCCGCATTCCACTGGGCCACATGGTTACCTGCAGGCCCCATCAGCTTTATTTTAATGCATGTTTTATTCTTCTCATGTTATAGTTCTTTGCATCTCTTTTTTAATCTTATATCTTATAGCCCCCCGTAATCTTTATACTATATATAGTGTAAAGATTAGGTTATATATCTTAAAAGATAACCTTTATGTTATGGTATCTGTTTCATATTTGCTAGTTCTTTCAGGTTATTATATATCGGTAGTCTTAGGTTCTTTGTCAATATATCAGCTAATTGCTTTTTAGTTGGGACGAATTAGATATTTATTTTCTTTTGTCTTATTTGGTCTCTAGTATAGTGATATATTATATCGATATGCTTTGTTCTTTTATGATATTCAGGGTTTTTAGTAAGATCTATAGCAGATTGGTTATCTATTAATATAAGCGGTATACTGAATGTATAGCCTAGACCTAGCCTATTATTAATATAGTTGAATATGTTGGCTAGATATATTCCTTCTGTAGCAGCTTCTTTAAGTGCCATATATTCGGCCTCACAGGTACTCAAAGCAACAGATTTTTGTAGCTTTGAATTCCATGTTATAGGGTTATTTCTAGCTATATCACTAGATAGGCTGAATAGATAGCCAGTAGTCGACTTTCTACCATCTGTATCACCTGCCCAATCCGCATCGGAGTATCCTTTAATATATAGATCCTTGCCCGAGCAATCGTATGTGAGCCCTAGATTAGGTATGTATAGCAGATATTTCCATATCTTTTTAAGCTCGGCTATATGTTCTTTCGCAGGATTACTCATATATCTAGCGCAGTATGATACGCTATATGTTATATCTAGCCTAGTCTTTAGGCTAGTATATAGTAAAGATCCTATCTCTTTTTGATATAGATTTGTTATTTCATCGGATGTTTTATATTGGTTCTTTTTCAGATGAATACCTGGTTCTCCGGGTAATTTTTTAGGTGTATACTGATATATATTAAACTTAGTTAGTATCTTCTTGATATAATCTTTTTGATCTATAGTGACCATCTTCTTGTTATAATCTATATTTATATTATTTCCTAGGAAGGTAGTAACTTCGCCTATTTCTTCTATTTTGATATGTTTCCTAGCTTTAGTAGCTAGATCTTTGATATAGTTAATATCTTTATGAATTATTAATATATCATCAACATGTGTTATTATAATAGCCTGATCTTCTTCATTGATATATATACCTTCATCATGTGGTAATCTATAGAATTTATATCTTTGCATAGCTTCTGAAAAATATTCATTCTATAATCTAGGTGACTGTTTTAGCCCATATAGTGCTTTATTTAGTTTACAGCACTTATTTTTATATTTTTCATCTTGATATAGTCCAACTAGTAGTATAGTATATATTTCAGCGTCTATATCAGCATGTACGAATGCATTCTTCACATCATATTGTCTAATATGCCATCCTTTATTAACGGCTATTATTATTATCATATGCCAAACCTCAGTTCTAGCAGTGGTAGAGAAGGTTTCTAAGAAGTCAACCCCTAGCTTTTGGTTGAATCCTTGGATAACCCATCTAGCTTTATATCTAACAGTTTTATCTTTATTCGTTATATAGTTGCTTTGAATTGAGTTTGGATCTTTTATAGTCTTTAATTTAAATACCCATCGGCCTTTTAATGGCTTTATATTAGGTGGTATATCTATTATCTTGAATGTATTTTGATCTAATAGGCTTTGATTCTCATCAACACATGCTTGATACCATTCATTCTTTTCATCTGACTTCATAGCTTGCTGATATAAAGATAGTTCTTTATCAGTAGTAGCAGATAATATATAGTTACTAGATAGCTTATTATAAGTAGTAAGCTTATCTGCTAGTGTAGTATCTTTTATAGAGTATATGTGATTATCTGCCTGAGAAGGTATCTGAATTTCTATCTTATGTGAGGGGTCAGCATCTATTTCTTCTTGCTTACCCGTTCTTGTTTTGATATGATATTTCTCACGTTTCTGTTTATATGATATATTAGATGTTGATATATCAGATGATTCAGATCTTATAGATCTGTGTAGATATTAACCTTCTAAAACAGTAGTGTCTCTAGACCAGATAGTCTTCTTTAATTCGATATCATATAGTTTATATTGATTATGTTGACTATATCCTATTAATATAGCCTTATTTTTCCTTGGTTGTAGCTTATTCTTATATTTAGTATTTGGATGATAATATGCAATTGATCCCCAGGTCTTAATATAGCTGATATCAGGTATTTTGCCAAAGAATATTTCATAAGGTGTTTTGAATCCTAGCGCTGCATGTGGGGCTCTATTATATAAGAATGTAGCTGCTAGTAATGCTTCACCCCACATGGAGTCATTTAGACCTGATTGGGCTAGTAAGCATCTGGTCTTATTCATCAATGTAAGATTAATTCTTTCAATTAGGCCATTTGGCTCTTTAGTATATGCTGGTGTGGTCTTATGCAATATGCCACACCTTCGCATCAATATATAGAAGTTATCATTGATATATTCAGTGCCATTATCAGTAAAAAATTCTTTTATTTTATTGCCAGTTTGGTTCTCTGATATATTCTTATATCTGATAAATTTATTATATGCTTCATCCTTAGTTTTTAATAAGGATATATCAAGATATCTTGAGGTCTTATCTAAGAATGTGATATAGTATCTATAGCCATTATAGGTCCGTGGTGAGATAGGTCCTCCTATATCACTATGTATCCTTTCACCTGTGCTATATGATATATCTGATGTAGATTTTTTATTGATATATCTATGATATTTAGATTTGACACATATCTCGCAGGTGTAGTTAAGATATTCTTGAAGTTCTGATAAGGATATCTCAATCTTGGCCTGATCTAGTATTTTCTTTAATGGCAACAGGCCTATATGACCTAGTCTATCATGCCAATTCTTTATAGTATTCCTAGTATCTATAGAATTTATAGTATCTGATATAGGATGTATGATTTTAAGCGTGCTTTTATATAGATTACCTTGCTTATCTCCTTGCAATATCTTAATGTTATCCTTATCATATATAATAGCTTTGCTATCTTTGAAAATAGATGTAGCATTTTTTAGCTGATTTATGCTAAGGATATTGATTCCTAGTTCTGGTATATAAGGAACATCATATAGTTTATGAAGATAATTTGTATTAGATCTAAATATTAGATCGCTAGCGTATTTTATATAAAGCTTTTTGGCTTTTCCCTAAACAACAGTTTTATTAGTACTATAGTAGTTATTAAAGTATTTCAAATCATTAATAGCACAAACAGTAGCTCCAGTATCAATTATAAAATCAACGTTTGTAATATCAAATCTTTTGGCTTTTGATCCCATCTTTTTGCGTTTCGTCTCTACACGATCTATAGAGAGTATATTATCAGCATATATATCTTGATGGGTATTTTGCCGGCTATCTTGCTGGTTATCATGATATCTTACTTCTGCATCCTAATCGATGAGATCAAGGTCTTCATTATGGCTAATATTAAGTGAATTGAGGTTAATCTCTTCTTCGCTGCTATTTTGGCTGCCACTGGCGGCTGATTCATTAGCTTGCTGTATGATAGCGGTAATTAGCTTTTCTTGGCGCATCGCGTCTCTTTTGGCAGTAGAGGGTGGTTTCTTGAGAGCGTTTGACTTAGTGGTATTCTTTTCCACTCGGCTATGTTGAATCTAGCCAGTAGGGCGCTTATCTTCGTGTAGCCACTAGCAATCGCCGATATAGTGGCCACTCTTCTTGTAATTTCTGCAAAAAGTATCTTGATATGGCAGGTTCTTAAATTGGTTCTTAGGTAGCTGGCGTCCCTGACGCTGGCGCTGACTATGGCCCTGGCCCTGGGCCTGGCCTTGGCTACTATATAGTAGCTGGTCAGCCTGCTGTTGGCTAGGCTGATGGCCCCTGGCCTCATCAATAAGGCTGGCAAATAGCGAATCAGGCGTATAGGCCGAAGGATCCTTACGCAGGCTCTGCGTAATATTTTGGACGAAAGGTTGGTATAAATCATCTAGGCTATTCAGCACCTAGGCAATCACTACCTAGCTAGGTAGGTTAATATCTTTTGCCTTCAGGTCATCAACCAGTATCTTGACCTTATTAAGGTATTGACCTATATCGTCAAAATCTATCATCTTGGTATCAAAGAGTTCCTTCAGAGTAAGGTACTCAGTAGTAAAACCCTTCGGATAATAGATCTCTTCGAGCTTCTTCCAGGCAAGGTATACCGAGGTCTCATCTCTAATATAGAGAAGGGTATTCTTAGCACAAAGTAGGCGAATGATTGACAAAGTCTTACGGTTCTTCGATAGTTTGGTGGATTCTGGCAGATCGGATAAAAGGGGTACCGTATCAGATGAAAGAGGTGACACATCAGATAAAATTGATTTTTTCGTGAAATCGGCTTCAATCGGTTCGATAAGATCGTCCTTAATAAGAAGATCTTTTAGGCGAATAGACCAATCAACATAATTCTCAGGGCCAGAAAGCGGCTCAATATGAATCTTTAATAGAGACATGTTGACTAATAAGAGTAGGGAGCCTAGGTAAGATAGGCTAAAAAGAAAGAATAAGGGCGAGCCGAATGAGATTCGGGCTCATAACCTCTTAGCAAGCTAAGGGTTACGAATAGGAAGTGGCTCGCAGGAGCAATATAAAAGACGAAGTCCTACTAGATAGTAGAAGATGAGATGCATCAATTATTCGCTTCACTTAGCTAGGATATCTTAATGGTATTTATCTTCTTGATCTCTTCTTTCTGTATAGTCTGTATGCGGTAGTAGTTATTGGCTGCATTCGGTTTATTTCTAGTATGCTGCATACGGTGGTAATCCGTTGCATCTGATGGTAGTATTTCATAGTAGTATTATTGTATCCGGTAGCAGTAGTATCTTATTCTTCCTGCAATCGGCTTTTGCATGTAGCTAGTATTTTGATGTTCTTCAATGGCCGTTGCTGCCTGATTTTTCAGGCATCCAGATTTAACTATTCTGCAGAAGAAATCCATCCGCATTCCACTGGGCCACATGGTTACCTGCAGGCCCCATCAGCTTTATTTTAATGCATGTTTTATTCTTCTCATGTTATAGTTCTTTGCATCTCTTTTTTAATCTTATATCTTATAGATATATATACTATATTTAATAGGCCTATACCTAATAGGACTACCTTACTTACTGCTACTAAGCAGGCAGGCCTATATAAGACAAATATTGATATTCTCTGTCCTAAAGGACTAGAAAAATATAGAGCTATCCTAGCTATTCAAACTGATGAAGAAGCTAAGAAAATAGCTATTATTAAACGCTGGCATGAAAGATTAGCTCATATAGGGCTAATTCCACTACAGCAGATACTTAAACAGCTTAGTATTAATATATCTAAGCAAGATATATCTAGATATATTGAAGATATCTGCCAAACATGCCTACTAGCAAAATATAATAGGTCTATTAATAAAAGATCCTATGATACTACCGACTATAAGATCGGTGAAAGAATTCATAGTGATCTAGGTGGCCCTATAAGCCCTAAGACCTATAATGGTTATAGATATTATATAACCTTTCTAGATAAGAAATCTAGATATCTTGATGTCAGATTAATGAAAACCAAGGATCAGGCACTTGATATGCTAAAGATCTATAAAATTCAATCTGAAAATCAGACTAATAACACTATTAAAGAGATATTTACCGATAATGGTAAAGAATACATTAACAATGAATTCGCTATATATATTAGGAGATATGGTATTATCCATAGAAATACTCCTATATATACTAAGGAACCTAACGGTCTAATTGAGCGAATTAATCTTACACTACTTAATAAGCTAAGAAGCTTATTAATACTATCTAAGGCTAATTATAGCCTATGGGGTGAAGCGCTATTAGCAGCAACCTATCTATATAATAGGACGCCTCATAGATCTCTTGACTATAAAACACCCTATGAGATATATAAGGGTAAGCCCCCGAATATCAATCATATTAAAATCTGGGGATCTATAGCCTATTATCACACTAATAAGCATCTAGCTAAGCTAGAACCTAGGAAAAACCTAGCTATATTAGTAGGATATAGTGACTATATGCACTATAAGCTATATGATATTAAGCTACGGAAGACTGTTTGGACCAGAGATGCAGTTATCTTAGAAGGTAAATTCTTAGATACGCATCAGACAAATATCTATGAAAATAAGGCTAAGCCTATTGAGATAGAACCTATAGAGCCTAGGGAGCCTATTAATCCTAATAAGGATAGGCCTACTAGAGCTACCACTAGGCTATCTCAAATAAAAATAGATGCAAACCCTACGCATAAGATTGAGGTTCAAATACCTAAGCTATATCATATAGATAAAGCCTATATCTATAGTATTGACCAAACTACTATATCAAATCAG
The DNA here is from genome assembly GCA_024706585.1 of Penicillium simplicissimum. Classification (NCBI taxonomy): domain Eukaryota; kingdom Fungi; phylum Ascomycota; class Eurotiomycetes; order Eurotiales; family Aspergillaceae; genus Penicillium; species Penicillium simplicissimum. The sequence goes on from JAMZTW010000078.1 coordinate 646,907, forward strand.
CTAAAGAAGCTATATAATTACCAGATAGATTATATACTATCTGCATCTGATATATCAGAACCTAATAGCTTCGAAGAAGCTATGAATTCAAATGAAAAAGATCTATGGTACCAAGCGTGCCTAGACGAAAATAATGAGCTATTAGCTCAGCAAACCTATACAATTATTGATATACCACCTAATATTACACCTATAAAGGGTAGGTGGGTATTTAAAAAGAAGGCTATTAAGAACCCTACTACTATAAAGCCTAATTATATTACTAATAGCGATAGATCTATTAGATATAAGGCTAGATGGGTTATTCAAGGATTCTACCAAAAGATTGGTATTGACTTCCTAGAAACCTTCTCAACCACTGCTAGGACTGAGACCTGGCATCTACTACTTATTATAGCAGTTAATAAGGGCTGGCCTATTATACAATATGACGTTAAAAACGCCTTTGTACACGCCGATATAGATACTGATATCTATACAATATTACCTAAAGGCCTATATAATAGCCCTATATATTCTAATAAATGTTGCTATCTAAAGAAGGCCCTATACGGTCTAAAACAGGCACCTAGGCTTTGGAACCAATATTTCAGAAAGATAGCTAATAGCCTAGGATTTACCATTTTACCTTATGATGAAGGGATATATATTAATAAGCTGACCAAAGCTATATTAATAGTCCACGTGGATGATATACTATTTATACATCACGATAGGACCTATATTAAAGAGACTGCTAAGAAGTTTAATATATATATTAAACTAGAGGAATTAGGTGATATATCAACCTTCCTCGGCAATAATATAAATATTAATTATAAAGATAAGCTAATATATATAGATCAGAAAGACTATATATATAAATTGCTTAAGAAATTTAATATATATCAATACCGCCCTATTAAAATACCGGGCGAACCAGGCATCAGATTAAAAAAGAATCCTAATCAATCTGATAGCCAAATCATTAGCTACTATCAGCAACAAATAGGTTCACTACTATATGCTAGCCTAAAGACTAGGCTAGATATAGCCTTCGCCGTTAATAATTGCGCGCGTTATATGTCAAATCCTGGCCAGGACCATATAAAAGCACTTGAAAAAATATGGCGATATCTATTATATAGACCTGATACAGGTCTACTATATAACTGCTACGGAGACAACCTATATATTAAAGGATACTCTGATGCTGACTGGGCAGGAGACCTTGATAGCCGAAGATCTACAACCGGCTATATATTTAGCCTCTGCGGCGATATCGGGTTAAATAACCCTATCTCGTGGAACTCACAACTACAAAAGTCAGTTGCACTATCTAGCTGTGAAGCCGAATATATGGCTATGAAAGAAGCTATTAAAGAAGCTATCTATCTAGCTAATATATTTAACTATATTAATAATCAACTAGACCTAGGATATATATCAAATATCCCTGAGGTATTAGTTGATAATGAATCAGCTATTAAATTAGGGCAAAACCCTGAGTTTCATAAGAAATCTAAACATATTGATATTCAATATCATTATATCAGAGAAGCTATTCAAGATAATAAGGTCAAATTGACCTATATTACTACAAAACGTCAACTGGCAGACTTATTAACTAAAAATGTTAATAAAGTCCTATTTGAAGAATTTATTAAGCTAGCTAATCTAGTAGATATATCTACTATAGATAGCTAAGCAAATCTAGCCGAAATATATCTATAGTTATCATATACGACCTACTAATCTATATATTAGCTTATAGCTATATATAGATTACGGGGGGATATCGTATATAGATACAATAGGATATTACCGGCTATAGGATATTACCGGCTATAGGATATTACCGGCTATAGGATATTACCGGCTATAGGATATTACCGGCTATAGGATATTAACGGCTATAGCCTATTCACGGCTATTATTATATAATTTGCCACTTAATATCTTAACTATAAATACAGCCGATATCTCCTGCCAGAGGCCATCCGAATGATCATCCTGAAATATTCTTCAACATCACCAACTATTATTATCAGTCATCAACATTAATCTTTATTAGTAATCATCCTGATTACTTATCTTTATCTCAACCTTATCAATATCTACTATCTTTTAAGATAGTCCTTCGAACCCTTATCTACTTCTTCAACCTTGCTTCCTATACGCCCTTATAGCCTGCTCACAGTAAGATTAATTCGCTCAATTAGACCGTTAGGTTCCTTAGTATATATAGGAGTATTTCTATGGATAATACCATATCTCCTAATATATATAGCGAATTCATTGTTAATATATTCTTTACCATTATCGGTAAATATCTCTTTAATAGTGTTATTAGTCTGATTTTCAGATTGAATTTTATAGATCTTTAGCATATCAAGTGCCTGATCCTTGGTTTTCATTAATCTGATATCAAGATATCTAGATTTCTTATCTAGGAAGGTTATATAATATCTATAACCATTATAGGTCTTAGGGCTTATAGGGCCACCTAGATCACTATGAATTCTTTCACCGATCTTATAGTCGGTAGTATCATAGGATCTTTTATTAATAGACCTATTATATTTTGCTAGTAGGCATGTTTGGCAGATATCTTCAATATATCTAGATATATCTTGCTTAGATATATTAATACTAAGCTGTTTAAGTATCTGCTGTAGTGGAATTAGCCCTATATGAGCTAATCTTTCATGCCAGCGTTTAATAATAGCTATTTTCTTAGCTTCTTCATCAGTTTGAATAGCTAGGATAGCTCTATATCTTTCTAGTCCTTTAGGACAGAGAATATCAATATTTGTCTTATATAGGCCTGCCTGCTTAGTAGCAGTAAGTAAGGTATTCCTATTAGATATAGGCCTATTAAATATAGTATATATATCCTTATTATTATATATATCTTTAGTATATATAAAGGCCTTATCCTTATAAAAGGTAGATATTATATCCTCTAGGCAGTTCGTGCTTAGGATATTAATGCCTAATTCAGGCATATATAAAACGTTCTTCAATATATAGATATAGTTAGTGTTGAATCTAACTATAATATCTCCTTGATAGTTGATTTGAACTGATTTTGCTTTTCCCCATACAACAGATTTATTTGTAGGCCAATACTTATAGAAATATTCCAATTTGTTAACAACAGAGATAGTAGCAGCAGTATCAACGATAAATTCAATATCAGATAGGATAGATTGATTCAATAGCAATTTAGCAATCTCCTTTGGTTCAATCTGGTGTTTTTGATGGTTTTGGTTAAATATACCGTATATATCATCAGTATATTCACTAGCTGCTTGTATTGGCTCTTGGGGTAAATAGGTAATATATACCTTAGGCGAATTGATATCAGTATTAATATCGATATTATCATCGATATCCATAGAGAAGGTAGGGCTATTAATAGATTCACTAGCGTTATAGCTAGTAGGATAGCTATCAGATAGGCTATCAGGTAGGCTATCAGGTAGGCTATTACTAGCGTTATAGCTAGTTGATTCGCTAGTATTCCTAGGTCTATCAGACTCTAGTATTGTAGCGATAACTGCCTTTTGCTTGTGCTGCGCCTCTAAAGAATGCTCTGATTTAGGATAATTGGCGCTAGCAGGTATAGGCCTATTAGTAGGCTTCGGTCTTGGTTGCCAATTCAAAGGCCTTTTCTCAGGATAGAGATACCAGCAGTCTGCTGTAGTATGAGTAGCCCTTAGGCAGTGGCCGCAAAACGGTCCATCTAGCGGTCTTCTCTTATAGGACTTGGCTATCTTAGTAGGTCTATAGCGTTTAGATAGCTGCCTAGGTCTAGGTTGACTAGGCCCTAGCCTATTAGATAGGCCACGCTTCTGATATATATTAGTAGAATATATATCTTCCTTAGTATCCTGATGCCCTCTAGCTTCATCAATTAAGCTAGCGAATAGGGTATCAATATTATAGCTAGTAGGATCCTTTCGAAGATAGATCCTCTACTAGGAATTTAACCTTATTAAGGTACTCTTCGATAGTAGGGAAATCGTTAGAGCTAGTATTAAATAGCTCCTTAAGCGTAAGGTATTCAGTAGTAAATCCTTTAGGATTATATAATCGCTCAAGGGTATTCCAGGCTTTATAAGCGATATCTTCGCTTTTAATAAATAGTAGCGGGCCCTTAGCGCAGAATAGTCTGATATTAGCTACTGCCTGACGATTGTTATCATCCTTAGTAGCTTTTTGAATAGCGTCTACTATACCATCTTTGGTAAATAGCGCTTTCATCTTAAGAGACCATTCAATATAGTTGACAGTACCCTTAAGCGGTTCGATATATATCTTTCCTACTGAGTTGCTCATAGTGGATAGATATATATATTAAGATATATCCTAGAAGATAGATTAAAGATATATTGAAGATAGATCGGAGATAGATCGGAGATAACTCGGAGATAAATCGGAGATAACTCGGAGGTACTAAAGGTAATTCGGATATAATTCGGAGGTAGCTCGGTATCGGAAAAAGGTTTATCCGATAGTACCGAAATAGGTAGTAAGGTCGGCTTCCTATTTAGGAAGGTAGTCGATTGATAGATTGATAGGTTATTAATAGAGAGGATAGCCTCCTATAGCTAGTGCTAGAGTAATATACTATATAGTATATAATATAAAGCACTCGGGCTCATAACCTGTGAGCAGGCTATAAGGGCGTATAGGAAGCAAGGTGAAGAAGTAGATAAGGGTTCGAAGGACTATCTTAAAAGATAGTAGATAGTGATAAGGTTGAGATAAAGATAAGTAATCAGGATGATTACTAATAAAGATTAATGTTGATAACTGATAATAATAGTTGGTGATGTTGAAGAATATTTCAGGATGATCATTCAGATGGCCTCTGGCAGGAGATATCGGCTGTATTTATAGTTAAGATATTAAGTGGCAAATTATATAATAATAGCCGTGAATAGGCTATAGCCGTTAATATCCTATAGCCGTTAATATCCTATAGCCGGTAATATCCTATAGCCGGTAATATCCTATAGCCGGTAATATCCTATAGCCGGTAATATCCTATTATATCTATATACGATAGTTGTTAATTTTGATTACTACTAAAAGTTTCTTTAGTATACGTCTTTAAGTTATTAGAGCTATCTAAATCATTAGAACCAAATTATACAAAGCGACCCTACCATATTTACTAAACTATTAATTCATAGCACACACCTACATATCTATTAGATACTGACGACGCTACTCTAGTAATAACTAAGCTTAATATAACGAGCTCGAGAAATATATAAACACCTATAGAATATCAATCCTAGGGTTTTAACGAGATTCCTACTCCTAAAGCGTAGTTACCTACGAACGTTAAATACCTAGACTTTAAAAATTTCAACCCCTTCGCGGATATTAATTATTTTTAAGACTTTAATCCTTTCTAAGACATCGAACTTTTCTAAGACTTTAACCCTCTCTAAGACCTTAATACTACCCTAGAATTTAATTTTAGGCTTCCTTATACACTATAGGATAAAATTCCTAGAATTCCTTAAAATATTCCCCTAGACCGTATCGGTATAGGGCGGGTAGTGCCTACTACTCCGGGGTAAGATAGGTAAGTAATATTTATATTAATTCCTCTAACTATCCGCTAAAATACCCCTTAGAAAGTATTAATATAATTTAAACTCTACTCGATATTATAGATTATTCTTCTCTGCCTTAAACACAATAAAGATAACATTAATCCCTTCGCTAGATAGTATCGGTATCGGTGTATCTTCGATAAAATACTACTTATTAGGTAGTAGTTAGCTAATAAGGGAGAGCGATAAGGTCCTATTAATTAGAATAATTAATAATTATTTAGTAGGATAGTTCGGGTTCTAGATATTCGCTCCTTAGGAAAAATAACGTACTATATAACTAACTACCTAAATAAGAGATTTAATTAGTAGTCTAAAATATAAAGGATAGAGGCGTATTTACATAAAAGCTCTCGGACTAGAGATCTATTTATATCGAGTAGTAGAGTTTATCGATCAATTTCGTGAAATCGTCTCCCTTATACCGCTAGCCGCTTATAGTTTTATTCGAATACTTCGTTATACCCCTCGTAATAAAATCACGCATTTTATCGACGATAGCTTTCGAATTTCCTAAAATAGGAGCTAGACGCATTTTAAGTAAAGAGCCTAACCGGGTTAATTACTATCTATTAATATTTATAAATATAAAAGCGGGGGAAGGAAGGTAGGGGATCCTAAAATACACGCGTACCCGAAGCTAGAAGAGGTATTACTACGTAATCTAAAGATTACTACGGTCTACCTAATAAAGCTAGTACGTAATTAGAGTCTCGGATATTACCCGCTCTAATTCTAGGAATATATAATAATAGTTAGTTACCTAAAATAGCGAGAAAATAGGAAGGCTCTAGTTAATAACTTACACCATCACTTAACAATAAATTATATAAGGTACACAAAAGACTAACTAGCTAACCTACTAGTATATTAAATTTAACTAGTCACTCTTTACCTTCTAAGCTCTATTCTATTCTCGTTTAGTTCTAGACCGCTCTATCGAAAGCCCTCCTTAAACTGCTTTTCTACTATTATACTCCTATCGCTACTTTTAGGCTATACGTTTAACTTATAGACTTACGAGAATACCTACTAATTCACTAGAATAGGGTTTTATATATAGCTATATATTAGAATAATAGTATATACCCTTAAAAAAATTTAATAAAGATAAAATCCCCGCCTTAGCCTAACTACTTTTCGTCGCTATTAAGAGAGCAAAATTACGTTTAAGACTACTACGCCGTGCCTAAACTATATAGAAAGGGCGAGGGTTACGAATTCGCTATAAATAATAAATCCTATCGCACAGGATTATCTAACACAATTTCTAAAGGTCGTTTTCCTAAGCACGGACAGAAGATAACTCCTACTTATTAACCGTATAAGAAGAGAAAAATTTAATATATTAGAGAAAGTTTACCCTATCAAACTTACTAGTAACGCGATTATTAGCAGGAGTATATATTCTCAAATAACTAACTAGACGACTTTACAAATAGGCTAACTAAGAAAAGAGATCAAGGTTAGTATTTACTTAAGCTCTAAGGTTTTCTTAATTTATAATTTATAATAGAATCACGATACGCTCTACTCCCGTTCGCCGTTACCTCCTTCCCAGTCCGTAACGAGAGCCTAACTTCTAGGAAAGAGGTAGTTAAAGATATCGATAAGAGAGGATCACTAAATCTTCTCTCTATATCACCGGAAATACTCTACGAAACAGAGGAGATATTAGATTTATACTTAGGATCGGACCACAAAGTTCGCGACTATAATTCTCCTAAAGGCTCTATCGTTAATATATCTCTAGGCTTTTAATATATACTAGATAGTATATTTAATTTAATACCTATTTAATAATACAAAGCTAAAAACCTATAGTTATCCGCTTCGCTAATTAGATAAGATATCGAGTCTTACCTAGTGCTGATTTACTTTTAATTTACGAGAGTTAATATAGGTTCATACGAGGCCCTTAGCCTATAGCGTTAGTGTATACCGCTTTATTAAGTAGCACGGCCGCTTATATTAGGGGCGTCCTAGAACTTCTACGAGTTACTATATACGAACATCTTCAGAATAAGCAATTCAAAGACATAAACATAGGACATCTTATAACTATCACCCTAGCTCTACGAGGGGAAATCCTGATCCCTTACAACAAACTTAAAGTCGCTAGTTAAGTTATATATAATATAGTATATAGGAATATACCTTACCGGGTAGCAACCCTACAGAGACTCCTCCTTAATTCGGATTCAACCAAAAGCTCCGCACTATAGTTAATCGAGGTCTACTTATCTAACTACGAATCTAAAGTGTATATAGTAGGTTATCTACAATCTCTCGTGGCGTTAATTCTATATTCGCCAGCGACTTAAACTATAATACCCTTCAGTATTCTCTACTATATCGAAGGCCCTACTCTAGACTAGAAAAAGCCTAGGCTATATATAATATTACTAGCTCTTAGCTACTCCTAAGCCCTATCATAAAATACTAAGGAAATTAATCTTAAGGTCACTCTTCTAGAACATAGCTACCTTATTAGCATAATACTAATCATCAGTCACATTTATATATTAGAATATTTAAAGAGGAAGACAGTTATAGAGTGACCAAACAGGATAATACGCCCGTTATATAGCTATTATACCATAGCTACAATAAGAGCGAGCAATAGATCTATATTATAGAGGCTACAACCCGTTAGACAGAGCAAAGTATACATATACTTAGAATAGTCATAAAGCATATCTCGCTATCAGTTCCTACACACCCCGAATCGAACTAGGTTATTAAAATCGCCTATAAAGGTATCATAGAGCCTCGTGCTATCCAGAAGGTTAAATATAACAATCATTTCAGCGAAATTCCCTCCTTTTCTCTAAGTTATTATTATCTAGCCTAAGAGAGGCGGCGCTACCTAATTTAGTAGATCTTTTACAGATTCATAATAGCCAGACGCGAAGAATAATAGCGCTAGACTCCACGCAGAGTCCTATATATAGCTACGTCGGCCCTCTTCGATAGCGAGCAGGGACACTATTTATTTAGACGGCCTAATACCTTATTATAATCGACAAAACGGAAACGATCTTAGTCTAAAGTCGCTCTAAATATATTCCTCAGCCGTCGAAAATAGCTTAGTGTTTTTATAGTTCAGCCTATATTATATTTAAATACCGCTAAGATAAGTATCAAAGAAGAACGATCGATACCACAAGAAGTGACTAACACGAAGAAGAAGTCTTAGTAATTAAACGAAATTATAAGAAAGACATTCTTATTCTATAACCTTTAGTAGAGGAATAGGTAAAGTCGTATAGGGAAAAAGATCTCTATACTACGATCCTATAGATCGCTAACGCGATTAGCGCTATTAAGACTTACCGTATAGCGGGGCTATCGAAGTCGAACAATATTATAACAATTTTCTATCGTTATATATATAACCGCTACTTTTTTATAATAGACCTCAGTAGATATATTTAAATTACGGTAATAATAGGCTATAAAATCGACCTAAGTAAGTATTTAGTAGGGTTAGGGATAGCTATAACCACGAAGTCTCTCTTAAAGCTAGTAAAGATTACTCTAGTCTAGAAGGAAAATTCTTAAGGACATTATATACTACACGTAGAGGCATTCTTTTATAACTTTAAATTTAGCATTAGTGTAGTTAAGGAAATTATAAAGCTCTAGTAGCTTCTTTACTAAAAGACTTTATTACGCTATCTTAACCCGTTACATTTTAAGAAAACATACTTTTACTATACTATAGATTTTCAATATAGTAGTTAAGATCTATTAAGTATTTACTATAAAGTCTATCTTTCTCGTAGTCATCTAGCAGTATAAGTATCGATCTAGTTCTATCTTCTATTCTTATTATCACATCAAAAATTCTCTTATAATCTACTATTACTATACTTAATATACTAAGATAGCCAAACCCGTCGAGTCTCCTAAGGATTCTCTCTAATACCCTTCAGCCTTCGAAAACCTCGAGAATCTCTAATAGGATAATATAATATCCGCTATTAAGTCGGATATTTTCTCCTAAGCTCTTAGTTTACACAAGGCACTTTATTTCTATTTTAAGAAAATATATAACGATAATACGCTAAGTTTAGTTAAACTAGTAATCGACACAGTCTTTAGTAGTCCGTTACTACGATAAAAGATCGAGAAGGATTAGAACTTATACTATAACTATAGCGATACTAAATACTATAAAAATAAGATAAGAAAAGACGCCCCCTATAATCTCGCCTCGTAGACTATCGAATATTATTCTTCGTGTTTTAACGGTCTTCTAGATTATAAAATAGTTTAGCCCTCTTCATTTTCCTAAAATAGCTATAGCTTCTTTTAGCTTACACTCAGGACTAAATAGTATAACTTAATATAGCGCCTAGTGTCCTTAATAGATCCCCAAAATCTCCTTAAGCCCTTTTTAATAAGAGAAGTTAAGCAAGACCGTTATACGATATTTTAGGTCTCCATATATAATTAGAGTTAGTTTACTATCTACTAGGCACGACTTCAGTTATCGCTAATTAGCGGGGATACTATAGCTTTACTTAGGGCGCACGAAATTAAGAATATATTCTAATTTACCGATATAAATCTTATAAACCAATTACTAGAAGCAGGTTTAGACATTAGAAAACCCTACCTAGATAATACGTCCCCTAGTTAGCTAATAATCGCTTATCGACGCGATCTAGAGCTAATATTAACCTATCTATTAAGCCGCGGCTATCAGCCCCCTACAAAATTCCTAACATATACCACTATATATAATTCTATTCTAGTAATAAGATAGCTTATACGTAATCCTTTATTCACTCAAGATTAGTGCGGCGCTATCTATATAGTAGCAGAGAGTATAGACTATATAAGTGTATAGCTAATAACGATCATTCTACAAAATTCAGCAATAAAACTAAGGATATACCTAAGTGTATCAGAAAATCTAGTTATAAGAATTATTAATAGAGTGTGCCTAGAAAGAAAGAATCTAGAAGTCTCCTCGTTCCCCCCGAAGGATATTTAGAAGAAGACTATTAAGGCACTAGAACGTACCGTAGTCTAGAAGATCAAAGCTTTAGGTAAAGTAGTAAGGGGAGTTAAGGTTATTAGTATAAAAGTAGTAGCAGATAATACTAGCTACTTCTATCTTTTAGAGGCTCTAAATACTATAAGGAACGAAGACTTCTAGGCTTAAGTAAGCTATTTTTACTACCTAAACCTACTTCTAGAAATTCAATATCTATACTAGTAAGTAAAGGGATTAACGAGCTTTCCTATTACTATTTTAATATTAGCCTTATTAATTTCAGTATTAGTTATATTAATATCGAATTAAAGTAGTAGTTAGGCGATACTCTACATAAAACGGACTTTTTGCTTATAATAGCTAAGCGCATTTTAAAGCTAGTATCTAGAACTAGAGGATACTATAAAGGCTAATTATAAATAGTAGAATCACGATCGTTAGTATAAGTATTTATTAGATAGTAGAATATCTTAATAGAGAAGTCAAAGTTACGGAGATAGTTACTACTAAAGTAGGTCCCGTATATATAGTAGCCTAACTAAATTATATACAGAGATAAATTCGCTATAAAAGCCTTCTTTCCCCTAATCGTCTACTTAGTAAGAATACCTTAACTTAGTTCTACAGTCTCCCTTATATAGTCCTAATAAAGTTTTAATAATATCCCTCCAATACCCTACACTCTTCAACGATACTAAGAGTCTACCACAGCCTTTTATAGAGTCCGTAATTAGGTCTAACCTTCTCTCTAAACCTCTTAGTTCATATAAGGCCCTCCATTTCTTTCTCGAGAGACTTAGTAATAAGACTACACAACCCTTAATTAAACTAGCAATTATTAATACCTTTAAGAGTCTATCGCTTCGATAAGAGATTAAGGTTAAGTAGAACCTCTCCCCTAACTATAGCTATACTAAACGGCGTTAGTATACGATAGACAAGGGCGCGCCCTATAATCTAGCCTTATAGTATATCGAAAATTGCCCTTAATACTTTAATTTACTCTTAGATTATTAAACGATCTAGCCTACTTTATATTACTAGAATAGCTATAGCTTCTTTTAGCTCGCGGTCAGGAGTAGGAAAAATGACTTAATATAACGTGTTATATCCTTAATAGATCCCGAAGATCTTCTTCATCCTTTTTCGCTAAGGGAGCCGGAGGAAGATTAATATACAATCTTCTAGGCCTCTACCTAGAATCGGAAATAGTTCCAAGTTTACTAGGCACGGCTTAAGTTATACCAGAATAACGGTCTTACTTCACTTAAACTACGTGAGACGGGATATATATATCTATATACTAATATAGATCTTACAAACGAGTTATTAGATTCTAGCCTAGATCTAGGGAAGCCTTACCCGAAGAACGTATCCCTTAGTTAGTTAGAAATTATAGGTCGGATAGATCTAGAACTAATATTAAATTAGCTCCTAAGCTATAGCTATTAGCTACCTAAGAAGCTCTTAACGTATACCGCTATATATAACTATACCTATACTACGAGCTAGATTATATACTATACTATAAATCGTTAAGACTAGCGTGATACTACACTTATAGCGGTAGATAGTATAGATAGAAGAAGCTCAGATATACTAGTAGTCATTCTACAAAGCCTAGCTATAAGATAGAAACCGGATTAGCCCCTATTAGAGGATATATTAATAAACACCGTCGACGGAGTATATAAGAGAATTAAGGAATTTAGCGATATCTCTCGAGAAAGGTTTATAGAAATTAAGGCTATTACTATTCAAAAGATTAAAGCTCTAAGTAAAGTAGTAGGGAATATCGAGGTAATAGGGACGAAAGTAAAGACGGAGAATACTAGACTAAGTCGTCTTATAACGGTGTTAGAGAACATAAATCTACACTACTAAATTTTTTCTTCGTATAGTATACTTACCTACGGATAGGGCTTAAGGGTATTTTAACAATACTTATATTAAATCTTTCGGTTATTCTAATAGATACATTATTCTCAGAACTAATCTCTTTAATAGCGAGTACAATTCAGGCTATAGCTTATTACGCGATACGTAATATTATTTATCAGAACGGGCTTATATACGAAGGATAGGAAGTAATAAATAAGTGTTATAGATACCGAGGTAGGTAATAATCTATAGACAATATAATTATAAACGGCCGTACGCTTATACTTTCTTTATCTTCTTTAACTTTATCTAAAAATAGCTAAGTATCCTTCTCTATTCCTTCCTTAGCTCTAGGATAGATTAAGTCCTAATTTAGCTTCCTAACGAGTATTACTTAGTCCCTAAATAAAGAGTCAGATTTAGATATATAATTAGAATTCGTACTAAGAAATTCAAAAGGCTTATACACTACTCCACGCAGAGTCCTATATATAACTAAGTCGGCCCTCTTTAGCAGCGAGCGGGGATACTATTTATCTAGACGGCCTAGTACCTCCTATACAATATCTATCTAGGATAGCCCGTTACCTAGTAGATAGGGCCGATCGTCCTCGTAGGCTATAGCTTATCTTAGTTTCGAGAGACCTATATCGACATTATATTATATATTAATATTAGTAAAGGAAATAAAAGGCGCCTAATTTACTTAACTTACCCTTTCTACTATATATATACTAGGCTATTACTAGGAATAGAAGCATCTAGGCTAATAGTAAATATAGTAATTAAGTACAATAGACGCACCGATCGCGAATAAATATACAAAGTAGTAAACACTTACACCGAGATAAAGCCTTAACGATATCTCACTAAAATTACTATTACTATAAGAACTAATAATAGCTATCCTTAGTTAACGTAAATCATTACTCTTTATCTAAATCATCCTACTTTTTCCACGTAGCCTTTCTTTCGTGAACATAGCCGCCTTTTCTACCTAGCCTCAACACACTAGTAAAGCTTAGCATATATAAGCATCAGAGCAGATTTTATTTAATAACTCATAGGAAAACTACGCGGCATTAAACAACCATACTTCATCGCTCTTATAGCCTATACAAGCTTCCGATATCGTCCTTCTAGGATATATATTTTTTAAGGCAGATCCGGTCCCTATTAGACAGGCGCCGTAGACTACAGCTAACCGCACACCGATATTATTCGATTAACTTAAGCTCTATAATATAGTGCGTAAGCGGGCCCTCAAGATCTCTGCTAGGTAACAATTTTGGAGATTAGGCTTAGTCCTACAGGCGCAAGTCTGTTAATTAAATCATAAGCAAGAACTCGATTTTCCTAATATTTTATAGACTTACGTCTACGCAAAAGAGCACTCGATATAGAATACCGGAGAGCGTGATAGAGAAACGTTAGCTATAGATATCATTCTTATAAGACGACCCCGGAGTACTGGGCCATATCGTACGTCACCCATAGGTGAATTAGTGGACGTATCGGTTCGCTTAGATATATAGGATAAAGCCAACTCACCCGGATCTTATTCCTCGCGTTATAAGGAAGAAGAGATAGTTTAAATACTTAAGAGGAGATATAGAAGCAAGAATAATAGATAGGCCTTTTATTATCGGCCCTAAGAGATAAAAACGGCCTCTGGAATATATTAGTCTCCTAGCGGACGTCGAGAAGCTATCCGTAAAATTTTTCCTATAGCTTTTTCTTACACTTTAAATAGAAATATAGTAGTATAGAGCTATTACTTACTAGTCTTAATTTCTAGTCCCTTAGGCTAAATTAGAGTTCTATATACGTAAGTCCTAGTTACTGCCTTACTTAGTAGAATTTCTACGGTTTCGGAATAACGGCGACTATTATTAAGACTTTTTTTATTACTTTTATCCTAACGAATGCTAGCTCTAAAACTATATTAGCTACGGATAAAATTAACTAGTTTAACTATAATATATAAAAAGCCCTATATATCCTCTCTATCTCTGTCCTAACTCCTATCCCTTATCTTCCGTCGAAATTTAAGCTTACTATAATTAGCTAGTGTATATTAATCTATAGATATAATACTAAGATAGGCGTATATTAGCCCTACCACGGTTCCTTTAACTATAGAGGTTATAGGTTATAGTACCCTCTAAGCTATACCGCTATCCGATGATATAGTCGAGGAAGTAGAAAGATCTCTCCGAACGCGACTATATAAAGTGTCCGGGCCTATAGTGTATAGAAGAGGGGATCGTGATATATATAAAAAGTTCTTGAAATTTAGGACCTAGCAGAGTGATATATACTTTCTAGTGCGACGAGATTATAGGTAGAACTAATATTATAAAGTTCGATAGGAAGATCGAAGAAGTAATCGAGAGGCATAGTTTCTTTCTTCACTAAGGACTAGTTATTATCCACTCGTCTGATTAACTAACTAATTTAGGGATCTACGCCGCCTACCTATCTTAAACTAGGATCTCGGTTTTCCGAGCCCTTTTAAGCGACCTAGATAAGATAATAGTAGCCTTAATACTCTATCCTATATCCTATTATATCTTAAGCACTAAATTTACCGAGGTAGATTAAACGACTAGTTCCTTCGACTTACGCGCGAATACGATACTATTCGTCTATAGGTTACTCAAGATAGAGCTATTATAGCCTACTAGAGGGTACTTAGTCTAGTAAGGATTTTCAGAACGTCTATAGGGGTTAGATCTAGTATCACCCGAAGCTTTTACCTTTATAAAGATCTAGGTAGTATAGGCTACCTCGCCTCGTGTTAGATCTACTTAGCTTAAATATAGCTTTACTACTAATAGGATATTAGCTATAGTATATAGAAAGAAATTAAATATATCACCTTACTAGGGTATATTCTATAGTTAAATTAATAATCGAGTCTTAGCTAAGCTAGGACTTATACCTATATCCTAACATTAGTAAACTTATTCCCCTAAAGTAACTCTACTATCCTAGCTTCTTCGGCTAAAGACAGACGCCGAAATGCTAGTAGCACTAGTATAAAAAGTAATATAATCCCGGTTCTAAATAGTACTTTAAATCGTATTACCCTACGTCCGTGCTAGAGAGCCTTCTTAGTGTTATAATTATCTAGTAGGCCCTCCTGCCGAATAAACGTAGCTATAGTCCCTAGACGATAGGAACCTAAACACAGGCTAGGCTTATTACCTCTAGTTCGGTAAATCTAGTCTTACTCCTATAAAGCTAAATTAGTCTAAGTATAGATATCTTAGAGCCTTTCTATCTAGTATATAGTATTTTGTCCTATTACGATCCGCTCGAGTACACACTAGCTTCTCTCCGCTACTAGACCTAGTGAGATAATAGGAGAAAGATCGATTCTAAGAAAACAAACGAAAGAATTTAGCTACGCTAATAAATTAGCTAATATAGATTCTCTAGTAGCAGAGGATATATTAGTGGTTATAAGGTTAAGAATAAAAAGTTAGCTCCTAATATTAGGTGCTAAAGGTGCTTTACCGGAGTGACTAAAAACGGCTTAGATTAGAATAGACTAAAGGATAGGCTTCTAAGTTCTAGACACACAGTAGACTCTAAATATTAGCATATTTATTTTAAATATTCACTAGATCGGCGTCCCTCCGTACGTAAACGAGATAGCCCCTTATCTAAGGATCGTATATAATACTTCCGTTCCCGGATAGTTTTCAGCTATCACACTTCTCTATTAATCTCTATTATAATAAAGTACATTTAGGATTTTCTATAATACTTCGGTCTCTCTAAGGTAGATAAAATTGTCTATTTAGAATTAGTATATATTTATAATAGATATAGAGTACTATAGCCTTTAGGGATAGAAGTGAGCTCTATTCCGACGAGGGGAAACGCTATATACTATAAATATAATCCTAGGCGGAGGCAATAGGATACTCTTAATCTTATAGCATCGAAGTATATACTACACCGGATATAGCAGAAAGAATAGATTTTTCTATAAGCAAAGGATACAAAGATAGCTAAGTAGTCAAAGTTTAGTCTGTTCGTTATAACTAAGGTACTAAGGGTAAATTAATAGCTATTATTAATAGCGCGCGAGTAGAAGTCAAATTAAATAGAGTAAGGGACGCAATAATAAAGACCTTAGGGTATAATAAAGTATCGAGAATAGGCAGATAGATAGAAGCAATCAAAGCGTTCGAGCCGGAGTTTTATAAGGTCTAGTAATTAAGAATTAAACGCTATAATCTAGTCTTTCCTTAACAAGTAAATTCTTTATTAAGCTAAAAGTAATATAGTCCTTAATTTTGCCTATACGAAATAAACCTATTAGGATACCTCTAACCCTTCTATCGTTTATAGAGGGTAGTTAGTCTAAACTATCCTCCTTTAGGAAATTCACTAGCATCGTTCACGATTCTGCCCCCTATAGGCTTTAATATACCTTCTTAGGTAGATAACGCGTCGAAACAGGAATTTTCACTACGGTTATAGCTCCACTATAGGTAGCGTTTTTTCTTATATAGCTCAATTCGGGCAATATTATTCTATAGTACTAAAATTAAGGAACAATTTTGTAGCTTTATATTATCTTATATTACTATTCTATAATTTACCTTAGGCCTATTCCGTATTTATTTTTATATAATATATAGAGGAGGGTACGCTATCTAAACCTTTCCTATTTAGAAGTAATTACCTAGATCTAGCCTCCTATCTTTATATTATCCTCCTATACGTATAGATCACCTATTAATATATCATATTAAGGATAGTATTAGGCCGCTTAAATTCGAGCGTATAGGCCTAACTCGTGATAAGAAAATATACTCTCGCCCTCCCTAAGGTATATAATCGTCTCTCTTTCTCACGTTTGCTTTTTATCCCTAGAAATATTCCTTTTAGGTCTATCTTTTACACTAAAATCACTATCTCTAATTCGTGCGACTTAATCCTAATAAACGGTTCTGTTTCTAGTAATTAGTTCCTATTATATAATCCTCTACTACTAATATAGCAACGCAGGACTATTTCTATTTCCGTTAATAACTATTAAGCGCCCTAATAACTCTACTACTAGAGCGTAATAGACCTAATATAATAGGTAGAGAACTACTATAGGTAAGTATTAAGGTGATAACCTAATTATTACTTATACTAATTAATTAGACATTACGAGTTTAGATACCTAATTCCTGTCCGGATATTATAAGACTTATCACAGAAAAGGAACTAGAAAACGCTATCCTCGTGGCCGTGCCGCTTAAAGATTCTTATACAGCAGGCTATATAGCCTCTACTAACCGGCCTAAAAACTCGATATTAGCGGATCTAGCCGTAGTTACTACGGAAATATCTCGCGTATAGCATCAATTTTCTTGTATCTTATTACCGTTAAATAATCTAAGCCTAGTTATTATTAATAAGGACTCAACTGATCTAGAGATATAAAGGTAGCTTAGATACTATTAGGTCCACTCTAAGTATCTCCTACAACGCGTCTAAGCGAACAAGAGTAGCAATACCCCGAATCTTCTACTTAAATAGTATAATATACGCCTAGAGGAGTTAAGTATAGCGATAATAGACGACCGTAGATCGAGAACTTTGATATTAGATAAAGCCCCTTCGGCTTAGTGATTAATTATATAGCTTAGGCTTATTATCCCCACAATATAACGAGCAAATAGTACTTGAAAATTTGGTCTCTCAATTCATCGAGAGTCCCCTACTTAAGATATAGCGTTATCAAATTTAGGACGTTCTTCCTATTCCGTATCAAAGAGCTGAACCGAACAGTCAGAAAGGCTAGCCAGCCATATAGGGAAGAAGCTACCGCGTACAGAGGTAGAAGAAATCAAATAGGCTAATATTAGGACCGATCTACATTTTGTTCACCGGTAATGTCGTTCCCCTTTAGGACAGTCCATAATGAAATTGTGTGAACTTGATCCTCCTCCGATACACGGAGTCATTTAATCAAGATTCTTTAACACGGGTTTGACTACCGGGTCGTGGTAAGTCTGCTCCTTACGACTGCAGCCACTCTTCCTCCCCTAAAGCCAAACAAGTCCACTGGAGGACATTTAGCAGTTGCTTAACCCAGGTATGCGAATTCACGCCGAACAAACTCAAATCGTTTGCTGTCGGATCCTCTGCTGCCCTTACACTGTGTTGCAAGAGAATTGAAGTGAGATCAGTCCTTAAAAATAGGAGGTAACTCTGTAATTGGGCTGACAGATCATGAAGCAGTTTTTCAGCATTGTCAACTTAATTTCGACGGGTTGGCATTGTCGATGTGTGAAGTGGGAAGATTAAAATTCTGTGCGTGTGAAAGATCGAGACCGCTGACTCAGAAAACAGAACGATAGTTAACTAGCTGAAAGTAGTATAGAGTAGAATACATTCCCAAATACCTCATCAGGTGCGTTCTAAACTTATTCCGGTCCTATTATGGAAAATAGATGCCCCTGAAATTCTCATTGAAGATGATATCTCCCTGAGAATGGATTCGTGATATAAACCTCTGAGTCCCTCGACTACCTTGGTCCACACTCGAAGCTTTATATTCTATTCTCACCATACAAATCACGGTCAACATGCTTGTGCACAGCTTAACATTATTTCTCAACCTGCTTGGGCCCTTCTCTGTCTGCCTAGGGCGCTCACAGGTATGTTTAAGAAATCCTTCGGCAGCGCGATGCTAATGTTGACGAAAAAGGCGCGAAGCTATCTAAAGGGGACGCTGGATTCAATCCCAGGAGATCTAAGCGCAAGCAATGGCTATTCTAGCCTTGACCGCCCCGACAGCAACAGTGCAGAAAACGTTGGCAATCTCGATATGAGTGGAGACACAACAGGCCTCACCAGAGTCCACCATGCTACGATCAGCATTGGATGTACCATGGCGCAAAGCATCCAAGTGATCAGAGTTCAAGAGATAATTTACAAAAGCCCTCCTTCCCAGTATACAGCGATGTACCGTGTCGAGCTAAATTATAATGGAGAAACGAAGACACGGGAATTAGAATATCAGGTTCTGAAAAATACTAAAGGAGGCCGGGAAGCACTTGAAAGGTTTAAACCTTCCTGGAGATAGAGTCCAATTAAATTCAAAGCCGTGTTAATGGTACATTTCAAATAAAGATTCGTGATACAGCTACATTCGGCTCAGCGGGAGCAGTATCAATAAGTAATGAAACGGGGAAGAAGCCTGTTTGGGGAAGGCAAAGATTAATGTTATTGCGAGGATAAGAATGAGAGTAATTGTATATGGTGATAAATAATAAACTGGAACGGACTCCTTAGAGAGTGGAATATCGTCGTGGAGGGTATATGTTCTACGCTATACCGCTTTAGGAACGAATGGGCTATCGACTTCCTGGCCTTTCGTGGCGATAAAATGCCTCCTTCCCCCTTTCTGTGCTTCGATTTTATTTCATGTATAAGTTGATCCCACTTTTTCAATTTCCGGTCTTCCTTCACTCCTACTTTCGCTTCTCCTTATCTCCTCGATTCTTATAGACGGCTCGAGTCCCAATTCTTGTTCCTTTTCGCCTCCTTATAACAGGACTGCGTGATAGATCCTATGAGTTATGAGTGTGTAGAGTGCACTCGTTATAGTCGGAAGTGCGTGCGGTAGCTACACACTAAGGATAAGTGGCAATACGTCCTTCGTGGGCCGGCTAAGCTAGATGCTAAAAATGAGGCCAAACAATAGATGCAGTCAACGAGATCTCGTATGGTTAGTGCAATTCTAATTACTTGTGACTTCGTTCTAATATAACAAGGCTTCTCCCCTATCTGAAGAGATTCTACGTAGGCCGGCAGGGATTGCTGTGAATGAGTTGTTAGAACTAAAAATCCATCTTCCAACTCTCCATACATTTTGCCGGAACTCTCTCGGTCAAGATGCTAGATTAATTCTCGACGGGTGCCGGAATTTACAGAAAGAGCTACAACAGCCACCGAGCTGTACCGAGCTAGAAGGTTACGCTCGGGATCTTCGCCCTATGCTTGTGAAGAGTTACTCGAGAGTAATTCTGCAAACTCTCAGTTATGACACTCGTCTTAAGCTGACGCTTATCGTTTGGCATTTCGATTCCCCAGGGCTCCGCACATTCCTCCAGAGTCCGATCGATGAGACGGTGTGGGAAATACTTTATGCTCGTTACCTGGCTCATAGTCGTCAGCAAGTCCCGTATGATGGTTTCATACACTCATTTGACTTCTTGCTGTCATTGCAGTGGCCCCCATCACGACAGACCCAAAAGCATTCGGCTAATCAACCGGAATCTGGGGATAGCCGAGACCAGCCTCAGCCTCCGCAAACGCTAGTGAACCGGAGGGTTCGATCCGTCCCATTTCTACGACGGGGTCAGATTTTACGGCCTGTCAATCCGAGCTCATCCTCTTCCCACAACCTGCAACATTTTAGGGCATACACAGGCAGCCGTAATAGCTATGGTCGATTATATCAGTACCATGAGCGGAGCCTTGGTGCTCCAGTTAGCGGACAAGAGAGGCACCACGCTGGCTCTCTCCCAGAGTCGCAGTCATCCAGTTTACTACCGGAATCGCACACGACTGCACGCAGCTCTAGACAAAACGTCGCGACGCGAAGCGATCTCCCTACGGGGAGATTGCAGCAACGACATCAAGAGGGCCTGGATCTATCAGCACCGTTCTTTGCCTTATCACACTACTTCAAATCAGGGATCTGGCACAAGAGCAATCCGGCCAAATCCGGCCCCTGGGCTTCCACATTCAGGCGCTACACCGTCCGACAATCCGCAGAAGGAAGGTTGTAGATACGACTAGTCCAAGAAATTCAAGAATGCCATTCCGAGTGTGCCTTGTCGCCACAGTCCTCGTAGGCTCCATGAACGACTACCAGAGCTGTTAATTTGGAGGGATATGGACCGGAATTAGGACGGAGTCTGCTTTTTTGGGCCATGGAGCGACTGATGTTATGGTTAGGGTGTATGTAAGTGAACAATACAGACAGGCTGAACGCAACACCTCGAACGGAACAAGAAAAACAAGGCTAATTGACTTGACACGTAGTTCGGTCGTTGGATGACATACAGCGATTGCAGATTCGACATCACTTAGTGGGCGCCTAGGTATGCGTCGAATGCAGGGTCCTGTAGAGGTCTCAAAACCAGAGGACCTCGACCGTCATATACACACTATGACCTGTGAGGGGTATAACGATACAGTGACTTTCAACCTGTCACCGGTGAAGGATAGGCCTTTCTCAACCTTTGATCATGTATTAGAAACGGATTCTTCTCTTGTCTTTCCTTGTGTGTACGACGCCCATGGAAGATTTTCCCGGAAGGTTTGGAACGGAAAAATGGCCTGAGTGTATTTCAACAATGCCCCCATCTAGCCTTTTCACTCAAACTAATTATTTCTTTTTCTCACTGTCTATCTCCTTTAGTAGCGAGTAGAATATAGGATTTGCATGAAGATGAATGGGTTATCTCTGAGGAGCCACACATAACTTCCATGAGCCTTTCCCAATGCTCCTACAAGGTCTCTGCCCCCTAAGTTTCTTCGTAGGCAAGAAGACAACCTTCCTGTCATTCTATGCCTCGACCAGAAGAAGTACATCGACCACCAAAAGATCGAAGCCCAGGGAACCAACTAGCGAAGTCCAAGACCACTTACAAATATCCTTGATATCGGCCCTTGAATTTGTGTTTGTGAGACTCGAACTGGCAAAGAGCAAGGCATCAGATGATCTCTCTCCGACAAAGCAACTAGTACACCAAAATATCCTCATCTTTTTCTCCCCCGTCCCTCCATTTATTGAGCACCTTCTTCATATCCGCCGCGATATTCTGGGCGTAGTCAGGCCCAGCGGCCCCGGTAGGCAAATCCGCTGGGTTCCCCCTCACCCAAGCAACAGATTCTTTAGCAATACTCGCGCATTTCTTCTTAAGCTCTTCAACCTGCTGAGGCTCATAGCCGCGACCGAAGATTACCGCGCGGGGAGGCCGGCTGTAATCGTGGGTTCCGATGTCATTGGGGCTCCGAGACTGAGGATCGCGACCTGCAAGCAGATGCGGGAGCTCCGCCTCTGCAGCCTCATATGACAGGATGAAGTGGATGACTGAGGAGAATTAGCACCATACTTTGTTTATTTAGGGAATGTACATCAAGAACCTTCATATTCAGGCGGCAGGTACTGGGAGATTGATTTCCCCATCGCGGGTATTCTGCCGCAGGCAACAACTGGCATCGGCTGAGTGAATGAAGACATGTTGCGAGAGCTGTAAGCTGTACGCTGTACGCATGCGGATGGAAGTATTTCAGAGCATTGGAGATGAAGAATAGTGTAGTAAGCTGAGGTCGACGATTCTATTTAAATCCCTCGTTGCGGCGCGCTCGGTCTTGATGATGAGTTGATGACGTTCCGTCGGAGCATGAGAGCCCGTTAGCCTCTGACTCCAGCCAATTTCAAAGCCATAAACTGTGGGCCCAGTTCGGGCCAATTGAGGCGACCCACCGATTTTCGATTATTCAACAATCCCGACGCCCCGACCCCGATGAGTAACGCAACGCCGTCACGTCCCTTTCGCGCCCTTGGATTATCCATTCCATCACTGGATGTCTTCCAGATAAAAAAATGGCCTCAAAAGCAATGCACGATGGCCGAAGCAATGCTGACGCATCCGCGCCTCGCAAGAGAGGCCGGCCACGAACTGGGACAGACGATCAGCAAGTTCCCGAGGTGGGTACTTCCCGAGCAACTGCAGAGCAACTTGGAACTGACTCAAGGAATCCAGAGACGTCGAACGCAGCTTCGCGTCGCGCAGCAAGCATATCGAAAGAGAAAAGAGACCACGATCGTCAATCTGCAATCTCGCGTACAGGAACTCGAGTCGGGCATCGAAAAGCTCAGCGAGTCGTTCCTTTCCTTCAGTAATCTTCTGTTTGAGGTTGGGATTCTCCAAAATCAGCCTCGGGTCACAGCTGCTCTGCAAAAAATTACACAGCAATGCGTGTCGCTTGCCAAAAGTGGCTGCGACGAGGCCGAACAAGCACCTGCCAGCGCGGCGGACGAATCGCCATCGACGTCCGCCACGGTCAGCGATACACGAGATATAACCTCAAATGACAATCCGCTCGTAATGCAGCTTGGTTCACTGCCAATAACCGGTGACGCTTTCCAGTCCACGTCGGACCTCGCGGCTCAATGGCCTGGACTATCACAACTACCCCCTACGCCACCCTTCCAACAACAAGCAATTCTACCGTTCAGAATAGACTTGTCGTCTCCGAATATCCCCTTCTCATCAATCCCTAGTCCCGCCTTGAATTTCCCGACCATAGTGTCGCCCGATAATCTCCTAAAGCAAGGGCGCTGGACACTCTCACAACGTCTGGTCCGACAATGCTGCGAGACTGGATACTATTTATTAACAAGCTCATATACAGACGATCCAAGGGTCAAAGCAATCTTCGGCAAACGATTGACCATCGACGAGCGCAACCGCTTCATCTCCGGATTCGTCGATGTCATGCACGACGAAATAGGAGACACGATCGAGTTAAGGACAAAAGTTCTCAATTCAAGGAGGAACAGCTACTCGCCTGAACAGCTCGCCGTTTCCTCTCGAACGTGGCAAATTGTCAACGAATCGGGTGCCGATGAGTGGATGGATGCGAGTGGTGTGCAAAGGCTGCTACAGCAGCGAGGGATTCGTATTCAGGACCCGAGCTCGCCCCTCTCCGGTCACCGGTTCAATTCGGCTCCGCAGCTCAACGTAGCGAGCTTCATTAAATGTGAGTAATGCCGAGATCCAGTAGTTGTTTGTATCTTTCTTGTCCATGTATTTGCTGACCTTGATGTAGATCTTTCCCTCGGGCCTATCTGTCTCGGTCGCGGGCCAGCGTTCCGAAAGCGCGATGTTGAGAATGCTATTCGCCTAGCAACTCTTGATGATCCTTGGGCGTTTAACCCTGTGTGCGAAATACCGTGAATTGTGTATAATAACAATAATTGTCTACAATAGATATAATCTCCGCTTACTTTGCACCTTACCTTTTCTTCCTCATTACCTTTTCTGTCTGCGCTTTACCCCTGCTGCGCTTCCCTAGTTCCCGGGAAAAGAAGGGCGTGGTGGTTACATATGCTAGCAGTAACGGGAAACTACTTCTTTGGAGTAGCGGGCCATAGCATCATGGTGGTGACCAGAAGGCGCTACAAAGGGTATGTTTCCAGCTCGTACCTGGGCCACGGCTGCGCGGTATCGCCGGCATCTATGCTTCCAACTCGCACTTGGACCGCAGCCATGTGGTAGCGCCAATATACTCTACTAGCAAGGCTTGCGGAGACCCTGTAATGGCTCAAGAGGACGGATGCGCGTGTCGGTTGGCCTAGAGAGGGAGAGTATTATGCCTGACTCGTACTTAGGTCCCTAGGAGCCTCCTGGCGCGGCATCACCCATAATACTATCGCCCTTGCGGATAGCTAAAGGTGCAAAATCCAGAGATGATTGCAGGAGCAGAACCTTTTGGGCCGGGGTTCTGCCAATAGGGACGGGTAATTACTATCTGAGCAGGAAGTGCCAGGTAGAAGATGGTTATGGAATCGACGAGAATTTGTTAAGGCTTTGCCACAAGCGATCGCGAGCCGCCCAACCCCTGCTGTCTCTAGCGCCCAATGCCCACGAAGGTCGTTTTGCCGTGCATGAGAGATCACGGCGTGCTGCGAGCGCAATGTTGATCCAGATGCAAACTGGTAGGATTGCTCATCGAGAGTACCTGGCTACGCTACAACAGTGGCGCGAGGAGCAGCTGGATATCAATCCCCAGCTCTTGTGAGCAGGGCAAGCAGGATGTGGCACACGTTCTCTACTACTGCCCTCGATTCGCAGATCTTCGCCAACAAACACTAGGAGCAAGGTCCTATCTCTCGCTCACCAGGCTGCTCGTGCAGCCTGAATCAGCAACCAAAGCTGCAGATCTGATGTTTCGAAGCCGGCTCCTCGGCCAATTTAGAGCCCTGCCGAACACATACCACATTATCCGCCCATCCGCGGCTGATGCGTGATGAGCAATCCTTGGTACTCATTGCCGCCGCGACACCGACCCTTGTCGTACGCGGCGTCAGCTTGCATCGGCGAGCCACCATTTCCCAGCAGAGCCACCAAGTCCACACGGCCTCAAAGAAGTGCGGGATTGAATGCAACAGCAGTCTGGGACGAAATCTTCCTTTTGACCTCACCGGAGAGAACCTATTAGTCTCCGCCACCAGCGTCCTCAATTAAGCCAGGCTGTATACGGAGGTTTGGAGCGGTGTTGACCGGTAATCTGGTGAAGGGGGAGCGAGGGCGGAGGCTGAGAGGTCGGGGTAACAGAAGGGATTTCGAGTCATGTATTCTAGTTATCCCAGCTAGCTGGCCTGGCTGCTGCTGCTGCTGCTGCTGCTGCTGCTGCTGCTGCTACTACTACTACTACTACTACTACTACTACTACTACTACTACTACTACTACTACTACTACTACTACTACTACTACTACTACTACTACTACTACTACTACTAAACTGCAACAACAACAACAACAACAACAACAACAACAACAACAACAACAACAACAACAACAACAACAACAACAACAACAACAACAACAACAACAACAACAACAACAACAACAACAACAACAACAACAACAACGACAACGATACCGCTGCTGCTTACTTTCAGTGCATAGGTTCCCTGTGTCCGCGAAATTTCTTTAAAAAGGCGCTCTTTGCACCCCAGCCCTTCATTTCGACTGTCACTTTAGCTTCTAGGGGCTGGCCTTTAAATCCCAGGGCCGGACTCCAAAATCACCTATATTTTCCATTTACATTTTCTCCCTTTTTGGGTCACGCAAATACGCAGGCACATTTTCTAGTCAAGTCGACGCCAAATAGAGACTCTGTCACGGATCACCCCATTCTTATCCTTACCCACAGTGTGCGTGCGCTCTGGTTGCCAGTACGCCACTCTCTTCAGGCCCGCCTTGCTGGGCTCTCGCAACGGGTCCGTATCGACAAGACCCTTATCGTTGTAGGAGATCTTCTCACCAGGGTGGCTCAGATGCTCCATGTAGGCCTCGGAGGGTGAGGCAAATGGAGGGCCGGGGGCCAAAGGGTCCTTATGACGAGGAGATTCCAGACAGATCAGATTGCCTGCAGGTACGGAAGCAAGGAGCTCGGTGTGGCGGAGAGCCCATTTAGGACGGAGCTCTGGGTTCAGAGCACAGAAAAACTAGATGGTTGTTAGAAGGAAAGTCCAGAAGGATCCAGGGTGGGTCAAAAATGGCACCACATAATTCTAAAGACAGTGAACCATCTTGTAAGTCCCTCTGTAGAACGCAGAATACAAGTGGAGAGAAAATAATAGCAATGACGGAATGGAGCCCGACAGCGGCAATGAGTATACATACCGTGTAATCATAAATGACATCAAATCCATTTCGAGGTACTCCAATCTCCTTCAACCAGGCATCATCAAAGAAATCCCCCTGAACGAAAGTGACCTTCCCTTTTCCAACTTTCTCATCTCGCACGCGGTACCGGCTATGGTTCTCCTTCTCCTCCTTATTGCACGCTTCGACAGCCGCGGCGCTACACTCCAGGCCATAGGCATCATACCCAAAGCTCGCGAATAAGAACACGTCGACTCCACGTCCACAGCCCGGCACCAGGGCCTTCCGCCTCTTACCATCCTGGGCGATGGGCCCGCCAATAGTGTCAGCTCGCTGGGCCAGGGTGTCTTCTAGCGCGGGGTTGGGGAAGCCACGATCCCAGGGCAGATTATCACTTTTGTCCCAGAGGGAGGCCCAGC
Source organism: Penicillium simplicissimum (assembly GCA_024706585.1). Lineage (NCBI taxonomy): Eukaryota > Fungi > Ascomycota > Eurotiomycetes > Eurotiales > Aspergillaceae > Penicillium > Penicillium simplicissimum. The sequence goes on from JAMZTW010000078.1 coordinate 674,263, forward strand.
CCTCAACATACTTGTCCCCTTGATATTTGGCCCAGTATGCTTGAATATCCTTGGGATCAATGTTGGTAGGAGTCGTCATGGCTGTGGGTTGATGATGTAGTTTGGGGGGGAGGTGGTGGAGTTGGGAGGTGCTCGCTCTGGCGTGACAGTAATAAATAAGGTAGAAAATAGGAATAGTACAGAGTGGTCAGAAATTATTGACTACACAGAGAAGTAAATAATATTGGGTGCACGGCGCGTGTTCTACTTATGCCTCTCTACACTCATAATTAAGTGTCTTTACGCCGTGATGAGAAATCCTTGTCGATAGATAAGCTTAAGCTCCGACCGCGAACCAATAGTCGCTTTAGTCGAACGTTAATTAGTCTTTACCTGTTTATTCATCATACTAAGAGAGATCCGTTGAGAAAAGTGGAGCTTTCTATTACAGTGGTACAGGATTGGCCTATGCGGAAATCCCAGGCCAGCCGTCCTCTATTTCTAGTCACTATTCTCTCCCCAACAATTTTCCTTAAATGCTTAATTGTCATTCGGGCCGACTACAACCAACACTCGCTTAAATCTACTATGCAAAGTCAGGACGTTATGATTTGTAGCGACGCAGCCGGGGACCAAAAAGATAAGGTTTTGACTAATGACATCAACTTTAGTTAATGCTGCGCCACCCGGAAATATGAATAAACATTTCGACGCAAAGGTCTAATGTGTCTGATCCGACGGGAGTAGTACTTAGTTAGTGGCGGTGGCAAATTATAATCAAGCGGATAGGTTAGCTAATAACAACTTGGGATCAGGCAAAGAAATTCCTATAGAAGAAAGATGAGTATGACCATTTGGGGACAAGTGGGTTCAGTCGGGTTTCATTGACGCACTAAATTGATTCTAGTCGTTCGATCATCGTGGCTCGCGATGAATGTGATTGATCTACGGGGCTAGAGTTTATAAGGTTAGACCCGCCCAAATAGGGCAAGGGGCTCTAGCAATCAAACTCCGCTAGTCATCGTATCTAGTCCGTAATGAGTTAGTGAGTTAGTTAACCTTAACTAGAGCTAGGAATGTATAGTAATCAATCCGAGCGGATATGCCTGATGATTCAACAAAGACGGTTGAACTGACTGTAAACGTTAATGCACGAGATGTTCACTAAACTCCCCATCCGTCGAAAGATGTCCCATGCTCTTCGTTCAGCACATTAATAAGGGATGAGACAGAGGGTTCTTTGGGCTGCGGGCCTTGAGTCGGATTATTAATCAGAAGCTAAGTTATGCTCTATATATCTCATTACTTTATTGTTCTTATGTCTTGTGCGTGATGTTGCTGCTCTCCCACCGGCAACTTCAGTCGTCTGATCTCCAGCATTTTCTTCCGTCGAAGTTCTTCTGCTGTCAAAGTCTGGCAAATCAGCGAATCCGAAGAACACCAACATGGAGGTCAATCGCGACTCTGAGAAAGCGATGCACCCGGCGAGTTCGCTCGGAAAGCCCTCCGGACGATCTCCCTCCCCAATGGCGGACCCTATCATCAACTCCAGCGCGGAGCAGTCAAACGACGAATCCGGCCAAAAGATCGACCCCCGAGAAATATCACAATGGCCCATTACTCCAGATATAGTACAAATACGACAACGTAACAAGACTAACGGTGGGAAATCGAAGAAGCTGGGTGTGACATGGCAGAACCTCACAGTAAAGGGCATCAGCAGTGATGCGCTTTACAACGAAAATGTTCTCTCTCAATTCAACCCATTCGGGAAGGGCAGTAAGAGCCCACCCCTGAAGACTATTATCGACAACTCTTCTGGATGTGTCAAACCCGGTGAGATGTTGCTTGTTCTTGGAAATCCAGGAGCCGGATGCACAACACTGCTTAGCATTCTATCAAACCACAGAAATGGCTTCGCAGAAATTACTGGCGACGTCTCGTTCGGTTCCATGACCAGTCAAGAAGCCAAGCAATATCGTGGTCAAATCATCATGAACACAGAAGAGGAGATCTTCTTTCCGGCTCTTTCAGTTGGTGACACCATCGACTTCGCCACACGTTTGAAGGTGCCCTTCCACCTGCCACCGGACATCAAGAACCAGGAGGAATACGCCCAAATATACAAAGAATTCCTCTTGAAGTCTCTCGGTATCACTCACACAAAGGATACCAAGGTTGGAGATGAGTTCATTCGTGGCGTTTCAGGTGGCGAGCGCAAGCGAGTGTCCATTCTCGAATGCCTTGCGACTAGAGGCAGCGTCTTCTCCTGGGATAACTCCACTCGTGGTCTAGACGCGAGCACTGCGCTAGATTGGACGAAAGCCATGCGTGCCATGACAGATATTCTTGGTCTCACTACAATTGCCAGTCTGTACCAAGCTGGTAATGGCATCTACGAGCAGTTCGACAAGATTCTGATTCTCGACAACGGCAAGCAGATCTTTTACGGGCCTCGAGATGAAGCTGTGCCATACATGGAGGATCTTGGCTTCCTATGCGACCCTGCAGCCAACAAGTCAGACTTCCTCACGAGCGTATCGGCGCCTGCTGTACGCACAATTGCTCCAGACTTTGAGGACCGATTTCCTCGATCAACAGAGGAGCTGCTCGCTGCTTATAATAACTCGCCCATCAAGCCAAGGATGATGACCGAGCTCGATTACCCCAATAGCCCCGAAGCTCAGCAGAATACGGCGGACTTCAAGGAACAGGAGGCCCACGACAAGCACAAGAACCTCCCAAAGAAAGCTACGGAGTCCGCAGGATATTTCCATCAGGTGCAGACGGCTACCATACGCCAATTTCAGATCCTCTGGGGCGACAGGCAAACTCTATTCATCAAGCAAGCCACAACTATCGTTCAGGCGTTGATCGGTGGCTCACTGTTCTATAATGCTCCGGACAACACGGCGGGCTTGTTCATTAAGGGAGGCTCACTCTTCTTCTCTCTACTATATCCTACCTTCATCGCTCTCGCCGAGGTTACGGATTCGTTCGTCGGCCGACCCGTCTTAGCCAAACACCGAGACTTCGCTCTCCACCATCCATCTGCCTTTGTCTTCGCCCAGGTCATTACCGACATCCCGATCATGCTCTTCCAAATTTCGCACTTTGGACTTGTGCTGTACTTCATGACTGGATTCCAGTACACCGCCCAGGCTTTCTTCATCTTCTGGCTCATCAACTTGATCTCGGCCCTGGCTATGACACAGCTGTTCAAGTTCATCGGTGCCGCTTTCCCGAATTTCGACGCAGCAACTAAAGCTTCTGGATTCACCATCGTCGCTGCCTTCACATATGCAGGATACATGATTCCCAAGCCCGACATGCACCCTTGGTTCGTTTGGTTCTTCTGGATCAACCCCATGGCCTACGCGTTCGAAGCATTACTCGCGAACGAGTTCCACGACCAGGTGATTCCTTGTGTGGGACCATTCCTAGTTCCAAATGGCGAAGGATACAGCCCCGAAACAGGAGGCGGACAAGCATGTACCGGCGTCCGTGGTGCGCCTCCTGGAGCAACCAGCGTCACTGGTGACCAATACCTGGCCTCCATGTCCTTCAGCCACAGCAACCTTTGGCGTAACTTTGGCATTCTCTGCGCCTGGTACGTTTTCTTCGTGGCAATGACCGTTTTCTTCACTTCCAGGTGGAAGCAGATGGGCGAAGGTGGTCGCGGCCTCCTCATCCCCCGTGAGAAGCAGAAGAAAATATCTAAGGCCGTGGTTGCGGACGAGGAATCCCAGGTTGTCGAGAAGCCATCCAAGAACTCCGGCTCCGATTCTGAGAAGTCTGACGCAACCATCGACAATCAGCTCGTCAATAATACATCTGTCTTTACCTGGAAGAATCTGACTTATACCGTCAAGACGCCGCATGGCGATCGTGTTCTTCTCGACAACGTTCAAGGATTTGTCAAGCCCGGTACGCTCGGTGCTCTTATGGGATCTTCAGGTGTAAGTGCACTAGCCATACGATTGACAGATGGATATATCCTAACATTTTCACTCAGGCCGGAAAGACTACATTGCTCGACGTTCTAGCTCAACGCAAGACTGACGGTGCCATTCATGGCTCCGTTCTAGTCGATGGTCGCCCGCTTCCGGTGTCCTTCCAACGATCTGCCGGCTATGTCGAACAGATGGATGTCCACGAATCATTGTCCACGGTGCGCGAGGCTTTGGAATTCTCTGCTCTTCTTCGTCAAAATCGTGAAATTCCCCGCGAGGAGAAACTCCGCTACGTGGACACGATCGTCAAGCTTCTACAGTTGGAAGATCTCGAGCACACTCTCATCGGTCGCCCTGGTGCCGGTCTTTCTGTCGAACAGCGCAAGCGTAAGTCTGAATCCACCGAACAGAGTCGAGACAGACACTAACAACTTATCAGGTCTCACAATTGGTGTTGAGCTCGTAGCTAAGCCCAGTATTTTGATCTTCCTCGACGAGCCTACTTCTGGTCTCGATGGCCAAGCTGCAAATAACACGGTACGCTTCTTGCGCAAACTCGCGGAAGTCGGACAAGCTGTCCTCGTCACGATTCATCAGCCATCGGCCGACCTCTTTGCCCAATTCGACACCCTCCTCCTACTGGCGAAGGGTGGCAAGACCGTATACTTTGGCGATATCGGCCATCATGCAAGGACCGTCAAGAAATACTTCGCTGATCATGGCGCACCGTGCCCCCGAGAGGCCAACCCTGCCGAGCACATGATTGAAGTCGTATCAGGAAGTCTTTCTAAGGGCAAGGACTGGAACCAAGTCTGGCTCAACTCGCTAGAGCACGAGAAGATCACTCATGAGCTTGACACTCTTGTCGCCCATGCTGCCGCCAAACCGCCTGGAACTGTCGACGATGGCCATCAATTCGCAGCGCCCATGTGGGAGCAGGTAAAGCTTGTCACGCACCGCATGAACATCTCCTTGTTCCGCAACACCGAGTACATCAACAACAAGCTCATCTTGCATATACTCCTGTCTCTTTACAACGGCTTTTCGTTCTGGTCGATTGGTAACAGCGTCAGCGATCTCCAGCAACGCCTCTTCACGGTCTTCAGTTTCCTGTTTGTCGCCCCCGGTCTCATCTCCCAGCTTCAGCCTATCTTCATCGATCGTCGCAACGTGTATGAGACGCGCGAGAAGAAAAGTAAGACCTACCACTGGGTGCCATTCGTCACTGGCTTGATCGTATCTGAGCTGCCCTACCTGGTCGTCTGTGGTGTGTTGTACTTTGTGTGTTGGTACTGGACTGCTGGATTGCCAAATGATACCAAGTGGGCAGGCAGCACATTCTTCGTCGCAGTAAGTTCTCTCTTCTTTGGTTGACTCCTCGCTCCAAAATAACAAACCGTCTAGATGTTTTACGAGATGTTGTACACCGGTATTGGACAATCGATCGCCGCGTACGCTCCCAACGCAACCTTTGCATCTCTCGTCAACCCGCTGGTCATCACCACCCTCGTATCATTCTGCGGTGTCTTCGCTCCTTACTCCCAGATCACGGCGTTCTGGAGATACTGGTAAGCCTCGTACGACTATCAACACCAACGAGATCAATGCTAACATCACATTTTAGGCTCTACTACCTCGATCCTTTCAACTACCTCTTCGGCGCCTTCCTCACCTTCACCACCTTCTCCGTCGATATCACTTGCGAACGGGGCGAGCTTGCGGTCTTCAATCCTCCTGCGAACGAGACATGTGGCGACTATCTCTCCACCTATCAGCAAGGCATGGGACGTGGCACGAACCTTTTGAACCCAGGCGCTACGGAGAACTGCGAGGTGTGCCGATACACTACTGGACAAGACTACTTGAAGACACTCAACTTGAACGAAGAGTACTACGGCTGGAGGAATGCCGGGCTGGTTGTATTGTGGGCTGGAGTGTTCTACGCCCTGGTGTTCTTGATGATGAAGTTGCGAACCAAGGCGACGAAGAGAGCATCTGCGTAGACGAATGGTGTTTGTTGAAGAGTGAAAGATTGCCAGGACACCCTACTCGAAGGGTAAAGACGGACTGCAAAGTTGAGCGCGTACGTGTTAGCTTCAGGTGTGGTATTGAAGCTGCACAAAGGAAGATTCAAATCATAGATCATAGAATTGCGCACATGCGCCAAGCTTAGACTGTTGTAATAGTTGCATTGGGTAATTAAGACCATATTGCATTCTCAGAGCTTCCTAGCTATGGTGACTGGTGTGTTGAGATGAGGAAGGATAGGATCTAGGAGGAACGATAGCATATGCCAGCGATTGAGTAATAATGAAGATGTCAAAGACTAAGATAACCCCTGAGAGGGAGTGCGCTATACACACTTCCCGAAGGTCCACGTTACCGCATAAGGTTAGTGTGCACAGGGAGGACTACCTACTATCTACTAAGGCCTCAGCGGCCTTGAAGACTGCTGAAACCTCAACATGGTGATCTGTTGGGGGCGCGAGCTGCCTGGTTCGCCTCCTGTCCTTCCAGCACATTGGCAGAGCGGAACATATTGGGTATTCTAGTCTGAGAGGCGCTTGGTTGATGATTTCTCCTGGCAACTCATACCATGATCCGCGCGCTTCGCTGCTCTCTCCTCTTGCTCCGCATACCTTGCTTCATCACCGTCCTTAATATCTTCAGGAGGTGTTTCCCACCCTTTCCGCTTTTTAACGTCCGTAGCAAGAGATTGCTCGCCCAGTGCTCGCTCTACTTTGCCATCCGTCGCATCTACATATTGACAGAGTTGTATCCCAGAGATCCGTATCTTCATCTCCCATCTCCTTCTGGCCAAGTTGCTTGTAAGTGAAATCGCTGAGGCGGAGCCGTAGGCCGGGGTGATCGACGGTGTTTCCATCGTCACGGAAAGCCTGATAGGAACGTAAGAACATTGCGCACGGTGTTACGAGGATTCAACCTACCATATCCGCGACCCATGAATGTTCCTCGATGATTCGTTTGGGAAGATGCCAACACCCGTTTTACTTTAGGATGTACTACATGGACCCTTCCATCGTGACCTTGTGTACTATTTCGTTGAAGAAGTCAGTAGCGTGGGTGAGGATAGAGGTAGTCGTTAATTTCCCAACGCCCCGGATATTCGCACGGGCTCACCTGAACAGGCGCATTCTGAAGATGTGGATTAAGAGGAGGACGCTCGGGAGACTTAGAATGATGAGCTGTCACTAGACGGGGGGATGGTAAGCTTGGTATGGGCCTTCAATCATATGTGTCTCGAGGATGAAAGAGAGAAGAGAGGAATGATGAGGCTAAGTTCTCTAAAGGCGACGGGATCTATCTAGGCCCTGGAGCCCATCTGGGTTAAAGGACCTGATAGAGATAAATCTGTCAACCACAATGAATGAGATGTGAAACCACAAATGAAGATCCCTCGGTTCTGCGGCTAAACACTGTTAAAGAAAGTGAGTTTACAGCCTTGACTAATCCGATTCACTCCCTAGATGAACCAACTAGACACTGTCTTCTACATAGTGTAGTGGGGGATTTGGGTATATGTCGGACTTAAACGTTTTTCGTATGGTATGCAAGTCATCTTTAGTCGCCTATAGCGGATATAGTTGGTAAGTCACAAGATTCGTAACTGGCTAATATATCACCTGTTGATGCAGCTGAGAGTGAAGCGGATGAAGCGGATTAACGGTCAGTGTTCTGCACCCTCACAGTCGCTTCTGCCAAGATTCGATCGCGACAGCTGAATTAAATCAATGAATACCCCTCTCCTGGGTTAGTGTCTTTCCTGACGTAAACCTGGTATCGGCTTTGCTCAATGTCTAATAAGACGATAACTATGTTGATCTGATCGGGAAGGAAGGAAATTTCTGCAAGGATATTTTGGGACATTCCAACCTGCCTTCGTTCGCTCTTGCCAATTCTTCTCAATCCAGATAATAATACAATGCAAAAGGAGGGACCTTTATAAGAGGCCGTGCCACTGGGTAATTTATCAATCATCCAACTACCGCATCCTGACCCTTACTCATCTAATTTCTCCAATACGGCAACCGTGCCCGAGTTGGATAGACCACCTTTAGCAGAGTTTTCCCGCTTCTCTGCCCCTATAAATACAGAATGATAGCTAGCCAGAATACCATCATTGTCATGATGATGGTGGATTCTTGATACGCCGCATAGGAGGGAATATTGGCATTAAAACGAGGACTGACCTTTTTGAAGTAGAAACTGAATCTATGAAGTTTTGTATGTGAAGGGCTGTAGCAAAATTGATTCTATTGTACTAGGCCAACGTGCAGTTTAAAACAATCTTGAGGAAAGAAAGAAGAAGAGATAAGAGTCGGTCGCGGTCTTTAAGAGTGTTGGTCCGCTTCGGAAAGAATCTCTAGAACCTCGTGGTGGAATCGCTTGGAATCCTTCTGCCAAGATGATATCCAAAGGGCCATGACACATGGTTCACCACCGGGCTTTGGCCCGTCACGTTGTAGACATGAACGTATCCACCGCTAGTGTACAGTAACGTCGAACAAGGCAATCGTAGTTAATTAAACACAACCGTCGAGGATGATGTTAGGCTTCCGTACAGCAGTGAGGACAGCTCCAGTGGACGTAAAGAAGAACAGAGCCCTATATAGAAGATGAAAGTGAGAATTTAAGTTTATGTACTGCGTACAATAATACAGAGCCTTCGAGATGATAAAAACACATACCATTCAAACGCGCCAAATACCACAGCAGCCTGCGATACAGTACAATGTGCCGAAGTACAATGAACCGGGGATGGCAGAGAGCAAGCTTGGAAGACAAACCCTGCAAGCCAAAGTATCATGACACTACTCTCCATTCCTGGAATACCCCAGCGGCGTTCGAAGTCAAAGGAGGACACTGGAGACAGGGCAAGGTAAGGAACTGCGAAGAAGGCAGTCCATATGGCACTGGCGAAAACGAAGATATTTATCTTAGTGAATAGTAAAAGGCAAAGCACTGTTGGACATTAGAACCTTTCTAAGTCAACAACTGCGGAAGTTACAAACGGGTTAAACTTAAACCAAAAATAATAATTGCGAAGGTAGCTTGGACTAGCCTTACTACCCTTATTGCGTAATCCCAGGATGTGGTAGATACCATTGCAAAGAGTATTTGACTCAGGTGTTTTCTGGTGTCGCTGTCCGATAAGAATGTACGGAAAAGGAATCACGAGGGAGCCAAAGGGTCTTTATCATTGAAAGAACTCGACTGTAACCCGACGGCGTTCGCAACGGTACGAGATAGTTCGTCACCTGCTCGTACGTTTGAGCTTAATTGGTCTAAAACGCTATTAGTAACCATAATATCTTAAGGTTGAAAATAAGTGGAGGCTACTGAGTACAGTAGTCATTGGTTGACATACCAAGATCGGCATAGCGCCAAGGCCAACTTAATAATCAAGCCGACAGTAAGTTAGTTAACTAGTTAGTTAACTTAGACGACGCAAAAATTATTCAATGGGCCCCCGGGAGGAAATAATAATCGTCAAAGTACCGTCAGAAAAGAAATTCCCATGGAAGAAAGCCAAGTGCTTGCATCGTCATGGTTGACCGAAATCTTGAAGCGACGCAATGAAATTTGATTTTACTAGCCAAGAATGGGAACATATTAATCTTTAGGTACTGTATGTATAAAGCTAACGACCCATTTTTCCGGGGAATTGATTTGTGTACTGTTCCGAGTAGTCGAGGTCAGTCTTGTCGCGGGACCCACTGGTTTTTCGATTATTCAACACTCCGTCCCACTCCGCCGGAGCTGATGAATCAACTAACCATCGCCACGACTTGCTCCCTGTCCATTTCATAGATTCTCGATTACATCACTTCTAATCCGTGCTGATAACACGAAAAGGAATAAGCGCGACTTTAACAGAAACCCTTTAACAGAAACCAACCATGATCGCTAAAGCGAAGCCTGATGCGCCCGCGTCCCGCAAGAGACGCCACCCACGGACCGTCATCATCGACGATGAGCAAACCCCAGATGTGGATAGTCCGAAAATAATCTAGCAAATTCACCTGGACTCTCAGTATCCAGAGACTTCGGAAGCAGCTTTGTGTAGCGCAGCAAGTGTATCGACGGCGAAAGGAGATTACAATCGCTGATCTACAAAGTTGCGTGCAAGAGCTTGAATCAGGCATCGAAAAGCTCATCCAGTCGATCCTATCATTCGGTGATCTCCTCTTCGAGGCCGATGTTCTCAAGAAACACCCTCATGTCACATCCGCCTTTGGAACTTGAAGACTGGTATGACGCACATCAATCCTTCTACGGCCAGAAGCCCAATGTCTCAAATCAAGCGAACACACACCTGAGGCAGGCATCCGTGAATGGCAACCCCGAGGCTATTCTCATGTCCTCCAATCTCCTTTGTTCTCACAATAGTTTTCTTTGTTTGGTAGAATTCCTGAAAGCCTAGAGGCTTCTCGAATAGCTAGTAATTGCTCTTTCTATTAAATAGACAGCTCAACGGAACTTTTTATTTTCTTACCTCTTATTCGGTAGCACTACTGAACGCCGATTGGCACATTCGCATAAATCTTTCCGCATACACATCACATGAGAGACCAAGGCTTTCTTGAAGGCATTTCTCCTGGAATTGGCTAGAATGACAATCAATTTCATATTTGGAAATGAGACCTGCTCATATACGGACGCATAGAAAAGGGAAATCAAAGCTTCAATCTCACGCGAATCAATATGGGGGGAAGTAACGAGCCCGACTGTACCAACTGACCAGGATAAAAGTTGAAAGCCAGCCAACTAAATATATAGTGAGGTCATATTCAGATCCTGCTCCTACGGCCGTTGAGTCGTTGAGGTCTAGATCGCGATCCACGACTCTCTTCTGGAGTTTCTGACCTTCCCACCCTTAGTCGCTGGATTTCCCTTTCTAGTTTTCTAATAGTGGCCTGATCTTTTTCTGACTCCGATTTTTTCCTTCCTATAAGCCGGCTTAGGCGATAATTAGGCTTACTGCGGTGTCTCGTGTACCGACTATTACGTGGCTACGCGGTAGTATCGATCTTAGAGTCACTGCCTTTACTAGATTTATAGCGTAACCGATGTCTAGTCTTCGTCTTAGTCGAGCTCGAGTAGCGTGGAGGCTCGCTTCGATATCGTCTCCTACGAGTAATATCTATATCGCTATCTTCCTTATAGTTATCGTCGACGAGATCCTCTAATCCGTATCTCTCGCGGTAAGCCGTCTCGAGCTCTTTAGCTCTCTAATATATTACTCGATCGCTATCTAGAGCTAAGCTAGAGGTGATCCGACGGATAAATAAACGTCCTTCTAATATAATCACACCGTCTTTCTATTTCACTAGAGTACGTATTTATAGATAGGATATACCCTTTATAGGCTATAGTAGACTAAGAGGATTAAAGCCCTCTTTATTATTATCTTCGATCTTCTAACTAACGCTAAGGATATTCTCTACGTCTTTACGTTTATACTTCTAAAACTCCTCCGGAAGCCTATTTTTAGTCCCGGTTACTTTAGTAGTGCTACGTGTTTTCGTAGTTAGGATACGTTCGATAATATAGGGACTATAGCTCTCGTAAGATCCCGCCCGAATTCGATAAATTAGCGTCGTCCGATCTCTATATTGTATAAATATTTAAGAACCGGTTCCTTTAGGCTACTAGTATAAGACTTTAGTAGATGTTAGACGGCGTTACTTCTTTATAGTTCTCGCCTCTAAGGTATTAAGCCTAGTTAGGTCGTTATTATCGGAATTAATATCAGAGCTAATACTTAGTCTCTTACTCGCTACGGGCTAATTATTTATAGCGGATTAACCGTCGTCGCTAGTAGACTTAGTTTTATTTTTAGCCCGCGGATTCGGTGTCCTAATTATTTACCCTGCCTATTCCTAGCTAATATTCTAGGTTCGTGGAAGATGATACCTTTTATTAAAAAGCTTTAGAAGACCGCGAGTCTGATTAAAGGTAGACCAAAAGGCCTTAGGGGAGTAATCTACGACCGCTTTATTTACTACTTACTACTAAGTCTAGTATAGACTATTATAACTAGTAGGAGGAATAGTACTAATATTAATATCGGTGATATTATTCTGCTAATTAGTACCTCGGATAAGTTAATTAAGCCTCTAGAAGAACGCTTCGCAGTTTTCGTAGGTAGGCTCTTAGGCCGTGAAAAATTCCTCGACTATTCTCTCTAATTCTTTCGATGTTTCGCGTTAAATAATATCTTTCACCTAAGAGGTTAGAGGATCTAGCTACTACTTAGTTAGTCTCTCTTAATCAGAAGTATTATCTAATTCTATATCTATTCCGTTATCTAAATCGTAGTCACTTATATTTAGCGTAAAGTCTCCCTCGCTAGTTAGGCTTCTAGTAAACCTAGCCCTTATATCGACTTTTTTACCTTTTTTGTTTCGACTAGATTTAGCTATAAAGGTTCATAATTAGTTATAATATTAAACGAGGTAAATAACCGCGTACTATAGGGATCCGTTCTCTGCCTCGAGATAGCCTATTTAGACTTAACACTATTCTCTCGGTCGGAAATAGGTGTTTGAATATTATATATACTCTTTTTAGCCTTTTAGGCCCTCTTATTCTTTTTCTTCGGTATATTTATTAGAAACTTAGGGAAATATAAATTAACGGTAGTATACTAGTGCGAGATAACCGGTTTATTTATATTTACTCTAAATAAATAAGATACTATATTTATGTATTCTGAAACGGCACCTAGAATAATAGCTAATAAGCGTGATATAGGGCTAAACGGTATCGTAGGACTAAAACACTATTACAGTACTAAACCCTATCGCAGTACCAAAACCGTGTAGTAGTACTAAAAACCGTGTCGTATAGCTAAATTCGTGTTATAGGACTAAAATAGTGTTATAGGACTAAAGTCGTATCGCAGAACTAAAGAATGTTAGATACGAAGATATAGGGCATTAACTTAATACTAGCTTATGCTAAAACTTAATGAATTTAGTAACTAGGGATATATATATCGCGATAGTAGGTCTATACTTTACTGCCTATAATTCTCGAATCCTATCTAAATCCGCGCTAGTCTGAACTAGGATTAGCTATATATCCTGGCTTATATTTAATACAGTCCCCGTTCATAATTAGAGAATATAGTACCTCCTCCACCTATCTTTATACCTATAAACTAAAGTACTATATTTTACACACTAACCAACAGAGTCGTATTATATAAGTCACAATCTATAGCTAACCTAAATCTTAACTAGCGCTTCTTAGGGTAGGGTTAGAGAATTATTTTCTAAGTTAACGAAGGGGAATCTAATTTCGAATATAGTAGTATATATACTAGCAAATATATTTCGTTATTTCTATACTATCTCCGCCCGTACTCCTACTAGGAAACTAGATATCTCCTTCGCTTTAAGTAATAGGCTATATAACTACCTCCGCTATAGTAGGCTTAGTGCCTTACAAAAATGCTATTATCTAGCCTAGTATATTAGAGCACTAAAGACACTTCGCTTAGTACTATTCACAAAGAGATATCCAATTTAATATATCCTACTCGTAACAGTTAAGAGCTATCTAGGCTTCCCTTATTATAGATCTTTAAGAATTAATCTTATCTTTTGCCTTAATCGTAGCCTATTTATTTCGATATACCTTTTCTTCGGCTAGTCTTAATTTTTTAGCGAGACCGAGATTCTTAGCTTGTAGTTATACGATAAGATCGAGGTCTTCCTGTTTTTTCACGATCTAACTTATTTAGTGATTCCGACTATTAATTCATCTAGTAATTAACTACCTTCTCTAGTCGGACCGTATAGAAGGTCTAGCCTACTCCCCTATAAAGGAGTATATAAGCTCTAACGGAGTGTTTACTTAGATACTTCTGGAATAATGGTTTAAGTGCCGGATTATCTATCTGCTATTTATAAGGTATATCTTCTTCTGGCTTTAGTCGCACATCGGACAGTTACACTTCGATACGAAGTGTTTCCCCTAGCTAAAGTATTAGCGAGTATAAAGGAAACCGAATAGGGTAAATAGTATATACGAATGTACTAAGAAAGGCGATTCCTATAAGTAGCCCTCTAAGAAGCCCGCTTCTTATTTCTAAACGAAGGAACTTGTCCGTCTATGATATGTATAAGTGAGTATCGGCGTAGGTTCTAGGCTATATATATACTAAGGAGGACTATATCGGCTATTATAGGTCTAATTAGGCCTCGTCAATTTTTCGGTAATTATAGTAAATTTAGTTTATAACTATTAACATTTTAGTATAAACTTAGCTGATCCTATATAGGCTAGTAATATAAATTACGTTCGGTTAGGTATAATTACTAGGCTCTCTATCTTTATAGTACTTCCGGTCTTAGTTATAACTCCCTAGAATGTTCTTATACACCTTAACGAGCGAGAACCCGGCCTAAACCTTTTATAGAATAGGTATATTCTATAGAACTCGACGTGCCATATAATCCTATTATAAGCCTCTAGGAACTAAATTAACTTAGAGCCTAGGAGCTAGTAATCTATAACTTTAAATCTCCGTAGATATAGTAAAGGGATAGCAGACAGTATATCTAATAAACTAGGGCTATTCACTAACTTAAACTTCCTAATATAAGCTAGCCCTTACTCCGTAATCTCTAGAACCCGTGAGGACTTATAAGCTAACCTAAAAGGTATCCTATCGATCTCTATAGACTTAATAGCTAGCCTATTCGGCTTAGCTACTATTATACCTCTTAGTATTACTTTAAAGTGAATAATAAATAAGTTACTACTATTAATAAATAATCGATTCGAATACTATAATAGTTAGTTCTCTTCGGTAAAAGATAACTTAATAGTTTTTAGCCCTAGGAGACGAGGAAGATATTCTATAAATATAAGGATATCCTTCCTTTCCTCCAGAATTGCCTACTAGCTATTAACTAGGTCCTTAAAATAAATATAAATTACTCTATAAGCGAAGCTTTTACCTCTAAGGTTCTAGTAAAAGTCGGCGTAGTCTCTTATATACTTAGCAGGAGTATATATACAAGAGGTGAAATAGTCCTAATTCTGAATAACTATTAAAGTTAATATAAGGTATAGTATAAAAGTCGCACGTATATAATATACCTAGATCGAATAGCTCCGAGGTATTATAATAAAGTATATTTATATATACTACTAGAGGAGATCGTGATAGTTCCTCTAGTATAGTAAAGTCGGACTCCGAAAAAGTGATCTTAACCGTACTAAATATAGCGTGTTTACTAGCCGCTCTATACCTTCTATTTACTAAGGAGAATAATTTAAGCGTGGGTCCGCCTAAACTAGCTATAATAAATTCCAGTATTTTAAAAGGGAGGTCTATTAGGTTCGCTATATTATTTAAGGGATTATCTAGGTCAATTTTAATTCTTATAAAAGATAAAGAACCTACTTTATATAACAGATACTATTATATTATTTAGTCTATATACTAGCCGAGATTACTTAGCAATAATACTGCCCTACTAATAAAATTATATTCCGAGAGGTATCCCTATTCTATAGCCTACGACACTATCTTAGATCTATAGGCTAAACTAGCTATTACTAGGATCTAGTAAATTATATATAAAGACAGAAAAAGTGTTGCTAAAGCTAAACTTCCATTTCTTCTCCTATACGCTAATCAAGCCTATCTTATATTATATCTAACGTTCTTCTAATCGTTAACGTCTAAACGGTAAGTCTTAATAGGTATAGTGATTAGTTATTTGAAACTAATAATTACTAGAAGGGAACTATGTTCTGGTTATATATATCGTGCCTAGTGTTATAAAGCTAAAGATATTAAACTTATCCTATATAACCGGGGATCCTCTTTTATAATCTTATAATCCTATATCCTCCCTATTAAGCGGCGGATCAACGTATATATAATCTATTAATCTTATTTAGTAGCTATAGATACGGTTCACTTAAACCTAGGGAATAAGTCTAGACAATAAATTATCTATACTATCCTACGAATAGTAATAAATACCAAAACCTACGATATCGCGGTTCGTCTATAGTAGGTGCCCGGACACTATAACGAACCCGGAAACGATATAGTAGATAGGCTAGCTAAAGAGGCGGCCATACTAGGCTAAACCTCCCTATTTTCCCCCTTACTATCGCGAGAGAGGGCGTATATTAGGAACGGTATCTACGCCTAATAGGAAAGCGAATAGAAAGAATCCTATAATAGTAGCCACCTTTATAAGATCGATAACGCACTACTAGCTAAATACACGAGATAGCTCTATAGAAACTTACCACGAAACTGAGCGTACCTTCTGATATAGCTACGGATAGGATATTACTAGTTATTAATATACGCTAACCGTTACCGCGACGATAACCGGTGTATCTACGGCGCACGGGAAAGTATGATCTATATCCTCCTAGACTACCCTACGCTAAGGCACCTACGTAGGAAACTACGGGAGAAGGTTAGAGACGCATTCAATAATATATTAACTCTCTAGGGCTAGGAGGACCTAGAGAAGGCAATACTACTCCGCGTGCCGAGATAGTAGAGGCTATCTTAGACTTCGTAGAAGTATTATAACGGTTCTAAAGCCGCGCGCTATAAGGGTAGCAATCTAAGTAATAGCTACGAGGCCACGATAGGCCCTAATAAGGCTCTAAGTTCGTTTAAGAAGTGATATAAGATATATATATATATATTAATATATAGTTGTAGTAGACTGTATATCGTTCGCGAGGGGTTAGCGTAAATGAAATCATCCATCTATCTATCCGACTATATTAGAAAAGCTCTATAACGAACAAACCGTACTTCTGCTTTTCTTGGTGCGATACTGTTTCTGTATTACTACGCTTCTTCTGTGCTACAACACTATTTCTAATTAGCCTATACGGGGCGGGAAAGGGGTTATCCTACTATAGGATCTATCCCGCGGGGTAATATTAAAATACTTACCCTCTACCTATATCTTTACGTCTCTCAGATCGCCACTTTTCTGGAGGTATAGCCTAAGACGGTACAAAATATTATTATAGCGGTGAGCAGTCAATTACATATTAGATATAATAAATCTTAACAGGAGCTATCAATAGGAGACATTCACCCCGGGCCCTATTATCGCAGAAGAAACAGACAGAGGCTTATTAATAGTTAACCCAGCGAGTGATACGTCGGATCATAATAATAATATCTATAATAAGGGTCAGGATCCTGTTGACTAGGAATTTTAGCTCGTACCGGAAGCGCTTTACGAGGATCTATTCGTGTTTCTAAAAAGACTTGCTAGATAAATAAGACTATACGGTTTAGCAATTATTGTTAAAGCGTTTATTCCACTTCTATATACTAATAGTAGTAGTAGTATTCATTTACACTAGCCCCTCGCTGAAGCGATAATACAGTATACGACAACTATATAACCGAATATATACGTTAGAAATGATGAACTTCCTGACATAAACTTAATGCCTCGTCACGGCCTCTCAGGGCCCATTATCGCTCCTATTGTTAGATTGCCCTTATAGCGCACTACTGCAAAACCGCTACAACGCCTCGGCGAAATCTAATATAGCCTAAACCGTCTTAGCCCTTAAGATAATATCGGATTTACCTTACTTACCTTCGTTTAAGCCTCCTAGCAATCTCGATATACCGCTCAGCGCGTCCCTAACTATCCGTCTCGATTCTACTCTTAGCTCTCGGAGCCTCGGGCATTCCATCAGCACGTAGCTTATTGCCGACGATATCGTTTCTTTGAGATGTACTTTTTAACTATTTATATAAGGGAATATTGAGTACATTAGGTGGCGAAGGAGCTAAGAATAGCTAGATAGTTAGTCTTATTTGGTGGCAGGTCCCGAAGGTTAGTCAGAACGCAGGCTATCCTCGTAATAAACAAGCCGCTTACTATAACGTAGTGTTAACACAGAACTACCGATTATAAAGTTATTAGATCCTTCATTTTTACATTCAGAGAACTCCTCTTATTCAACTCTATAGGATTATATACCTCTATCCTATCTTAGATACTAATAATACTGACCTTATACGTGAATTAAGAGATCGCTGGTTATTCAGAGAATATAGAAGCGAAAGTGCGCCTAATAGGATAAGTCTGCTAATCCACCGGAAATCCACCGATCAGGAAGTACTTACCTACTTTTTACACACTTAAGCCGCTCTTCGCTAGTTAACTCGGCCATAATTTTTTCTAAAGTGGAAATCCACGCGAACTATAGTAGGGCTTGGATCTCTAGGATCCTCTTAATCACGCAAACACGGCACGTACGGTATTTTAGCTATATCAATAGTAAACTAATTATGGGTTTTTATAGCCTAGCAAGCTCAGGAGCACTAAGGTTTGCTTATCGCTCGAGCGTCGACTTCGTACGATCTTGCAGCGAGATGCCCACGCTATAGAAGCGCGTTAAGCACAACCCAGCGTCGTATCTTTTGGATAATATTCTTGCTGTCTTCTACTGAGGTTGGCAGTTGAAGTTGGCTTTCGGTCTTCGCCGGCGGGTATATTTCTTTTATTAACCCTAGGAAACCTTAGAAAGGGCTACCGCCTTTATATAATAAAGAATCTTCCGGATAGGCCTCTAAGAACTAGGTATTAATCTATAAAATCTCTTGCTCCGCGATATCCTCCCTTCTAACCTCTCTATATACTCAGTCGGGTATCCGGGGATTTAACTTATACGTATCCTTATAATCTAATGATTTAGATCTGTAGAACGTAATATATAGCCGACGCCCTTGATAGGAAAAGTCACTATAATAAAGAACTTATAGGCTCGGTAGGCCGTCTAGCCTAAACGCCTAACTCGTGAATTAATGGATTTCGGGAAGAGCAACGGAAAATTCCTCCTTAGATTTATTATAGAATCCCTCCCGGTAGCTCTTAAATTATAGCCAGCCAAGAGCTCTTATATATAATAGTTAGAGGCGAGGGTATATATCCGGCTAAGAAAACACCGAGTACTTACTAGGTTAGCTTAAGTCCTTAGAAAAAAGTCACGAGAATACTTATAAGGCCTTTTAGAGGAAAATTTACCCCTAGATAAGTAAGATCTAGTATATCCCTTAAGGTTTCGGTAAAGTAGCGGTATAGAAGTCTACCTAATAGGTACATCACTCTTACGTTAATCTTTAGGTAATAGTATATAAGTCTCCTAAGCAAAGATTTATAGTTTAGGATCGCGCCGAATAAGTAGCCTCTAAAACGGTTAAAAAAAGATAAGAATAAATCTTCGAGGCCGTCGAAGGATTTAAGGAAATCAAAAAGTGAACTAATAACTTCTGTCTCCCGATTTAACCCGTTATCGCTAAATTTAAATACTTTAAGTTATATCGTTAATAGTATACTATCATCAGAACTAAGTACCCTAAGAAGGTCGGCTACCCCTAGGTAGTTCCTAAGTACTAGTAAATAGAGGCTTTTTAATAAGAAAATAGAGGAGATAGTATAGTAGCTATCCTTTAAGGAAATAGCACTTAAGGCCAATTTTTTCAGTAACGGAAATAATTATTAAGTGTTCCCTAGAGGTAATTTCAGTACTTAGTTTAGAAGCAAATTCCTATTTATAAGAGTTCTACGAATTCCTCTATAGCTAACCTTATTAATCTCGATTTCTTCTAACGCTAAAGTATTATCGCGAAGTAGCTTTCCTAGGGCTTTTAATAAGTCTTTATACCCTACTACCTAGCGAATTCGTCGAAGAGCCTTTAATCCGTATAAATCGTATATATTTAGATAGCCTTAACCTAGATATATACTATCGGTAATAATCTCGAGACTAGTAATTTAAGGCTATTTTAGGATTAAGAACTTAATAACGCTTTCTAGGATATATATACCTAGATTCTAGCTATTATTTCGTATTAGCGTTTATTATAAACTTAATAATAATAGAAGTTATACTAAAAACTTTCTAATTTAGCCTCCGGAAGTAGACCTAGAAGAGGTTAAATTCTCGATTCTAAAGCCTCTATAAATTAGCTATATAGTGTTAAATCCTCCGATATAACTTCGTTATAGTCTCCCTTAGAGGACTTAGAAAGTCCGGCGTAAGAATTATCGTATATAGAATCGTTAGAGTAATCTCTATTCTATTTAGTAATATACGATATAATCTCCGGTAAATATTACGGATCTTCGTTATAGTGATTAACTCTACTTACTAACTCTCTACTTAGATCTTTAGGGGAATCGCTTAGAGAATCGGTATTATTATTATCGTTTAAGGATTCGGAGTTATCATCGTTATTATCGTCATCAGAAGAGTTATAGTCGTAATAGCGATAAAGAAGTAGTTTATAGAATTTAGCTATTAGCATAACCTCTCTAGTATATTTAAGATACTAATAGCTAAACTCTAGAAGATAATTAATCGTAAGGTCGCTTATATTCGCCTCGTTCCTAGTAAGTAGAGTAAGGGATCGGTAAAGTCGCGGAGTCGCTATAAGGTATAACGCTTTCGAGACTAAGCAGAGATTTTTCAAATCTCCCCTTCGATTACACTAAATATTATATATTAATATAGCGTCGAGAAAATAGGTAGTATTCCTAGCACAAACAAGTTCTAAGATCATCAACAAGATTTCCGGTAGTAATATAAGCAGTATATTCAAAAGTATTTAACAGAATACCTCGAGTATCTAACGTATTACTAGGAGTCCGTAGCGCTTATAAACCGTGCTATTAGAAATTTAGAGAATAGAATATACCTTTAATATAGGCTTAGGCGACTTTATCCCGTTATAACTTAGATATTTTAAATTACTCGCCTATCTACTTAGCGCCGCAGCGTAAACATAGAAAACTACTAAGTTATATCGTAGTCCTATCATAAGCTAATACTACCCCGTCACGTATAGTTAACCGTCGACTAGCAAAAACCGGGCCGGGGGATTTTCCAATAAACGTTAATTATATAGAGCATCCGAGAAGGAGTCTTCTGCGCAGTTCGTACGGAGTACTATACCACATTTCGGTAGGGAGCACTTTTATACGGTAGTACAGGATCGCGCTAATATACCTCAAATATATTATAGCACACTTAGCCCGTACTTAGAGGAATATACCTACTTAGGGACTTCGTGATTAAGGTCCGGAAGCTAACTTATGCCCGAGAGTATATAGATACGTGCTAATTGTCTGCTCGCGTAGTTTCCCTATTTAGCGCTAGAATAGGGGGTTCCACTTTCCGCGCTTCCCGGCGACTTACGCGTGACGCTAGCAGTAGGAGTTATTCTAACGCCGTATCCGGGGAAAGGAATCTTAAGCTAAATTGCCTAAGCTATAAACGTTACCTAACATTCTAAGCGTATCCTTACGATAAAAACTAAACCTAGCTAACGGTAATCCCGGAACCGCCGTTAGAACCTTCGGAGCGAAAGCGCACGACGATAACCTATCTAAAGGGATAAATTTCTAAATAACCTCCGTGGATCACGTGAAGTAGAGAGAGAAATCCCGACGGGGCACTAATATAGATTAGGTATTAAGCGCCGTTAGTAATAAGAGGATCTCGAAATTTCTTATAGTCACACTTTTATACTAGGGTACGCTTACGAAAGTCGAGATCATATTAAACCCTATACTATATTCCTCTTCCGTATTCGTGTATTAAGCTAGCTCGAGTATAGCTATATTTTCCTATAAGTGTGAGTTTAAAACCGAATTTTATTCTCTCGAACCTACCGATCTCTATACTCAGATCATAATCTTACGCTAATCCTATAAAGAATAAGGCCGTTTCCTAGTTCCCAACCTCGATATCTAGTGCCTAGGATTAGGATAGTCCGAGCTATACTAGAGGCTACAGAGTACATATATATATTATAGATATTATGATTTAGTATAATCCCTATATCTCTATAGCTCAAAATTAACTACTCTTATTCACGAAAACCTAATCATACACCACAAAGGCTATTCTATATAAAGATACCTTATCCTATAACGCTATAAGAGGAGAGGGAATAGATATATATAGACGAATTCTGAAGTCTTCGGCATAGCTAATCAAGGAATCTTCTAATAAGAAATGATTTACTAACCACATTAGAAAATAGGAACACAGAATATAGGTACACAATTCCCGCTCTAGGTGACGTAAAGGGCTTAGATAAATAAACTTTCTATAAGGCTCTAGATCTATAGATAGAGGAGGGACAGTATAGCTAGTAAGCACTTAAAGGGTGGCTAAATCAAGCCAGCCGAAGAGGCGAGCGCCGTAGGAATAGTATAAATTTTAAAAAAAAAGCGAACACTTCACTAAGAGTGACCTATCTTAAAGGGAAAATGTTAATAAAAATAACTAAGTTACTTCTCTAGGACACCCCTCACGAAATTCTTAACTTTACGAACAGTAAGCCCGGAACTATTAAAATGCGTATAATAAATAACTCTGCCTAGAGGGTAAATTTCTAAGGTATCCTTATACCCCTATCCCCTTAATAAGTAGAGAGCGCTTTTCGACTAGACTCTTTATCTAGTGTTAATTAGGTATTAGGTACTATTAGTCACTAATAATCTTTATATTCGTAGTAGGGCTTAAGTGAGCTATATTCGTATCAAATTAAAACTCCGGTTATATATACTTTTTTCGTTCGTGTCTATATAGCAAACAAAGAGATCGTATAAACCTAAGCATAGTTAAATTATCTCATAAGTACAGGGCCGTACACGACGATCGTAATCCTACGCTCGCACTAGTTCTAAAGGAGAGTCAGTCTCTTATATAGGTTAGGAATAAGGTCTAGGGAAGGTTCCCGTTTAACAGAAAATAGGTAGGAGAATTTTAAATATAGTAGCTTAATAGGATCTATAGAGCTCACTCTACTCGTTCTTTCCCCTTAAAGAAAAGCTAATCCAGAAAGCACCCTAATATTATTAACTTAAGGCCTATAATAGAATTTCGGGAAAAAGAATACCTACGGACAAGTTTCTTAAGCCTAGAAATAGCGAAATAATAGGGCCTCGGAACTCCGAAAAATTTAAGTAAATATAATAGTAGATTATATCATTAATTTAACCCAGAACATCCTCCTAGGCCGTTTAGTGATTATAGCCCTCGGCTTAGGGAAGGCGGAAAGTAGATCATACTAGCGAATAGCTTCTTAACTTTACGCGTTTAGCTATATAGCCGGTTATTCTAACTACAGCGCGCCGGAACACAGCTAACTAAAAGTATCTTAGGCTACGCGGCTTCGGCTCTACTACCTATCTACTTAATATAGCTTACGAGTATAGCTTAAAGAGCTAACTAGGTAGTTATAGCCCTTAGCCTACAGACAGTCTATTAAGCGCCCTACCTTCACGCTACCTAGTTTACTTTAAAAGATTCTTTAAATAAGCGAAAGGAATACTTACGGTAGGATCCTCTTCTAATATTATAAAGAATATTCTTATTAATATCTAATAAAGGCCGGAGGATTCCCGGTAATAATATCAACGCTTAACTCTTCCGACGTGCCCCCTATTATCTCGTCCGGACTCGGTAGATCTAGCTTATATTATCCATAACTCGTTAATCGGAGCTTATATACCGTCTCGTGATACCTTAACGTTAACTTACGTATCGCTTCCTTACGCTTCCGGAGGTTAGATTCTAGGCTAATAATTAGCTCTCGCTAGCGATAATTCTTAAGCAGAAGATAACTATTTACTCCTTTATCGCTAAGGTTTTCACTATTAAGTTCTCCAGGGACCTAGTATTCTAACAAAGTATTAATACTAGGGTATACCTTAGAGAGACGAGACTTAAGCTACTACACCTTTACCTTTTTAAGCCCTACGTCTCGGGCTATAACCCTACAGGCCTCTACCATATAGGATAATAAAGTCTCTAGATATAATCTTTAATACTATAGTTCACAAATAACCCTCTATAACTATAGAGTATAAGCGCGTAAGCGCTAGAGTTCTGCTATATTACTATTAATTATAGATAGTAATTAGCCTTAGTAATACTTTAATCGCTACTCTTAGCGTAGTAGAGCTTCGATAAAGCAAAAGATATTTTAGTTACTATCCGTAATCTACGTACTATTCTAGGGTAGAGTATTAGGTTAGCAGTCACTATAAATAAACTAGTCTTCTTCTGTTTTACCTAGTGAATCCCTTCCGCGGGAGGCGGTATTCGCTTAAAGGTCTTAAAAGATATATCTAAATATAGTAGCACCTACTTTACAATCGTTATATTTATTAAGCGGAGAGGATATAGTAGGCCTATATATCCCACCGCTAAATATAACCTAGCCCTACTACTAATAGGGATAAGGGTACCATTTAGGTATCGCGGTACCTTTAGTAGCCACGCTAAGCAAACAAAAGTAATTATTAGAAAGGATTATAACCTATAATATTTAGATTTCTTGTTCGCTTAAGCGGCGTGAACGCGAATAAGAATACCTAACGGTGTAGTACAAAGGAGGCCGAATCACTCTTAAAAGACTCTAAACTATCGTATAAAGAGTTAAGAGCTAAAATAGTATCGTAGGTAACCTTCTATATATAATTTTCCGCTAACATTAGTAGAGCCCTAGTATTAAATCATACTTCTACTATCCTACCTACGACACTATTTCAGTATTTCCAAGATTAGCTTTTTCGGCCTTCGGATTATTTCCTCCTTAAAGATCTAGCTTATATAATAAACATTAATTCTAGCGTATTACCTCTATCTTTACGTCATTTAAACCCCGACTCTTCCGAAAATATATCCCAAAACAGTACGCAATATTATAATAATAGTAAGCTATCAGAACGTAGCTTTAACTTAAAAGAAATTATAACGAGTTATTAATAGATATCTACTCGGACCTAAAGAATATAGACCTTAAAATTAATATAGTAAATCATACGCTTTATAACTAGGGTCTAGTTTCGACTATTAGATAGGTATATATATTAAATATATTCCGTGAGGTCTAATTTCTTACGCCTCAGTTAGTCGCGACACGTAAACTCTCTAATAATAGACTTAGACTATCGAGAACCTTAAGAGCGGGAGGGCTTAATACAACCTCCCTCTTATATAAGCTTACAAGAATAATAGGGATAGGACTTACGATACGTGAATTATAGGAAACGTCGCTCTCGATCGTACTACCGATAGCATAAGTTAGAACCGGTCAAATTTCCCCGGAATAGGATTTATTCACGATCACATTATATCCTAATAAGACTATCATTTTTATAGTCCCTATATAAGCTCCCGGCAGCAAGTCCTCTAATATCTCGCCTTAGCTAATTCTAGGCTTCAACAGAGGCCGAACTATTTTAGCTTACTCGTAGGGCCGAGATTATATACTTTATTCCTCTTCCGCGCTTATATAGCCTACAAAGCGACTACGCTAACCTAGGTATAGTTAATCGTCCTATAAATAGCAGAGAATCTTACGGTCTCGCTAAGTATAACCTCGCGCTAATCTTAGGAGTAGGAAACTATTCGCGGTTCCTAACTTCTTTACTTACTCCTTACCCTAGTACTTAGTCTTTAGAGACTCCGAAGGCAAGTTAGATTTTCTACAGGACGACGCTATCATACCGTCGCCGAAATCATATCATAGTCCTAGAAGTAAATACAGTCAACCTACCCATAGCGCCCATCCCTTATTAGCAATAGCACTATTCTAAAGGAGCAGCGGTCTACTTCCTAGCCTTCCACATTCTAGATAAGGAACGGGTCTAGGAAGAGTTCGAAGAGGATATATCTTATATTAAGATTATATAATTAATAGGGTCTATATAGTAAATTTAACTCTCTTCTTATTCGCGAATATCTAATCAAAAGCACAATAGCTATAGTAGGCATAAAGTAAGTACACAAGAAGACGCTTAAGCCTTAAGAAAGGCCTAGGAAAGGGCCTTACGAACTATTAAAGTTAAGCTAATCGAGGGACGGATACTTATCTACCTAAAACAGAAAATTTCACGACCGTTAAGCGACTATAGCACCTAGAGAACACGAAAAGTAGGCCTATAAGGATATAGCAAGTACCACTCACTATTAGGCTTTAAGGGGACTTTCTAGGGATCTATAAAATTAGGATATCCTACGGAATACGATCTGAATTTCCTATTCATTAGGACCTAGTAGTTCTGGCCCCTAAGCATAACTCGCTTACTAAGCCACGCTCTTTACTCTGCCTTCTTATAATTAGACTCGAGGCTTATAGTCACTCCTCTCTAGCGTTAATTCTTAAGTAGAGGATAACTATTCGCTCCTTAGCTATATATATCTTAGCCGTTACGAGTTAGGGGCTAAGTGATTAAACAAGAAATTAAAGCTCGGATATACCTCGGAGATACCGGATCTAAGCTCCTATACTTTCGGTCTTCCGCGCCTTACGTATAGAGCTATAAGATAACTAATATTAACCGAATATTAGGCGCTATTAGTGATTCTCTACATTTCCAAAAGTTAGTTATATATTTATCGCGAAATATAAGTCCTAAAGTTAAGACTATATTAAACCCTAGGCTATATACCTCTTCTGTACTACAGAAAATAGCGATCGCGCTAACCTAGGCAACGCTAAATTATCTCACTATCATAACGGGTTAACTAGTAAATAATCCCGCGTTTACACTATTCCTATAAAAGACCGGGTTACGAAGAAGTTCTAGCACTAGATATATATAATATATATATAAAAGATTATATACCTCGGGATAATCTATATAATCTAATTTTAATCTCTCTTTCTATCCGTATAAGCTAATTAGATATCTTAAAGTCTATAGTAAACGATAGGGTCCCACTTTTCTAACTATATAAGGGAAATAGTATACGGGCTCTTTAAGCCTTCGGGATAGCCTAGCAACGTATCTTCCGAAACCCTTAAAATTTAATTTAATAGGGAAATAACCTACTAAGCTTAACAAGAATATTATACAGTTTATCAATTATAAACTAAGGAGAACACGGGATATAGGCACTTATCGTAGGGTAAACGCGATATAAGAGGCTTAGCTCGAAAGTAAACTTACGAGGAATCTCTACGTAATCCCTAACCTATTTTAGTAAAAGGAGGGCGTATTTCTATAGGACTCTATACTTAGCGTTAACTAGTTAGCTATTAGGCGCTATTAGTTATAGAGTAGCTCTAGATTTCTAGCCTCGGTTAAGTCAGGCTACACTTTTATATTAAGAGAAAACTCCGAAAGATAAGGATATACTCTTTTCCTTTATGCTTATATAGCGAGTAAAGTGATCCCGCTAACTCGAGCACAGTCAAATGCTAATATAATGATTGTAATCCTAGACTAGCGCTAGTCTCGAAGGAGAATCGAACCCTTAAAGGGCTTATTAAACCCGTCGATCTATAATTTTGCGCTAGTCTTATAGGAGTATAAGGGCTATTCTCCGCTTCCTAATTTATATATCCTTACTAACTAACTAACTTAACTAGTGCCTAAAATATCACCTCTCGTATAATTCACGAGAAGCTAATCAGACACCGAAGAGACTATTAATATATAAGCGATCTTATCATACGATTAGGGAGACACTAACGTGAAGAGCTTCTTAGCCTCAGATTAAACTTTCTAAAATTATCTAGTATAGGGATCTACTAGGAAGCCTAGGAAAGCAGAACCCGAAAATTAGTCTATATTAGGCTATATACTCTAGACTGCGTTTATCTATTTAATATAGCTTATAAGCACTGATTAAAGAGCTAACTAGATAGTACGCTATCTAAGGTCGTGCCGTTCGGGTTCCTTTAGGAGGTTCTATTAATAAGCATAAGGAGTAATTCTAGGGTAGGATACTTTACTAATATTATCTACCTTATACTTTATTAGTACTTAATAAGGGATAAGAATTCGCTATAATAATCTTAATACTTGACTCCGATATACTTCTACTTATTTTGTCGGGAGTTAATCGATCTGACTTATGCTAGGTATAGCCCGCTAAGTAAAGCCTTTATACCGTCTCTTCTAGCCTAGACTTTATCTCTCGAATCGCTTCTTCTCGGCCCCGAAGACTAGACCTAAGTCTTATAATTAATTCACGTTAACGTTAATTTTTAAGCAAAATATAACTATCTACCCTTTTATTATTTAGAGGATTATAGTTACGTTCTATAGGGGCGAAGTATTATAATAGAGACTTAATGCTTAGGTATAACTTAGCGAGGCCAGACTCTAGCTCCTGTACTTTTTTTTTTTTTTAAATCCTATATCTCGAGCTATAACCCGGTAGGCTTCTACTATATAAGCTAATAA
The DNA here is from genome assembly GCA_024706585.1 of Penicillium simplicissimum. NCBI lineage: Eukaryota > Fungi > Ascomycota > Eurotiomycetes > Eurotiales > Aspergillaceae > Penicillium > Penicillium simplicissimum. Next base: position 702,461 of record JAMZTW010000078.1, read on the forward strand.
AACCTTAAGCTATAATCTCTAATATTATAGTCTATAAACTATCCTCTATAACTATAGGGTATAGGTACGTAATCGTTAGAGTTTAGCTATATTGCTATAGATTCTAGACTCTAATTAGCTTTAGTAATGCTTTGATCGTTGCCCTTAGAGTAGGAGAACTTCTATAAAGCGAGGTATATTCTAGCTATTATCTATATTTATATAGTGTTCTAGGGTATAGTAATAGTTAGCGACTACATAAATACCCTAACCTTTATCTACTTTACTAGATAAGCCGCTTCTTCTAGTAGTAGCAATTAAGTAAAAGCTTAGAAAGATATATCCGCTAGTAAATAGTAGCTAGAATAACTTCTCTCTTTCGTTATATTTATCTAAAGAGATAAAGGCTTAGATCCCTATATCCCGTAACTAAATATATCTTAGTAGACCTACTATTTCTAGTAACTAAGGTACTATTAAGGTGTCTTAGTATATACTATTTTAACGGTAGCGGTTCTTCGATAGGAATAATAATATTATAGCACTTATTCCGCGCTATTACCGAAATAGTGTCGCGGCCTAAGCTTAGGACTATAACCGATTCCGAGAACGAGTATTTAAAGCAACTTTAGTAAGGGAAAAACAAAAAGAAAAAAAAAATTAAAACTAACCCTAGCCGTAGGTTCTAATAATTAGAGGTATTCGCTACTAGCTTATCTATATACCTAAAGCTACCTCTAAAAGCTAAGGTTATCCTATATTTATTAGTATACCGTTCCTATAGATCCGTAGGCTACTACCTAGATAAATATTCTCTTATCGACGTAGAATAGTATTTAAGGATAGTTCCTATAACTATCCGATCTAAGTCGAATATCCCTTATTTATCGCTATATTTTTTATTAGCTCCGTTCTAGAACTATTATAAATATTACTCTTTTCTATTTTTTACGCTCGCCCTTACTTACGTTACTAGGTAAGAGAGGATAAGCGCTAGTCACTTTAGTATAGTATAGTTCCTTTTTATAGCCGTAGGACTCTACACTATTACCTAGTATTTTTAATAATCTAAAAAGCCTACTTCTTCTATCTAATTATAATAAGTCGGTATCTAAATTAACGGCTTAAACCTATCTCTAAGGAGATCACCTCGATAGACTATTAAGTTCTATATCTAGGGGGAACTTTATCTAACCTTAAGAGACTTCCTTCCCGATTATAATATATAAAAAAATCTACCCTAGATTTAAAGACCCGAATAGAAGAATTCGTATATAAAATAAGTTATCTTAAAGCAGAGCTTCAATAGCATAAAGAAACTAAGTAAATTTTACTATAGCTTTAAGAAAAGATATACGTGCTTTTTAACTCCCTTAAAGATACACTTTTGTAGGCTATAGCACGTTTATATAAATCGGAACGGGAATATCTAGAGCTCTAGTAACCTAAATCAGGGGGGTTAGAGGGCGGCTACTTCTAGTTAATATAGAGTATCGGAGTCTACTTATTCGGATAATTATTAGGTAGATAAAGTCGCTATTAAATTAAGTGAGAATATATTAAGCTCTCTACGTTTAATATAAATAAGTTTATAGATATAAGAGCTATTTCTAGGATAAATCACGGAATTCTAGTATAATATCCTTCTCGCGCTTTACGATCTTAAGTAAATATCCGTCGATAGTATTAACCTTAAGGTCTAGGCTACTAAGTAGATCCTTTATACTCTCTAGTTATTCTTCTATTTTATCTATTTAATGTACTATAGTGTTCAGACGTTTCTCTATATAGGTAATAGAGGTACCGCACTTATCTATTCTAGACGTTAATTTATTCGTGGAAGCACTATATTCGCGAATCGTTAATATAAACTGCTCTATCTAGTAGAGTAATTATTTAGCCGTTTAGGAAACCCTATTCTTTATATTATTAAAGTCGGACGCGGTTATTAACGAACTTACGGTAGGGTATAGTTAGACTACGGGTATATCTATATTCAGAGTAAAGATAAGTAGGGCTTACCTAGTATCTTAGAAGTAATTAACTAGGTTAATATAAACGGTATCTATTATATAGGCGTCTAATAAAGGGGCCTAAAATAGCGCAGAGGTAGTATTAGGCTAAATTTTATTAGTGTTAAGGATTATATTACCTATAACTATATTTCTACTCTTATTAAGGGGTAGGAAATATAAAAGATTTTAACTAGCCGCTAATATATCGTTTATAGAAGGGAATAGCATAGAGGCCTTATAGGTATCTTCGTTTCTAGGATAGGATATAACTAAATAACGAAAGAAAATGACCTAGAGGTAAAAGTATTTAATATATACCGTCTTAAGCGCTACCTCTACTAATAGTCGCTTTTATTAGAAATTAGTCCTACTTAACTAGCTACGCGTTATAACTAGCTACTAGACTAGGTTAGTAGAGGATACTCTAATAGGGGTTTCCTAAAGGTACTATCTTTATCCTAACCTATAATAGCTATTATTTACTATAACTTAAACCTTATTTATATCCTATAAAAGTACACTAGGTAGGGGTAAGAAGGGGGGTAAGAGAGGATAAGAATAGGATAAAGTAGGGCGTAAGCAAAAAGTAGGGCATAAGTAATAGTAAAGGCTAGGGATATTAAAAGAAATAACCTTTTATAACGATTACTATTATAGTATAGTAAGTCTAGATTAGAATCTTACCCTAGGTATAAAATAACCTATAAAATAAAGGAGTAAGCCCTAGCTTAAATACTATAATTGTCGCTATTAATAGAAGAGTAGTTAAAGTGATTCTTCTCTTACGAATTCCGTATAATACAAAATACGATAGATATCGGTTAGCTCGATATTAGTGTCCGAGAGGATTTTAGTCTCGGTATCCTAGATCGTAGTCGCCTACCCTATATAGTTAACTAGTTACTAGACCTAAGAAATTAGTACCTATTATTATATATTTTCCTCGGAGGGAAAATTAAGGATTACGCCTTATAGCGGCTCTATACCTAGAATAATATAATAAGATATACCTCGGAAGTATAGGTTAGGCTTAGATACGATATCTCCTCCTTAGAAAACCGCTAGCTAGGTCTCTTAGCCGACGGTAATATACTATAGTTAGGATACTTCTAGCTAACACTAAAACTTACGGCTAGAATAGGCTAATCCGTGTTATAGGATATCTATTCTGCGGGTAGGCTATTATAAGTACTATGATCGCGGCTTATATTTCTTCTTACCGATATAGTATATATATTTATTAATAATATTTCTAGTATAAAAATAGTTATTAAGTTCTTAGTTATATACTAAGAGGTCGGTTCGGTATCTTTATAACCGTAGTCTCTTTTGCTAAGGGTAGTTTTTATATACCGAACAGAAGTTATAGATAATAAGATAGAAAGGTTATACGAGAGCCTTTTCTATAACGAACTTAAAGATAGTAGGTATAAAGACTTATCTAAGCTATTTTCTAGAACTTCCTTTATAGAGTTATATAAGGGTAGGTTATTAGAAACAGCGAACTATCTACGGATTAAAGCGTATATAGCTAAAGAAGTAAGGGCGATAAGGTTTCTTCGCTAAATATACTACTTTTACCCTAATACTATACACTTTTAGGCGCTATTTTAGTTAGCGTTTTATTATACTCTTAACGATATATATAATTCTTTTAACGTCGTAAGAGCTACGCGAAGAGATCGCCTAGTGAGTCTACATATAGAATTAAATCTTGTATACTATCTAGAGATCGCCTATCGTGCGCGCCTATTTCTATACGAGCTAGCGCTTTCTATTACGTCGGCTCTCTTTACGGATTATTACGTTCCGGAGATATTCGGTATATTAGATAACCCTATTATACGCGAGTAGGAGCTAATAATTATAGTAATAAATTCTTAGGATATCTTTAAGACCTTATACTAGAATATTATTAACTAGGCTTATAGTAGAGCTTAAGAATCTTAGCTAGGCTTATATCCTATAGAATAGACTAATATAGTTACTCGGTACTTCTCCGAGTAATTTAAGGTTTTCTCCGGGGGTATAATCCTATCGTTAGACCTATAGAGAAAGTAACTTTAATCTTAAAGTAGTTAACTTAGTTATTTACGGAGTAACCTTATCTGCCTATTTTGCCTTTTATATACGACGTAGTATATTCTAGATTATAGTTATATAATATACGATCGCTATACTTAGGTTTATAGGGAACCGGTGGTAGGGTTAGAGTATTAATTTACGGTTAGAGGCTATCTCTATTACCTTTACTAAAGGCCTCTAATTATAGATATCCTTCTACCGACTATAAGCCCTATAGTCCTTACTCTCGATAGCGGAGGGGTCAGAGACGTTATCCCTTTAGAATTCCTTCTCCTTATATAGGAGTATTTACGGCCTTATACCGTTTAGGATATAATTAACCTCGCTATCAGCATAAGCTTAGGTTAGTTATAGTTATATTATATAATATCGGTATAATAAGCTTAACCCTAATTATTCTAAGATAGGAGGCCTTATTACTCTAGGGTTATTCGTAATATCGTGGGATATCACGGAATATTCCGAGCGCTTTAATATACTAGCGCGCTAGATATTTAAGGAACGACGACGATTAACCTTACCCTTAGTGCTTTATAAGGTCTCTAGCTACTAGTCACTGCTTAGTGAGGTAGCTAAATAGATCTAATAGGTACTATACGATAGCTATTATAACTCTTAAGTCTTCGATACTACTCTTAAGCGCGCTTTTAGAGAAAATCGCCGCCTCTTTAGTGCTAACCGGGAGAATTCTCTAGGTCCGAGACGGTCCGGCGGAAAGGTAGGAGTAATTATAACGAGCATCTCTAGGGATATAAGTATATTCGTGATTAGGAATTTTAATATATCCGAGGACTTAATAGGGGAATATAGTAAGTTACGCATTATTACGTAATATACTTCTATTAATACTCTTAGGGTACTATATAATCCGCCCCTATAATATTAGATATAAGCTAAATTTATAGAGAATATATATTTCGTCTATTACGCGGCTTAACTAATATAATTACACTAATAGATAAGAACTAATAGGAGGGCGACGGCGGTAGCTCCCTTATATATAAATCCTATATATTAGCGTCGTACAGTTAACTAAATAACTAGTTAGTAAGCTTTTTTACGCTAGTAGATCTATAGGGAATTAGTTCCTTTTAAGATAGTAGATTAAAATATAATTTTACTAGGGAGATCGCTAGTTAAATTTCTAACTAGATTTAGCCCCTATTTATAGGATCTATTCGGATAGTATTAATAGGGACCGGAAAAGTCCCTCTAAATAAGTAAATTCCCTATTTTCGCTATATCTTTTATGACGGGTTTCTTCGCAGAGGTTTTAATATATAGATATCTATAATAGACACTAATACCGATTAGAAGAATTAGAGAAGTAGGTTAGGTAAATCAGTTAGAGGGGACTACCACCGCCTTAATATCTTATTAGGAAATACACCGTAGATAATTAACGCGGTAGGGGCTATAGACGACTACCGCGACCTTATACTTCTCTAGGCTAGGAGTGTATAGATAGCCCGCGATATAGTAATAACCTTACTAGTCTCTAGGTTCTTCTTACTAGTTAGTACGTTACTAGAGTAAACGTCTATACTATTTTAGTATAATAGATTAGTACGCTATAAAGGCCTAGCTAGGAAGATTATTCTAGCTCTAGATTATCTTTACCTAGAAGGGCTTAGATTTATCTCGGATAGCGGGTTAATCGATAATTTCGGCGGTTTAAATAGTCTCTATACTTTATATAGATATTATAACCATCCGATCTCGTTCCTAACCCGCTACCTAGACTACATAATTAATATTTATATATAGTTACTAATAAAGAAGAGGTAGAGAATATCTAGTTTTCCTAGAAGCGTGGCTACCTTTACTTTAAAGTAAGGTCTTTAGTCGTTATTTAGCCGGAGCGATCACGGCCGCCCTTTCCGTAAACTATATAAGAGCTATAACCTAGGTAAAAGCACCGCTAGAGATAAGAGGAGGATAGTCGAATTAAGATATTTAGGATAGGCTAGTTCTAGGAAACGTACGTAAACTTAAGTAACGAATTAAATACGCTATACTACTTTTTCTCTTTACTAGTATATTTCAGAAAAATAGATACTAGGTAGCCTTTAGGATATAAATCGTTACTAATTCTTACTATCCCTATTTAGATCCGTCTTAAACTATAAGAATCTTTCTCCTTAATAAGGACAAAACTATATCAATTTTTACGCTGATTCGGCCTTTATTAGATAATAGGCGGTCCTAACCCTCAGAGGAATCCCTAGCTTTCATTCTAAAGATAGAGTAAGATACTTAGAGAAAAGGCTCGCTAGCTTTCGGATATTTACGGTATAAGGGTATACCTCCTCGTCGACTATCTATAAGAAATTTATATCTATAACTCTTCGGATAATACCTCTTAGCTACCCCCAGATAAAATATTAGTAAGCGTTTTAGAAACTTAGATATAGAAACCCTACTAAGCATTAAATAGGAACTATACTACCCTAACTTAGACTAAGACCCGTTTAGTAGCACGAAAGGCTTATAGAGCAGCCCGCCTTATAATCTAAATACGCTTACACCACCTCGTGATCCTAATAAGCTTAAGTAGTATTTTGCGGCTAGGTTCGAGGAATTATATACTCTTAAGGAGCTTCACAAAAGTATAGAATTAGCCGTCGGTAACGCTAAAGGCGAGATACTATATAATAAGTAGGCAGAAGGCTTAGGCTAATAGCATTCACTTATTACTAATTTAGATATATAACGTAAATAGGGTTAGAATACTATATACGTTAATTATTATAGAGATTATATTTACCTTTAGTAAGGGGATAGTATAAATTTTGTTTTATACCGTATAGGTAATACAATACTAATAACGTTAACTAAATTAATATAACCTTATATTATACGTACGTCTAGGAATTACTAGTGTATATTAGGTAGTTTTCTTAGCACTAAATATAAAAGTAAGGAAGCTTAGCTACGATTCTTTTTCATATATCACATAACTCATTATAGCTCCCGGTATATCTATTCGCGTTAAAGGTCGAAGCAACGAATTATTATATAAGTCTCTAAGGACCCGATATATTTAAATAATTATAAAGGCAGACGAGGTACTATGGTAATATAACTTACTTACTAGTACAGCCTACTAGGTTTTACTAGCTAGTTACTTAGTTATTCCTAGAATATTTACGTCCCTTTAGAAGTCAGACACTATCCATAACGGCCTATTAGATAACGAAGTAGGAAAACTAGTCCTTAATACTATTAAGAACCTACCCTTACTTACGTTAGCTTATATCTTTTTCGTGGTTAGATTGATTATTATAGGCTAGCTCTACTATAAGTACCGTGGTAATTATATCTAGCTAATAAACCGTATATTTATATATATAGCTTACCCTTCTATTAGAGAACCTTCGCTAACTTTACTAGACTAACTCTTTTAAATTCATCGGCTAGTCTTCTTACTACTATAATAAGTCTATACATAGGCTATAGTAATAACTAGTTAATTATAGCTCTTCTAACTATTATTACGTCTAGCCTTTCTATTACTTCTTCTTTAACTTTATTAATATTATATAAGTTTATAAAGTTAGCGAAGGTAAAACAGGAGCATAATCAGATAATAAGTACTCACTATCGCTTTCTCTATTATCAGGAACTATAAAGGTTACGTAGGTTAATAAATAGTATCCTTATAGTTATTATAAGCCTAGCAGAGATTTTTGAAGTATATAGGTATATAATATAAATAAGTGCGCTATTTTTATTAGAAGTAATTTAAGTTACCGGGAAGTTTATAGATAACAAGATTTAGTAGTCTTATATAATTTTCTTCCTCTTACTCTGCTATAATACCCTAGTACATAATTATATCTAAGTAGTAGGGAATTAGATACTAGTATCGTTCGGCACTACTTACTTAGAGCAAGAAAATGTGCTAAGATTTATTAGCTTATATTAAGGTAGAATTCGTAGGGTCCTACCTTAAATAGATATAAATAGGATGCCTATCCTAGATTCTTAATAAAATATAATATATATTTCGATAAGGTTACCTTATAGGTATATTCTCCGGTTTCCCTAGGGATATAATTCGTTAGCCGATTAAATCTAAATAATAAAGAGGCGAGACTTTCACGGTCGTTAAGAAAGTATCTCTCGGTATTATCTAATATAGCGTCTCTAATATTAGCTTATGAAATTAGCTCCGATTAATAGGATAAGAAAGCTCTATACTTACCTATTTTAATAGTTCCGTTAGAGAATAAGACGATATTAGAAAGATTAATATTTCTATACCCTAGTTTAAGGCAATCGTATAAATACTTAAGTCCTAGCAAAACGGCCTAATAGATAGTCGCAATCTTAGGTTCGTTAAGCTTAATAGTAGGAGTTAATATAACTTATAATAGACTTATAATATAACCACTATAGTTATAGGTTAGGTAGATAAATCCGTTATTATAGAATACCTCTACTAGGCTAATAATATTTAGGTAGGAAGCGGGCTATAATATTAGAAAGCCGTTCTGCGGCGTCTTAACCTCTCTGATCTTAATTAATACGGTCGAGTACCCGAAGTAGTTACTAAGACTTAACTATTCTAGCCCCGCCTAGTTAACTTTCTAATTAAGGGAGTACTTTTCGGAAGGATATCTAAGATAAGGAAGCCTATATCTTCTGGATATATATAATAAGCTTACGTCGATGCTCCTAACTCGAATTGAATATACCTGGTAGGAATACACTCTTTACTATTCATCCGGTCGCTCATTCCGATAATTTCTTAATATTTTTAATAAAGATTTAAAACAAAGTCTGAGAAGAATAGGAACATTAGGATATCGTCCGGTAATAACTAAGTATAAACCCGCCTCTTTATTAGGTAAACTTTGTATCCTACTGCAGACTATAACTAACTAATTTTATTAGCACTAGAAAGCTAAATTTCGTATAGAAAGCTAACGATATAGTATACTACGGTATTCTAGTACCTACTAAAGCTCCTACTATTAAGTAGGTCACTATAATTAGACCGGATCTCCGCGACGCGTAAAACGGATCCCTATAACCGACGGTCCTACGATACTTAAATCGAATCCCTATACAACACGGCCCTACAACACGTAAAACGAATCCCTATATAACACGGCCCTACGATACGGAAAACGGATCCCCGTAAAACAGAACCTATCTCCGCGATAACAAAAACGGGTCACCGTAATATATAGGCTCCTATATACTTAGAAGATAACGTGACTAATATATTAATCTTAAGATTTACTCCCGCTTACACAGACCTCCTATTATATTAGGCGTTAGGCGGATCTATCTTTTAAAGTTATATTATATAATTCTTATAAATTAATTAGATTTTGCTCCCTAATCCTTAACGTTAGTATTCTTACTAAAACGTATACTATATAGTATTTCTTCTATATAATTAACCGAACGCTATATCTTACCTTACTAACCTAGACTCTAGCAAAAAACTAAGTAATAGACGTACTCGTTATCTACGCTATAATAGCAGGAGGTATACTCCTAATCCTTATATTTATTAGGCTTCTAAGGTCATTTTCAAAGTAGACGAGTCCTATTCTAATCTTCATTAACCGTTATATTATCTACCCTTATATTATTTCTCGCCATACCCTCTAGGGCCCTTAGAGCCCTATAGGTATATTTATATATTTAATATATATCACGGTAAACTCTATTCTTATCTTCTTTAGAAGAACCTCTTTAGAAGATATCGGACGCCGCGCTAGGGTTCTATTACTTATTAATATGATTTTCCCCCTAGTAGTAGGTTATTTAAGCTATAGAGCCGACCTTTTAGATCTTTCTTTAACGGGCTACCGTAAAATATATCGAGTAGCTAGTTAGATAATAATACTACTTATAACGCTTTATATCGGCGTATTCGGATTCGACCTAAAAAGATTAACTACTAGATTAGATATATAAGGTCTTTTTAGTATAATTATAAGTAAAAGGAGAAAGATATCGCCCTATTTATCCGGTCTAATATAACCGATAGATAGTATTATACTTAGGAGCTCTTACTCTGATATCGCTTCTATTTATACGAAACCTTTCCTATAAATTCTTTCTTAGGGTCTACCAAGGCTTAATAATTATTACCGTATATAGAATTTAGAAACATATTCTAAAAGACGAGTTATTGCTATAGCTATACCTTATGATCGGTATAGGTGCTTTTGCTATTATATTAAGTATATACTTCGTAGAGTTACTCTACCTAAACGGCATTTTCTCGGGAAATAGATACCCGAGAGTAATATTCTTAAATAATATATATAGATCTATTAAGAAAAATACCGAATTTAGTACGTTATTCGAAGTCCGCCTACTCTTACCTAGGCCGATTATAGTAAAAGCTAGGTAGTATATTAACTTATAGGTTCCTAGCCTAAGCTTTTAGTCGTAGGCGTAATCTCACCTATTTATAATTATATCGTGGTCGAAGGGGAAATAGTTAGCACTAGAGCTTTTAATTTAACCTCGTAATAGTCTTATAGGTATAATTAACCGTTAACTAAGAATAAACGCGTTAGAGGGGTACTCTTCTATAGCTCTTTATAGTAGGCCTTATAGCCTTAGTAAGCCTATTAATAACTATAAAACTATAGTACTTATTACGAGTAATTCTAGACTTTTAGTTATCTTACCTTATACCCAGAAAATAATTTATGAATATAATACCTATACGTCGATAGTTCGTCGGGTATATCTTATCTAGTAAGTTAATAATCGCGGTGGGTTATGATTATATAAGGACCTTAAATAAGACCTAACTAACGAAGCAGAGATCGCTATTACGGTATAGGAATATATAAATAACTTACTAAAGAAGGATATACCCGATAATAGATATATAAGTAATACTTTATATAAGTTAGAGAAACTATATCTAATAAGAGTAACTAGATACTAGCTATATTAATTTATATAGGAAAGGATCCCTTATTATATAAAAGACTACTTTTCGGAAGTTATAAGCGAGCTTTATTTTAATATAGGGCCCCTAACTACGTAGATATCGTTTAAATAGAGCTTTCTAGGGAGAATATTAAGAAAATATCACTACTATAAGATAATAATAAGGGATAAATACTTATAATAAGTAAGATAGAACTTTTCATTTTTTTTCGAACGTATATATAGCTAACCTAAACCCCTTTTTGTAGTATCTACGTCTAGGGATATACGTGATAAGTTACGGGAAATTATTCGACGGAACTTATATCGAGGTATAAAAATAGTAAACCTTAGGTACTAACTATAGTGTAGACGAAAGTGACTAAAGACTAGCGAATATAGTATTTAATTTGTATTTTCTATATCCCGATTATAGAAAGCGAAGTTAATAAATAAAGGTAACGACGGTGAACTTACTATAATCGTATCTACTAAATAATCACTAAAAAACAAACTCTTACCGCTAGGAATAGATTACTAAGACTATATATACTATAACTTAGGACACCGGGGCTAAGACTATAGTGACTAATCTTCGTAGGATATAAGGTTTTTAACTATCGAGTGCCGGGTTAACGGAATTTCGGATAGAATAAGATTAAGTTATAAGAAATATAGTAGAATAATAAATAGTAAATAAGATCGGTTATTAGAGTATATTAGAGATACGCTATTATAGAAGATTTTATAAGCTATTTACGAATATAATATAAAGTAAGCTTAATCGTTTATAGGTATATAGGACTAGAATATCTTTATAGAATAAATAGCTAATTAGGCTAGGCTAACTAGCGGCTCCTTATAAAATAGTATATCGCTAATTATAGGATACTAAGAGGCATAAGAGTGAGATATAGGTTCCTAGCATCGAAAAGAATCTATATACCTCTATAAGAGTTTTTAATGAACTAGTAGATATTATAGATAAAAGAAAGTCTATAGGAGTAGAGTTAGCGGGCTAGCGTTTAAAGTTATTAATACTAATCTTGCTATTATCCTTAACATATTTTTGTAATAGCTCTATTATAATATAACTAACTCGTTCTATATATTTAGATATCTTCTTAGTCCGTAGAATATAATTTTTAAGACGGCCTAGGTCTTTATCAGCCTAAATAAGAGAATGCCTCTAGATAGGATCGGCGGTACTAATCTTAATACAGCTATTAATATTTATTAATATATCCGAAGAGTTCAGGGACGTATATTATAGACCCTAGATCTCTAGGTAATAAAGGCCGTTTAGAATCTATATATTTAATTAGTAGGTAGAGTAAACTAAATCTATTCTTAAACCTACCTAAGTCATAATCGTATTTAGCTATACTAAATCCGGGTAGTGTTAATAAGCTATAATATATCCGAGAGTTAGAGGTATAAAGTTACTTATAGCGAATAGGCTATCGGGCGTGGCGAAGTAATTATTTATATAGGTAATATTTTTGTGCTAGATAAAGTAGAGTCTATGAAGTAGCTTATCTAAGTCGTCCCCGGGAAATGCCTTAAGGAAATATAGCGACTATAGCCTAGATTTTATAGCTATAACTACCCCTTATCCGGCAAGGTTATACTTATATATCCTTTTAAATAAATTCTAAGGCGATTTATACTTAACTTCTTTAATAGCGGATTTATCCACCTTTAGCTTACGACGTTATTTCCTATTATATAGCGATTTCTGCGTTTTTAGTAGAGCCGGGGCATCGATTCCTCGTATAATATTAGGTTTCCGGGTTACGTTCGTATCTATAGAAGGCCTAATTAACCTTTACGTATTAGCCCGAGTATTAATAGCCTTTTCTTTAGGGATAAAGAAGCGTATAGTTCTCTTCTCTTCGTAGGTTATTAGATTAGCGAGAGTTATTATAAGAGATTAGTAAGCCTAAAAAATCGAATTTAATTATACTATAGTCGGATTCCGTATAATTACGCGCTTCTTAAAAAAGCTTCCGTAGAATCTAAGAAGTAGAGTAGAAGTCGTAGGACTTACTACTAAGATATTCCTACACCTACCCGACCGGATCCTTATAGTATATAAAATAGATCCCCGCGATATACAAAACGGATCCCCGCGATATATAAAACGGATCCCCGCGATATACTAAACGGATCCCTACGATATATAAATCGGATCCCCGCGACAAGTAAAACAGGCCCCTATAATAAGCAAAACGAAGCTAGTATAGGTCTAAGCGAACCCCTTCCCTTAGAGGCTAAGTAGACTATACCTAATAGTTATAATATAGGACTTTTAGATCTAGCGCGTAGCAGTATCCCGACCACGATCCTTATTTCTCCTATACTTTAACTTATAAAACTCTATAAGATACCTCTTAGCCTAAGGATATAGTATATCTTAATAAGCTTATCGATACACCGAGAGTAAGACGCCTTTTATAAAGTATTATATAATACGTCGGGTATTTCTAACCGAAGATAAAGTTTAATAAGCTAACGAGCGGCGATTAAAGTTTAAAGGCACTACTAGGGTTAAAATTTCGGAAATTAAGTTCGGAGATCTAGTATATCGGTAGGTTAATCCTAAAAATATAGAAAGGCTTTATAAGATTTTCTAAAATAGCGGTTATTGCCGGTTCGAGCTCTCTAACCACGTACCTACTATTCTCTTACGATAGGCCTTAGCGGACGCGTTAAGGAGCGCTAATATCTCTGCTTAGTCGCTTTTATCTAGCTCCGGGAAAAGGATACCTACTTTAATATTTTTAAAAGGGTAATTAAGAGATCTCTATAGCTATTATCGCTTATATACTACTTCTAAGATACTAGCGCCCGCCGAGCGGTAGTAGACCGTTAATCTTTTCCTTAATAGTATATTAGTACTTAGAAAGTCTTTATTACTAGGCTAATTAGATCCGTATTTAATAGATATTAGTGTACCCCTTAAAATATTATTAATTAAGGAGTATATAAATAAGAGGATACTAATAGATAGCGAGATTTATAGGAAAGTCCGCTAGTATAAAACTAAGGGAAATAGTCTACTTCGATAGAAGTAGTTATTATACTTATCCCGGAGTAAGTAAAACCGAATAAAGTAACTTAATCAAGAGGCTAATAAATAAATACGCGAAGGCTTTAATAGATTACTTATTATACTAGGTCTCTAGCTTAATAGTATAAAACTCAGTCTCCTCTATAGGCTTATTACGCTTAAGTTAAACGAAGTAAGGTTTATAAATAAAATAAGCCTCTTCTATATCTAATCCCTTTCTAGGAAATTCTTATATATCTTAATTATATTTTTAATACCTACTTATCTTTTATCGATAGCGATAAAGACGCTCTTAGATATATTAATCCTAAGATAGTATTACGATTATAATTAAAGGCTCCCGGAAACTACAACGATAAAGTAAACGAAATCAAAGGACTCGTTCTAGGCAGATAAATATTTACTTCCTTTAATAAATCTTAACGAAAGAAGATTTAGAGACGTATTAGAAGTTTTAATAGACTTATACTATCTCTATATACGTTTTAGAAAGACTTTTACTATTTCGAACGCTACACGTAATACATAAAGCGGCTTTTCGGACTCCTAAAGGGTTCTATATAGGATATAATAAAGACTTATTTCGTAGATACACTAGAAGATTAGGAGCTTCTAATCTAAACTTCTAAATTCTCGTTCCGCTAATAAGCTACTAGTAATATCGACAGACTCGATTAGGGGTATTAGTAGCTATAGCTATATATAATACGTTATTACGAGTTAATCCTATCTCTAATAAGGAACGACGAGGAGCTATTAACTAAATTAGACCGCGGAGAGCTTAACGAGCGTATACTTTATAGAATAGCCGAACTAGCTCGGCGACTTAGCTTTTAGTTAAAGGAGATTAACGGCCTCCTCTAGAGGTCCCCTAACCGCTTAATCACGCGTTATACTTTACTCTAAGCTCGAAAGCTAGATTACTTTTACTATAAGTCCGATTAATTTAAAGGGCTTATTAACTATATTATAGAGTACTTCTTAGTAGCTATTAAAGACCGGCGATTATCCTCTACCGAGTTCCTTATAGATAGTAAAGTGTTAACTAGAGTAAGAAGTAGGTTTCTATAGAATAGAGCTTATACGTAAGATACTCTATACCTCTTCCTCGATCGCGTATATAATAATACGCCCTTTCCTTTACTTACGACCTTTTTTGTTAGGCGCTATATTTATTATACCTACTTTAGAAAACGTTTACTTAAATTAATAGCCGGAATACTAGAATATATAGTATCTCTATAAGATATATCGCCGCTCTTTATAGATAAAAGCGACTCCCTAGTACTAGATTATTATAAGGAACTAAAAGGGCTAGAACTATAGCAAAATTCTAGTAATAATAATTAATAAATCCTAGGGGGCTATAGGAATACCTTAGTTAAGGAAGAATATAATATAGTCGTCAAGGATCTAAATAAGAGCTTAGAAGACAAGGATATAGTCGATAAAGTCTCTATAGCGGAGTAGTATCGTTAGAATACCGGACTAGAAGAGGAGGAAGAGGAGGAAGCTAATACTATTTCTCTAAAACCTCTACTTAATCCCCTAGAGTTAAGGTCGCCGATCGCCTCCTAATCCGATAGAAGTGAATAATAAACGAGATACTTATATAGTTTCGAATATCTATTAACTACTAAAGAAAATATTCCGGGACACGAAGACCTAGAGTAAGAAGAATAAAATAATAATAGAGATTATTCTCCTTCTATTTACTTAGTAAGAATAAGTAGTAATATCGGAGAAGATAGAGATAGTAAGAAACGTAGGTTTAAGGAGAATTTAGTCCAGTTAATTTAAGAACAAGAAAGACTTAATATAGACTAGGAATAAGAACGGCTTAAGTAAGAATATAGGCCCTAAGTATTAGTAGCTAGCTAGAATAAGCCAGTCCACTTACTAGATATAGATCTAGAGCTAGTAGAAGAAGAACTAGAGTATTTCGAGAATCCGCGGAGAGAATAATACGATAGGGCCCTATTAGCCGACGAGGAATAAGTATATCACGAACTAGTTATACCTACTCGTTAAAATTTCTCGGAATTAGGCTAGATAAGAGTAATTAGATTTATATTCTAGTCTTTCAAGCGTAGTAGCTTCTACGTAGCCAATTATATCCGAGTCGAACTACTAGATACCTCCTATATAGAGCGTACTACTAAGAAATATATACGGAAAGGGTTTTCTCTATATAATTATCTCTAATATAGCGTTAGTCCTATAATATACTTCCGTGTAGGGACTACGGATAATTTTAACGCTATTTATATATTTTTAACTAAAGAAGAAAAAAAACTTATCGCTAAATAGCAACTCGCGGGAGCTATAGCTTTAATTCCTCGGGCCCCGGAAAAGCCGGAAAGGCCGCTAAAAAGAAGACAGCTTAAGTAACTTAATAATAATATATTCAGGAACATTTTCTTAGAAGGATATATAATATAAAAATAGATTTATGGATCGTGTATCGGCTTAAGAGTATCCACCGTAATTAAAGAGAATCTTAGGAGCTATTCAGTACCGGGAAACTCATCCAGAGAGTGGAATTATCTCGTTAAGAATTCCTTAGGATATAGCAGTTAAGAATAGCTTTATAAAAGAAGTCTCCCATGACTCTATTCTTAAGAATCCTCAGCTCACGAGATCTTAGTCATATAATGGTCCTCCCTGAAAGGTATCATTTTTGAGAACTCCCTCCTATAACAGATCCCGTACCAAGAGGACCTACTTGTATCCAAATTGTTCATGAAACAACAAGCATCCCAAGATCACTTTCTTGGATAGTCTCAATTCTTAGGAATTCCATCTCATACTCAAGGTGATCTTAAGACCTTCTCGCTATTATTCCAAGGCAACCCCTCAGGCCCTTAATACAGAGAAGTGAAAAACCAGCTTCACCAACTTACACACTCATTCTTTCTTGGCCCCTAAAGTCTTACGGTATAGTTGTCGTACAGTACGTCGCGAAACCGGTGCACCTACTCTACTCTTCCATTGAGTTTTCTGCCCCTTACGCCAAGACACACTAGTCTATTGGTCAAGTCAATTTCGAGAAAGGCTGTAGAACAGACGACGAGCTTCCTCCAATCTGTATCCGGTATACAATCAAGTGGCTAGTAACTACAGTAGAATGATCCTGCAGGATTTAGACCCCAAAGCTCGTTGCATCACGGGTGAGACCGACAGCTTACCTTCTTCAAGTCGTGATTGCTAGTGAGAACGTGGTGAAGAGGAAAGCGAATATATTGAAAACGAAGTCGATGCAATTCATACGCTATGAAGGGGACTGTGTTTTGAGAGTGCGAGGAATATGACACGCCCTGATGAACAACCAATTGCAACCGTTGTTCCGGAGATAGCAAATAACGAGAGATTGGACGGCCGATACTCCGGGGGCAACCACAAGATGTTAAGTCCGTTATATGTTATCCAAGAATAGCCATCACTTAAACCATATCCATATATTCCAGCTAAAGTCAAACGATTGGGGCTGGACTCGACAGAGTTTATGGTTCCTAGGTTTAGTGTACCAATGTTCGTGTGAAGATGATTGGGCGTGATTTTATCAAATTCGAAGTGAACAACTTCAATGTCAAGAGTTAACATGCACTGGCTGGTAGCCGCATCCCAGATTCTGACAGATCTATCATCCACTGATGCGAGTTGGCTTCCATCAGATGACCAGGCGACCGACCTGGCCATGAGACTATGCCCCTTAAGCATAGAAACGCACTGACCGGTAACAGGATTCCAGATCCCGAGGGTGACACCCGACGCTGATGCGAGTCGGTGGCCATCTGGTGACCAGACAATAGAGTCAACCCAATTTCTATGTCCGAGGGTGGACGCACACTGGCCGGTGGCCAGATCCCAAACCCTGACGGACTTGTCATCCGACGCTGATGCAAGACGGTTTCCTTCAGGCGACCAAGAAATCGATCGGATCGACTTACTATGACCCTCAAGGATAGAAAGGCACTGGCCCGTGACAGTATCCCATATCCTGACGGTGTAATCACCCGACGTTGATGAGAGAGGGCTTCCATCCGACGCTGACGCGAGTCGGCTTCCGTCTGGTGACCAGGAAATCGACCTGACCCAGTCACTATGCCCCTCGAGATTAGACATGCACTGGCCCGTGGCCGAATCCCAGATCCTGACAGTTTTATCCAATGATGCTGATGCGAGGCGTCTTCCATCTGGCGACCAGGCAATAGACCTGACGGCGTCGATATGACCCTCGAGGGAAGACATACACTGACCAGTGGCCGGATCCCAGACCCTAACAGTCTTATCATCCGACGCTGATGCGAGTCGGCGTCCATCTGGCAACCAGACAATTGAGTTGACCGGGTGGTTGATTCCCTCGTAGGTTGAAGCTCCCTGGCCCGTGGCCGGATCCCAGATTCTGATTGTCCAGTGATGCTGATGCGAGGCGTCTTCCATCTGGCGACCAGGCAATAGACCTGACGGCGTCGATATGACCCTCGAGGGAAGACATACACTGACCAGTGGCCGGATCCCAGACCCTAACAGTCTTATCAGTGGACGCTGATGCGAGTCGATTTTCTTCAGGCGACCAGGAAATAGGCACTATCAACCTTCTAGGGCTCTTGATGCTAGTCAAGCACTGGCCGATTGCCGGATCCCAGATCATGACAGTCACATTATGAGATGCTGATGCGAGCTGCCCATTATCCGGCGACCAGGCAATCGACCTGACCATGTCTCTATGCCCCTCAAGAGAGGCCATGCACTGACCGGTAGCCGGATCCCAGATCCTAACGGTCTTATCACCCCCAGATACGAGTCGGCGCCCATCTGTCGACCAGGCAATCGACTGAACCCAATCTGTATGTCC
This sequence comes from Penicillium simplicissimum, assembly GCA_024706585.1. Classification (NCBI taxonomy): domain Eukaryota; kingdom Fungi; phylum Ascomycota; class Eurotiomycetes; order Eurotiales; family Aspergillaceae; genus Penicillium; species Penicillium simplicissimum. The sequence goes on from JAMZTW010000078.1 coordinate 721,383, forward strand.
TCTAAGGATAGACGCACACTGACCGACGGCCGGATCCCAGACACTAACGGTATTGCCATTCGCCGATGCAAGTCGGCTTCCACCTGGTGACCAGACAACGGACTCAATCGTGAAGGGACTGTTCTCCCTGAGGATAAACGAGCACCGACCTGTGGCTGGATCCCAGATCCTAACGGCGTTATCACCCGACGACGATGCGAGCTAGCTACCATCCGGCGACCAGGAAATCGACCTTACCGTGTTACTATGCCCCTCGAGAGTAAAATCGCACTTGCCGGTAGCAGTATCCCATATTCTGACAGTATGATCATCCGACGCTAATGCAAGTTTGCTTCCATCTAGTGACCAAGAAATTGACGTGACCGAGTCACCATGCCCCTCAAGGGTTTGAAGACATAGATTCCATTTCTCATCAACTACTGGAACGTTCAAAATCCAATCTAGTTTCTCTTCTTAATACCATGCCCTCGTAATACTTTGAGTCGGGCTAAATATAAGCCCTAAATAGTATATTTAAAGAGGGCTGCTCTCCATCGCGTATCTGTAGTATCGAATAAATCGGGACGCATCCTGAGCTCGGTCTAGAAGTGCCTATGACTTTCCCTTTTTCTATAAGATATTTCTAGTCAGAAACCGACATATTCTCTAAATCTAAGTATCACGTACCTTGAGTAATCCTTCCAGCTTCAGCATAGCTATTATGCCCTCTGGTATGCTTCCTAAAATACCGAGACTTTCGAGCCAGTAAAGATAGTTTTGCCGTAAAAAACGATCCACACATCCTCCATTATCAAGGTCATCATCCCTGTCTCCACCACACCAACCCTCCTAAAGATAGTCCACCCAATATATACACGCGTATTTTGCGGCTGCCAAAGGATTTAGACTTAGTTAAGTGAATTCCTCCGTCGAAGCTCTACCGAGCTTAATGTCGAAGGTGTTACGTCGAAGTATCTTAGACATAGTCTATAGTGATCGCGAGAAAATTGCAAGATATTCATGCTTCGGCTTCTTTGTCTCCTGGAAACAACTCGATCCGCGCCTTTTCAAGTAGAAATTCCTTTGCAGACTGATAGACGAAAACAATCACGTTCTCACGCCAAGTCAGGAACGAGCCGCAAACTACGATCATCTCCAGTAAAGCTTCATCGTCATCGGAGTAATCATCAGGTATTTCAATTAGGGTGGTCAGTTCGTCAAGAGTGATAGGCCGATACGTAATTAACATAACAGCCAGTATTCGCTTACAGATCTCAGCATCTTCAGACGTTCGAACCTAATCAATCATTCGACCGTATAAAGCATCCAGTCTAGGAGGGAACTCCTTCAGTTTTTTAAGGACATATCTCCACGATGTCCTATTAAGATCTTGACAAACCAAGGCGACCCAGAGGAAAGTGCCTTATAAGTGTGACGACAAGTGACGGTAAACAGCATCGCGGACTTCATCTTTATACTTTTTGACTTCTAACAATTAGTCAACCTTATACCGAATGAACTATTACACAGCGTTAGATACGGATGTCTCGTTTAACTCTAACGAGATAGGCGCTATCTAAGTTATAGTCTTTAGACGCTCTTCGATACCAGGCCAGTTGCGGCTTAAGACAATCCATTTCACGTGTAAGTAGGTAGATGATTCCTAGACAACAAAGTCCAGAAGGAGAGGGAGGTCCGTCGTGCATTCGTCTAGCGCATCTATCACCAAATAAGTATTCTGTAAGGTCTGATCTTTCAAAATACTGTTGAATATTTTTAAGAGCGCTTTCCATGCGTTTACGTCCTCAAACAGCGTCTTTCCCGCCTAGTCATACCGGCTCCGTACAAGGGAGAGAAGTGATGGCTGCTTCTCGACCAGTGAATAAATTAAGCCACGGAGAACGGCCGTTGTATTATTGATTCGCACGTCGGTAGCTTGGCAGAAAAAGAAGCATATATTTGCATCGTTCCCCATCGATCGGGTCAATTCATCGATTATGCCGCACAGAAGCATTATCTTTCCTTTTCCAGGATCACCCTTGATCCAGAGGAGACGGCTGCTCTGGTTATCTTGCCACTTTTTGAACTGCTCGTTGTCTAAAATCCAGCGATACGAGTCTATAAGCAATCCTCCGTTGGTTCGTTCAATGCGGTCCTTGTCATCATAAGGACTGGTCGGTCGCAGATCCCACAGGCACGCTTGATTCAATGACGCTTCCGGTTGCACTAGGGGAATAAGACTGATTAGTCACATTCTGTGAGAGTCGTGATTTTCCTACATACAGAACTGAGCAGTGATATGGCCATTATTCTGTCCGATTTGAAGCCCCGAGTTAGGGCCGTCATATGAGATATTAGTTGCCATAATAGTCCTCGAGTCAGGTCGATGCTTGGGATACCAAAGTTGGCGTTGCCAACTTAGAGTTTACCCCGCAATCAGGTGACCGATGAAGTTGGTCAGGGGATCCAATCCTCTCGATCTAATACTCCTGATATACCCACAGAATTTATGCTACGTTGGCTTCCCGTCTAATATCATAATTAGTAGAGGCCACGCAGTGCCAGTTTACCTACTACCCCTAGAAGGGAAGCCTTTGATCTAACGATCGGACAGTGCCTGACATAGAGCAATGTATTTATTTCAGGTACCTTACACCAAAAACAATCATGTGACTTTATCCATAATAACGTTTCACCATCTTACAAGAAACTAAATTAAAAATAGACTAGCGTGTTTCAGAATAGAGTTCGAGAAAGAATCGAAAAAAATTAAGGTGGTGAAACTGATTTCGAGCGGCCCTGTATTGTTCCGTCAGATATGTCTTCCAATCTCGAACCATTTCCCGAAATACCAGCAACCATTCCAATTTCCCTTTCTCGCTTGCCTATCCTTCAACCATGGAATCTTGCTTCTCAAATGGAGCATACGCTTCGTCGCAGCGTCGAGTCCCCTCCCCTCTGTACCTTCCATCTTTTCCACCGTCATCTCTAGCCCTAAGAGCTCTCGTATGAGGCCTTCCTTGAAATTCCCTTCAATCTTTAAATTAAGAACAAATATCTAAGTATAATACCATATCTCATCCAAGCGCTTCAGACCTTTGTGGCCCGTAAATACAAAAATAATTTCCTTTCGGAGCAACGACGGGTGAACCCGCTTACGACCTTAATAATAGTACATTCCGTGCCATTAAGAGCCTTCTAGCAGTACGAGGTTAATAGTCCCCTCTAGACGCCTAATATAGTTATCTAATTAGCTCGAGGTAACCCCATATTGTCTACTAGTAACGTGGAAATAGTGGACCATCTTTTGATAAAGAGAACCTAAGAAACCGTCGATTAATAGCACTAAGATTATATAAAGCGGTTACAGGTTTTTATAGACCGCCACGCTTCGTCTATCACTTAGGTGATTCGGTTAGTAGTAGAAGATAAAGGGCAGAGGTTAGCCTAACTAAGACCTACTTAAAGTGCACTAGATAACGTGGTTTTTATAAGACGATTACTATTTCGCCGTTACGCGCGAAGGTAAAAAGAATAATACTATACAGTATAAATATCTTAGTTCTTATTTCGAAAAAATATAGGCGACACTAAAATAGTGTCGCGGGTCCGATAATCTATCTACTCCTACGATATAGTTTTCAGATTATAACCTTTCTTCGGAGACTTTACACTTAGGTCGCAGTTCATTTACGCGATAGTATTTTAACTTATAGCAATAATCTTAGTAAGCTAAGGGTTACGAATAGGAAGTGGCTCGCAGGAGCAATATGAAAGACGAAGTCCTACTAGATAGTAGAAGATGAGATGCATCAATTATTCACTTCGCTTAGCTAGGATATCTTAATGGTATTTATCTTCTTGATCTCTTCTTTCTGTATAGTCTGTATGCGGTAGTAGTTATTGGCTGCATTCGGTTTATTTCTAGTATGCTGCATACGGTGGTAATCCGTTGCATCTGATGGTAGTATTTCATAGTAGTATTATTGTATCCGGTAGCAGTAGTATCTTATTCTTCCTGCAATCGGCTTTTGCATGTAGCTAGTATTTTGATGTTCTTCAATGGCCGTTGCTGCCTGATTTTTCAGGCATCCAGATTTAACTATTCTGCAGAAGAAATCCATCCGCATTCCACTGGGCCACATGGTTACCTGCAGGCCCCATCAGCTTTATTTTAATGCATGTTTTATTCTTCTCATGTTATAGTTCTTTGCATCTCTTTTTTAATCTTATATCTTATAGCCCCCCGTAATCTTTATACTATATATAGTGTAAAGATTAGGTTATATATCTTAAAAGATAACCTTTATGTTATGGTATCTGTTTCATATTTGCTAGTTCTTTCAGGTTATTATATATCGGTAGTCTTAGGTTCTTTGTCAATATATCAGCTAATTGCTTTTTAGTTGGGACGAATTGGATATTTATTTTCTTTTGTCTTATTTGGTCTCTAGTATAGTGATATATTATATCGATATGCTTTGTTCTTTTATGATATTCAGGGTTTTCAGTAAGATCTATAGCAGATTGGTTATCTATTAATATAAGCGGTATACTGAATGTATAGCCTAGACCTAGCCTATTATTAATATAGTTGAATATGTTGGCTAGATATATTCCTTCTGTAGCAGCTTCTTTAAGTGCCATATATTCGGCCTCACAGGTACTCAAAGCAACAGATTTTTGTAGCTTTGAATTCCATGTTATAGGGTTATTTCTAGCCATATCACTAGATAGGCTGAATAGATAGCCAGTAGTCGACTTTCTACCATCTGTATCACCTGCCCAATCCGCATCGGAGTATCCTTTAATATATAGATCCTTGCCCGAGCAATCGTATGTGAGCCCTAGATTAGGTATGTATAGCAGATATTTCTATATCTTTTTAAGCTCGGCTATATGTTCTTTCGCAGGATTACTCATATATCTAGCGCAGTATGATACGCTATATGTTATATCTAGCCTAGTCTTTAGGCTAGTATATAGTAAAGATCCTATCTCTTTTTGATATAGATTTGTTATTTCATCGGATGTTTTATATTGGTTCTTTTTCAGATGAATACCTGGTTCTCCGGGTAATTTTTTAGGTGTATACTGATATATATTAAACTTAGTTAGTATCTTCTTGATATAATCTTTTTGATCTATAGTGACCATCTTCTTGTTATAATCTATATTTATATTATTTCCTAGGAAGGTAGTAACTTCGCCTATTTCTTCTATTTTGATATGTTTCCTAGCTTTAGTAGCTAGATCTTTGATATAGTTAATATCTTTATGAATTATTAATATATCATCAACATGTGTTATTATAATAGCCTGATCTTCTTCATTGATATATATACCTTCATCATGTGGTAATCTATAGAATTTATATCTTTGCATAGCTTCTGAAAAATATTCATTCCATAATCTAGGTGACTGTTTTAGCCCATATAGTGCTTTATTTAGTTTACAGCACTTATTTTTATATTTTTCATCTTGATATAGTCCAACTGGTAGTATAGTATATATTTTAGCGTCTATATCAGCATGTACGAATGCATTCTTCACATTATATTGTCTAATATGCCATCCTTTATTAACGGCTATTATTATTATCATATGCCAAACCTCAGTTCTAGCAGTGGTAGAGAAGGTTTCTAAGAAGTCAACCCCTAGCTTTTGGTTGAATCCTTGGATAACCCATCTAGCTTTATATCTAACAGTTTTATCTTTATTCGTTATATAGTTGCTTTGAATTGAGTTTGGATCTTTTATAGTCTTTAATTTAAATACCCATCGGCCTTTTAATGGCTTTATATTAGGTGGTATATCTATTATCTTGAATGTATTTTGATCTAATAGGCTTTGATTCTCATCAACACATGCTTGATACCATTCATTCTTTTCATCTGACTTCATAGCTTGCTGATATGAAGATGGTTCTTTATCAGTAGTAGCAGATAATATATAGTTACTAGATAGCTTATTATAAGTAGTAAGCTTATCTGCTAGTGTAGTATCTTTTATAGAGTATATGTGATTATCTGCCTGAGAAGGTATCTGAATTTCTATCTTATGTGAGGGGTCAGCATCTATTTCTTCTTGCTTACCCGTTCTTGTTTTGATATGATATTTCTCACGTTTCTGTTTATATGATATATTAGATGTTGATATATCAGATGATTCAGATCTTATAGATCTGTGTAGATATTGACCTTCTAAAACAGTAGTGTCTCTAGACCAGATAGTCTTCTTTAATTCGATATCATATAGTTTATATTGATTATGTTGACTATATCCTATTAATATAGCCTTATTTTTCCTTGGTTGTAGCTTATTCTTATATTTAGTATTTGGATGATAATATGCAATTGATCCCCAGGTCTTAATATAGCTGATATCAGGTATTTTGCCAAAGAATATTTCATAAGGTGTTTTGAATCCTAGCGCTGCATGTGGGGCTCTATTATATAAGAATGTAGCTGCTAGTAATGCTTCACCCCACATGGAGTCATTTAGACCTGATTGGGCTAGTAAGCATCTGGTCTTATTCATCAATGTAAGATTAATTCTTTCAATTAGGCCATTTGGCTCTTTAGTATATGCTGGTGTGGTCTTATGCAATATGCCACACCTTCGCATCAATATATAGAAGTTATCATTGATATATTCAGTGCCATTATCAGTAAAAAATTCTTTTATTTTATTGCCAGTTTGGTTCTCTGATATATTCTTATATCTGATAAATTTATTATATGCTTCATCCTTAGTTTTTAATAAGGATATATCAAGATATCTTGAGGTCTTATCTAAGAATGTGATATAGTATCTATAGCCATTATAGGTCCGTGGTGAGATAGGTCCTCCTATATCACTATGTATCCTTTCACCTGTGCTATATGATATATCTGATGTAGATTTTTTATTGATATATCTATGATATTTAGATTTGACACATATCTCGCAGGTGTAGTTAAGATATTCTTGAAGTTCTGATAAGGATATCTCAATCTTGGCCTGATCTAGTATTTTCTTTAATGGCAACAGGCCTATATGACCTAGTCTATCATGCCAATTCTTTATAGTATTCCTAGTATCTATAGAATTTATAGTATCTGATATAGGATGTATGATTTTAAGCGTGCTTTTATATAGATTGCCTTGCTTATCTCCTTGCAATATCTTAATGTTATCCTTATCATATATAATAGCTTTGCTATCTTTGAAAATAGATGTAGCATTTTTTAGCTGATTTATGCTAAGGATATTGATTCCTAGTTCTGGTATATAAGGAACATCATATAGTTTATGAAGATAATTTGTATTAGATCTAAATATTAGATCGCCAGCGTATTTTATATGAAGCTTTTTGGCTTTTCCCCAAATAACAGTTTTATTAGTACTATAGTAGTTATTAAAGTATTTCAAATCATTAATAGCACAAACAGTAGCTCCAGTATCAATTATAAAATCAACGTTTGTAATATCAAATCTTTTGGCTTTTGATCCCATCTTTTTGCGTTTCGTCTCTACACGATCTATAGAGAGTATATTATCAGCATATATATCTTGATGGGTATTTTGCCGGCTATCTTGCTGGTTATCATGATATCTTACTTCTGCATCCCAATCGATGAGATCAAGGTCTTCATCATGGCTAATATCAAGTGAATTAAGGTTAATCTCTTCTTCGCTGCTATTTTGGCTGCCACTAGCGGCTGATTCATCAGCTTGCTGCATGATAGCGGTAATTAGCTTTTCTTGGCGCATCGCGTCTCTTTTGGTAGCAGAGGGTGGTTTCTTGAGAGCGTTTAACTTAGTGGTATTCTTTTCCACTCGGCTATGTTGAATCTAGCCAGCAGGGCGCTTATCTTCGTGTAGCCACCAGCAATCGCCGATATAGTGGCCACTCTTCTTACAATTTCTGCAAAAAGCATCTTGATATGGCAGGTTCTTAAATTAGTTCTTAGGTAGCTAGCGTCCCTGACGCTGGCGCTGACCATGGCCCTGGCCCTGGGCCTGGCCTTGGCTACTATATAGTAGCTGGTCAGCCTGCTGTTAGCTAGGCTGATGGCCCCTAGCCTCATCAATAAGGCTGGCAAATAGCGAATCAGGCGTATAGGCCGAAGGATCCTTACGCAGGCTCTGCGTAATATTTTGGACGAAAGGTTGGTATGAATCATCTAGGCTATTTAGCACCCAGGCAATCACTACCTGGCTAGGTAGGTTGATATCTTTTACCTTCAGGTCATCAACCAGTATCTTGACCTTATTAAGGTATTGACCCATATCGTCAAAATCTATCATCTTAGTATCAAAGAGTTCCTTCAGAGTAAGGTACTCAGTGGTAAAACCCTTCGGATAATAGATCTCTTCGAGCTTCTTCCAGGCAAGGTATACCGAGGTCTCATCTCTAATGTAGAGAAGGGTATTCTTAGCACAAAGTAGGCGAATGATTGACAAAGTCTTGCGGTTCTTCGATAGTTTGGTGGATTCTGGCAGATCGGATAAAAGGGGTACCGTATCAGATGAAAGAGGTGACACATCAGATGAAATTGATTTTTTCGTGAAATCGGCTTCAATCGGTTCGATAAGATCGTCCTTAATAAGAAGATCTTTTAGGCGAATAGACTAATCAACATAATTCTCAGGGCCAGAAAGCGGCTCAATATGAATCTTTGATAGAGACATGTTGACTAATGAGAGTAGGGAGCCTAGGTAAGATAGGCTAAAAAGAAAGAATAAGGGCGAGCCGAATGAGATTCGGGCTCATAACCTCTTAGTAAGCTAAGGGTTACGAATAGGAAGTGGCTCGCAGGAGCAATATAAAAGACGAAGTCCTACTAGATAGTAGAAGATAAGATGCATCAATTATTCACTTCGCTTAGCTAGGATATCTTAATGGTATTTATCTTCTTGATCTCTTCTTTCTGTATAGTCTGTATGCGGTAGTAGTTATTGGCTGCATTCGGTTTATTTCTAGTATGCTGCATACGGTGGTAATCCGTTGCATCTGATGGTAGTATTTCATAGTAGTATTATTGTATCCGGTAGCAGTAGTATCTTATTCTTCCTGCAATCGGCTTTTGCATGTAGCTAGTATTTTGATGTTCTTCAATGGCCGTTGCTGCCTGATTTTTCAGGCATCCAGATTTAACTATTCTGCAGAAGAAATCCATCCGCATTCCACTGGGCCACATGGTTACCTGCAGGCCCCATCAGCTTTATTTTAATGCATGTTTTATTCTTCTCATGTTATAGTTCTTTGCATCTCTTTTTTAATCTTATATCTTATAAATAATAATAAAGTTAATTAGCCCAAAAATCAAGAAAACGTCGCGATCTAGTTTAGCACTATATACACTACTAACTAGGGTATAGATAGCGTCTATTTATAGCGGGGGGGACCGGGGTAGGGCCGCTTCAATAGAAAAGAGGTCGGCGCTAGATCACTCCGGAGAATAAGATACCTAGCTCTAGCAAGATATATAACGCAGAAGTTTATTTAGGTATACGAATTCGAGTCTAGATAGTTCTTTAGCTTTTCGGCGGATCCGTCTAGGGTTTAGTCGTTCCTTAAGTATTAGCTACTATAGTATATATATCGTATATAGATACAATAGGATATTACCGGCTATAGGATATTACCGGCTATAGGATATTACCGGCTATAGGATATTACCGGCTATAGGATATTAACGGCTATAGCCTATTCACGGCTATTATTATATAATTTGCCACTTAATATCTTAACTATAAATACAGCCGATATCTCCTGCCAGAGGCCATCCGAATGATCATCCTGAAATATTCTTTAACATCACCAACTATTATTATCAGTCATCAACATTAATCTTTATTAGTAATCATCCTGATTACTTATCTTTATCTCAACCTTATCAATATCTACTATCTTTTAAGATAGTCCTTCGAACCCTTATCTACTTCTTCAACCTTGCTTCCTATACGCCCTTATAGCCTGCTCACAGGTTATGAGCCCGAGTGCTTTATATTATATACTATATAGTATATTACTCTAGCACTAGCTATAGGAGGCTATCCTCTCTATTAATAACCTATCAATCTATCAATCGACTACCTTCCTAAATAGGAAGCCGACCTTACTACCTATTTCGGTACTATCGGATAAACCTTTTTCCGATACCGAGCTACCTCCGAATTATATCCGAATTACCTTTAGTACCTCCGAGTTATCTCCGATCTATCTCCGATCTATCTCCGATCTATCTCCGATCTATCTCCGATCTATCTCCGATCTATCTTCAATATATCTTTAATCTATCTTCTAGGATATATCTTAATATATATATCTATCCACTATGAGCAACTCAGTAGGAAAGATATATATCGAACCGCTTAAGGGTACTGTCAACTATATTGAATGGTCTCTTAAGATGAAAGCGCTATTTACCAAAGATGGTATAGTAGACGCTATTCAAAAAGCTACTAAGGATGATAACAATCGTCAGGCAGTAGCTAATATCAGACTATTCTGCGCTAAGGGCCCGCTACTATTTATTAAAAGCGAAGATATCGCTTATAAAGCCTGGAATACCCTTGAGCGATTATATAATCCTAAAGGATTTACTACTGAATACCTTACGCTTAAGGAGCTATTTAATACTAGCTCTAACGATTTCCCTACTATCGAAGAGTACCTTAATAAGGTTAAATTCCTAGTAGAGGATCTATCTTCAAAAGGTATCCTACTACCAGAACAAGTCGTTATAGCGTGGGTCCTTAATAGTCTGGATGATGGCTATAGATCTTTCATCCAAACTATCACTCAATCGCTTCGAAAGGATCCTACTAGCTATAATATTGATACCCTATTCGCTAGCTTAATTGATGAAGCTAGAGGGCATCAGGATACTAAGGAAGATATATATTCTACTAATATATATCAGAAGCGTGGCCTATCTAATAGGCTAGGGCCTAGTCAACCTAGACCTAGGCAGCTATCTAAACGCTATAGACCTACTAAGATAGCCAAGTCCTATAAGAGAAGACCGCTAGATGGACCGTTTTGCGGCCACTGCCTAAGGGCTACTCATACTACAGCAGACTGCTGGTATCTCTATCCTGAAAAAAGGCCTTTGAATTGGCAACCAAGACCGAAGCCTACTAATAGGCCTATACCTGCTAGCGCCAATTATCCTAAATCAGAGCATTCTTTAGAGGCGCAGCACAAGCAAAAGGCAGTTATCGCTACAATACTAGAGTCTGATAGACCTAGTAACACTAGCGAATCAACTAGCTATAACGCTAGTGAATCTATTAATAGCCCTACCTTCTCTATGGATATCGATGATAATATCGATATTAATACTGATATTAATTCGCCTAAGGTATATATTACCTATTTACCCCAAGAGCCAATACAAGCAGCTAGTGAATATACTGATGATATATACGGTATATTTAACCAAAACCATCAAAAACACCAGATTGAACCAAAGGAGATTGCTAAATTGCTATTGAATCAATCTATCCTATCTGATATTGAATTTATCGTTGATACTGCTGCTACTATCTCTGTTGTTAACAAATTGGAATATTTCTATAAGTATTGGCCTACAAATAAATCTGTTGTATGGGGAAAAGCAAAATCAGTTCAAATCAACTATCAAGGAGATATTATAGTTAGATTCAACACTAACTATATCTATATATTGAAGAACGTTTTATATATGCCTGAATTAGGCATTAATATCCTAAGCACGAACTGCCTAGAGGATATAATATCTACCTTTTATAAGGATAAGGCCTTTATATATACTAAAGATATATATAATAATAAGGATATATATACTATATTTAATAGGCCTATACCTAATAGGACTACCTTACTTACTGCTACTAAGCAGGCAGGCCTATATAAGACAAATATTGATATTCTCTGTCCTAAAGGACTAGAAAAATATAGAGCTATCCTAGCTATTCAAACTGATGAAGAAGCTAAGAAAATAGCTATTATTAAACGCTGGCATGAAAGATTAGCTCATATAGGGCTAATTCCACTACAGCAGATACTTAAACAGCTTAGTATTAATATATCTAAGCAAGATATATCTAGATATATTGAAGATATCTGCCAAACATGCCTACTAGCAAAATATAATAGGTCTATTAATAAAAGATCCTATGATACTACCGACTATAAGATCGGTGAAAGAATTCATAGTGATCTAGGTGGCCCTATAAGCCCTAAGACCTATAATGGTTATAGATATTATATAACCTTTCTAGATAAGAAATCTAGATATCTTGATATCAGATTAATGAAAACCAAGGATCAGGCACTTGATATGCTAAAGATCTATAAAATTCAATCTGAAAATCAGACTAATAACACTATTAAAGAGATATTTACCGATAATGGTAAAGAATACATTAACAATGAATTCGCTATATATATTAGGAGATATGGTATTATCCATAGAAATACTCCTATATATACTAAGGAACCTAACGGTCTAATTGAGCGAATTAATCTTACACTACTTAATAAGCTAAGAAGCTTATTAATACTATCTAAGGCTAATTATAGCCTATGGGGTGAAGCGCTATTAGCAGCAACCTATCTATATAATAGGACGCCTCATAGATCTCTTGACTATAAAACACCCTATGAGATATATAAGGGTAAGCCCCCGAATATCAATCATATTAAAATCTGGGGATCTATAGCCTATTATCACACTAATAAGCATCTAGCTAAGCTAGAACCTAGGAAAAACCTAGCTATATTAGTAGGATATAGTGACTATATGCACTATAAGCTATATGATATTAAGCTACGGAAGACTGTTTGGACCAGAGATGCAGTTATCTTAGAAGGTAAATTCTTAGATACGCATCAGACAAATATCTATGAAAATAAGGCTAAGCCTATTGAGATAGAACCTATAGAGCCTAGGGAGCCTATTAATCCTAATAAGGATAGGCCTACTAGAGCTACCACTAGGCTATCTCAAATAAAAATAGATGCAAACCCTACGCATAAGATTGAGGTTCAAATACCTAAGCTATATCATATAGATAAAGCCTATATCTATAGTATTGACCAAACTACTATATCAAATCAGCTAAAGAAGCTATATAATTACCAGATAGATTATATACTATCTGCATCTGATATATCAGAACCTAATAGCTTCGAAGAAGCTATGAATTCAAATGAAAAAGATCTATGGTACCAAGCGTGCCTAGACGAAAATAATGAGCTATTAGCTCAGCAAACCTATACAATTATTGATATACCACCTAATATTACACCTATAAAGGGTAGGTGGGTATTTAAAAAGAAGGCTATTAAGAACCCTACTACTATAAAGCCTAATTATATTACTAATAGCGATAGATCTATTAGATATAAGGCTAGATGGGTTATTCAAGGATTCTACCAAAAGATTGGTATTGACTTCCTAGAAACCTTCTCAACCACTGCTAGGACTGAGACCTGGCATCTACTACTTATTATAGCAGTTAATAAGGGCTGGCCTATTATACAATATGACGTTAAAAACGCCTTTGTACACGCCGATATAGATACTGATATCTATACAATATTACCTAAAGGCCTATATAATAGCCCTATATATTCTAATAAATGTTGCTATCTAAAGAAGGCCCTATACGGTCTAAAACAGGCACCTAGGCTTTGGAACCAATATTTCAGAAAGATAGCTAATAGCCTAGGATTTACCATTTTACCTTATGATGAAGGGATATATATTAATAAGCTGACCAAAGCTATATTAATAGTCCACGTGGATGATATACTATTTATACATCACGATAGGACCTATATTAAAGAGACTGCTAAGAAGTTTAATATATATATTAAACTAGAGGAATTAGGTGATATATCAACCTTCCTCGGCAATAATATAAATATTAATTATAAAGATAAGCTAATATATATAGATCAGAAAGACTATATATATAAATTGCTTAAGAAATTTAATATATATCAATACCGCCCTATTAAAATACCGGGCGAACCAGGCATCAGATTAAAAAAGAATCCTAATCAATCTGATAGCCAAATCATTAGCTACTATCAGCAACAAATAGGTTCACTACTATATGCTAGCCTAAAGACTAGGCTAGATATAGCCTTCGCCGTTAATAATTGCGCGCGTTATATGTCAAATCCTGGCCAGGACCATATAAAAGCACTTGAAAAAATATGGCGATATCTATTATATAGACCTGATACAGGTCTACTATATAACTGCTACGGAGACAACCTATATATTAAAGGATACTCTGATGCTGACTGGGCAGGAGACCTTGATAGCCGAAGATCTACAACCGGCTATATATTTAGCCTCTGCGGCGATATCGGGTTAAATAACCCTATCTCGTGGAACTCACAACTACAAAAGTCAGTTGCACTATCTAGCTGTGAAGCCGAATATATGGCTATGAAAGAAGCTATTAAAGAAGCTATCTATCTAGCTAATATATTTAACTATATTAATAATCAACTAGACCTAGGATATATATCAAATATCCCTGAGGTATTAGTTGATAATGAATCAGCTATTAAATTAGGGCAAAACCCTGAGTTCCATAAGAAATCTAAACATATTGATATTCAATATCATTATATCAGAGAAGCTATTCAAGATAATAAGGTCAAATTGACCTATATTACTACAAAACGTCAACTGGCAGACTTATTAACTAAAAATGTTAATAAAGTCCTATTTGAAGAATTTATTAAGCTAGCTAATCTAGTAGATATATCTACTATAGATAGCTAAGCAAATCTAGCCGAAATATATCTATAGTTATCATATACGACCTACTAATCTATATATTAGCTTATAGCTATATATAGATTACGGGGGGATATCGTATATAGATACAATAGGATATTACCGGCTATAGGATATTACCGGCTATAGGATATTACCGGCTATAGGATATTACCGGCTATAGGATATTACCGGCTATAGGATATTAACGGCTATAGCCTATTCACGGCTATTATTATATAATTTGCCACTTAATATCTTAACTATAAATACAGCCGATATCTCCTGCCAGAGGCCATCCGAATGATCATCCTGAAATATTCTTTAACATCACCAACTATTATTATCAGTCATCAACATTAATCTTTATTAGTAATCATCCTGATTACTTATCTTTATCTCAACCTTATCAATATCTACTATCTTTTAAGATAGTCCTTCGAACCCTTATCTACTTCTTCAACCTTGCTTCCTATACGCCCTTATAGCCTGCTCACAATATAATATAGTAGAGTACTATATTAAGTATATTTAAAAGGGCTACTACCCGCTATCGTTAGCAGAATCAGTCGCCTAGAACCACGGATTTATTTACTTAACGGAGACTATATACTAGCGGACTAACGCTATAAGATTTAGCTATATTTAGGCGAGTTTTAAAATACCTCCCTTTAGTATTATCTACCTATTCTTTAATTTACTTAGCGATTATATTCTCTAGGTATATATCTCCCTCTTCTCCTAGTGACTTATATTTTATAAAGGTTCATACCCCGCGATAGCATTTTAAGAAGAAAACTAAGTATTTAAAGGTGAACTTAACTTCGTTCTCTACTATTAACTTTAATCTACTCCGCCGTAAGATCACGGTCGGTAGCCTAGACCTAGCTACGGTTATATCGGAAATCACGAGCGCAAGAGACGATATTATTAACTCTATAGGGACTGTTGTGGAATAGGCTTCTGTAGCCGCCTAAACGGTAGTAAGCTAGGTCAATAATTCTATATAAGGGATATCTAATAGCCTTAAATCTAATCTCTCTAGTTACTACTCTGTCGGACTATTAGGATATTATAAAGGACACGATAATAAGGCTACCTATTATTCAGAACTAAGTACCTTATTTTCATTTAATATTACCGATTTATTTAAGAAGGCTTCTCCCGAAGTCTCTAGTCTTATCCCTAGTATTAGAGGGAAGGCTTTAGGTAGATATCAGTTAATCGCTCGATAGTCGATTTCAGCTAATATTCTTACAGTTATTTTCTCGTCTGCAAGTATTATCTTTAGAATCACTAATCTGCTATTCTTATAGGGAAGAATATTCTATATTATCTCCCATCTAGTATGTTCACTCTCCCAGCAAAGCAAATGATAATTTTTGACCATGGTATAGCTAGCTACAATCTTCATTACGGGGGCAACGATAAGCACTACCGTAATCTACGGGCTCATAACCGGCGCAATCAAGGCAATATTGTACAGATTTGAAATTTTTGCAAGCTTAGGGGAGTGCACATTTACAGTGGCATAGTTTGGGGTTTTCTTTTCTTTTGGAGCTTTGCTGGCATGTATGATTGAGCTGCTTTGTTGCTGTATTTAGTCACAGAATAGATAATCGGGTATCTTGCAAAGTTCAGATTAACAATGGAAAGAAAAATTGAAAGGATACAGTAAGTAGATTCATGTACAGTCATTCTCGAAATCGCCTTGACCAGCACACTCTTTGACTCTCTTTCCTGGCCCCACTGCCAAGCCTTTAGCGCAGATCATCTATTGGGCCCACACCACGAAGTTGCGGGCCGGTGTGATTTTTCCGAGCTTTTACGGTGACGTTGACATCATGGGGCCCTCAGCTTGATGCGTCTAGTCCAATAGAATATATGCGCTAAAGGCTTGGCAGTGGGGCCGAGAAAGAGAGTCAAAGAGTGTGCTGGTCAAGGCAATTTCGAGAATGACTATACAGGACCAGTGCTATTCAGTTTCCAATGGCTCAGCCTTGGATTCTGAGATATAGTCGCAAATCTATGTAGAAGAGGGGTATGCAACGAACGAGTCAGACGTGGCACCCAATACGTCATTCTCGAAATCGCCTTGACCAATATACACTAAGATACTCTTTCATTGCCCCACCGCCAAGGCCTTAGCGCAGATCATTTATTGAGCGGGCCGCATTAAGCTGAGGGGATCAGTAAAGTGCGACAGGTACGTTACAGTAATATTCGACGTAAGATTACATAATGGGTATTCGGAGAAAACCGATGGAATCCCATAGAATTCCATGGCGGATCTCTGCAAATCATGTACGAAAGGAGCTTATATATATCGAGTGACCCACTCTTTTGGGTTCAGCCTACCAATCCTATTGAATCCTTAGAAGGGTAGCATTGCGGACATCCCCGTAACTTGATCCGATCGCCTTCTCCCCTTAAGGTTTCCGCCGGGCCCACTTGCCAATCTTTTCATTTCAGGTATAGAAAACGGGAATATATCGCTCACATTTACTAGCCCATATTACTATCTCAGATTGCTCTGTACGACCTCGAGATTATGAAGGACTGAAAAGGTTGTTTCTACAAAAATGGGACCTTGCATGTAATACAGATTACAATAGTAACGGCCCCTATACAGTGGCGCCGCAAAAGCCTATATCCCCTACAACGGAGTCGCATATAGCGTTGTATACAATGTTTGATCGTCAACCACGCCAAGATGCCTCGAACAAGGGCTAGTTTATCATATATTAATTATTGATACAATCTAATTATGTTTATTCGGACGTTTTCGTGAGGCAGAATTACTTACAGAAAGAGGCGGTCAGCAAGAGGTTAACAGACTTTTGCGGCGCCACTGCGCCAGCTTCAGATCAGAAGATACGACATTCTCAAAAGACATAAGGGCTCGCGCTTATACCACAAAATTATCTTCTAGCCCCAAATTGTTACGTGCTGCGACTTCTTCTCGGAATAAGTCGGATTTAGGAACAATTTTCTTAATAAATACAGCAGAGTTTTTCAGAATCCTATAGTCCTAAGTAGTAATACTAGTCTTTGCTTCATTACTAGAAATTGTTGGGACGTTCTGTGTTAAAAACGGTCGTAACCCCAGGTTAGAGGTCTGCTCAATCCAAGACTTAGATATAATTTCAGCCTATCCTGGTTGGTAGCTAGCTCCGTGATCTGGGCGTGGCAGAGCAACTCATGCTTAACTTTCAATCATGGTCGTCGGAGCAAATCAAGACGTTGAAGCGTGTAAAGGTAATTATCGTTGACTAGCCACCCATAGTCATACTTAAGAAGTGAGATCAACTTTTTTATCGCCAGAGAGATTTATCCGAGGTCATCCACTTGACCCTCCAATCCGTAGGCAGTGAGCTCACATACACGCTCGCGGAGGCCGGTATCAAGCTCCTGAGTCCGTGGTATATTCCACTTTCCAAGACTGCTAGAAATAAGTGGAGAATTTTGTAGCGAGCAAGAAAGGTAAGCGTCCGAGGTCGTTTGATTTCCGTTTCTTGATGCTGCGCATGTGCTCGGAGTCTCGGATAACTATTCCCAAAACGACGCTAGTACGGAAGTTAATAACTATCACGATGGCAAAAATCCCCACAATTTTGACAGGATTAGGCAATCTTTGTACCGCCTCCTTTTCCGACCATTATTTGATCCTTTCGCCCCACCCCAATTATGTTAGCTCTTACGGCGTACAACAGGCGTATCAAGTTCCAGGTCGGAATACAGTAACGTAACCCAGAACATAGCTTTTTTGGATTATGAACTGACTGACTCGAAATCTACATATGTTCATCCTTTTACCTAGAACAATAGTGTTTTAATCATGCCATTTTGGAAGCTACGGGGAGATGTCCGGGACTGGGATAAAGATGATTATTTACTCCCTGACGTCCTTGGTGCCAAAAACAACTCCAGCAGATTGAAGCTGAGCGAAATGGCTTCAATCCCGAGGACCCTTGCACCAGGGGAAGTATGGAGTAAAATACCTTCAACTCCGCCACCGTGCATTCCCCCATTACCAATTGGATGAGTATCCAGTGATCCGCCTCACGAAAACCCGTGAGCGCGTGGGATTCCCGTGGATTTTTGTTACGCCCTTATGGCCAATAAGGTAAGAGCTGGAACGGAGCGGGTTGAACAATTCCATATTGGCTAGCCCGTCAGTAAAATTTCAACGTTATCTACTAATTATTTTACACGCTTGTATAGAAAATAGTCACAAGAGTGAAGAGTGGGTTGAACAATTGTTGGGTGAGCACAGTACCCTCGTCTCAAAACTTAACAGGAAGCTAACTCCGTACCATGAAATAAGCTAGCATGTCTCGGTCAACGACGAAGGGAAACTCTCGAAGTCAGGGGATCATGTCGGAAAATTTTATTTCTCGAAGCGAATGGATCCTCAGTTCCTTTCTTCGCTTCAGTTCTTGGCCATACCTCGAGCAGTTTGGAATCAAGTAAACCAATATGCTATGGTATTCCATTCTTGTGACTGTTGCAACATGGGGTGCGATAGTGCCACTGGCTACAGCTGACTTCCGGCTATTTACCTACTACGACCCAGACACTATACAAACAACGTACAACCTGACAAGCAATTGTCTTGATGCATTGTAAGTCAAACTCATAATATCACGTATACCACCCCCTCCCCCCCCCAAAAATCCCATGAAAGACCACTGAAGGCAAGAAATCGGGCAGGAATTCTACGGTTACATGTGACGAGTCAGTGTCGACATTACTTGGGAATGGCGTTGACTATAATTGTAAGTGATCGCAACTCAAGCATTGCAAGTGAAAGCGGGCTTCAGTAACCCATCGTCCACCATTCCCATGACCTGATATTTGACCATAATTAGATTGGTACATGGACAACATCACCACCCTCTGTACAGCATCTTGTCAAAGCTCTCTTCAAGTATGGAGTTCAGACGTTGGATCTGCCTGTGCAGGTCAAACAGTGCTTCAGAGTGGTGTCATTGTGGAGGCTAAAGCGTTAACGCTTTCTTTCTCATACAATGCCCAGATTGCTTGTCTGCAAGACTCGTAAGTAACCAATACAACAAAAGAGGTGTCTCCAGGATGAAGTGCTAATTGATTACACTTCCTTCGTTGCAGTCAGTCAAATTGGTGCTTCTTTGATTCGCAAACATGGCAGGGGAGCGATTACATTCGATATGACCCGTTTATGTGCTCTGATGAGACTGATATGCCTGCGATTTGCAATGAAACAGATTTTGACATCAGCTCAATGAGTTCTGATATGCAGGCAATGACCAACCTTTACAACTCTTCCTTGGTATGCATCCAGAGGCCTCCGAGATTTGATGGGGAGCAGTTCTAATCCATCGCAGTTCTGCAGTGAATGCTTCCTGGAATTATACCGGCTGCGACTCTTGGATCCCTGGCTGGCCCAGACCAACTTTACTGATTATCTGATCGAGCAGTTTGACTCTGTGCAAAATAACTGCTCCACGACATTGCCGTATACTACCTCCTCATCTACTCTGTATCGTGGTCCGCAGACAATCGTGCCTGCGACTAGTACGATTTCTGTCACAACAACAACAATAGGTGTTTTTGTACCCACAGCAACTTGCCTCGGCCAATTGGTGCAGCCGATCAGCAATTGGCTGGCCTGCAATAGTCTGTGTGACACGTACGTAGGCAAAAGTAGCCTCTTTGGCCTATGATATGGAAGGGGATCAAACGCTAGAAGATTCTAACTTGCGGCCTTGATAGGTATAATGTCTCTACAGGAGATGCCCGTCATGTGACGGGCGACTTTGATTGCTATATTGATACTCCTATCTGCTTACCACTCCCTTGTCGGATAACCACTGTTTGGGGATCTCCAAGCTGGTAATAACAAGAATTTTCCTTATACAAGTCAACTTTCAAGAGAACGGTACAGATTTGCTGACCTTCTGCAATCATTTATTAGTGCGTCTCTCGCTGAGCTCGCCTCGAACTCAACCTACAACGTCTCCGAAGCCCAGTTCCTGGCATGGAACCCCAACATCCAAGGAAGCTGTGACAGATTAGCTAATGGCCAGCGTGTTTGTTTGGACGCCCCCGGCGGTACATGGACTACACCAGCAGTAAGCATTGTTGCACCTACGGGAACAAATGCCTACTATACTACCGCGACGGCCGCCTATCCGACACAATCCGGTACTATCCAAAGCTGTGGAAAGTATTATCAGGTAGTTTCGGGGGATGACTGTGCTACGGTTGACCTTCGATTCGGAATAAATTTTACCCAGCTTCAGTTGCTGAACAGCTACCTTAACAATAATTGCTCCAATCTTTGGCTCAATTACGATATCTGCGTTGCACCAGTCTCTAAGCCTATTGTCTCTCCTGATGGGTCCTGTGGAGTGAGCGTTACGTGTGCTGGGAGTGGATTTGGAAAGTCCGTGCCTATATTTCCTTTTTCCCCTCAATCTTAAGAACGGGATCACACGCTAACATAAATTCTTTCTACTAGTTGTTGTTCATCGACAGGTCAATGTACGAGTGATTGTGGCTCGGCGGCGAATGGCACAGTCAGCACTAATGGGCTCTGTGGACCGGACAATGGCTACATGACCTGTCCGGGCTCTGAATTTGGTGATTGCTGCAGCAGTGAGTGCATTCCCATATCTATTCCTGCGTCAATGAGAACATTCGTGCCTATGATAAAACGCAGCCAGGACATTGGTCGAGACTAACTATTCCTGTCATGTTTTAGTTTACGGATACTGTGGGAACGGAACCGATTTCTGCAGCGCCGGAAATTGTTACGCTGGGAACTGTGCCACTGATAATGGAGGCCCTTCAACGAACGGTGAATGCGGACCCCTCTTTGCTGGGAACAAAACATGCACTGGGACACAGTTTGGTAGTTGTTGCTCAACAAGTGGATACTATGGTAGCACGAAGGACTACTGTAGCCCTCCTAATTGTTACTCAGGGGCGTGTTTAACCTCGGGGTATACATCCACTAATGGCGAGTGTGGTCCTAATTTTACAGGCAACATGACATGTCCAGGGTCTTTGTTTGGCGATTGTTGTTCTGTCAGTGGATATTGCGGGAACTCCAGCGCTTACTGCTCGGGCGCAAATTGCCATAGTGGTTCTTGTGTTGCTTGAAATCGTTATAAGATAGTACTCAACGTTCGTTCAATTTGATATGACAAGAAATACCCAATACCTCTTGCTACCAGTCTGGTGGAATCCAGTAATTTCTCCAGGCACCGTTGCCACTATCGGCATCGCGGAATGTCTCAATGCCTCCTTCCACCCCCTCTTCACCCACTGTCCATACACCACTTTCGATCAATTCGGTCCAACGGTCAAATAGCCTTTCCATCCTCTGCGAGCGGTGCTCACCTCCAAAGGGATGATGGCAGCCATGTTGAAAAAGTTCGGTGAACGAGCCTGTCGTTACTAATTGACCATCACTCACTCGCGCCCCATCCGCATCACGGAAATCAGGCCGTAGTGCAAACGGAAGCAAAAGGCGAAATCCTGCCTCCTCTGGCTCAAACCTACTCCGAACTGCAGGCTCGCTATATAGTCCCGCAAATATTGGACTACCCATGTTCAAAGTCGGATGTTCGTTATAATGGCGTTCGACGAATAGGCGTTGTAATTCCATGTTAAAGTCCACAGTGCGTCCTGATGCTGCAAAAATCAAAACTGCTGGCATGGTTCCCTCGTGGTAAGGTATGCGAGTAAAGTTTTGGCGCCTCGCGAATGCCTCTTTATCGTGCGGAACTTTAAGTCCAGGTGCAATGAACTTGAAACGCGGGGACTTCATCCGTGTCAAAACCAAACGAATAAAGCATTCCTGCGGTACAGATGCCACATCTAGTTCTGCATCTGTGAAAAGCGCCCTAGTCACAGGGAGAAGTGAGTCGGCGGGTATTTGGGATTCGACCGCGACTAGATAGCGCTTAATTGCAGTAACAGTATTATCAACCTAGGCATCGTAATAGGGAAGCCACGACCATAACCCCTCCTGGGCTCGGTGCTGAGAACTGTCCTCTGGCAGCCCCGCGACTACCTTGCCGAGACGGATTAAAAAAATCCAGTGCGTCAGAAGAGTCTCTAATAGGAACCACATCTCTTCATGTTCGTCGATGGGCTCGACATTTTCAGATGATCCAATGGTTAAAGGGAACGAGGCCCTGTGGAGCAGCTGGTCGTAGACAACTCCCAGACATTGGGAGTATACATCAGGCGTGGTATTATAGATTACGATAAATCGCGCCTTCCCTTCATCTTCAAGATCATTTTCCTCGTAGCAGAAGCTCTCGTCGCAAGATGACATTGAAAGTCCAACGACCCAGAAGAAGAACTCTTGTGCAGGATCGTAAATCATATCCAGCCAAGCGTTAAGCGACGGATCCAGGAGCTCACGGTCTGTATCTCGATCTGGATTTACCTCGTCGCTGAAGAACCATTTCTCTTCAGCTAGCGCTGTAAGGTCGGGCGTGTCTCGTCCGTGGCGGGCCATCCAGCCATATGCAACCAGGTAATTATGTAATCTGGCGCAGCGCTCATAGTCGAAGGTGCCATCATCGCGCGCGGGATGTTCGTCGGAAACCAAAGCGTCCTCGATGTCGAGAAGTTGCTCGACTGTCATGTTTATGGGGGGCATGTCGATGATACGGAGGAGGCAAGTAGAGGGTCAGCAGCGGAGGGTGACGGAGACAGATTAAGAGTCTGGAGAGAAGCTGCAAGTGGTGGCGACCGGTATTTGGGGTCGTGCACGGAGAAATGTATGTCCTAACACACACGCTTTCTTTCCCAGACGCCTACTCGCGGGCTAGGTCTTGTCTTCTGGCAAGCGGTGTTTGTGCCAATTCAGGAGCGGCTGGCCGCGTCGAGTGGATCTCCATCGCTCATCGCGCCAAGGCAGGCGGCGCCCACTTGTAGAAGCTGTGTCAGGTTTAGCAACAATCAGAGTGGGGCGCTGGGAGAGAATTTTTTTAGGGCAAACTTTGGAGGGGAAGCCATTCTCGAAATCCTCTGTATCGGGAAGAATGAAAATAAAATACAGTGACTACGCAAAAGTTTGGACACCCCGGGCCCACATTTACTCGATTACATAACATTCTGCCGGTCGTAAATCCTCCTCCAGCACTTCATGATATCGATAACCCTCTCAGAAACCTAACTTATGCAACCAAATAGGCTCTGGTAAACACAAAAGTGGGTGGATTATCCAAAGTTCATGATAATACCGCGCTGTATACATCTCTGCGTTTTCCTAGCTAGCTCTTAGATTTGAAGAGCGGTATATCACTCACTAGGCGGTCTAGGAGTGGGTCCCGAGAGGGTGTCCAAACTTTTGCGTAGTCACTGTACAGTCGGGCCCAGACCTGTTACGTGCCAGAAGGCTAATCAAGTTGTGCATTTCAACAATAGTATTAAAATTAAAAAGGGAAAGAAGAGAAGAAGCTATATGATCATGGGATAGAGTAGCTAATTCCTTGGGGATATCCGGGTCCATGTGGGAGTCTACCATCGTGGTGGAATTCCCCGTGGGGTAGTTGTCTTTACGTTTTAAGTGGTACTGTAAAAAACAAGATTCTATGGTTGGAGGATAGGCAAGGAAGGAAGGAAGATTCGAATGGTTGCGCCTATTTCGGGAAGTGGTTTGAAATTGGAAGGATATCTGATGGAACAGCAACGGAAAGCAAAGAGAAAGGGTGTTTGTATGTGATAGCTGGGTGCGCAGTTTCAGTCTCAATTTAATTTGTGGCGTTCTAGCAGGACTCCTACACTCCTCGAACGGGAAGTGCGGCGTCCCTATCTGGGAAATCATGAAGTGGCCAGACGTCATTGGAGGTACGTGCAGAAGGATGCTAGCAGTCCTGAGATCGACGTCTTGCAAGGATCCGTTTTGGTGGTCGCAGAAATTCCCACACAGCTTATAGGGCACCGTCAGGGCACATTAACAAGAACCAAATTGAAACAAATCTTTGTACATCCATATCCGTCGGGCCCACCCCGCCTCTTCTCTCTCATCCTGCCATTCCATCTAAGGATTTTCGGTGCAAAGAGCACGACCTATAAGCCACCTGGCGTCCTAGTATGCTCGGCTTTGATACTAAATCCATGCTTGTTTAGCCCTTGAATTAGTTAAAATACATATATTCACCATATAGTTAAAATCTTACTTAAAATAAAAATAATATAGAATTTAATCGAATAGTAACTGTATATTAATTATACAAATTTACAATATCAACTTTGGATATGTATATGCTGACTCAAAGATAGAAATAGGCTAACTAACAGAAGTCTACAACGATCACTGGCAGACTGAGTATTATTCTGTCGTATCCGATCAGCCAAGACAGGCAAACTGAGCTTCAAGCTGGAGGACGTCTTATCGTGATACGAGGGAATGAATCTAATTATGTAAATTCTCTGTGTACTGTAACGACGGCTCTCGAAGTGTGATATAGACCGCTGATACATGAAAACATTCTGCGGTCAACAGATTACGCGAAGCGCCGGTTCACACTAAACCTCAAACCTCAGCAGTGTCATTGCCCTGCAAGCACGTACAGCACTTAACACGAGAGGAAAGATAGATTCTAGTGTAGAGTCTATTCTGTTTGTTGTGCTTACGCACCACCGTCACCTTCACGGTGCTTGTAGTTCTCATCAATACGTGTAAACTCCCTGATAAGGTCCTCCTCTACTTCAAGCATGCGCGCGTCCCCGAAACCAGTCGCCAGGTCCTTGTTTTGCTGATTTCCCGCCATAAGAATTGAGAAGGTATCTGAGGTCTTAAAGTGAGCCAGGTCTGGTTTGGATTCTGGCTCGAGTTCCGGTTCAGGCTGCCATTTTCTTTTTCGACTCACGCAATTGGAACGCGGTTCATCAATGGAGTGTGCATCAAAGAAGTGGTGACGGAGTTTCGTAACGTTCGCATAATCCTTTCTTTGGCAACAAGGATGTGGACAGAAGAAGGATGTTGATGTTCCCAGAACGTCAAGATGTCGGTCAGTATGATTAAGGAGGGTTGCTTTGGCTAACTACTGTTGAAATCTCTCGTCCGGTTTCTTGTCTTCATCGCCCAGACAAAACGGACAAAATCCAGGGGCAACAAGCGTATAACGGAATGTTAATATCCCACATCGAGGCTGAAGATTACTAAGGTGGGTTTGGCAGTGACTAATCCAGGCTTGCTTATCGCAGTACATTTCCGCGCAGAGATAACAGAACTGCACAAAGTTCCGCTGAACACGTCTATGGGCGCGCTTCTTATTCCTATAGCGTTGTTAGTATTGTGGGCCGCCGAGGGATTGTCTGCGACACTATAAGATATGCTTCGCCCTCCCTTGAAATGGTATTCTACTTTGATTAGTCCAGGAATCTACAACAAGAGACAGAGGATACGTACTGTGATATAAGCTTAGAATATATTGGATATCGATTTTCCTTAGGTAAAAGACCGGGATAGTAAACGACCTGTTCTATAGATGTGTAAAGTGCAACTGTATTCTCTAGGCATTGTTGGCCGATAACGCTATCTAATGAAGATTCCGTGAAAAGAGATTCTCTGAGACGAGCGCGCTCTGGTAGATACTTCTTATATATGTTGAATAAAGAAGTTCTGTCGCGTTCCGCGAACTCGTTTCCGGAGATGTATTTGTCGTACGTAGAACGCTACTAATCTTGGATGAATTTCTTCTTCTAAGCTTCTAGGTATTTAGCTTTTTTGCTATAGAGCTATGCGCGTTTAACGGCGAGTTGCTTATGGAGCTAGGGCTTCTTAGTAATTACCGAAGTTAGAGAAGCAATCCTCTGGTTTATAGCCTTGATGTTATCCCTCTCTTCGCTGTGATAGTAGTCGTATCTAATCTCTAGGGAGTACTAGGATCTCTATGGTAAGCTATGCTCTGCTCTATATTCCGACACTTATAGCTAGGTTCTAAGTTATAGAATAAAGCCTAAATATCTAAAGACTTAAGCATAGATTGGTATTTAATATACGTGTTATAGCTTTGATGGTCAAGAGTCTGGCTACGGGTCGCTTCCGACGCCTTAGCTAAACGGGGTTAGCGTGGATTCTATAAGTAAACTTAAAATAGCTCACGGTTAATATAGTTTGTAATACTAGCTCGAATTCCGTGTACTCGTAGTCGGTCCTTAAAGCCTTCGCGCTGAGCTAGACTCGTAAAGTTATAGCGTATAGATAAGAAGGATAATGCTTTATTTTGATGCGGTCCTTCCGGAGTTACTATCCTAAAGAAAGGAAGATCCCTTTTTCTCTTATTCCACTTAAGCGTATATAATTCTCTCCCCTTTAGAGGTCTTACGGCGAGAACGTCGGTCACCGTACTAAGCCCCTTAAAAGCGCCGTTAGCTACGCTATGCACTATAACCTAGAAAACAAAGCTTATTCTAAGAATTAGATGTTCTCTAAACTAATTCTTCGGCCTTTCATACTTCGAATTAGTATTCGAACTTCTTATAGTTTATCTGTAGACTTATAAATCTTTATCGTCACGATTACGCTATCCTTTTAAAAACTTAGGATTAATCGTTACCTAGCGTTTTAACTAATAGTTAATACTCTATTTTATATTAAAAGTAAGATGCTATCGATCTCCTATTAGCTTAATCGGCTACTAGGGCGTGAATAGAGGGAGTTTTGGGATAAAGCTAACCCTATAATATAGATATTCGTTAGAATAGAGATATATACTTAACTCCACTATAGTACCCGCCCTAGCACCCGAGCCTATAAATAGTGTAAGAGCACTCCTAATTTATATATATACTCTCTCGTGCTTATAATTATGCTAATCGTCTCCGAAAAGGCCTCGAAGAAATAATCGATCTCCTTTACTATAACTATAAAGCGCTCTCGTGGCTTCGTAGGTAGTTGATATTTAACTATTAGATCCTACCTAATGTACTTCGACTTATTAGAAGAAATAATACCGAGGAGATATAGGTAGATTTACGTTCAGAACATCATCCTTAATATACTTCGGCAGTGACCGATAAGTCTCTCGCTCCTATCTCGAGGTAAAGTTTATAAAATTCTGATACGCAGACTTCTGTGAGGACAGATTTTTTCTTGTTATAATGAAGTCTTCAACAAAAGATTTCAGAAGCTATAGGATAGGATCAGGTTCATTTTTGGAAAAATTGGCAGTGGTCGCTTCTTTACGAGAAAGTCTCTAACTACTAAAATAAGTATCACGACCTATAGCTACCAATAGCATAACTTACAATGACTATTCTATTGCTGTATCCTTATATTTCTTCAGGGTTGCCGGAGCGAGCTGTTTGAGACATATAGAGTTGTCTTCGTGTTCCCGCTCATTCTAATATTCGCGGGTGAATCCACATAACGCAGCACGTACAATTCTTTCATCAAGTTTCTTTTGGAAGTTCTTTGGGAGCATCTTCTTTCGAATGGTCGAGTACTAAGAGAATAAGAACAGCAGACCAGACATGCGCCCTGGGCTCATATTTATGGCCCGGTGTCAAGTGAAAGTGGGAGAGTGGGTGACCTGGGTGAGAATCCTTACCCAAATCTCACCCGCTCTCACCCTGTTCTCACCCTCTCTCACCCCGTTCTCACCTCTATCACCCCAGTCTCCAAACTTCTCACCCATATCACCCACACTCACCCTAAAATCAAAAACCACGCCATTTTAGAGCTCAGGGCGCATGGAGAATTGGCCGCGTACTATAATGGGCTTAAGTACGGCTGAGCGGACGGGAAGCCCTGTTCTCCACACCCTATGGTCGTATGTGCCCTGATCAGAGTCAAAACACATTAGATCGATTGGAATTTTTAAATTTACTTAGAGCGCTGCTTTGGCTTGGCGCGACCAAAGAGTACGGTGAGTGCGCAATATGTAGACTGGGCGAGAAGCCGGGTGAGAACACGTGAGATTCACCCTCCATCCCCTAATAAGGCACTGACCCTCCCCTGGATCCAGATATAGCGTGATTGCTTCGCTGAAACCGTGGTCTGGTTAGGTGTACTTATATATAACACCAAATCCTAACCCAGGATTGTCGGTCAACAGCAAGGTCGATTTTAATGTTCCACCCTAGGCCAAAGTAGCCGTGTTTAGTGTCTAGACACTATTCTTGCCCCTGGCATCAAAGCTACCTAACTAAAGTGGTAAAGCTCAAGGCGATCCGGACGGTGCGGACAGGTTGAGGCACAAGAGAGAACGAGTGACAGAGACGTAGGAACCAAATAAACCTCCAGCAGCAAAGCTGCCCTAGGGGAAAGGCAAGACGGAAACCCATATAGTGGGCAAAATCTACGCCAACAGTAGATTCTACTGTCTCAATAGAATAGACGAAAGAACGTTCTGCCTAGAAGCAAGAGCTAGAGAACTGAGTAGAAAAACTTTAATAGAAACCTTTAACACGTCCATTATCGACTTCTGTCCTTCGTGTTTTTCTTGATCTAGGTATGTCCATATGTGCCCAAAGCACACGATTTCCGCCAGACACACAAGACAAACAAACTGCAAAGCAGAAACGACCAAGTCACTTTTTGGAAGTAGATCCCTCACTATACTAGTTTATATCTATTATGCACCTCATCGGTGCACCCATTCCGATTCACTTCGTTCTGCTCTGTTCTAATACATGGCGCGAGGGCCGAAGCACATCACTTGCCTATCGAGACCTTCTCCTTATTCGTTGAACATAGCTCCGCACAGTCCTGTTTAGGCTTTCTTTAAGGTCTTGGTACAGGAAAATTACATTTACACAACAAGATTTCCTGATTCAGTGAGATAGAAATCCTGGTTGCCCGCTCATTCGTACAAGACAACGAGAAGGATGTACGGAGTACGGAGTAGAGTAAAAGGCTTGCTGCAAGTGGGGCTACCTCCTCAGGAAGCGATCGCCCGGCCCTCCGAGCAACCTGGAGTACCACTACGACCCTAAGACATAAATCCGCTTGATTCGTGAGATAATCCGCGCGTTTTCATCGGTGCAAATCGCGTCTTCCTGACGCCATCAGCACTGTAGCCCTCTATGCCAGCCGAAAGTTTTGCTAAAGTGCAGTATGTTTACTTTTGTTAGCCCTCAGACCTCTCAGTTTTTGGCCCCAGCATGTACTAAACCAGAAAAGTTTGCTTAGCGTTTTACTACGGCCGAGGAGGGGTCGTATCCAACCAATAATCGGAATTAAAGGCCAGGGTCCGTACAAAAGTACATGAACGGCCCGACCCATGTCGACGCTAATGTCATCCTGTGCGATCCTTCGAATATGGGCTCAGTGGTATAATGCAATTGGCCATCCATAGCACTGTGCACACCTTTCTTGTACTAGCGCTTCCGACGCTTGCCTTCGTGGGTGGCCACCATGTGAAGTTAGGTATACAAGTAGATACCAGTCTCTCCCGAGGATGGTCGTAGCTAGGTCTTGCCCCTATTCTTGTCGATGAATTTGTGGAAAAAGAGATCGTACCTAAAACCTATCCTTATTTTTTGATATCTGGAGGCTAGAAGGCTGCTACCCGGCTTTTTGTGTGAAAAACCTATCCTCATGTTTATGTCAATATTGCTACTTGCGCTTGCCTTGAATGTCTTTCAAAGCAATGGTAAGTCCACCTTGCCAAGCTAATCAATTACAGACGGTCCTGACTTTGAGTTTTTCCAGCCTTCCAGATTACCTATCCCAAGAAGGGCGACCTTGTGAACATTTACAATGGCCTTGTCGCGACCTGGACTTACAACTCTTCTGACTCGGTATTGCTCCCTCTTACAATTGAATTCATCCCGTTCACCCACAACGACGAATCTCCGACATACATTCGGAACGATCTCAATATTACCATGGGTGTATGGACGATTGTTACCGATTTCCCGGTGGCTGACGCCTATGATCTTCGGTTCATCTATGCCGATAATGTTTGGGAAACTGGAAGCTTCCAAATTACCAAATCTGAACAACCAAAAAATGCCAGCGATACGTCAAGTACCGCCAATCCCAACGGGACATCGACTGCACACCGTAGCAGCGCGTCCTTATGGATAACAGAGTCTACCGGCATAGGAACTAGCCCACTGGCGCAAGAGACCAATCGCACCGTCACAGTACCTAACTCTCTGGCTCTAGGAGCAACTCGGGCATCAGGCTCTGGGGATGCTACAACTGCAGCTATAACCCCAGCCCCAACCAGCAATGAGAACCACGATAATAGCCGTAGCAATGGCGCGAAAGTGGGAATTGGGGTAGGCTGCGCTGCCGCCGCGATTATTGGAATAGTGGGGTTGTTGCTCTTCTATCGGATCAAGAAAAAGGGAAAACTTCCTCCGGAACCGCCGACTCTGCCAAGTGTTGATTTAACGAAGCTGAATGGAAGCAGTGAGGCTCGAAAGATACTTGAAGCGGACGGGAAACATGAGGCGGCCAATATGCCTGAGCTTCCGTCGGATCCCTATACACCAATTGAACTACCAGGATGATAGTGTGGCAACGAAGAAGGCACGAAGAATCTTCGACATATCTGTGATCTCATGGAATGATTTTATAGAATTACCAGAAAAAGCATTCGTACTAGGTAGCTACTATCTTAATTGTGACACCGAAGGTTAGGTTC
Source organism: Penicillium simplicissimum (assembly GCA_024706585.1). Classification (NCBI taxonomy): domain Eukaryota; kingdom Fungi; phylum Ascomycota; class Eurotiomycetes; order Eurotiales; family Aspergillaceae; genus Penicillium; species Penicillium simplicissimum. The sequence goes on from JAMZTW010000078.1 coordinate 752,746, forward strand.
TCATCGAATCCCAACCTCGGATCGGCCATTCAATCGACGGCAAGGCTAACTATTGAGTGCTGCATCAGGCGCTTCAAGTTGGAATACTTGGCGCATTTCAGGGGCTGGAAGCACGCAGCCGAGAAACCTCAGCCCCTCGAGAAAAGAGCAAGAGATTGCAATCCCAACAGTCAGCGGCGAGACCAGTGAATTGATCGAATGGCCTCGGGGATCTCACCGTGCGAAGTATACCGGAAGAGCCAGTTTCGGGTAATCTCATGTGCCCGACCAATAAGAAAGGTTTTGTTTTTCTCCGTTAACAGTAGAGGCTGACCGACGTCAATTTTGATTGGGAAACTGTCAGGGCTCAGAGGCTCCGCATACTCCGCGACCTCAAGTGGTCTACCGTCGAGGACAAATGAGCAGAGGATTGTCTCGAGCAAGGAAGTCGTGTCACGGAACTTATCATCCCATTTGAGATGGACGATAACGTAGTAGGAAGGCATTTCAGTCGATACGAACTTCTCAGTCGCTGAAAGCGAGAAGCGTGGTCCAGATCAATCTTCTCTCGAGTCAGTGATTGGGGGTGCAACTTATAAGGTTGTGAACGTAATCGAGGGGAAAGATCAAGGCGTGGAGAGACTGTGAGTCGAGTAGAAGATCCTTTGAATAGATCAGTCCGGACTTTAGAAGTTTATATAGATATCGGGCAGCGGTTCGAGATCGCCGGGAGGACAATTTTAGCCCACCCAGTGTTTCGCAACTTGCTACTATTCTTTTAGTGGCTATGTAATTTCGTTGTCACACAGGGTTCCTTATGTACGATATAAATAGGTTCGAAGCAGGCAGGACCAACATTACTGTTGTTCTGATTTTTTCTTTCATTGTCAGTGGAACAAAGACTCGACGAATTCTTTGTAAAAAACATGGAGCCCGAGGTTTTCAGGTTGTGTTTCTCTTTGTCATGGCGGAGGATTAGAAAACCACCTCAAAAGAAACCTGAAAGAATAGCGGGCGATTTTGCCTGGTGGACTATGAGTTACGGCTCGATTTTGCGATGGTTTCTCATGATTCCCGCTGAGAGCTAAGCAAGCCTCTCATGGGTGGCATATGCCCAATTCAAAACTCTATTGAGGCCTCCGATTCGGCCGCAGGTGATGTCACCTGTCATGGGGCATGGACGTGAGACGCTCTTTCCAAAGACTCTGAAGACTTACATCATATGAGAAGAACTTATCTGTCAATACTAATGATATCGATACTCCCAATTTTGTTTCTCTTGACCCTTCCTGGTTGGTCCGTGGCTCCAATGCCCAATTCTGAACTGGACACCCCCACCCGTCTGTTCCCAGTGGGCCCTGACTAACCACAACTGACCTCAGTTTCGCCGCCCACAAGGCCACTGCAAGCCCAGCCCACCTGTAGTTCACCTCTTCCTTTCTCTTCGCTCTACCCCAGATTCCTCATGTTACGACATTTTTCCCATCATGGACGAGCCTGTCGCAACTGTCCTACCAGACACAAGGATGTCAGACTCCTTCAATAACGCTGCGCCGCTCTTTGAAGAAGAGGCCTTTTTATCACCAGGCACATTCTCCAGCGCGGATGAATACGCCGCCAATCCACGGTTTCTCGAGTTGCAAGAGGAACTTCGCTGTGTGCTTTTCTCTTCCGTTGCCAGTCTCGACCCTGGAGAATACACATCGCCAGCGCCCTCAGAACAGCCCGAGGGACCTGCAAAGTCGCGACCAACATTAGATTTCACCAGGGTGTCTATTCCGAAAATACGACTCATTTTTTACCTCAAAAACTGGATTACCGAGTGCGCACCTTATCTCGATAAGTTTGACGAGTCGCGCCATTTTGGCGTTCACATTCCGATCCTCGCGCAGCGGTCGCCCGCTTTGTTTTACGCTATTCTTGCCTTCTCCGCTCGACAGACTGAGAGAAAGGCCTGTCTGGACAAGGCATACGATAGCCTGGAGCTTTACCAAGAGTCCATCCGCTTGCTAGCGCCACTCCTCCAAGCGAAAGATCCCAATGTTCTAGTCACGGTCTGCATTCTAGCGGTAATGGAGCTAATGTCCGTCAGTCCCCGCGACTGGAGGAGACACGTCGAAGGCTGCGCCGCTCTATTCGACTCTTTTAATGTGAACGGACTGTCTGGTGGCCATCTTTCCGCTACATTCTGGACCTATGCCCGCATGGAGCTTTGCGGCGCGATCATCTCCGGGGGCGCCGAGTCCACCGTGCTTCCCCTGGAGAAATGGGTTCCTCCCGTACCCGAGACGGCAAGTCCCCGGGAGCGAGAGCTCATGATTCGAGACATGTTCTACCAGGACGGCTGTGCCTCCCCAGACATGCACGCAAACTGGGCTGTCTACCTCTGTGCGAAGACGTGTGACTTGTCCTGCCGTCAGACGAGACACGTGGAACTCGGCGAGATGGTCGAAGATACACGCCCCTTCGCCGAGCAGTGGACCTGTCTTTGGGAGGAGCTGCAATTCTGGCTCGAAAACAGACCGCCGGCTATGCTGCCTATCAAGACGACTGGTATCGGCGGTGGTCAGATATTTCCGGAGATTCTCTTCGCTCATTGGGCTGCTATCTCCGGGAATCAACTTTATCATGCGGCTTGCATAATGATGCTCGATATGAAACCCCCGGGGAAGATTCTGCCTCCGGCAAAGCCACAATACTCATCGGTGTGGCACGCGCGCCGGGTCTGTGGAATTTCCTTGACGAATCCTCACTCTGGGAATCTCATCAACGCCATTCAACCGCTGTACATTGCGGGGAAACTTCTTAGCCATCACAGCGAGCACGTTGAAGTGGCGAAGTTGTTTAAGATTGTGGAGGAGACGACGGGCTGGGGCGCTCTGTGGAGGTTGAAAGACCTTGAGCGGGCGTGGGGTTATGAGCCGGGTGAAATACTGTCGGCGATTTGAATTATGAGCATTAGCGTCTGGAGCTTGAGATCCCAGAAGCGTCTATACCCGGATCTTGGTTGGCAGGTGTTTCTGCATGTGGGTAATGATTTTCTTCACAACATTCATGGAATTCTCACTGTGTGAGCTAATATTCGGGACTGCCTCTTATAGTTTTTGTAATGTACATATTTCAATCCAAAATTTCGTCGAACGCAACACCCACATGTTCCCTGATAGTTCCACACCCGCGCATGAATTTTTGAACATATAAGCCAAAGTTTACTCAAGATCCGCACAGGTCTTGGGGTGCATCAAAGAGTGCTTGATCCGCTCCGTCAGTCTCTCGGCATCAACCTCAAAAACGTAGTTCACCTCGCGGATGCCACCCGGGGCAAGAGCCTTCTGGTAAACGTGGATATTGCCGTAGTTAGGGCTCCCGTAGCTAGTATCAACGTCGAGATAGACTATAGAATTAAACGTGTTAGAGTAATAGCCACTTATCTTGTTCTATGGTCGTTCATACCAGATGTCTGATTTGTGGCAATCGTGGGATCAACCATCAAAGCCGCAGCTGTCTCATCCCAGAAGGGGAACGAAAGATCGTAGTAATTGGCGAAGAGCTGGGCGTAGGCATTATCGGCCGTCTTCACCTCGTCCATGAATTTCTGCGTGGGGAACACCTGGTTGGCGACGTTGCCGGCGATGGTGATGTTGGGGAAGTCGGCGGTGAGAGCGATCTTGGAGGCCTCCGGGTCGATCATGAGGTTGATCTGTGAAATGAAAGGTAAGTATGCGTCTAATTCCCCTTTAGACCCTTCAGGCATAGGAAAAACCCACGTCAGACTGATAATCAGCCAACAGAATACTACCCGTAGCCTCGAGCATATTCACATCGACGTATCCGCCCATTATCACAAGTTGCTTAGCCAGCGAAGCAAACTCGGGATCCATACGCACAGCCAAAGCGACGTTCGTCAGAGCACCGGCAGAGTAAATCGTAACTTGACCGGGGTACTTGTGCACCATTTCGACCATAAAGTTTGCAGCAGAGGTGGAGTTGTTAGGCTTTCCCTTGGGGAATCCTTCCTTGAAGGCAGCCTTGACGATCCGGTTAGGGTCTCCTGAGGTAGGATCCATGCCCTCTGCCTCCGCAGTCAAATTTTGAGGTGCAAATGCACCTTCCCAGGGCAATTTGCCGTGGATGGTTTCCCATGCCTGGAACCGCTCGGGGGTGTTGATCAACGGCCAGGTGGCGCCGGGATAGACGGGGATGCAGCTCAAATTACCGGCTTCTAATGTAGCAACGGCGTGTAATGCTACCTGTGGTTGCCAGCTGTTGGCAGTATCTGCGGAGGCCTGTTAGTATATTTCACCTATGCCAAGAGGAAGTATAGATCTTACCCGAAGCCAAGGCCAAAACATCGATATCACCATCCAGGGCGATCAGATAAGGCACGAATCCAGCCGTATACCAATCGTTGTCCATGATGGCATAGTGCTTCGCAACTGCCCCAGCAGCGAGGGACAGCATTGACAAAGAGGTTCGCCAGTGCATTTTTGTCGATTTCGCAAAAAAGAATTCTTGGTTTTTGGTACAATATAGCCAAGTCCCAAGGCGATTTGCGACAAGTTTTTCGCCAAAAAGACCTCACAACACTCTCGAGTCACTCTCTCCACACCCGTCCTCTCAGCGGAACCTTTATATTTGCTCCAAACCTGTTGCCTGCTCATCGCCTCGGCCGTCGCCGATTGTCTCCATACCAAATGGATTCCATGACATCAAATATCCGCTCGATCGTTCTCCGCATACTCCACGAGCCTCCACGATCTCCCCGCATTGACTTTCCGCAAGAGAGGCAACGGTGCCTCTGCTTTCCCAAAGGAGATGATCAGACGATGGTCAATTCCGCGTGCTGCAGGAGCTAGTCTCGTCCCCTGGAGATTAGGCTGTTTGACCATCGCCGTCATTGGTGGGAACCAACACCACAGCGGCCAGGGTCTGTGGGGATGCAGCCACTTCTCAGCCAAAGGGCGCCCGTTCGGTTAACCACACGCCCCACTTGGCGCAAGTTCCAAGAAACTTCTTGAACTCTTAGCTAAAACTCGCCCAAAGAAGGCATCATAGCCTACGGGACAGTGTGTTTTGGGCTTAGCGGGCGTCCTCCGCACTTTGTTTGCCTCCGCGTTTCCTCGTTTTTTGTCCGGGGCCACGCGATTTTTCTCGGGAGGCCGAGCCCGGGGTAGACCGTTTAAGTTTTTCTGGTAGGATGGGGACTCACGCTGGAAAAACGCATATAACATGCATCTCCGCCCCCGCTAAAAGTCCTGGAGATTGTCATTCAAGATCATCCTTGATCACTCACCTCTTTCTGTGCGAAGAGCGGTCTCATTTTGTCATTGGTTTCTCTATCCAGGAAGTGATTTGATTCCGGGCCGTCTCGTTTGCACAAATGGCCGACCGAACTTCAGTGGAGTTGGAGGAGTCTCCGCGTCTCCAGATCGCAAAGAAGTCCATGTGGCAGTCGATTTTTGAGAACCCCAAGGTTCTCTTTATCGCATTCTTCGCCTCGTATGTCTCCCCGCTATGTTGGAATCTTCGGCACTGAGGTGTCGGGGCAATTGTTCCTAGAGACTAACCTCGAACCCAGTCTTGGTGGATTCGAATATGGCTATCAACAAGGTGTCCTCGGACAAAGTCTGGTGATGACGCGCTTTACGGAGAACTTCCCGACCGTTGTCGCCTCGTCCACCGCTACGGGTTGGCTGACTTCGATTCTCCAAGTGGGAGGTATCATCGGTTCTCTTTCCGCCGGCGTTCTGGGCGAAATCATCTCCCGCAAGTACACCATGTTCATCGCCTGCTGCTGGGTCATCCTGGGATCGTATCTCTACGTGGGTGCCACCGTCGGTAACCCCGCTTGCTTGTACGCCGGTCGATTCTTCACCGGTCTTGGTGTTGGCCTGTTCAGTGGTGTCGGTCCCCTCTACAACGCGGAACTTGCCGCCCCCGAAATGCGCGGTCTGCTCGTCTCCTTCTACCAGCTCGCCACCATCCTCGGAATCATGATCTCGTTCTGGGTCGGCTACGGCAGCAACTACATCGGCGGCACTGGTGATGGCCAGTCTGATCTCGCCTGGCGTCTGCCTTCTATCATCCAGGGTATCCCGGCTGCATGCCTGGCCTGTGGTATCTGGTTCATGCCATTCTCGCCCCGATGGCTCGTCAAGAAGGGCCGTGACGAGGAGGCTCAGGCTACTCTTGCCTGGCTGCGCAAACTGCCTGTGGAGCACGAGCTTGTCCAGGTCGAGTACCTGGAGATCAAGGCCGAGGCTGTCTTTGAAGACCGTGCGTTTGCCAAGTCGGCTCCTAAGCTGGCTGAGCGTGAGCGCCAGAGTGTGTTCATGAACCAGATTGCGCAGTATGCCAACTGTGTGCGCTCGATGGATAACTTTAAGCGTGTTGCGACTGCCTGGTTGATCATGTTCTTCCAGCAGTGGAGTGGTATTGATGCTAGTAAGTTGCTCGGCCTTCCAAAAGTCTAGTCGCGGTCGCTAACATATTTTAGTCATCTACTACGCGTCCAATGTTTTCAAGTCGCTTGGTCTTACCGGTGGCACTATTGCTCTCTTGGCCACCGGCGTTACTGGTGTTGTGTTCCTCATCTCGACCATTCCTGCTATGGTAAGGCTTCATGCCCTCCCGTCTTCCATTGAACGCACAGCTAACCATTTCTTCCATAGTTGATCATCGACAAGGTCGGCCGCAAGCCTATGCTCATTGTCGGCTCCATCGTCATGTTCTGCAGCATGGTCATTGTCGGAGTCATTGTGGCCAAGTTCCAGCACGACTGGCCTGGGCACGTTGCTGCTGGTTGGACCGCCGTTGGTACGTGCCATTCACTAACAATCCTCCATCAACCACAAAACTAACAGCTTCCCTTCAGCTCTCATTTGGCTCTACATTGCCGGCTTCGGTGCTACCTGGGGTCCCTGCTCCTGGACTCTCGTCTCCGAGATCTTCCCTCTGTCCATCCGTGCCAAGGGTGCCTCCATCGGCGCTTCCAGCAACTGGGTCAACAACTTCGCTATTGCCTTCTTTGTGCCTCCCATGCTTGAAGCCTGGGAGTGGGGAACGTACATCTTCTTCGCTGCGTTCCTCTTCATTGGTATTCTTTGGGTGTGGTTCTTCCTGCCCGAGACCAAGAATGCTTCTCTGGAGGAGATGGATAGAGTATTTGGTAGCAAGAAGGGCCAGGAGGATGCGGAGCTTCTGCGCGAGGCCCAGCGTGATGTTGGGCTAACTGCTTTTGTTGAGAGACTGGGCTCGGCTACTGGACGGGATATGGAGAAGAAGGCGGGCTCGGACTACGTTGAGTCTGTGTAGAGAGTGTTATGCTTGCTATGTCTGGTGTCAGTGCTTGGGTTTTGTGGGGGTTAAAGTGATAGCTCAGATATGATCTAATGTATTTTCTCAATGATTACTAGCGTTAATGTCACGAAATCTTAAGCGTCCGGAGACAGAGTATCCGAGTAGCACACAGGCCATAAAGTATGTAGCATGTCACATGACTATCTTTCTACGTTGCCACTTGAAGAAAGTCTTCACGTGCAATGGACACACCGCGAATCTCATCGCATCAATAAACAAGGCAAGGCACACTACTCGCACTTACAATCAAGCATCACCGATCGATGTGGCCTGCTCTCGGGTGGCGTCCGACAATACCACAAAAGGAAGACGAGAAGAGCGAGCAAAAACCCCCCAACCGAAGCGGAGCCCAAGCGCACCGAACCGGCCTGCCCTTTTCGGTCCGCCCCACTTCCCCGGCGGATGGACTCGCCCTTGGCACTTGCACGTTTTGGACGGCGTCCTCCGCAAAAAGTCTGAGCCCTGCACATTGTCCGACTATTTGGGGGTGATGGAGCCTCCAGATCGCCGGTTTTGCTTCTTCTACTTCCCCAGTCTGGGGTCATGCGCGCGATAGTCCAACAACATGCCTCGTAAACCCACGCCTGCGGGCAAGCAGAGGGTGAGGACGGGGTGTCTGACGTGTCGGAAGAGACGACGAAAATGCGATGAACAGAAGCCGCGGTGTGCCAACTGTGAGGTTAAAGGCTTCACTTGCAAGTATGGGGCTGATCTGGCATTTGTGCCGCCTCGGTCGGGGGAAGCTGGTGTTGGGGCGAAACAGGTGTATGGCACTATCACGGTGAGAATACAATTGCAGGATGCCAGGGGATGAATATCAGGCTGATATAAGTCTATAGTTCGTGGATGACTCGCCAGCTGCACATGCGGCAGCAAAAGAGAAATCTCAGCAGCCCAGCGACGATGCGTCGCAATCACAAGCGAGTAGCTTTGCACAACCAGATATTTCCCACCAGGCAGATGCGACTGCATATCACAATCCGCCAGAGAGTCGCACTACCCTGGAATTGAACGACATTCTTACACCTAACATTCAGGTCGATCTGCATCCACGACCGTTAACACTACAACATGCATCAGCTTCTCTCGGCCAACCCACTAGGCCGTTCTCCCAGCGACTAAATCCTGCTGTTCTTCGCCAAGCATCACCTCGAACAACAACTTTGTTGAATAGCAACCATGAAACAGACTTGCTACGGCATTTCCGCTACCATATTGGCCCTTGGATCGACGTTGGAGACCCCGACTGTGCTCTGGGAATTCAAGTCCTCTTGCTCTCCCGAACCAACCGGCCTCTGCAGGCCGCTGTCCTTGCCTTGTCTGCAAGCCAAAGGCCACTCATTGCCGTGCCTTCGCATAGCGATGATCTTGAGGGTAGCATTCGATTCCGAGCAGAGGCAGAAGATAGCCTTAGCTTACAACCAGAACTGATTGAATCTGCTGGGCGAGTACTACTCCTCGTCCAAGATCTTCTACCATCAGGGATTCAGTATTGGGGAAATCTGCTTGAGCCCAAAATACAAACGCCTGGCTACTTGCTGGACCCAGATGCCATGCAAGAGGAGCTAGGTGAAGGGATATTTTGGCTTTATCTCCGACTCGACCTGGCATCTTCAATCCTCTCTACAAAACCGCCCCTGATTCCCTTCCACTCCTACATCAACCGCGACGGCTCTTCGATGCAAACACCCCACCTCGCTGTCCAACCCCGCTCCATCAACCGGGTATACAAGCATGCACTATGTCTGCTGGGTCATTGCCTAGCCCTCATACACGGAGGCCCTGACTTATCAACCCCCCAAGTCGCAGCCCCCGGCTTCGCTGCATTCCCATCCTTACAACAATCCCACTTCCTCTCCCAATGGACCTTTCTCTGGAGCGACTGTCAGAAATGGTACAACGAGCGCCCTGTCGATGCACAACAAATTGTCGACGTACGCGGCGGCGAAGCAGACCGAATCGATCCAAACCACGACTCTGCACTCCCAATCCTGATTTACACAACGCCAATGGCGCTGGTCGCTAACGCCGTGTACCATGTCACCTCGCTCCTGCTCTTAAATCACAAACCTCGACTCTTAAAATCCTTACCTGGGCCACGGTGCTTTACATCCCACATCTGGCATGCGCAGTCAATTGCTGGCATCGCGGCTAGCAACGAGTCTCCCGAGCAATGGGATCCTGTTCTTGTTGCGAGTTTGTTGCTGATTGCACGGGATATGACCCACCAGTCGCAGCAGGCGGTGTTGATGGGGATATTCCGGAAGATCACGGCTACTACGGGGATCCAGTTGGACCGTGAGATGGACGCGCTACAATCTGGGTGGAAGATCGCGCGGTTTGATGAGGATTCGGATGAGATGGACATGTAATATCATATCACAAAAATAGTGTTGATTCAATGTCATTTCTATCATCGACACAAATCGACGCCTCCCCATTTTGTCTATTCACTCAATATCATACGCAAAAGGAATGCTCTGCATGGCGCCTCGTGCAGCAACACACGTCGCAGCCGCGGCATTGGCCTTCTTCACCGCGCTCTCAATCTCGCTGTCAAAAGCCTCCACAGGTTCACCCTTAGCGAGGAACCGTGCCAGTGCCGTCGAGAAATACCCAACAAATGTATCCCCCGCAGCCGTAGTATCAACAACCTTGGGAACCCGCACCCCCGGAACAGCACCGCGACAACCAGTCCGAGTCGAGTAGTACACACCCTTCGCGCCCAAGGTAATCAGAACAATCTGCACATGCGCCAAGTCATGGAACCGCGGCGCAAGCTCCTCGGGCAGCAAATCATCCAGCTCGGTCGATTGAATCCCATCGGAAACCGGCAACCCCGCAATAGACCCCGACATCTGCACGGCCTCGGTCTCATTCATGATCAGCACCGAGGTACCCTTTAACGCCGCGAGCGGAATCCCCTCGGGATAAACAGGTGCCGGGTTAAACACGACATGAACCCGCTCCTCATGGCCGGGACCACAATTGAAATACTCCAACAACCCCAGCGTCGTGCACCGAGGAATCTCCCCCTGCAGCACAACCACCCCAGGCTTCACCGTCTGCCGCTGAACAACCCCCACAATCCCCTCCACATCCCCCATCAACTCCGCATAATTCGCCCCCGGCACGACGAGAATCCGATTCTCCCCACTAGCTCCCTCCTCAACGATGATAGTCGCCGAGCCCGTCTGCGCCTGTGCAGATTCTTCAATGCCCGCCGTGCTCACGCCCGACTGCTCGAGCGCCGGTTTCAGGAGCGTTGCGTAGTAGACGTCGTTTGCGCCGACGGCGCCGATCATGCTGACCGTGACATCTTGGGTCTTCTGGGAGGTGAACGAGGCGCGGCCGCAGGCTGTGGCTTGGTTGCCGCCTTTGCCGCCGGCCGTGATCGTGAGGGAGGTTGCTGTGAGGGTTTCACCCGGGTTGGGGCAGCGCGGGGTTGATGTGACAAAGTCGATGTTTAGGGAGCCGATTATGCAGATGTGTGGTTGGGGTGGGGGGGACGTTGTGCCGTTGATGCTCATTTTGGTGGTTGGGTTTGGTGTGTAGATGGCTGGAATGTATACTTGGGACGGGAAATGCAGTTGTAGCAGCAGAATGAATGAAGAAATGGAAGATTAAGACAAAGCTTTAATCTAGGCCTAGCGAATGTTATATATCAAGAACTTACCCCAGTCCTTCCATGTTCGCCATTCATGCACGTCAAAAAAAAAGCGTTGAGGTATTCACCGACGCACTTGAAATCGACCTAAAAGAGGCCTGCATAGCCTACGCAGTGACAAATCCGGTTAGTCTACCAGCTAATCATCAAATCAGGCTTAGCGTATCTCAATCTCGGCTTCCCGATCGGGATGTCCTCGGCTGCGGGACTTGGCAGATAGTACCTATCGCCAGCCATGACTGGGGATATCCTGGGGTAGTTTGCACGCATTCATGGCAGCTTGCATTGTGGCGCGTGGGTTCTGACAATGGTGAGATCACACGGCAACCACGCTAACCGAATGAAGACAAAGACTTGAACCTGGAAGTGGAAACCAAGACTTTGTATACATCATTGTTGATCAGCCATCCTTATTGCAACTTCTCAGCGTAGAAATCAAGAATAATATTGCGACATGTAAATTCATACCTATTACCTATAGATCTTAAATGCCGCAGGATTAGCCTCATAATACCTGAGAAATAATTCAAAGACACCTTGAATGGATCACTTGAGAAAGCGGGAGCTGTTTTTCCTCTCGCGAACGACCGAGTTGCTACCTAGGGTTATGTTCGTCACGGGATTCATACTATATTCCAGTCTACTAAAAGAACTACGGATGTTTCTGTCAGCAACCTTCGATTGTGCGACTGTCAGCCCTCGGCTTATTCACGATCAATTTTAACACCGATCATGAGTTCTGGACTCCGTTGTTGCAAGCCGGATGATAGCGTGAAAATGCCAACATAGAGGATAAACAACTTCCGGCTACAGTTGCATGGGCGTGACGCGGACATAGGGGTCTTCACAATTCCCTGTGGATGGTGTCCTGCATTTCAGAGAATCAGTCTGACATATTGAGATGAGATTGCATGTTCGGACGAGACTGTAACCACGTTATTGAAGGTGTGCCTTGGTGCAGAGGTCATCGTAATAAGCAATGAAGATACTCGACTTCTTGCAAAGAAGCAGCACGTTGATACACCTATCAACTCATGTTAGCAGAGATGTCACTGTCGCTCTCACAAGGGGATCGTTTTCCTCGAGACAGAATGACCATTCAACGTCTCCTTTGGGCCGTTTATGCGCGTTGCGCCGAAGAGTCACCCCGTATATGCGTTTAGGTCGTTTGTTCGCAGGCCCGGCATATTGACCTAGAAAGAAAGTCACTGAGCGCTCAACGCTTCTCCACGATCCATCAACGTGAATCTTCCGTCTTCCACGTTTCCCACTTCGCATATCCTTTCCATCCAAAACACCTTTGTCTTTGAACATTCCATCGCAGCTTGCATCAAAGATCAGCTTAAACACCGCCGCCATGTCGAAGGGACGCAGAGAACCACGTTTCGCGAGTCCTGAATCCCCTCGTCCTAACCTCCCGACTCATCCTGCAAGTGGGACCCTCAGCTTTGAGGGGCTTGCTGCTGGTTTTCATGAAGCGCAGGCTAGTTCGACGACCTCCATGCACTCCTCTCCACCCATGCACCCTGAATCAGCAGCCTTCACACGTGGACTCGCTGCGCCAGACATCGAGGGATCGCAGGAAACTTTCAGCTTCGAGGGATCCACTGCTGGTGCTCATGAAGAGCAGGCTCATCTGACAACCCCTATGCACCCCTCGCCAACGGTGTTCGTCGAATTCGCACCCTGGGCGCGTGAACTCGCTGCACGAAACCTCGAGGAGTCATCCTCTAGCTCTGAGGAATCCACAACCGAGTCTCAGATAGCCTGGGCTGGTATGCCAGTTCAGATGCACTCATCTCCATCCATACACCCCGAATCAGCAGCCTTCGCACGTGGACTCGCTGCACAAAACCTCGAGGGATCGCAGTCATCCTCCAGCTCTGAGGAATCCGCAACCGACTCCCATGAAGCCTTGGCTGGTACGCCAGCTCAGATGCACCCCTCGCCAACGGTGTTCCTCGACTTTGCAGCCTGGGCACGTGAACTCGCTGCACAAAACCTCGAGGAGTCCTCTAGCTCGGAGGAATCCGCAACCGATTCTCAGATAGCCTGGGCTGGTATGCCAGCCCAGATGCCCTCCTCATTTACCATGGACCCCGAATCAGCAGCTCAGACAAGTGACATCTCCGAGCAAGACGTCGATTCATCCCAGAAATCCAAGAAGGGAAAGCAGCCCATGCGTGGCCCGAGTGGCGCCAATGAATCCGACTCCGAGAACTGGGATCGCGATTTCTCCGATCAACGCTTGACGAAATCCAAGCTCGACATGGAGGGAAATATGTGGGATGACACAGAAGATGAAATGCCAACCTCGTCGTTATCCCGGTACCAAGACAGACTTTCTCGTCGGATGGCCCAAAGTCTTACTCGACAATGGCCCAGCTTCCCAGAGTCTACCTATGCTGAAAGATTCAATCCCACCCCCGAGGCCATCGCAGGTCCAAGTGGGGGCGCGGTCGGAGCAAGAGGCCAACCCTGGAGTACCGTGTTAATGGAGGAGTTCCAGCTTCCATTAAGAAAGCGCACGGCTTTCGGATTCGGCGAAGCGGGCCCCAGCAACGCTGGGAGAACGGACTCGACTGATTCATCCGATATTCCCGATATTCGACCTGTGACCGCCGCGACCGCCGCGGCCGCCGCTGAAGAGCGTGCCTGCGTGGCGTGTGGTGACTCTGCCAACGAGACCGACCTCATCGACGTCCCATGCGAGCATCAATACTGCCAACCCTGCCTCCTTCGACATGTGGAGGTTGCCCTCTCCGACGACACATATTTCCCACCACAATGCTGCGGGGCCAAACTGCCTCCGTCCCTCCTCGAGACACACATCGGCGCCGACCTGACAAAGAAATACGAGGAGAAGGTCATTGAACGAACAGACGCGGCAAGAACATACTGTTCGAACAAGACCTGCTCCTCGTACATCCTGCCAAGCAATGTCAGCGGCACCGTCGGCAGCTGCAGTATCTGTGACACGAAGACGTGCACAGTCTGCAAGCAGGCCTCCCACGAGGGGGCGGAGTGCCAGGCAGAGAAGGAAGAGAAAGACTTCCTGGCCACAGCCACGCGGTTTGGGTGGAAGCGTTGTGAGTGCGGCCACCTGATCGAGCGCAGCTTCGGCTGCATCCACGTGACGTAAGTATTTTCCCGGTGCGACGCAGTTCTCCCTCTCACTTGTCATCGAAACTAACGCTTGGACGATGCTTAGTTGCCGCTGTGGCCGTGAGCTCTGTTACGAGTGCGGCCAGAAGTGGGGGACGTGTGATTGCGGGCGGACGGGGATGGCAGAGGAACAGATGACCTGGTGGGACGAGGCCCGGGAGGAGCCGTTCTTGTTCCCCTTCAGACCGCCACAGCCGCAAGAGTATCGGTGGCTCGACCGGGAGACGAGGGGCGTTGGGTGCGTCCACCCCCAACGCTGGGACAGGGTCGACTGGGGGTTGCTCCAATGTGACCTCTGCTTCCACTCGATGCCGCAGTTCATTCTGCAATGCCCGCTGTGTACGTTGCGAGCTTGCGAGCGGTGCAAGCGAGATCTGTTTCGCTCGTTTGACCTCTGAGTCGTGGCAGGGTGGTGAAGATGAAACCGAGAGGTTGACAGCCCAGTCTCACCTCGGATCTGCAAATCCGCCGGATGGATCTGGGTCACTATTTGTTTGCCATTTTTGGCACGGTTAAAAATATTGCAATCTTTTCATTAAGCCCTTCGTTATACCGGTATTTTCATAGCGACGCCCTAGGACCGTATTCCGGCCGTAGTAACTACGTATCTCGACGGTGGAACAGGCCTAAACCTGCATGACTGCCGCCCCGTTGTGATTCTGATGGAACCTGCAACCAACTTCAATATGGAGACCCAAGCAATTGGGCGAGTCCATCGGATTGGTCAACAGCACCCCCAGCGTGCGTACAGGATCTTCCAGGATCATACCGTGAATCGGTATATCATCGGGCGCAACATCCGTAGGATGCTGCCACAACTGGCCACCCAATAGCCGGACGTCCTCGCTGGAAAGCTCCGCCGGCGGCAAGGAAGCCAAAAGTGGGATGATAAGCAACGGGGCAGAGCTATGGAGGAGGTACTACGGCGGACTGCTCGATAAGGATACCATTAGTCTTGAGCAATCCGATGCCGATGATGGCGGGCCGATATCTAACAGAAGGGGGTTTACAGGGAGAGCCCGGATTTCCCACCCGTTCCTGTGCCCCAAGACTCGACCCGCCAGTCATTAAGAGGACTCCAAGTGGGAAGCGCAAGCAATCGCCGGGCGCTATTGAGGACTCTGATGAAGATCGGAGCCCATCTAAGCTGCAGCATAGGAGTGCCGTAGTACTCTAGGTGCTATAAGTACAACAGAAACCGTTGCCCGCTCCTCGGCGCTATATGCTGCCGAAATTGACTCAGACATAAGCCTATACGCCTAAGAGCCATGTCAACCAACCAGCAAGTTAGAGGCCACCTGGTAAGTGATAACCTTATCAGGACGAACCTTGGGCGATCCTTGGGCTTGGCTGACAGCTAGTCTTTATGCAAGATGCGGAGCAATTCCCGGCGACGGGGGCATTGCGCAATCAGGTAGTAAACCTGAAGTCAAATGTGCATATTAATTCCGCCCATTGGTGATTGATTGGAGGTTTAGGTATCTTGCGTTGTTAATTTTCTTGTTCTCGTTCGGTCTCGTTCTGTTTCCCACTCTACCAAATCGCACTGTACTTATATCCTGCTTGTCTCTGCTATATCTACTCCCTCTTCTTGATATCTATTTACTTATAGTCCCTCGTCAAGACTCCAAGCCGCATCATGCCGCCGAGCGTGCGGTATACGCGGATCGACACATCGTTGTACCAGCCAACCCTATCACACGCGTGCAGGCGCACGTTCCGTCGAAGCTTCCTGACGATCGGGACTACGTTTTCGTTGGCCACCACCACCAAGTGGCCTTCTATTCGCACCTTGTCGACGCAAACTTTGCGTGGGTTCAAGCAGTCAATAACACACCCAACGATATGGTGGTCCGCAGACGTGAACGTATCGGCACGCTGTTTGAGGCGGACATGCCGATGGCGTGCGCGGTGGAATCAGAGGCCGCGGAATTGTCGGAATCACCCACTGCTGGAGACAAATCCCCTCCCACCGAGGGACTCCATGCGGAAGACGGCATCGTGCCAAGGGAAACCTACACTGGATCACAAAGGGATCCTTCCTTGTCGTCTGTGATTCAAGCCGCCGCCAACAATAACCATTGAGCAGAATATGCTGCGAAGAAGGCGCTCCAGCAAACTCTGAAGGAGGCTGACTCCATGGGAGACTTGGAGAAAGGTCGTCCTAGTGATTGTGAACTGGGTTATAGGTTCCGAGTTCCTTTTCTGACTTGCTGTTACTGGCGATGCTACCCAGGTCGGGTCGTGGTTGTGATCAACTGGATAGTTCAAAGACAGTCTGGCACGGTGATGAGGTCTGGAGACTAGGCCAAGCTTCCACCCGCGCCATCTCTTGACGCGGGAGGAGGCTATCCTGCAAGGTCCGGTGTACCATACGCGCTGGGGAGATCCCAGGGTGTCTTAACTCATTGTCCGTTCTATGGGTCGCAGGTTGTGGAAGGTGATCTGGGAGGTTGAGAGCTCAGTGTCCTCCCCCAAATCGGAAGCACGTTTCCCAGCTGAATGGAACCCCTCTACCTGAAATTCCCTAGAATACTCTTCCTACTACTCCTTCTCCTTACTGTTTCTGCTACTGTTTCTGCTACTCTTTCGAACACTCTTTTAGTTTAGTATTTGGTTCAATATAAACCTATACATTCTAAAAAGGACGTAGATAACTAATTAAGTAAGGGAGTAAGCGCGGTAAAGGGTGGTTCGGGTAGTTAGGGATTAAGTTCCAATTCCTGTCTTATATTATCGATTATCTCTGTCTTAATGCCTGATTTTCTGAAATTTAGGCATTTTCAGGCAGGAGGGTGGTCAATTTAGTAATCCCCTTCATATTTGTTGACGAACTCCCAATTTTCCACCAACGCTACCTAAGTTGATCCCGGTAGTTCCTCCTAGAATGGTTTGGGTTCGCTGAATACTAGGTACGCAGACAATCCGCCTAGCTGTGTGACTTCTAGTTCGCTTGGTTGATGGCACGGGGTAAAGATACCTAAATGCTGGTTGACTAAAGCTAAGAGAATAATTGAATATGGAACAAGATACCTCCTAAATCCAAAAACCCTCAAACTCCATCGCAGTGCAAGACCCAGCTAATAGTTTTGCCAACCCCCAGAACCCGACAGAATCAAAGCATGGATCCACACCATCCTTCACTTCATGTGAACATAAAACAAATACCGCTGCCGGATCTGAGCAACATCATAAACGATGTACTCATTGTACTGGAGATAGACATTGCCATCCGCCCGATGAGCCGATCCCACACTCACATCAGGAATCTTCACCCCCTTCAAGTTCTCATTCACAATACCCGCATCCTTCCATCCACCAGGGATGCTAGTACCCTTACCTAGTGTGGAAATACTACCCGCTGCAATCGCATGCTCCCCGGCCATGTAGTCGCTGTGGGTAAGCTCGAACATGGGATCGCCCAGCTCGGCGTCACACAGCAGCAGAAGACCCATGTTGGCGCTGTTGTAGGAACAACAGTAGTTGGCGGATTTGCTGGACATGTCGGCGAGGTAGACGCCCTTGCCGAACATGTAGCCGTTGACGGGGGCTTCGGG
Organism: Penicillium simplicissimum; assembly: GCA_024706585.1. Lineage (NCBI taxonomy): Eukaryota > Fungi > Ascomycota > Eurotiomycetes > Eurotiales > Aspergillaceae > Penicillium > Penicillium simplicissimum. The sequence continues at coordinate 770,473 of JAMZTW010000078.1, forward strand.
GGGTGCGATGCGGAGACCTTGGCTGAGGATACCGCCGAAGTTGGTGCTGCGGGAGCCGTGCCAGAGGAGGCGGCGGTTGCTATTTTTGAGGTTGGCGAAGGCAGATTTTGTGAAGCGGTCAGTTTCGCCTTTGCGCTCGATGCGGAAGATGTCGATGACCTGGGGTTATTAGTTTGGGGGTTGAGGGAGCGGGAAAGAGGGCCGTACCTTGTAGGAGAGATGGTGGGTTGCGCCGCGAGAGTTGTTCAGATAGTCCGAGAGTTCGCAGAACTCGGTTGATTTGGGATCCACTGGGAATGTTTAGTTTGGTGTCTCATATCCCTAGGAGAAGGTGTACTCACGGCGTGTCATCTCCTCCATGCCCAGACTCTGGAATTGGCGATCCAGATGGTGGACGTCATCTTCCTCCTTTGAGTTCTTCAAGATCTCGTTGGCAACGTCCATGTCCGTCAATGCTTCCAGAAGCTCGACTTCCTTCCGGATCATAGCATCGTTTGCCAAGATCGGGGGTCGGTTACGGCCGAAAACGTGCGGGATCAAAGTAAAATACCGATTGCTCAACATCTCCTGGGCAGGTCCAAGGGGAAGATTGTACCGAGAAGTCGAGAGAGTTGGATCGACCAGCAATTCAGCCAGCTCTTTGAGCACAGAGAAACCCGCCTTAAGAGTTCTCTCGCTGAGCTTTCCCAAAGGCAATTTCTTAGCATCGTAAGACATTGACGCCAGGGCTGAATTCATGTGCTGCTGGTTGAAGATGAATGACATCAGGTCCTGAATTGGTTTCTCCAACTTGCTCTCCACCGCAGGCTTGTTCTCCGAGGGCTCTTTCTTGACAGCCTTCTTCTCTTTCTCCTTTTCTGCCTCTTCGTCATCTTCCTCGTAGTTGCGCTCGAGGAAGGTGTATTTGTTGTTCTTGGGGGTATCGAGCCGGTTGCTCCATGCAAGGCCACTCTTGTCCTTGAATTTCTTTTCGAAGAAATTCTGGGCGCTTTGCAATGAGCCATCGCCAAGGCATGCAGACTGGCCATCCTCACCAACACGTCCCCAGCGGGTCCAAGTCACAAAGTGCTTCCCATCCGCTGAAGTGAGGAGCTGGATGAAGTAGAATTTGTTGTTGTTGGCAGTTGAGTTAGTCTGGTTGAGAGTGGCGTCCCAGATCAGGCCCGATTGGTCAATGTAGACTTGAGGATCTTTGCAGATGTGTTAGTTTCGTAGTAGCGAAGGTGAGGGTCCTGGCCGGGCCACTTACTCTGGAAATTGGGCCTGTTTTCAAACCTGAAAAGAGAGTCCACGGGAACAACCAGAGCCTTGGAATTAGCTTTTTGAGAATTCTTCTGCTTCTTGTTGGAGGTATCAGCGGATTCCTCGTCCTCTTCTTCTTTGATGGCGCGCTTCTTTTCGGTCTTTGGCGCTGCTGTCTTGGTGCTCTTCTTGACAACTTTCTGGTCATCTCCGTTGGCATTTTGACTGCCAACATCATCACCATTCTTGTCGGCGGTTTGCACAGAAGCTTTGCGAGTAGGCCGCTTGCCATTTTGCTTCGCATCGTTCTTTGCGTCCGCACCATCGGCTGCATTAGCGGCACCGCCCGCATCTAGAAGATAAGTCTTTTCAGCCAGTGGCTTCTTCTTTGCAGCCGACTCCAGCAGCCAGTCAATTGACACAATCTGGCATGAAGCAGACTTTGAAGCGGCTTGGTCTGTGATAGTTCGAGTCAACACCGAATGCACTAGGATAATTGGGAACAAAGTGCGGATTGACTGGGGAATTTTCACATTTGATACCCTTCTTCTCAGCATCTTTCTGGGTGGTGACAAGATGGGTGCACTGGTCAGTGACCGATGAGCTGAAGGTGGCACCGTGTTCTTCCACGAGAGCCTTAATGTCGGCTGCAAGGAGAAAAGGGACGAGTCAGCCTCATCTCCACTTTGGCGTGGGGTCGAATTCCCCGAGGTCCGCGATCGTCTCCTTACCCTGCTTGTAACCTGGGAAAGTGCCACTGATGGCAATGACCATGTTCTTGAAAGACCGCGGAGCCATGGTGTCATGGGCCAAGTAAACAGTGATTGCGAGTATGGAAAGTGAGAGTTGGGGGAAAAGGGGAGAGGCCGAGGCCGAGGCCGAGAGAATACGAGGGTGTGCGGTAGCGTGTTTGGGGTGGGAGTAAACAAACAACTCCTACGCTATGCAACAAGCACCAGACCTAGTCGAAAAGGTGAAAGGAAGAAGAGGTATTGTACACGAATTGGAAAGAAAAAGACGAGGATTGGGCTGGTCAGGCTTTTAAAGTCCAGCAGGAGAGGGCAAGCTATGTTATGGCCTGAGAAATCAGGCGCTTTAGGGGCTGCTGCCTGGGAGCTTGTCAGGCAACACCCGCCAAGTGGGGGCCAACTGGTGATGGAGGATAGGCATCAGCTCATGTGGGCCGCATTGGCTTGCCGAGTTGTCTCGGAGTAGATCCTTGCATTCGACCTCCAAGCATGCAAAGTGACACACTGGCCGATTATTGGTTCCATGAACTTGACCTTGCTCGGCCTCGAGCGCACAGGACGGGCATTCATGTTATATGGTTGAATAGTTTGGACTGAACGAATTGCAGTACGACTTGGAATGAATCACTCGGTCCTGTGAAATTCTCCGCAAAGTGCAGTAGGACTCGGATGGAACTATAACGAAGGCCTCAACTTGAGTCTCAAATATAGAAAAGCCGGTTCTACGCAATAATCAAGTCCACATCCAAGGAGAATGAGATCACTGATCCCGTAAGATTTCATTTGTAGAAAAAGACACGAAAGTGGAAAACTTTCCGCACAAGACTCCACGAGCATCAAATGAGAGGACGGGAACAAGATCAAGAAACTTGAAGGCATGTGCGTGACCCGATGGGCAGATGGAAATAAGTCCCAAATGAAACGGAGAGAAGTGAAACATGTAATGATGAGAGTGGCAGCATGCGCATCAAATGCAAAGACATATCAGAGATGGGGGAGGCCCGCTATACAGAGATGCGACCACCAATGGTTCGTGGGCCCAGAGAATTATTGCACTGACAACAGAATTCTCCGAGAGGTAAATGATGGAATTGGATTATGGATTAACGGGAAGCACGGCGATCAGAATGGCGAGGGATTGGGAGGATTGGCCGTTGATGCGAATTCAGCATGGAAGAAGAAAGTCAATGCAGTGGGAATCATGGCAGATGAAACGAGACAAAAGGCTCGACGATACGAAATTTGCAGGCGACGTAACAAAATGTAAAGTACGTGGATTGCAGGATGCAGTGTGCAACTTTAGAAGATGACGAATCGCTTTTGTTTGGATTTGTCCGCTGCTCAATCAGGTCAGCCTCAAGCATTCCTTGACTCGGGTCGTGCACACTCACTCTGTCCCTTTGGATCGCCTTTGCGGAATTTCCCTCCGGGGCGAGCTGCGGGATTGGCGCCATCGGCCGCAGCCCGGATAGCAGCGATACGATGCTTGGCTCGCTCATCGCCCTGATCTGCGGCTCTGACGTACCAAACGTTCGCCTCGAGAGGATCACGGCGGCAACCAATGCCCATTTCGGTAAAGTAGCCAACAGCGTATTCCGCCTTTGCCAAGCCTATTATCAACACATTAGTTTGGAGACTCATGAATCGAAAATCAGGTGCACTTACCAAGTACAGCAGCCCGTGTAGCCCACTCGTACGCTTCATTCTCATCTTTCTCCAGGACGGGCTCCGCACCGACGAGATACCACGCACACAGCGCCATCATAGCGAGCGGGTGCTGGCCGCTCTGCGCAGCTAATGTGTAAAAGTGAATGCTGAGCGCAGGATCGCGGGGGCAATTGAGTTTTCCGTGCTCATAGGCATCACCAAGACGGTATGCAGCTTCGATGTGACCCAGTTCCGCGGCTTTGGTGAATAATTGCGCGGCATAGGACTCGTCCTTGAAAACATCGTCACCGTAGCCAGTTTCGTGCATGCAGCCCAGTTCATACGGCGCAGAGTTGTACTGAGCGTCTGCCGATTCCGCCGCGCGTTTCATCCAAGTGATACCGTCGCGGTAGCGCTTGCCTAAGCCCATGTCGCCCGCCAGGCAGGCTTTTGCCATACGGAGCATGGCGCCAGGGTGGTTCTTCGACGCGGCTTGTCGGTAGAATTGGACAGCCCGTCCACCGTCAACGCGGACGCCCCAGCCAAACTCGTAGCAGAGAGCGGTGCGGTAGCACGCCTCGACGTGGCCGTGTTTGCTGGCAGCGAGGAAGTTGGGGAAGGCCCGCTCGTAGTCTTCCTTGCCCTTATTGAAGAGTCCCGAGGCGTAGCCGTCGGCGAGGTAGTATTGCGCAAAGGGGTAGCTGCGGTCTGCAAGACGCTGGAGAATGGATTTTGACTCGCGCATGAGCCGTTGGCGGGTGATGGAGGTTGAATCTTCGAGGTCGACGGCGGGCATCTCACGCATGGAATTGATCATGAACACCGCAAACTCATACTGCACTGCAGGTTCGTCGGTTTTCTTGACGTTTGCGAGGTACATCTCAAACGTCTGTTTGTGGCTGAGGAGAGAGGCGTTGTTTCCGACGGAGGACCGGAGATGAGAATTGTCGAATTGCGGGGCGTTAGGGCCGGGTTGAGGGTATGATGAGTTCAAGAGGTCCAAGACTGAGAGTGAGCGATTGTCTGGAGACCCCGAAGAATTCCGGGATGAGGTGCGACCCTGCATGTATGGCGATGCAGACAGATTGCGACGGTGGCTCCCACCGCCCACTTCCGATGTCGAGGAGTAATTTGACAGTGGCCGTGACACTCGGGACCGCCGCACAGCTAGTTTGTCAGTGGAGCCGGAGGGATTGCCCGCCAAGTTCATTCCCAAGGTGGAATGCCGCGCATTAGCTGTACTCTGCTGCTGCTGCTGGTGATGGTAGGTCAGAGGCTCGTAGCCATCTGAATTTGGCGCATCACTTTCCAAGCTGCCGCGCGAGGAACTATTGTGGCTCAACCCCTCGGGCTCGCGCGAGGAGCCATGTTTCCTTGAATCCTGGCTCTCTTCCTTCACCTGATTCTCGACCACCGACCATGATCCACTGCTGGCGGGGGTATGGCCATACGGATGCTGCGACGCATACTGCGCAGGCTGCATAGAGTCTCGGCGGGGTGGGAATGTCGAGTTCCAAGCTTGCCGCGGCTGCGATTGATCTTCAATCGACATGTTGGCGAACTCAGGCACTTCGAGTTGTGGTGGGACGGGTACATTGGAGAAGTGCTCGATTTGAGCGGTGGATGCTTGGGGGATGTTGTTGGCGCCATGGTCGATTCTGACCGGAGATCGCGGTGAATCCTGGATGACTGGTGTGGTCTCGGAGTCCGGGGTCACCACTGACAGGGGTTTCCGGGCAATTTGCACGCTCTGGGGATACTGAGGGATTGTGCGGGGGGTTGACCCGTGGGAGGGTGAGGGGAACGAAGGCGATGATCGGAGGTATGCTGGCGGAGGGGAGGGGATGGGAGGATGCTCGGCGGCGACGGAAGATGCCATTCTGGGCCGTGGAGTATGCGGCGATCGAGACGCGAATTGCTAGCTATCCAGCGATGGTGTCGAGAGCCTCGCTGAAAATTCCCGGGCTTGTAACGACAGATGGCGAAATGAAATGGGCGATCCAAATTAAACGAGTGAGGCGAACAAGGCAGGAGCACGGGGCAGGTCGGGTGGTCTTATTCTGACATGAAAGCCACCGAGGGGAGGAAGAGAAGGAAGAAGCAGATGGAGTGAGTCTTCCGGTCAAAGATCAATGTCCAGGACAGCTGCTGTCTTCTCCTTTCTCACACTCTGGGGAAGGAAAACAGGGTTCCAATGAAAGCTCAAATGGCCCATGGGTCGTGGAGCCTGGTTCAGTCGGGGTCGGGTAGCCCCAGTTGGCGGTCGTTTATTCGTTCAGCCAGCGGGGAGGTGCACCAGAAAGGTAGAGAGCTGCAGCGCAGATTTAGTAGCAGAATCACGACCCGACCAGAGAGAACCAGATTTACCTTGACCAGCTTTTGCGAAGGAAAGGAAGACACGAAGGTAAGGACGCGGGACACTTTTTCATCAAGCGAGGGGAGGCGGGGGGGGTGTTGGAGGAGTCGGAGTAAGTGAGCCTCTTAGGCGGGCACTTTTACTCACTTTACTTGGTTTACTTTAGTGCAATTAGTGCACGACTTAGTGGACTTGGTAGTTGGTAACTTGGTACCCTTCGATCACGGAGAGTGACTGCCTGGGATAAAAGCGATCATCCGCCATAATTTGATGATTATGGGCCGATGAGTTCAGGCAGTCAAGGACTCAAGGCCCGCCCAGCCAGCCAACGGCGTTGAAGCACGCCCCTAGGGTGGCCTCCACTTGAGGACTGCCATCGCTAGTTTGCTCCCTCGATCGATAAAGCATTACGAGGTTGGACAAGGTTTAACTTTTGCCGTTCTATGGACCGATGAGATATCTTCGGAGGGTCGGGGATTCTTGCTTTGAGATAATTCCGTCTGAAACAGTTACTCTCTGGTCATCTACCCTCATAACAAGGAGACCTTCTATCTAGGTGATTAGCAACAAGTTGTTCCTTCCCCTAGGCTGTCAAGAATTGCCGTCTGGTGAAAATTTTTGGAGGGGGAAAAAAGGGAAACGAAAAAATCCAGGCATCATGCGGCGCATAAGTGGGGTGAACTATTATTACGTGAACCACTAAATCCGTTCCATTCGATCCCTATATTTCGGGACTCCGTGGTTGGCACGGAGTACCAAGTCACTACTCTACTCCTGCAGAGTGCAGACTGCCAGTCTGCCAGACACATACTGCGCCCGCCTCCCATGGTAAAAGGTAAACGACTGGAAGAAAGTGCAATTGTGTGACAGCAGAGTTTCTATTCTTATGCCCACCCCACGCCTCTTCCGGCCCTGCCATCCAAGTCCAGGTTCCCCGCCTCGTATAACGCGGCTGAAGAGGGCTGAATGAAAATCTCGAAGTGCCTGCCCCTTAAATTGCCCAATGAATGGTTTCAACGACAGGAAGAAGCTTTTTTAACAAAGACCCTCATCTGGTTATCGAGGGATTCAAATGAGAGCTACACGGCTCTGCTACCTACTTTGTACGACCAGCATGCGATCGGATCTAGGATCCACTGGCTCCACCAGCAAACACGCGGAGTGAGGAGTCTCCCTTGTTGGAAAGAAGCCGATGCCGACGGGAACCTCCAAAGCACGAAATCAACCTTCGAAGGGCCAAGGCTTAGACCGAGCGGCTCGCTGAGTCGCTGCAAGCCTGCAACAGGGCTAAGTTGAAAACTGGGGCAGCACAAAATGAGGCTTTTCACGGCTCGGATACCACGAGATCTGGTTGGCTCCGGTTGTCCATTCCCGCACGTTCTTTTTCTTTCTTTCCTGTTCAGCCTCCGATTAGCGAGAATTAGACGATTCAAACTTCAGCTCCTGCGCCACGGTGAAGGCTGCGACTGGGCGGGTCTGTTCCAGAAAGCGGCTCGTCTGCTGAGGATGGAAACGTACGGAGTATAGAATAATGAATGCATCTCCCTGATATTCCATTGCGAGTATAGATTTCAGTGGAAGCTGGCAAGGCCAGCTTGACTATAGTGCGTGGCAGCAACTGAGCCATTGGCTCATCATTGGCAGACGATCTCATCGCATGAGTTGGGCTTGAGCCGATTCTACGGGGGCTTGGTATAGGGTACGAGGTATACAATGCCAGGTAGTGGTGTGGCTCTGGCGCCACCATTCACACCGTAGCCGCTGCGATGAGACAATCTGACACTGGCGGTCAGGTCAGCACAACGCCAGCAACCACTATCAAGAAGCCCTTGGCAAGAATGATGCTTTTGCTGCGCCTTCTAGTCTTTCCCATGTCCAGATTCCAAGTGAAGAACAGCCAGCAGGGTTGAAGAAGAGGAGGAATTGAGTTTGTCTGGTTCCTCCCTGCGAGGCTGGTAGCTGGGCAGTTTCGATGTGTCCCTTGTTCGCTCGCACGGCCCGAGCCACGGGCCTTTTGCATCACCCGTGCATTTCATCTACCTCGACCTCCTTGCTGGGTATAGGTAAAGGAGCAAATTAAAAGCACTGATTTTTGGACTCGAGTTCATCTGATGATTTACTGACCCTAGATGACGAAACAAGATTCTCTCTGCCCGCGGGTTGAACCTAGCCAACCTAGATGACACCTGCTTTTTTGGAATGTATATATTCCTAGTAATCGTGTAGGACGGAACAATTTAGATGGTGTGACGCCCTCCCACCTATCCAGGCCGGGGCCTTCCTCGCGGGGCACCAGGGTACCACTGCAAAATTGGCGCATGCCTGGAGCGCCACCCCCCTCCGATCACCGGTGTCAGATGCAAAGATCCACTGCATTCCATTCCAAGCTGCAGAACGTGGTCTCCATGCGCTGCATAGCGCCGTATACGTAGAGGGATCTCAGTACACCTAGCCATTGCAGTATTCAGGACCGACCAGTAGTATATCCGGAGTCTAGAAGCGGGAATAATGTTGTGATGCTCAAACGTTTACCTCGATCCTACTTAGGTGCTGATGGTTAATTCTCAGAAGGACGGGAGCGGCTCCTGGATCCTGCCCTGTGACCTGTATATCTTCAGATCCGAAATTTTTACATATTCGAGGTCTTTTAAGTATATTGAACCTGCAGGGCCGTTCGCCCCGGTGAAGCTGAGTGCCGTGATCAATAGATGACCGTCCACTTGTCGATCCCATCGTACAGCGTTCGAACCTTACGGAGGGACCAAATTAGCAAATTGTAGGGGTTCGTCGCAGTCGCAGTCATCGTGGAACGTGGATGTCCATTGAGATACGGGGCTCTTCCGGGCTTGCTGGAACCTGGGAGACTACAAGGAAACACGAGAGCTCCAACGGGCTAAAACGCTTTTCTAAGGTTTGTGTTCCGCTACAGGTGAATCATCAAGCGGATTATTGAACGTGGTTGAGACGTCCTCATGTCAAATCTATCTGAAGGTCCTGGAGGTTGACCTCCTGCAAGGAATGATCTACTAGCAAGCGATGATAAACAGTATGTGATCTATCAGCGACTGAATTCGCAAATTCTTAAAATATCCGCTCCAGTTGCTCGTCAATTATTTTTGAGAAATACGGGGAAGCGGCTGAAGGAAATATGCAACAGGAGCTCCAGTTCAGCCGCATGAAGATTCGTATTCAACGTTGTCACTTCTTGATGCTGGTCGACTGAAAGGAACTCAAGCAATCTAGACCCAAATTTCTCAGCACAGCCTTGGCTATACGGTCACGACGAGCAGGCCTTCGTGCCCGACCAAATAGGGAGGTACCTATGTTCCTTGAGGTTTGAGGGTATAGTAGGGAAGGAAGTAGGTATATGTACAGTCGCGAGCCTAGGCAGGTCCGCAAGGAGGAGTCGATAGATCAGAGAGCAGCAGAGCACTCCCACCAATATGCATAAGAATGATGATGCCGCTATGTGGAGCATTATTCATGCCAATAACGAGCTATCAGTGATCACTAGGTCTGAGTGCTATTTAGCAGAAGACACATAGCAAACCTTGAAGCTATTGCCAAGCTGGTCAAAACCGATGGACCTATTTAAGTGGGATTTATGCACAGTCATCTAGAGCTTACTATGGCCTTCACTGATCATCCGAAAATAGCAACCCCGTGACCAGAAAATCTTGTCGAATTCGACTCTCAATGAGGTTAGACCCCGTCATGCCGTCAACTTAGCTCATTGCACACCTCCAATCCAAGGCCCGGACAAGCAACCACCCAAGATCGCAGCGAGACAAAGCGCGCGAAATACGCCCTGGGCTTGATCTTCCCCCTCAGCAAAGCACCAACTGAGCCGGGCCTAGCCTCGTAGAGAATAGCGCCGTTGCTTCGGCGCAGTTTGATTTGTTCCCACAGCGCACCTGGCGGAGCTCCACGGATCAAGTCACCAATCACCGGGTGATTGGTGAGATGGTGTCTATTGCCCCTAGCGACACGCCGACACCAGGAGATTAATATTTGGAGGGCGGTTGCAATAGTAATTTAGGGGACACTACTGAGGGGCGACGCATATTCAGTGAGATGCCCACATAGTCATATTCAGGCCTGAGGGCACAGAGAAATAGGGGTAAATGATGATAATATGCAGAGGGTAGGCTCTGGTCAATGAGAGGTTGCCAAGCTGATAACCATCAGTACTGAATGCTGGCATAACCACTGCAATAACTATGCAAGGCCTGGTTATCCAACGACCACCTACAGTATATTATATTTATGAATGTACCAACGCTAACCCATTATTAGCACCCACTGACCCAGTACGGAGTACGGAGTTGACACTAGTTAAGGGCAGGTCAATCAGAAAGAGTTAGCTGGCTTAGAGTTCTGGGCCCGTGACTCGGGGACCCTGAGTTCTCCTTTGCCCCCCCACAGAATCACCCAGCCAACTTTGTCTCACTTCGAGTTTCTGCTCTCCAGTCCTCGACTCGCCTTGACAGGTACCCTCCTCCTCCTTTAGAGGTACATCCCGCACTCGCTGTCGGTGGCCTATCCTCTCGTTCAAATCTGATCTTGACCTGTCGGTCCTCCCGTCGCTCGCTCCACCACCCATTTTGTGTGGATCGCACTTTGTTTATTCTCCACCCCCGTGGTTGCACCGGCCGACCGCTGTCCAGCGCTGCCGCCTGGGAAACCTGCAGTGTGCACCAGTCGAGACTGAATTCGAGCCCACAAGAGTTCATCGGGTCGTTCTCGAACTGCGCCTGAGACGGTGTCTGACTGAGAACTGCCTTCTGTCTGGCAGCGCGACCGGATACGAGATCTGCGCAAATTCGGATAACCCCGTTCGCTTCGCTGATCACAATCGAGTCGATGATGTGCTAGTCGCACGCCAAACTATTCACTGTCAGAGCACTGTCATTGCAGAGAAATACTGCAGTGCATGATCGCGGCGATCTAAGAGTGAGTGCGACACCACCCCACCGCGACCAAACTTGGCCTCTGTTATCTGGCAGCCATCTGACTGAGACCCCGCCGGTAGGACCGCAATGTCTTTGCCGCAAAGGCCTGGTAAGGCCTCGCCCCGACGGGAGGAGCGCAGCGCTTTCCGCGAGCCCTCTCACCGTCGGCGGACCCGAGACATCGACTCTGGCACCTACAGCGACAATCCAACTTCGCCGTCCTCCCACCGACACCACCGCCGCCGATCGCACAGCCGAAGAGCCGAGACGGACGAGGAACGCATGGAGCGCGGCGGTGACGTGAAGCGCAAGAAGAGCCTGATTAAACCAGAGCGTCGTCATGTGGACCGTGACCACCCGAATTACCACTACCGCCAGCGATCCCATCGCATGCCCGTCCACCCTTCTTCCACAGGCGATGACCCACTGTTGGACCGAGACCCGGAGGCCGAGACAAACAGCTCTAAGAGTCTGGATTCGAAGTCGAAGGAGCAGCTGTACGGCGCGCACGGAAATGTGAATAAACCCATGGACCGCGCGCCGAGTCGGCATCGATCGAAAAAGAAGAAGAGGTCTTCTCACCGCGTGTCGAAGAGCGGCTCGTCTGCAGAGGAACGGAGGAGACAGAAAGCCATGGAGCAAGCACGACCGCCAGACCTGTGGACGACGTATTGCGCCTTGGTCAGTTGCTTGGTGCCTGACTTTGTGCTCAAATGCTTCGGTATGCCGCAAAAGGAGCAGCGGACAGCCTGGCGAGAAAAGATTGGCTTGATCAGTTTGATTCTGATGATCGCCGCCTTTGTGGGTTTCCTGACCTTCGGTTTCACGGCCGTCGTCTGCGGGACGCCTCCCGTTCGCTTGAAGGTGAATGAGGTTGGCAATGGGTACATGATCTTCCATGGCAAGGCGTACGACTTGACCAAGTCGAAACACCCTGCCGCCGAGGGCATTCCTGCCGGTACCAACGTTCTATACGATCTTCCGCACAAGTACGGTGGCCAGGATGGTAGCTTCTTCTTCCAGCAAGTCAACGGTGCCTGCAAGGGATTGATCACTGCTAAGGATGGCGGCGGTGTCCCGACCAACTCCAATGGTGACCTCGGCTGGTATTTCCCTTGCACGGCCTTCAACCAAGACGGCTCCTCCGAGCCCAACTATACCACTCCCTACTACGATGGTTGGGGATGCCATACCAGTGCGTCCGCGCGTGAGGCTTTCTACACGTTGTCTGGATCCGGCGATGTGTATTACACTTGGGAGGACACGAAGAACACGAGTCGGAACCTGGCCGTGTACTCTGGCAATGTCCTGGATCTGGATCTTCTTCGGTGGTTCAACTCTGATCAGGTGGAGTACCCGGCTGAATTCGATGAGCTGCGCCAGAACCCCGCCGTCCGCGGTGTCGATCTCACCTACTATTTCCAAAGCGGAGATCAGAAGAAGATCGGCAAATGTTTGACCCAGATCATCAAGGTGGGCAGTATTGACACGGACACTGTCGGCTGTATCGCGTCCAAGGTCGTGCTCTACGTTTCTTTGATCTTCATTCTGTCCATCGTCGTCGTCAAGTTTGCCTTCGCCCTGCTCTTCCAATGGTTCCTGGCGCCCAGGTTCGCAGCCCAGAAGACCAGCATGGCTTCTGATGCTCGTACGCGCAACCAGCAGATTGAAGACTGGTCCAATGATATCTATCGACCTGGCCCTCGTCTTGCAGACCCTCCGGCTCCTGAGCGTGTTACCAAGCGCGCCAGTTTCTTGCCCACCACATCCCGCTTTTCCAGCCCGTACGTGGTTGGCAGTACTGGTAGTAGCAAAGGAAACAGACAATTCGTCACCATGGCCAGCCAAAACTCGACCTCTCGACTTATGCCTGGCTCTGCCAACGGCAACCCTATGTACAAACTCAGCCACAACAGCAGTAACGGCACCCTGAGCGTGGATAACTCCCGTAACAATCCCGGTGCCAGTCGAACCAGCCTTGTAGGCAATGGACAACAAGATGCCGGGTTCTCGACTATCAATTCAGAGTCTGAGGGGCCTGGACCCGCAGGCTTCATTCATGAGTCTGTCGTTCCGCAACCCCCGCCCGACTGGCAGCCCTTTGGATTCCCCCTGGCACACGCACTTTGTATTGTCACCTGTTACTCGGAAGGCGAGGAAGGTATCCGGACCACACTCGACTCGATTGCCATGACCGACTATCCCAACAGCCACAAGACGATTCTGGTAATTTGTGACGGTCTGATCAAGGGTAAAGGTGAAGAGTTCTCGACTCCGGACATCGTGCTCGGCATGGTCAAGGACCACGTTGTTCCTCCAGACGAAGTTCAGCCCTTCTCCTATGTCGCCGTTGCCACTGGATCCAAGCGTCACAACATGGCCAAGGTTTACTCGGGCTTCTACGATTACGGCGAGACCTCCATGATTCCTCCCGAGAAGCAGCAGCGTGTGCCGATGATGGTCATCGTCAAGTGTGGTACCCCTGCCGAAGCCACTCAATCCAAGCCCGGTAACCGCGGTAAGCGTGACAGTCAGATCATCCTGATGTCGTTCCTGCAGAAGGTCATGTTCGACGAGCGTATGACGGAACTCGAGTTCGAGATGTTTAATGGCATGTGGAATGTTACGGGCATTCCGCCAGATTTCTACGAGGTCGTTCTCATGGTCGACGCCGATACGAAAGTGTTCCCGGATAGTTTGACGCACATGATTTCGGCGATGGTCAAGGACCCGGAGGTCATGGGTCTTTGTGGAGAAACCAAGATTGCCAATAAGACTGACAGCTGGGTGACGATGATCCAAGTCTTCGAGTATGTTCTCCCCGTCGCCTGCAACATCGTGACTATGGCATGTACTAACTTTCTCACCTAGATACTTCATCTCTCACCACCAGGCCAAGTCTTTCGAGTCCGTCTTCGGAGGTGTCACCTGTCTGCCCGGTTGTTTCTCGATGTACCGCATCAAAGCTCCCAAGGGTGGTCAGAACTACTGGGTGCCTATCCTGGCCAACCCGGACATTGTCGAGCACTACTCTGAAAACGTGGTGGACACCCTGCACAAGAAGAACTTGCTTCTCCTGGGTGAAGATCGATACCTGACCACTCTGATGCTGAAGACCTTCCCCAAGCGCAAGCAGATCTTTGTCCCGCAGGCCGTCTGTAAGACTGTCGTCCCAGACAAGTTCATGGTTCTGCTCTCGCAGCGTCGTCGCTGGATCAACAGTACTGTGCACAACTTGCTGGAACTGGTGCTTGTGCGCGACCTTTGCGGAACGTTCTGCTTCAGTATGCAGTTTGTCATCTTCATCGAGTTGATCGGTACTCTGGTCCTCCCCGCCGCTATCTCCTTTACCATCTACGTCATCGTCTCCTCGATTGTTCGCAAGCCGGTGCAGGTCATTCCTCTCGTCCTGCTCGCCTTGATTCTTGGTCTCCCAGGTGTTCTGATCGTGGTCACTGCCCACCGTTTTGTCTACGTCCTGTGGATGTTGATCTATCTGCTGTCTTTGCCAATTTGGAATTTCGTTCTGCCGACGTACGCGTTCTGGAAGTTTGATGACTTCTCCTGGGGTGACACCCGCAAGACGGCCGGTGAGAAGGACAAGGGCCACGGCGCGGCAGAGGGTGAATTCGACAGCACGCAGATTACCATGAAGCGCTGGCGCGACTTTGAGAAGGAGCGCCGTATGCGGAGTAATATCTGGACGCAGCCTCAGGCGCATGCCACCGGCAGCGCAAATGGGTACCCTTATGAGGCGTACTCGGATTATTAGAGCGGGCTTGTCTCTCATCCCACCTGCCCTATTGAACAGTTAACTTGTATTTTCTTTGCCTGTTACTTATTTCTGACGTGATTTATTTCTGCCATTTACCTATCGTCTCATACCATCGCGCGTTACCATATGAAGCACCTACCACTCTCGGGCGGCGTTCTTGATCCTTGTTTTCTTTGCATCGATTCACACTTAATCTGCAGACTATTTTCGATCTGGAGTTGACGTTGACCATTCTTGACTTCATCTACATCATCTCTTTTCGTATCCATCCACCACTCAATGCTACACGAGCAACGAGTGTTTCCGTCTTATTGTGATATAGTCATTTTCTACGATAGTCATATATTACGCCATTCTACTCTATGTTCTCTGGCACTCAGGCTATATGTAGTATTTACAGCTTCGCAGCGATCTGGCCAGTGGCTGATTCCTATGGATGGACGGATCAATGATGCGAGCATCGGGTACCTGCGATCGCTCTTCCAAGCTGGTTAGTGCCCAATTGAGTCCAAAAAATTGCTTTTTTGGGACATGTCTCTTTCGCTGAGTTGTGACTGCCAGGTTTCTTGACTTGTATGAAACCACGTATGCATACCACTCTTTCCAGGTAGTTTCACATTCGCTGCATGTCTGCAGGAACCTGCCAATTATTTTGTAGTTGGACGTACAACATCACCGTAGAGAATGTCCTTGGAAGGTTACTGCTGCCTACCTAGGGTCCCTATCTGACGGCACTCATTCCAACTTCAAGGTAATTAGGTATTTTACATTATATTTTCGAACCGTCGGAGATATTTGGCGTCATCTCCTTAATTTGACCACTTCAAGGGCGGAGGCATATACTTCGATAGCATGCGCACATACCCTATCCCCTTCGTTGTTCTTCACCAGCCACAGACGTAGGAATGGCTTTTTCCAGCACGAGGAAGGCGTGAACTGTGGCTCACTGGCTAGTACACTGACTAGTGTACTAGTAGTCAGTGTACTTCACTCAGGCACTGGATGGCGCTGGAATCCGTCTCGTTCGAAAGATTCTGTGGCTGGAATCATCTTCCCCGGCCCAAAGCGTGCCCGATGGATCAAAGCGCAGGTCATCCGGGCACTGGCCAGGATTGGATCTGCAGTGCGTCGCCCCCTGCATGACTATTTACAAGGAGGTGCAGGAAGATGGTACCTAAGGATAGTCTGTTGATCGATGGATCGAGAAATTCTCCAAAGTGCACACTGCACAGCAGCACAGGGCTATACAGACTAGATTAGAATGATATCACATGGTTCTTAGGTTAGGTGGTTGCTGTACCTCGGGTCTGAAGTATATCTGCCTACGAGTGTCCTACCCCCAAGGATCACCAGCCACGTCCCTTGGGACGCCGAGAAGCACATTCTGGTGGTGAACGTGGTTCTGCTGACTAACATTCCTTCGTGCTCATTTTTGAGATCGTCCAAGCCCCCGTTGGGTGAGGTTGGAACTTGGAGCATCAGCTCACCTCAGCTCAGGCCATCGGGCTTCGTCGTGTCTTCAATCATATCCAGCCGTCTCTACTTCGTATATCATCTCGAGGTTAACTCAACTCAACTTCTTACTTTGACTTCTGCCTGCACTGCCCCCCCCCCCCCCCCCCACCCCCCCTCCACAGTTCCAATTTCCCACCGCCCGTCCATCAATTCCCCCACCTTCACTCCACTTCTCGTTTCGTCATCTTACAGCCCGCTTATCAGCCTCGATTTCTATCCTGGGACCCTATCTCCCAAAGTTGGGATACTTCGAGCTCCGGCTCACCTCAGGCGACCACTCACCGTTGCCATTCTATGTTTACTGGGAAGACCCCTACACTTCCGCCCGACACGCTCCACGTTCTCCCCCGGCCACACTCCTCTCCGACCAGTCATGCCCATTCGGCAAAAGTACGCTCGGACCCTCGGTGCCTGCTGAACTAATCCTGCTTTCCGGGTTGGGTGCTCTTCCCAATCGCATCTCGTGCATTCGCCGTCTTCCTGGACCTGTCAAGGCACTTAGCCGCAAAAACGGCCTGCGCTCAGCCCTTCCACTTAACGCCAACGGTCGCAAAAGCTACATTTAGGTCGCTCGCCCTGGTGGTTTCGACCCGCTGCTAGCATAATCCGGAGACGAAAGACAGACTGGCCAGCGCACACCTTTCTCCATACTCATATCCGTCCTTCATCTCCCCTCACGGACTACTGCGCTGCTCACACCCCGCCCGGACGAAGTATCCCTGCTTGGCTGTGTAGCCCGTGCGATCTGACCATCTTATACCTGCTCGCCGACTCCAACCGTCGCGCGTCCCTCAGCATTTTACTTCCGCCCGCATTAACTACAGTTTCCGACAGCACCTGGGACCCTGTAAGCCACGCTTTGCGGAAACTCAGTGCATATCAGTCAGCTGCCAGCCGAGCAGTCCCCGTGCTAGTCAACAGACAAGAGGATAAGACGACCAGGAAAAGAAACCTAGAATCTAGGATCTTGCGAGCATAGGATACGGTGCCAGTCTTTGCTTCAACAATCTGTGTAACCCCCGGTGCCAACCCACCCCGGTCGATTCTTTGTTTCTCGGGATTGGGGCCTTCTTCCGTGTCCTGCATTGTGCCTGGCACGTCTCTCGACAGATCACGCCTTTCGTCCGTTCCGAAGTGCGGGCTTATTTGACGAAGCACTTCTAACTCCCTTGCTGGACTCACCCCGCCATTTCTGTATCTTCCCCCGAGCCGGCAGACACCTGCGACTTCTCCGGGCCTCCATGACGGGCAATGCGTGGTGACAGCAACGCTAGAATCACGCTGCCGTCCTCAGATTTGCCTCGCCAGTCAGACTATCTCTCTCCACCTGCGTCTTGCAATGGGTCATATGATACTGCTGGAGTGCCAGCTCATCCCCGCATGAATAACGATCCGTCAGACCCATCCAGCGGCCGGTCCGCTACTCTCCATGGCGATGATGTTTCGGCTTTGAGCATGGAAGCTCGTCGTGGCTCGTCACCTTCTGCCCTTGCGAATACACCCGACGAGATGGCGGCGCAAGAGGATCGCCGGTTGCACAATGTAGGGGTAGCAGCCTTGGCGGCAGTCGCCCAGTATCCGCACGCTGTCAACGGCGAGAGCGGCTCTTTCATTGTCAATCAGGTTGTGAATGCTGTCACGGGCGGTGTTTCGTCGTTCCACCAATCTGCGGGCCTCTCGGGAGCAGGAGGAAATACCTTGGATCCTCCGGCAGATAGGCTCTACTCGACGCAACTTGGCAGGAACAATTACCTTTCCATATCGGCGGACCTTTCGTCAGACTCAGAGATAAGTGAGAGTGACATGGACATGGACAGTATCGTACACGATTTGATCGAGCAAACGGAGACATGGCAGAGCGTTGCGACGATAGCGGGTCAGAACGACAACCTGCAGAAGAATATGGTTACGGATTACGACTCTGTCCTGGACGAAGACCACCCATCTCCGTCGACTGCCCCCGATGATGACCTCGACGATCTGCTCCGGTTCTATCCCGACGAGGAAGAATACTATCACCAACATGTCGCTGGGCACTCGCTGCGCGAGACTGCAATGCGTGATGTGAATCTGGATGAGTTTTATCAAACCGTCAGCTATGAACTGACAACTTCCAATACACCACAAGTCCCGGCCTTGGCGCCCGAATTCCCGCCCGCCGGTCCACTGCCTGCGGACAATGTACCAGAGGAAGACGCCGATTGGCATCCTGCGTCCATCATCCACACATCGAGTACGACATCCCCCAGTCCTTTGGTCTCTTCATCTTTCTGACAAGTTTAGCATATGAACGGAATATGACCATTGATGAATTCATTCAACGCTGGATGGTCGAATCCAACATGGTTCCCCACGGCTTCCACTCGGAAACCCGAGTTCATCCACAGCTCCGTCCACTGTCCAAAATGATGGGCTGGAAACAACCACTGGAGATTCACCGACCACATGGGTTCAAGGGTCGTTTCTATGATCTGCAGCAGATGCCATGGGCAGAAACACTCAAGGTGAAACGATCTGATGCTCGGGCCCTGCGCGATGCGTGGTATACTTCCTACCACAACCTCGATTACTCACACAATATGCTCGCCGAACAGCTGCCACAGAATGAGACATTCTTCCAGGAAAAGTCAATGCACACGGAGCACAAGGCGACGGTGGAGCACTTTCAACTGCGCAATCTGATGTCGGTCCCTGCGTACAACACTGTACACTTTGCCAGCCGGTCAAAGGTTTACTCATGGGCTCCCGATTTTGACGATGCCCGCTGTCTCATCGATCTCACTCGTCCCGCTCCAGAATCGGGCTTCCTTGGCCCAGTCAAGATCTCCAGCATGAAATCAGCCTACGGACTCACCATCGCAGGCGGGTTCTGTGGTGAGTACGCCCTGCGCGGGACCAGCGGCGAAGGCTCCGGCGCGAAAGGGTTGGTCACGCCCGATTTCAACGACGGCATCACCAACCACGTCGACATTATTCGCAACCGGTCTACTGACTCAGCAATCTGCGTCTTCGCCTCGAACGATCGCCACCTCCGCGTCCTAGATTGCGAAACCAACATCTTCCTCTCCGACCAAGAACTCTCCCGCCCCATCAACTGCACCGCCACATCCCCAGACAGCCGTCTCCGTGTCGTCATCGGCGACTCCCCAGATGCCTGGGTCATCGAAGCCGACACAGGCCGCCCCGTCCACCCGCTCCGCGGCCACCGTGACTTCGGCTTCGCCTGTGCCTGGTCACCCGACATGCGGCACATCGCCACCAGCAACCAAGACAAAACAGTCATCATCTGGGACGCACGCACCTGGCGCGCGCTCGAAACCATCGACTCCGACGTCGCAGGTTACCGCTCCCTCCGCTTCTCCCCCGTCGGCGGTGGGCCCCGCACGCTCCTCTGCGCCGAACCCGCCGACCGTATTTCCATCATCGACGCGCAGCTGTACCAGTCGCGCCAGGTGCATGATTTCTTTGGCGAGATCGGCGGCGCAGACTACACGCCTGATGGTGGGGCGATTTGGGTTGCGAATACGGATGCGCATTTTGGCGGGTTCATGCAGTTTGAGCGGCGCAATTGGGGGCAGGCGTTTGGGTTGGTGGATTTGCCGAATGAGTGGGTGTCTGAGGGGGAGTTGGATGGGGATGAGAGGTGTGTTGTTGGCGTGCGGCAGAGGGAGTTGAGGTTTTTGAGGACGTTTGCCGATGAGGAGTATGAGAAGTTTATGTTATAACCCCGGGATTGGCGGGTTCTTTAACTGGCCTGTTGATCTCTCGAACATTGCGGCGGTTTTCTCGCTTTTCTTTTCTTTGATTCTGCTTTGCGATTCGATGCATTTGATACCCTGGGTTTCTTGTTTGTTTTAGCTCATGACACTCTTTTTTTCTCTTCTTATGCTGCCTTGGTGTTGTTGGTTATTTGATTCTTGTGACGTATAGATGAGCGAAGCAATTAGCATTCACCATGATGTTTCTCGACTTGCCCTCCCAAAGAATAGGTCCATCTTGAATGGAGATCGCCGAGGAGGGAATCTCCTGGTAACCATCCACCCTCGGCAAGTATCGCTAGACACTCTGTAGAAGCTTCAAATTTCCTGGAAACTGATTGACAGCAACTCCAATTCTCTTCTTGACGAAAGTCCAGGCCGCAGACCAACCTCCTGGAGCATAAACAGTAGCAAAACCGATCTATTACAATAGCATCTCCACATGCCCAAAGTCAATCGATCTCTCGTACGGAGGTAGCCAAAATTACCAAAGAGCACCTCCAGTAAAATGAATAAGGAGGGGAGGTTTAAGGAGTAGGGGGCAATGTAAATAGGCAGTACTAATCAATACTATATCACTCCAGCTAAAAATAGCCAGGCAGCGTTATAGGTGGTGGTGGGTGTACGAGGTACACTGCTCGAAACTTTTGAAATGCACCCTCCCTACATGGCCATAAGTCACTCTCCAGTCTCCACGTGTAGCTAGCTGTACACCAAACCATTGAACCTTGACCCTTGACTCTTGACAAATTACGCGGCACTCCAGAGTCCAGACCTGGGACCTATTCTGAGCCACCAACCACACGTCTAGTAGTAGTCCACAGCATCCGCCATCGCAGTTGCTCTCAGCTCGATCGGGGGACTCCACTTCCCCCCCCCCCCCCCGCCACCAGCCCCGGAGACAGGCAAGCCTGCCAACGTAACTACCCCTCATCAGCCCCCAACAACTCTCCCGGACCCAAGTTGTTTCACTTTACCTTCCATCTCTTTTCCATCAATCTCTTCTTCATCCAGAGGCAGGGCTGCATCTAAGTACCCACCATGGCTTCCCGTGACTACTACAACGACAACGATAACCAGGGCTCTTACGGCCGTGACGAGCGCCGCAACGAGGGCTACGGCGGGGGCTCGTATGGCAATGACAACCTTCGGAACGAAGGCTACGGGGGCGACGAGCGCCGCAATGACTCCTACGGCAACGACTCGTATGGCCGCCACGACCCCCGCCACGGCGACATGAACGACACCCGCTACTCAGGCGGCCAACAATCCTCCTACAGCGGCGGTGACGACTTCAGCAGCGCCGCCCAACACGCCTCCGCGCACCACAGCACCGAAGACACCTCCCTCTTCAGCACGGCATTGGGCTTCCTCAACGAGCACAAGAGCCAGTTCACCGATCCGTCGCGGTACGAGGTCGACGAGCAGCATGCCGTTGCGGCGCATAACGCCATGTACAACAATGGCGGGAACGAGGAGGGCCAGCGCCATGACTCGTCGACTGTGGGTGCGGGCGCGGCGATGCAGGCGCTCAAGATGTTCACGAGTGGCGGGGCTAGTGATGGGGGCATGGATAAGAATAAGTTGATTGGGATGGCGATGGCGCAGGCGGGGAAGTTGTGGGATCAGAAGGAAGGGGCGGGGGCTAGTATGGTGAGTCAATGTGCTATTGGAGGGACCAGGGTTTTACTTGCGATGTGTGCTAATTAGGTGGTTTGGTGGATAGTCTGGTGATAAGCAGTCTGCGGTGAATAGTGCTGCGGAGATGGCGCTGAAGATGTACATGAAG
This sequence comes from Penicillium simplicissimum, assembly GCA_024706585.1. Lineage (NCBI taxonomy): Eukaryota > Fungi > Ascomycota > Eurotiomycetes > Eurotiales > Aspergillaceae > Penicillium > Penicillium simplicissimum. The sequence continues at coordinate 792,256 of JAMZTW010000078.1, forward strand.
AGTCAGGGTGGTGGTTTGGGTGGGACTGGGGGCCCTGCTGGACTGATGAGCCTGGCTAGCAAGTTCCTGTCGTAGATGGGGATGGCGAGGAGGGGATTCTCTCGTGAAGCCAGTTCGGGTAAAGGGACTGTTAGCATGTTCGCGAGCATCGAGCATAAGATCTGCATTTCATGAGCTCTCTATCATGACCATGCCTACGAGGTTATTTTGAACCATGTCCGTCAGTAGGATGTATTTTTTTTCATCTCCACCTCTGTGAATCGAACCGGCAAACTTCAGTTCACCATACTAACAAAAACCGATGCTCTGACGATGCTCTATTTCCAGCCCGCGATGCCTCAAGATTCGATGTCAGTTCCACGGCTAAAATTCAACACACTCCTTGAAGCGCCAGTTAACTCGAAAATTTTCTAAAAATAACAAAAACACTCTCTTAGTTTTGCTTATTATCCTAGTATCAAAATTATCACAAAAAATTGACAAAAGGTAAAAATCTTACGTGGTTAACCTCGGGGTATAAACAAAAAAAAAGTCCCCAGGCACCGCCACCTGAGCGAGATCCACACAGGCTTCATCCCTCCGCCTCAGACAGCCGGCCTCAGTGAGCTGAAACCTGGATGGCCATATTGGGTCTCTTGACCACTAGGCCATCGCACCCGGGTACTCAATAGGAGCCTTTTTTAAATGATAACCCTTCCACGCTGCCTACTCTGCCCTCCACGTTCTCCTCACTATGGGTACCGGCACAACGGCCTTGGCGTATTACAGCTATTCTTGGCCTGGACACAAAAATTATAGCTATGCAATAAATACGTTGATTATCCTAACCTTGGCGAAGTGTTCCGTCGATAATTCCTGACGCTGGTCTATCCTTGTCTCTGCATCTGCCGGCATCGCCAAAATTCGTTCTTCTACTGTTGGAACACACAACGGGTTTTGGAAACGGGGGAATGTAACAGAAAGGAGGTGTACAGTCAAGACCTAAAAGTCCATCACCGTGACTCAAGATCATGTCAATCAGAAACCATAGACCGATGCACCACATCGAGTCCAACAACTCACATCAACGGCCTTGAAAAGAAGGAGAAAAGACTTTCAATGAACAAAGGGGGGGGGGGGGGGGGGGGGGGGGGGAAGTAGCAGAACACTATAAAAAAAGGTCAACGCTAAGCGCAGAAACGAAGAAACGGATCCAGCACCTGCGAACGACCAGGCACAGAAGCACAACAGAACGGAATACGAACAATCTTGCCCATGCAGATCAGAAATATCTACCAATCGTCGTCATCATCATGCTTGCCTTGCATAGCGCTCTGGCGCGCCCGCAGCGCCTCGGCCAGACCACCAGCCAGACTGGCATTCGAAGTGCTGTTCGGTGTACCACGGCCGCTAGCGCCCGAGGAATCGCCCGAGGCCATGCTCAGAGTGCTATCACGAGGTGCAGGGGGAGGGGCGGGCTTACGGCCAGCCATGTTGGGACGCTTGGCTGGCGGTGCTGGCGGAGCAGGCTTGGACTTGGCCGCAGCGATGGCACCAACGCCATTGGGAACGGGGCTAGGTGTAGCGCGAGGCGCGGCTGGGGGTGGGGGAGGTGCGGGTTTGGGTGTAGGGGCGACTTGCTCTTCTAGGTAGGCTTCGGGAGCCCAGCCTTGAGTGGAGGTCGTCATGTTCATGCAGAGCCACCATCCTGTGAAAATATTAGTTTGACGTTCGAGATTCCAGGGGATGATGGGAAATAACGTACCATTTCCTTCCTTGGAAACAATCTGCACAATCTCACCAGCGCGGATGGTCAACTCGTTCGCCCGGTCACTGCTAAAGTCGTACAAGACCTTCGCAGTGGGCTTCTTAGGAGCTGCAGCAGCAGGGGGTGCAGCAGGGGGTGGTGGAGGAGGAGCTCTCACAGAGCTGGTTGACTCGTTGCGAGAGTGTGTGGCCGCGGCAGCTGCAATCGCCGCAACAGGCTGAGGAACGATACGGGACTGAGTAGCGGGCTGAGTCGTCTGGGGCAAAGGTTGAGGGGCTGGCGCCGGCTTCCTAGCTGCAGCGGACAGCTTCGAGGGACCACCACCAGGACCGCCCGGTCGCAGCAGTTTACCCTTGGTGACAGGCCGAGCAGCAACCTGCTTGGCTCGGGGTGTAGGTTTGGAGACAGAGCTGGGAGGTTCACCAGCGCTTGTGTGGATGGTGCTGCTCTTATAGCTGTCCACAGCGCCGGCTGCAGGGTCCTTGATAGCCTTGACGTACGCCAGCTTCCCGGGCTTCTTATTATACTCAATGCTGTTCGGTGGTGAGACCTCGTCATCATCATATTGGGGGTGTTCGTCTTACCTTTCGCCAACCTTGAGGTTCAAAGAGCCCCGCAAAGCGTTGTGGAGGTGGGTAAAGAACTCGGTCTTGAACACACAGTTAAGAAGAGGATCAGGTTCCTGAGCCCCGATCACCAACGAAAACCAGTCATCCTTCAGGTTCGAAGTGCTGACGGTCTTGATAGCGCCAAGGGGGATGGTACGCTCGGATGAAATGACCAGTTGGTTGTTGACGATACTTTGAGCCACAATGTACACATGCCGGTTGGTCTAACAAGTTGTCAGTGCATCATTCAAAGAATGACTGGACAAGACACTCACCAAAACAAGAATCCGAGGGGCGGGCTTGCTGGACCGACCAAACTTGGAGACCAGAAGCTCACCACGGCAGGAGAAAAGCAAATCTTCAGAGCCTGTAACGAAATGTCAGGCACACTGTCGAACCAATATCCGCATCTTAACTTACTGCTAATGTTGGCACCGCTACGAATCATCTCACCAGGGCCGCCCTTGTTACCCACGCCAAGGTAGTCGCCCAGGAAGCGGCGAGAGCCAAGCAAACTCATTCTCCGCCGCTCCTTACGACCCTGAAGGATCTGATGACCCTGGTCACGAACCTTGATGAGCTCAAGACCACCAGTCATGCGTCGCCAGAACCGTTGAATGCGGATAGCACACTCAATACGGTAACGAAGATAGTTGCGCCAGGCACGCTGGATTCGAATGGCCATGTTGTGCCAGTACCGGTCTCGCATGGCCTCAAGTGCGAACAGCGTTTCCGGAGTCTTGACGAAGACCTTGGTGATACCCATCTGGTACTCCTCGGCAGGAATGCTGGTATCCCTCAGAATCTGCTTGGCACCGGACTCGGAATCACCGGTCCACGTGTAGTCACCGGCGTAAGAGGTCTTGGGCGACAGAAGGTAAAATCGCTCGACGAACTTGTCAAAGGTTTGACGGTAAGCGAAACCGGCACGACGAATGCGCACGTTCTCTTGCAGACCAAGGTACTTGATCTGGTGGAGCACGTTGCCCTCATTGTACTCTCGAGGAGCCTTGTTGTCGTTGGGCTTGATGGTACGGATGTACGAGGGCTGCGCCTTCATCAGGGTAGCAACAAGGTCGTTGGCAGATGCCTTGATCTTATCACCAGCGGTAGGCGGGCGGCGCTTGTCGTCCTGGTTGACCTGGTTAGGGAAAAGAGTGTGGACAAATTGGTTGCTGCTGGAACCGGCCAAGTTGAGCAGATCTTTCAATAGCTGATCCTTGTTCTTGTCGGTCATTCCCTCGATGGCATAGCTCACGTCACCGGCGTAGTGCTTAATGATGAACTGGCCCTGGCGACCCTCGAAGTTAGGGTTCTGAGCGAGGAAGTTGAGTCGGCCTACAAAGGTGTTGTCGGCAGCACCAGAATCAGCGTGCGCCGTAGCGCAAGCATCGTTCAACGCAGCAAAAACACCGGGGGGTCTCTTGTCCTCGATCAAGGAGCAGACAACCTTGTTATCGAAGTACTTAATGGGAGTCCACTTGATCTGCTCGCGGGCATATTCATCCTGCTCTGCCTTCAATGTCAACTGAATGAAGATCTGCTGGAGCTTCTCGTTGACGTAGTTGATGCAAAGCTGCTCAAACGAGTTCTTTTCGAAAATCTCGAAGCCGTAGATATCCAGAATACCGATCGAGTTGGCAATCGCTCCTCGGGCAGTCAGAGATTGGTTGACGCGCTCCACGATCCAGTCAAAGAGGTTGAAGTAGATGGCTTTCGCAAGAGCATCCCGAACCGCGACGGCCTGGACCGTATTCAGGGGGACTTCATAGATAGAGCCCCTTCGGCCTCCGCGAGCGGTCTCCATCAGACGAAGGGTCAGAGCCTTGTTGACTTGGGCGGAATCGACCTCCAACAAATATGCCACGAAATCAACGACCGACTGATCTGTGATTGACGCATTGCTGGAGTCATCTTCCGTGAACTGAATATTTCCAATCCAGAGAATCGCAGCCAGCATCCGGAAGACGTTGTCCTGCTCCGCTTCGGTCATGCCAATCATTTTCATCGCATCTAGCGTATCCTTGAATTCCGCCACATCATCAATTCCCGGCACGTCGTAACACTTTGAGCGGCTCGTGTAGAGGTAGGTCTGCGGTTGTTGCACACCAAAGTTGTCGCGGTACTTCTGCGGCGCGCCCTTTGTGAATTGGTAGAAAATATGGAAGTTTCGCTCGTTCGTAATCTGACCGACTACTCGAGACTTCTCCAAAAGGTAGTTTGTAATGTTGGCACCGACCGGCTCGCCGTTGGCATTAAATTCAAGCTCGAGATATTTGCCGAACCGCGAGGAGTTGTTGTTGCGCAATGTCTTCGCATTACCAAACGACTCCAGCAGAGGATTCGTGGCAAGCACCATGTCCTTAGTCTGTTGAATCGACGAGTCGCTCCCTCCGGAAACACTGGCAATGTACTGCATGATGCGCTTGGCGGCTTCTGTCTTTCCGGCTCCCGACTCTCCGGAAATGATCACACACTGGTTGTCTTTGTAGGACTTCATGTTGTAGTATGCGGATTCGGCGACTCCGAAAACGTGAGGGGGGACTTCGAGTCGGTTCTTGCCGCGGTAGGAGTCGAGCACCTTATCACTGTAGATGCCCACTATGGAAGAATCGCATGTAAGCGGCGTCATGAGGCGATAGAAGTTCTAGGGTTCACTTACAGTCCCGGAACGGATTGACAGAGACCAACACATGTCCGATATAGGTCTGGTATGACGCCCGTTAGCCTTCATTCTCATCCCGCGCAGCGGCTGCCCCGCAGTCGCCCATGCCCAGCGGATCCCTTACATAAATCTCGTCATGCTCGAACCGCAGTTTCAAGTTATCGTTAATGGCCTCGTTGGAGATCTTGCTCAGTAGCGTGAGATCCGAAACACCAATCTCCTTCTTCTTCGAGCTTTCAAAGGTGGCCTTCTTGACCTGCGCCTTTCCTGTCTGCCGGCCGTCGCCAACATCGGCGACTGCTTTGTTGCGCCCGAAGCGGCTCTTCTTCTCGCCGCCTACGGGGCGTCGTGATTGACCCTATAGATTCATGAAACATCGCGGGGTCAGTCCAGATCGTTCCGGCGATCTTGTCTTGCGACACCGGGGGAGATGAGCCACTTACCATGTTTGTGTCAAGTGCCCAAAATCTCGCGCCGGGGCGACAATTCTGGGAGTTCAATCAGAGGTGACCAAGGGACTGAATACACTCGCAGCAGGAGGAATTGCAGCGAGGAGCGAGGTTGAGGCGAGGGCCAGAATGGATGATCGGAGAATGGGGGAGCTGGGGCGGGACTGCGGACTTACGTACAACGAGACAAACCAAATCAAACAAGCCGCACACTACTGCGCCACACTCGCGAGGGTCTGGTCGGCGCTTGCGAGTTCTATGGTTCTTTTCCGTTGCTGCCTCAGGGGCGACAAAGACAATGTATATGTAGTATGTACAGACTACAGTAGACTCGGGTCTCTCGGCACGTAGTGGGAAGAACAGACGTTTGGCTGACCGTCCCTATTGCCCCGGCTTTTGCCCCTCTCTCGACTATCACTGAAAACTTTGATCCGAGAATTGTTAGCCACGAGCGTCAGGGACTGTGGCTCGTGCGGGTCAAGAATAGCAGCACCGACGTCATTGGGCATAGAGAACAGACCTGTGCGGGACGCTGGCGCCTGACATGTTCGTCAGCCGTCCCATCTGGTGGAGCAGGCCTGTAAACTTGGACTGGAACTCATCGGGTCTGTATTTGAGTTGGTAAGACGCCACTCAAGCAAGCTGTGGAATCTTTCTTCCTCCGTTCTAGTAGTCCTAGGTTGCCATTATCTACACTCAAGCAATGTCATTCCAGCGCCCTGCACCATAACAAATACGGCATATGACAAATGGGTATGGCATTCTTAGGATTTAGAACAAAATCTAGTCCTTGGCTAACGTTTGTCATGGATTTGATTCCTATATCTTCAGTTTCGCGACAAAAGCAGCCGCGACAGCTTCATGGGCTGATAGGATATCCTCCAATAAGATTCAGATACTGCTAGCTATTAAAATCAAGTCTATTCGTAATAGATTTTCTGGATAGGTTATTTGATTCCTGCAATCTATTACTTTGGTGATTCATACCAGATCAACCTTCCGAATGAAGCCTTTCCCTGTTTTGATGGACACGGCGACCGCTTGCTCGGTTTTTTTGAGTGTTATCAGGAGCATCACGCCGGCCGAGGACGCCAAAGGGTTCAACTTAGCGGAATCGGATGGCGAGCTTTCTGCGTCTTACGATCCTCGAGGCCTTTGCCGGATTCAGCCTCCTTCGCTTGCAATTTCTTATGGAACAGAAGCAAAGCTGACACAGCGTGTACTAAGTCGTACGGGTTGATGGTGGGAGGCACCTTCCTCGGAAACTAGGTGGTAGGAAACAGGGACGGACAGCGCTTCATCAACTCTACCGCGTACCAGAGGGTAATGAGGCCTGCCGATCTCGCACCGAGACGGTGTTGGAAATTCGCCCTACTTAGGAGTATCGGGGCTGCGGGTAGTCTCCAGAAACTGCTGATGAGATCTCAACCAGTACATTTCAAGTTTGCCGAGCATAGGCTTACTTGGCTCCATGGCCGTCTTGACCCAGCCAGAGTCATTTTCCCGTAGTGCAATGTACTCCTTGATCAAGGTCTTAGTCTCCTCGTGGACCTTAATAAGGCTGTACACCAGTTCAACGGTGTCGTGACCGAAGCCGCCAGCTAAATACTAGACAGAACCCTGCATTCTCTCGACCTCCTTCCGTAGGTAGAGGGATCCTCGCTCAAGGGCTGATTAGCCTGATCAGCAGGTTTCTTCGGTAGTGCCAATTTCAGTTCCCTAGTTAAGTGTTAGTCATCTTAGACGAGAGGTGCTAAAATCACCCTTGGAACGGTACATAGTACCGCTTCCAGTCACTGTTATCGGAACATAGGTATGCGAACAGAACCTCACCATCATTATGCCCATTCCAGAACGCGTTTCATCTCGATGGTCGAGAGAATCTTCGCCAAGGAACGCCGTGTCTCCTTTTGCACACTGTAAAGCTTTCCCAAGACCTCGAAACATCGATGCGCCGGCGATTAAGAGGATCCATTAACCCGGAGCTTGAATGCTGAGCCCGAGGAAGCCCCTCGGCCCGACTGTTGTTGTCGAAACAAGTCCAACCTCACCTCTGGCACATGGATCCTGGTAAAAATGAGCCACTGCTCATCTGAGGGCATGATGTCCTTCTCGTAGAGCAAGACGAGCCTGCAAACCGCGTTGCGGTGTGCATGGCTTAAGGTTTGCCAGCCCCTGGCACACCATGCCCGTGGAATTCGTCAAAACTTTCGTTTTATGTGTTCCATAGGTATTCTCGGTCACCAAGGTCAGACGCGCCGGCCTGTGCGTCCGGAATCGCAGGCAGTTGGGGTGTCATGATGGCGGAAGAGGGAGAATATGGGACACAGGAAGGGAATTTTAATTCATGGATCACACCTTTGAAAACGCTTGCAGATAGAAGGAGGGTGGGGGAAGAGAGGACGAGAGATAGATAGGAAGAGAGCGGGAGATCGAAGGAAGAAGAACTGAACTGTGGGCTCTGCCTAGTGTTCTCGGAGGCTTGGCATGCGCGTTCTTCGAATTGACGAGGACGACGTTCGACTTGCAATATAGGTGCCGACTTAAATGATAGGTAGGTTTTGGTGAGATATATTGTACAGCCCAGCTCCATTCAGAGTCGCGGCAAACTCTTCTTAAGAAACGGATTCCAAGGTGTATATACCTGAGCATAAACGAGATTTCTATTGAATGCCAAACAGAAAGGAAGAGGGGAGGGTATCCAGGCTGAGAAGGTGAAGGAAGAGATTAAGAACACCATAATAGCAACACCAAGACGCTCTATATATACTGATGCAATGTTGAAGGAATCAAGCGCAATGTCTTTGTGCCAGCCTAGGACTTTCCGTTCGGTAAAGCTGTTTGTGCCGGCACGGTTGGTTTGTCGGTTGCAGGATTTGTCTCCTTTCGTGTTGGCGCTGCCTCAGGGGCAGACGGCTGAGACCCTTGTCCAAAAGGGATATATGAGGTGATGCGTGTCCACCATGTTGCTGGAACTTCTGGCTCTTCAACCTCCGGGACAATTTCGTATATTTCGCGGGGTAGGATGCGATGTGATGCCTTAGGCAAGTCTCCATGCTTCGCTTTGAGAGCCAGCAACTCCTTCTCCAAGGCCACCAAGGCTTCCCGTGCAGTCTTCTCAGATTGTTCAAGCTCGACAAGTCGGTCCTCAACACCCTCCCTGCGCGTGCTCTCCTTGCGACGCGAGCGCCATGACTCAAAGACTATCAAACCACCCGCGACGAGGAAGAGGAAGGATTCGCTGATGAAGTTCGCGCCGGATTCGATGGCTTTCGATTCGGACAGAGGTCGGATACGGTAATGTTGAGGCTTTGCCGCTTCCTCTGCTGCAGTCTTGGCTTTCAGAAGAGCTTCCTCCTCCGCCTTTGTTGCGGCCTCTGTTTTAACCGTTGGCGATGTAGGGATGTGTTTCTTGGCTTCGGCTGCAGCCTCAGCTTGTTTGCGTATCGCGGCATCGTTGCGGATTGAGCCTAGTCGGAGGCGCATATCGAATCGATGGAGAGCCTGTGCCATCGAGACACAAACCTTGCGGAAGCGCTCATGTTCGCGAGCCTGGGCTTTGATTTGATTCTGCGGGACTGTCAGCTTTGTCCCAGGGGCATTGTGAGCCTAGCTTGGTGACTCACGGCAATTGGTTTCGAGAGGGTGCGAATCGCAAGCGAGGAGAGCTTCAGTGTCAACGACATGGTGGTTTGAGGATGTTATGGGAAGAAAGGCCAACAGCCTCGAGCTTGACGCACAAGCGTAAGCTGCCCGTGACGTTGATCAGTCACAGACTCGCAGCTTCCATGTCCCCACTGCGCGGGCAGAATCGGATATTCAGATTCGCACGACGCTTTTCCTAAACAAACAACAACTAAGCCGAATTGGGACGAAGGGCCCCACTCGCGTTTTTGATTCTTGAACTTTTTGTTAGAGGATGAATGCACATTTCGAAGGGTGATTTCTTAGCACTCTTTTTCTTCCATCTGCACTCGACACCTGAGAATATGGTCGATGAAAAAGGCCATATGACGGACTTGAATGCCAATCAAATTCATTGAGAGCCCCCAGATTATCGTCACGTGGTAAATATCTGCCTGAGCTAATCCTAATATGGTGGTTTATTGCCCGATGGATTAGGCACAAAAGCCTCGCCCAGTTGAAATCTTCCTCGGACCTCGAGTGCTAAGAATTGACTGCCAAGAAATCCGAGCTTTCAAATTTACATGGTCTGAGATAAAGTTTGACGATGATTTGGGAGGGCGATTTAACGATTACCTGGGCAGTTCAGGGGAAAGAGACGAGTACTGAATAATGACCAAAATAATGGGTTCATAATCAGGGGAGCGCGGTGCCAAGCTTCCACCGAAGTGGGGCCGATGATGGTAAGGTTCAATGTTGGATTCCAGGTCCCGATGATGTGTTGAACTGCTCTCCACTGTTTCCATACACCAAAGTCACACCTCCGCTCCAGCTTAGGTAGTCTGATGAGAAAGGCACCTCGTTAGGTACCGTACGGAACCTTCCAAGGATTTCCAGCCAAACAACCCCTACAAGTAGTCTTCAAGCCGATCGAGCGCGTCACGCCAATCTATGACCTTTGGAAAAGACCTATGATACTCTCGAATGAAGGGGTATGCCCCAGCTTTGTTTTCGTTAGCATCCATATCCAGGTGGACACCAACTTGGAATCTTGGAAATATCTCGCTGCTTAGTGGGAGGACTAGGTAGGTACCTACGGCGGCACGGCCTACCTATGGATGTATGGCGGATCGGTGGAAGTTTGCATCAGGCAGAGATCCATGTAGGTGCCCGGGTACCTGGTGTAGAGCAAAAATATATCTGGGCGCACCCTTGGAAGGTACCTACTAACCTCAGCTGGATGGCTTTCGGTACGGGCCTCTACCGGGCTACAACAGGCGATACCCACAGAAGGCAGAATAAGCCATCCTTAATAGATCAAGCATACTAGACAATTCACAGCTCAGTTTAAGTTATCGTAATGCTTAGAATCATAATCAGATGAAAAGATACCGAAGGCCCTCTGATCCGAAAATTTGAGGTTGCTATGGCATCACGTGAGCCAACCACTGTTTATCGATTTCCAGATTGGGAAATCTATTATGGGCCGAGTTCTTCACTTGAACTTCATCTTCCCTCCCCACTTTTACCCCCCGGTCAATTTTGCACCGCGTCGCTTTCGATATTTGTACAGTTTTTGGTTCATTTAGCGCTTTGCATTCCGGTGGGCTCTCTTATTGTCCTCTCCTTCTGACAAAGCTCCTTGAATCGGATTGCCGACTGGGAGGAGTTCAATTCGAGTGAAGTGCTAACGCTCGGGGTGGTTGCAGGGATACCAATTTGCAACACCTTGATACCCATCATTTGCACCATCGCCTACTGTCTGCTTTATCTTATGATCACTACGTTTGGAATTGCCATTGAAAGGATTGATTCCACCGAAAATACCACCCGCGACCGCCTCGATCGCTTCGACGAAGACAACCCAGCGGCGCAACATCCGTCATGGAAGCCCTCTCGCCTCGGACGACTAATCAACTGATAAAGCCCAAGGCCTCAACCGACCATAAAATGGGGGACAAACAAGCGGTCACAACGGCACCAAAGTCGTCTTCAGCCTCGAAGAACCACGCAGATCCACCCCCGTCAATAGTCACGGAGCCGGAGGAGGAAGCAGAACAATATCACATTGGCGGATTTTTAGGAAAGGGAGGTTTTGCAGTCTGCTATGAGGGAACTTTGGCGCGCAACGGTCGCGTTTTTGCGATGAAAGTTGTCAAGTCAAAAATGCCACAGAAAAAGATGGAAGAGAAGGTACAGCGACTGTCGCACGGTGACTTCGAATGCCGCATGCTAACTTTTAAAAGTTTCGGACAGAGCTTCAAATCCATTCCAAAATGCGCCACCCCTTTATCGTTCAGTTCTATCGCGCCTTCGCCTTTGAACAAAGCACATATGTCGTCCTTGAGTTGTGCCCGAATGGCTCAGTGATGGATATGGTCCGAAAACGCCGCTGCCTTAGTCTTCCAGAAGTGAGGCGCTTTATGATTCAGCTGTGTGCGGGCGTCAAGTACCTCCATAAGCGATTCGTTGCACACCGCGATTTGAAGATGGGGAACTTGTTCCTCGATCGCAACATGAACATCAAAATCGGCGACTTCGGCCTTGCCGCAATGATTCTATCGGACAAAGATGCCAAGCGGCGAAACACCTTGTGCGGGACACCGAACTACATTGCGCCCGAGGTTCTGGATAAGAGCAAGGGCGGCCATACTCAGAAAGTCGATATTTGGTCATTGGGTGTTATATGGTAAGTAGACGAGCCCCGTCGTTGAGATAAATGTGGCTAATCCGCTGTCTGTAGCTTTGCAATGCTCACTGGATTCCCACCATTTCAATCAAAGACCCAAGAGGAGATTTACAGAAAAGTTCGAAATTTGACCTACGTATGGCCTAAAGAGTCCGAAAATTCCAATTTCATTCCCGAGGAAGCAAAGGATCTAGTCAGTGCCTGCTTGAATCTGGTAGACGAGGAACGTCCGGACCCCGATGACATTGTTGAGCATCCATTTTTCAACATGTACGACGGTTGCATTCCTCGCCAGTTGGACCCGGCTTGTCGTTTCAACAAGCCGATTTGGCTCAAGGACCAAGCACCCCGAGGCGACTCCATGGTCAAGGGTTATGCCCTCGACTCGGATGAGAAGCTTCGTGCCTACGTATATCAAGTGGATGACCCAAGCCAACGGTACTACTCTTGCAAGGCCGCGTTTTACTCTTTGTGTGGCGTCGGCAGAAAACCTGATGGAACCGCTCGCAAATCTGTCGGTCGCAATTGCTCAAAATCCGCATACTCGGAGTGCGAAACTGAAGATGCGAGAGGTCTTCGGCCTGTTGTTCCGCTGCCCATGGATTTCGTGTACCGATGGCCTCATGAGATCGAAGGGGACTGGTGTCTGATGGAGAGTTCACGAAAAACTATCCGCACGGAAGATTCAGCGATGGACACCAGCACTTTGTCTCGGAGGAGCGTGTCGATTCGCTCCAACGCAGTTGCTACTACTCGAACAAATGCCGCGCTCGCGGCTGCTCAGCAACGCAAGATGGAAGGACAGAACCACGCCGCGACACTTCGCCAACAAGCTCGCCCTGGAATGGCCTCCCTGCGCAAGGCACCTGTTGTTCCCGAATTCGCAGAGCCGGCTGCTAGGACTTATCGAGATCCCAAAGAGCCTGAATCCGCGCCCTCGAGTACTATTGCGCCTTCAGGCGGCCTCGCCGAGCGGCCCATTCGCACGCGCAGGATGGTTTCTGCTTCCAACGCCCCTACACTGCGCGAAAATGTGGCTCCCCAACTGGCCAAGTCTACCAGTATGCCGTCCGGCCTGACAATCGGCAAAACAAGGTCACAGTCCCGCATATTGGAAGCTGCCAACCGAGCGCCACTGCCTTCGATTCCCGCTAGTGATGCCAAGCTGGCTGCAGTAGCGGAGGAGCAACGGACTATCAGCCGCCAGGCCTCTTTGCGATCAGTGTCCCGGTCTGACTTGAAGATCTCCGCTGAGCGAGTCGAACGGCCCAAGCAAAGCCCAACCGAGCCAGCTTTTTCCTCCACTCACCGCACCCAGCCTACAACGCACTCCCAGGGCCTCGCTCGGACTGATAGCAAGTCCAGCAAACCCCGCTCTAGTTTGGGACTCAGTCCGATCTTTCACCAGGATGACCTTTGCCAGGACCTGCCCGGTACTTCGTTGTCTGATGTGAACACCAACTTGCGTCTCATGTTGGCAAACCTGGTCACCCAAGGCCCCACCCGGCGCCGGGTCGGCTCCAGAAAACAGCCCCATGCGTATGTGATCAAGTGGGTTGACTACACCAACCGGTACGGTATCGGTTACGTTTTGGACGATGGCAGTGTGGGATGCGTGTTCAAGGGAGACAATGGCCAGCCTGCCACAAGCGTTGTCATCCGCGATGGCGAGAGGCATATTCGTCGCAAGGCGCGCAGTGTTGGTACCACGGAAGAAAAGGGCATCCCGTACGCAGAGGCGGACCAGCTTGTACCTCGCGCTGGAGGTCCGGTGGAGTTTTACGAGAACCGCGATGATAGCCTGATTGGGTGCCGTGGCATTCGACGGGCATTGATCGATCCATCCTTTTTTGATGCCAAGAGCTCGAAGGTGATGAAGCTCCGTGTCAATTCTGCATCTGAGTCTGAACGGTCAGACGCCGAAAAGATCAAGCGTGTCAAGCTGGTCGACCAGTTCGGCAAGTACATGATCGGATCTCTTGGCCGTCATGGCGATGAAGGAATTACCGATGATACACCTGCTCAGAGTAGCGGCCAGTTCATCAAGTTTTACCAGCGACTTGGTAACGTCGGTATCTGGGGCTTTGGCGACGGCGCTTTCCAATTCAACTTCCCCGATCACACCAAACTCGTTCTAGCCCCTGGTCGCACTCGCAGCTCCTCTCCGTGGATCGATTTCTACCACCTCTCTCCGTCCGCGGCTCGCTATTTCACTGCAAAGGGCAAGATGCATCCCTCCGGCTTTGATACTCGTGCTGTTGCTTCCGACGAAGCCGCCACCTTCCTCAGTATCGCAAATGGCGAGTCCATCAATTCAGTCGAGGACCGCATCCGTGACATCCTAGATGCAAACTCGTTCATGGAGAAGATCAGCTTCATCAGAGACGTTCTGAAAGGCTGGATCAAGTATGGACGGCTCGGTGGGCGCCCGCCTATGAATGGCTCTGCCCCTGGAGATGAGTCAGCACCTCCAGAGATGTTCTGGCAAGGAACCCAGGATCGGTCATCTGGCGGGAGCAATGGTACAAAGTTTGTCTGGGTCACGGTCGGTGCACCCGATGGCGATGGCGCCTATCGTTCGATCATGTTAAAGGATAGTGACAGGGAGAAGCTTGACAAGCGTACTAGGATGGATGATGACAAGGACATGGAGATGCTGAGGGAGAGGCTGAGGGTCATGGGTCGCGAGTAATGTCTTGAGTGTCGTTTACATTTTGCCTTCACGAAGTTATGACCCTGTGTTTGCCATGCACGACTTGAGCCTCGGACAGTTTGGGATCACCTGGCGTTTTTGAAATTTCGGTGTTTTGACTAGTTTATATCGTTTTTCTTCGAGTACCTAGCTTGCGATGACGATCATCATGTTCTAAATGAACATTTGACTGGATTGATGAATATTCGCTTGTCTATAAGCGTAGAAAGGTCCAACTTGCCTGTAGGTTTGTCCACAGTTAAGTGAGCAACATCGCCTCTCTCTGTCAACTATGCTTAGGCCGTCGATCGGCTTTCTGTGGCCCGATGCCCACCCCTCATCTGTATCGAGATGCGACCAGATCGCAGTCGTCATTCAGTTCAGGACTAATGTCCGTCCTGTCAGATGACCGGCTGTTCGTAAATTTCCCATCCGTCGATAAGTCCCAACGAGGAACTATAAGAGCCTGCTTCGTGATTCCACGACAACTTCATCACCACACCACAACCACCACAATCGACATAAAATCCATCCTGCTTTCTATACGGCCCTGGAGATGCCCGCTTCGAAGATCGACCCATGCCTCAAATCGAGGACCCTTACGATGTTATCATCCGCATCGCGTACGGGGGAATCTGTGGAAGTGACGTAGGCAACTACTCTCAACCCTTGTATACCCTCTCACACTTGCAAAACCCAACCTCAAAATCGGAATAGGTCCACTTTTGGCTTTATGGTAACGTCAAGAACTTCAGCCTGGCGATAAAATTGTTGTTTTCGGAGTGGGAACGATTGGGTTGTTGTGTGCGGCTGTTGCTCGCGAGCACGGCGCAAGCTCTATTGCTTCAGTTGATATCAGTCGGAAGAAGCTGGATGTTGCACTCGTTTGTGCCAGATGGCCGTGTAAAAGTTACTGCAATGATCCCAGATGGCTCACTCCCCGCAGGGGAGAATGTCAACTCTTTGGTTGTCACGTAGCTCTATACCAGTCTTGTGGAGGCCGACGTGGTTGGCTTCGATGTTGCAATTGAAGCCACCAGAGATGAGCTTTGTATTCAAATGGCTATTCATGCGCTGCGGGTGGGAGGTTCATTGGTCCAAACCGGGCTCGGAGATCCGAATGTCAATTTTCCCAGTACGGTAGTTTCTATGAATGAGATCAGATCACCTTCAAGGGGTGCTTCCGATATGGTCCAGGCAATTATAAGATGGCATTAGAGCTAGCATTGATGGGGAGGATTGACGTACAATCGCTCATGACCAAGGTTCTTCCTTTTGAGAGAGTGACTGATGCATGGGAAACGACAAGGACAGGGCAAGGTATTAAGACTTTGATTCGGGGAGTGGATTTCCCCGAAAATGTGAACTGAAAGAAATGTGTATGCCTGAATGGGGAATGTCATTATTATTACTCTGAGCTTGAAACAGTGCTGTACAATCTATCTATGCATCATCAATCATCAAAAGCCGTGGCCGATTAATAGGCCCAAGGTCTAGTCTTCTGAACCGTCTTATCGGCAGCAGCCTCAATATCCTTCTCGCTGGCTTCGTTCTCAACCACATCCCGGAGACCCTGGTTTGTTTTCAGGGATTGATCGAGATCGTACGACTCAGTCAGGAGACTGAGCAAGAGCGCAACGCCCGAAATAGCACAGCAAACTGCCCACACAATCCGCAGACTATCCGTGTACGCATCCTTGAGATCAGACTTGTTCACGCCCTCTGCCATGCCCTTGATGATTTGGACCAGACCTGCTGCATCCTGACTGTACGCGTCGGCCATGGGAGCAAGCGCAGGATACTTCAACAGGTTATCCCGCATGCGATTTTGGAAAACAACACCACCGACAGCGACGCCGATTGCCTGACCCAGCGCGCGGAAAAAGCTGAACATCGCGACTGCAATTGCCAAATTCTCCGGCGTTGCTGATGCCTGTACCGCATAGCCGAGCGAAGGGAAGAGGAGGCCGAGCCCTATACCGGGGACAACATTAAGCAAAACCCAGCCTGCAATACTGGTTGAAGATTTGATGATGCACATCAAGCCCAGTCCGATGGTAGAGACTACCCAGCCAAGCCAGATAGCCCAACGATAATGGCCAGTAACGGTAATGAGAATACCTGCTGCCATGGCACTTGGAGCGACGGTGAAGGTCTCCGGGAAAAGCGCCACACCGGAGACGATCGGGCTATACTCCTTCACGGCCTCGTAGTATAGCGGCAGATAGTACAAGGTACACCACAGGATCAAGCCCTGCAGGATGCTTCCAATGAAAGAGACCGTTGCGGTACGGTTGCGGAAGACCTTTGGAGGAATGATTGGGTCGGCGGCGAAGCGGTACTCGTAGAAAGCAAAGACGAGTAGTCCAGCGGCTCCGATGAGCAAGGGAACCAGTGTATGCCATGAGTCCCAGGGGTACGAGACTCCGCCCCATGTGAGGGGGATCAAGAATGATGACATGCTGCCGACAAACATGACTGTTCCGATGTAGTCGATGCGACGGAGCTTCTCGACTAGCGAGCTTGGAAGAATGCTGAGCTTCAAGAAGAGGACCACGAATACGACACCGAAGCCGATGAAAGGGAAGTTGATGTAGAAAATCCATCGCTGCGAGAAGTTAGCACTGCGTAGAGAGCCGCGACGAAATTGCCATCCAACCCACCCAAGTCACATTTTCGGCAAAGCCTCCACCAAGAATAGGTCCTACAACAGAACCAAGACTCCACATAGCACTCAAGATACCAAAGTATTGGCCACGATATCTCAAAGGGATGAGATCTGTGACAATGATCTCACTCAGGGCAATGATGCCACCACCCCCGATACCCTGGATGGTTCGGCCGACCAACATGTACGTGAAGTTGTCACCGACCGCGGCAATGATGGCGCCAACACAGAAGAAGAGGATTGCAATTAGGACCATAGGCCGGCGTCCGAATATGTTTGAGAAAGATGCGAAGCTTGGTTGGAAGACTGTCGTAGTATTAGACATGGGCCTGTACCAGCTCGATGAGATTCTGCCTACCCGTTGACGACAGTAGGAATGATGTCCCACTCCAGAAGGCTTCAATAGCTGTACCATTCAAAGCTTGTGCAATTGTCTTGATACTGGTTAGCTTTTCATCATGTTAGAAGAATTCGACTGATTGGGTAGGCATACTGGTAAAGCAACAGAAAGAGAGGTTCCGTCCAGAGCGGCCATAAGAGTCAGTACGGCCAAGGTGAAGAACACCAGTTGACCACGACGACCCAGTGCGAACTTCTCATCTTTGAGGTCAACGTCTTGATCTCCGGGAATATCCACTGATCCAGAATTGCTCGTTAGACTCGTTGGGTCTGGCATCTCAGAGCCATTCACGAATGGATCTTCAGAAGCCATTGTGGAAGAATGATAAGGAGAGAGTGAAAAAGACGATAAATCGTGGAAACTGGAAGACCTTAGAAGGGTTGAAGCTCGAATCAGTCCCAGATGAAATTCTATACTTGAATTGTCCTGAAAGAGGATCCTGGACAGCCTGCAGCCTTGGAGGTCTATATACATGCTACGATCCATGGCCCACAATCACGCAGCCTTGCAGGATGACGAGCCACTGCTTGGACAGGGCAAAGAATTAGCCCGTCGCCCATTCCACATAAGCCACGTTGACGGTATCCAGAAAATTAAGCTCTCCCGAAACCCGAAAACCCAACGATCTGATTATTGTGAGGCTATCGCTGAGTGGCTGACATGCCAAGAATCGGACGAACTCCACGCCGACGCCCTCCACTCAGCCGGGAATCGGTGTAATCCAGCCTGGTCCCGTAAAAAGCCCACGTACTTCGGGTGCTTGCTGGTCGGGTTGATGACTTCCTGGGCCGATTGCAGCTTGCTGTTAGGCTGACCGCACCGTGATTTGGTAGCCGGGGGAATGGTACAGAATCTTCCATTTTCTGCTGCTGGTTGGTCCAGCTTCCGGGGAGGCATTATCTGATGATTTTATTCTCCGACCACCAATGACTCAAACTAACTTTTGATTTACGTAGTTGATTACTTACAAAGGCTGCCAACACGAAATGCCTCTGCGATGACGCTTTGATAGAAACGCGCTAGCTGTACCACCTTCTGGAAGAGATTGAGACATGCTTGAAGCAGTCGAGCATGCCTTTTCGGCCCTGTTGGCAATTGTTGAAAATGAACTAACCTCTGAGGGATGTCAGGGTCACTGGCGGCCTTTAGTGTATGATCGTGCAGCCTGGATTATCCCCGTAAATGTATGAATCTTGGCATGACATATGGGTTGGGTATGTGAAATCGATGGAAAAATGTCAGGGTCGCAGGTCTGCGCTTGTCCATATTGCATTTTAGCGATTCAAGCCAGTCAAAGGTCATGTCACGGGTATAAACGGTGGTAATGTTCAGCTTTTTCCGAGTTTCGACAGGTTTTGCGGTGGCTTTTGTCTGACTTAAGCTATCAACACGATCGTTGGACCGCTCGGCGCTTCGCAGTGGGATTTAAAATTGCCTTGGTTGCAGTGTTCTTGTTTTCGTGGTTTCCACGCATCCATTTCCGCGGCACTTCATCTACCCCAAGCTATCAACAGCGCCTTGACCGGCCAAAGACTTGGAAGAGGCCAGGGATCCCTGAGTGTGGCTGTATGTAGCCGAAGGCCCAAGTGGGATCCTGCTTAGTGCCAGGTTCTAGTGTCGGGCCGAGAGGAGACGCAGAAGGAGCTGCAGGGGACGCTAGATGGATAGGCCGAAGCAGGACAAACGGCGAAAGCCTACCGAAGGGAAATCTCCATCCAAAGCAATGTTTCCAATATCTCAGGAATTGCTTCCAAAGCTGACCAATTACAGGCAGACGCGGTGAATAAGGCACTAAGGGACTAATTGCCCTCAATCATTAGTGCATCACGCAGATCAGCTTACCCCAATAACTTCCAGAAGCACTATGATAGTGTATATTCGAAAGTTTCAAGCTACTAGATCGACCAAAACTCTTCGGAATCCCTTTCGCAACCATCAATGACTTATTCGTAGAGCCGAAGATGGGCGAGTTCAATGCATTGATTTAAATAGACGAGAAATTGTCCCAGTGCGTTATACCAATAATAGCTAGCTGTGCCACGAGGCAAAGAAGAGACCTAGATCACTATTTAAGTACATTTGACGCCATGATTTGCATTTGGAGCTGTTGGTTGCTGATAGATTGAAAGAGATGGAAGTTCCTGGCCTAGTCAATTCAGACGATGCGTTGTTTTAGAAGTTCAACGCAGTGGTGGAGTAAGATGACGGAGGTCTTTAGGAAAGTTGAGTATTGGATTGAGAGTAATGACTACGATCCAAAGTGAGGTATGGGGCAGGATGCCGGGGTAAAGAGGAATGTAACTGGAAGCCGGGGCTCTGTCTACAGCGTTCGCACTGTAAACGGTGAGTTTCTGGCTTGCGTAGGAAAGATCTTATACGGCTTGGATGTGTTGTGTAGGTAGAATACACGTGCGTTCTGAGAAGCAGTCTGCTATCGGTACCTACTAGAATCAATCCGTGACTTTATATTTGAGACTATGGCTGCAACGGAGCCAATTTTGAATAAGTGTGTATCTTGCTTTCCAGCATTCGATTTAGAATCCAAATCCAGAGATCGATAAATCCTAGAGTCAGATCATAATATTCATCGGAGAAAACAAGTAGAGGTATGGAGAGTCCGTGGCAACATCGAAGACTGCTCCAAATCTAGAGTCCGTCAGCCAACCTCGACAAGAGAACCCCACTGCAGTTGAAACATCAAATTTCTCAAAAGTATAGGTGCAATATCTGGTGGAATCTCTTGGCCTTGAGAGCTCACGGGAAACTGAGTGACTTGGACAACCCTCGCTGCCAGCATTAACCTCCTCAAATTTCTCAATTCTGCAGTCGCTCCACTCACTCTGAGCGATTTGTGGCAGCTCCTCTAGCAGACTTGGACACGACGGATTCTACCCGAGAACCTTGCGGGTTCGCAGTGCCTGTCCACGAGAGTTCATGCCCCAACTGACCGACGCAACACCTGCATATTGCTTGGCGCTATCCAGGTCAACAGGTTCAGCCATTGTTTTTGACATTAGTCCTAGCTTTGCAGCAGCGTCCGCGGTAGACTTAGCCAGGTCTCCCTATTGATGCTCCCCATTCTCAGTGGGGTAGTAAGCCTTGGGACCCCCAGAGCCCATTATCAGCCTGGCCTGCGACCGCAGCATCCACGAGCAATGCAGAGACATTGCTCAAATCGTAGATATGTACATTGCTCCAAATCCCCTGGCCAGCACCAATAATCGGGCCTTTCTGCGGCCGCAGTGTCACGTTCACGAGCTCGTAGACTTGGCGACCACGTTGCGAGCATGGGCCCCGTCCACCTCCTGTTGAAATGGTGAGAAGGCTTGATGATATGATGCTGGCTTAGCGAGGGTACTCACCGTAGATGGGCGGAGGACAGACCAACGCAACTTTGCGCAAATCTGCATGCTTTCCAGCAGCATCTAAAACAAGCTGTCCAAATTTCGATGAAAAGCATGATCGGGTAGGCTGACAAGCTCCTCCGCCCCCTCCCAGTCATCATATACCTTGTCGCTCTTGTTTCCATAGACAACTACCCTTCTCGCTATCTCCATACGTCAAAATCCTAGTTTCACCTGTGTGTAACCAGTACCCCGGCTTTTCCTTGGTATGGCCCGCGACTGGACCCGCGGCGACTGCTTTTGCAGCCCGTACATGGTCAGATGCGTCCGCAGTGTCGATAGCCGATGGTCAGTTGAATTTGAATTGAACTTTTTATTTTGAGACACCCACGAAGAACGATGTCTGCTAGGTGGTGCACTTTCCTACCATAGCAAAGCTGAGTTGTCCAGGTCCCCAATTACCATGCTTACGTTGGGGAAGCGAGCCTCGACATGCTCTGCCTTTTTGTTGCTGCGAACTAATGCGACGAAGGTATATTCAGGATGAGCAGCAGCCAGAGTTGCAAGAGTGTCGCCACCAACGTGGCCAGTCGCACCCGTATTATGGTTTGATTAGAAAAAAAGTCCGACTGGTTCATGATGGCTCTGGGCTTTACATGAAGATTTTAGTCATCTTGCCAGATGGACCGCGGCCATCGTCGAGTCCTGTAGACCTCTGACGTCAGTGGATGCAGTGGACGAAAGCTGATCCTTCAAAGACGTACTGGGATGAAGGAAAGGCGTTTCAGTAAAGGTTCCTGAGCGCTGCGATGCGGTCTGAATTAACTCAATTTCTATTAGATAGAAAGATAGAAGTTTGTACATATCCTCCAGTCTTTCCTGTTGATTCTGTTCTTGTCTCCGCGAGGAAAACCGGGCTACCGTGCCATTTGTAGGCAGTCTGGGGGACTTGATCGTGCAACCTTTCGCAATTCGTGATGGATGCTGCGTCTCATACTGCGCAAGGGATTGGCTGTTTGCCTACTCGAATTTTTATCGGTCGAAAGGGATACTATTCCAGTTTCTATGAGCAAATAAGCCTTCCATTCCTTGTCCTTATCTTGAGGCCTTGTCAAAGCATGATCCATGATGGATATGAAAATGACTTTAGAGCAGACAGTATATATATACCAACGGAGACTTGGAAGGATCCTAAGAAACTTGGGGCTACTGAAGATACTATCGGAAGTGATGTATCGAGTAAGGAGAAGGAAGGGAGGGCTGCGCCTTCGTTAGAAGCCTCAGGCTGCATAGCGTCACCGTATGGGAACTCCCATGAACCTGTAGCAAGGTGCTTAGAATCTCTCAAGGTAAAGGAAGTAACGCTATAGGAACTGGGAATATCCCATGAGCAGATTGATTGAGACTTATGTTTTTCGATTCATTTTCATCTCAGTAGAGGAGCCGCTATTATCTTGCAGCACTCATCGAGGTTGGTCAACAATCCGCTACAGAGAGTAATGTATCGCAAAGGCTAGCACTGTAGGCTTGGAATGTGAAGATGAGACCAAAGAGCGCTTGACTTTGGCATTCTAAATCTGTGGCCTTTGAAAATAAAGACTGTTTAGTGTGCACGGTGCTATGAGGTTCAAAGCTAAGACAGGACACCGTGCCCTGAGCGCTCAAATAGGCAAAAAATCTCGCTAATATAAGCTCTATTTGCGCGAATTAGATGAAAAGGTGTTTATTAGTGCTTAAGCCAAGTTCCTCATCCTTGTCTAGAAATCGCTTATTGGTCGCTTGGCCAGGGACGCAGAAGTCGGGCGTGAGCGACAGAGACAATTCACTTTTTCCAGATCCTGGGCCAGAAGACCAGGATACCACCAGGATGCTGGGATGAATCGAGAGGCTGCTTTGGATAAAATCGTCTTGACTGCATAGGTATCATGTCCTGACTCGACTCAAGATCTACCTAGCGCGCATGCGACTGGGGCCATCAGGGGTCTGGCTCAGCCCGCCATGTACATGTCAATCACCTTGATAAAACATCACTTAATTGTGTTGAAGGATTGAAGGCGGCTCTAATTCTACAGTTTCAAATGATTGGTTTACCTGCACTATCATTTCGCCGATAAAGGTCCATACAATTGCTGCTGCCTGGGCAAGCCGATGCGACGGCTGAACAGTGATCGGTCGTCGACTCGTTCGGTTATTTAAGGGGATTCTGGAGCCCGAACGCCAAGCACTAAAAGAAAAAGCCAAAGTGGCCTCCTTTGGCTTGATCGAACGATTACTTTCCCATATCAATTCATATGTTCTTCACGATTGTAGTCACATACCGACAGGTTCAACCATTTAATGAAAACAGAAGAAACCGAGCTTTTCTCAATGATAATTTCGTAGGCGCAAGATAATTTCTGCCTGCTTTCTCGGTCAAGATAAAAATACGTACGGACTACTCCGTACGTGGGTAGTAGTACGTGGTGCAGCGCAAGCCACTCGCCTCCCAATGTGGGGGCGAGAATTAGGTAACCAAATCTCAGGTAACTTAGTTAACTAGCGACTGGCCAGTTCGGACAGTGGCCCACTGGTCCCAATCTACCAATTCAGTATACGGTTGGTTACCACCGCGGTCAATGCCCAGGCGTGTCTTGACTTCGATTATCATGATACAGGTGGCCAATTAGGAGTTTGCAGCATGAGATGGGAGGCAAGTCCCCTGAATAATAAAACTGCAAAATTTGATGTAACCACGTGGAAAAAGCTCTGTGCCTCCAATAGTCCAAGCGCGTAGGCTACTGCGATAACTCAGTGTCTCACACACGAATCCTCTGCGAACGTGGGCCGAAAAAAAGCCAGAGCACTAATTATTTCTAGCTCATATGGGAAATAGACCTCGGGTTCTTGTTGGAAATATCTTCGCCGCTAGAGCCTATTACAGACATACTTTTTGCGGACCAAGACACCCAGATAGAACGCGATACTAGCAATCTAGCAGCCGTTTGTAGGCGAATGTTGCCTACAAAAAAAAAATTCGTAGGGACCCTCAAGGCCGGACTTTGGAACCTCCCGCGCCTAAAGTTGTGGAACCAGCTAACCACTTAAGTATGGGGAAGAGGCTAGTTTTAGCGATCTGGCCTTTCAATTCGCAACAGGGGGGAAAATCTGCGACAGGGGTTGCCGTCAAAGTTTAAGCTTGTTTTTGGCTCGGCCAGTCATTTTCCTCGTCGGGCAACGGAAATGAGTACGTTGCTTGGTCCACTCGCGACCCCATATCCATCCTCGCCCCTGGTCTGTTGCCAGAATCACTCTCCACAGTCCACACGGCTGAAGTGTGTCC
Organism: Penicillium simplicissimum; assembly: GCA_024706585.1. NCBI lineage: Eukaryota > Fungi > Ascomycota > Eurotiomycetes > Eurotiales > Aspergillaceae > Penicillium > Penicillium simplicissimum. Next base: position 816,461 of record JAMZTW010000078.1, read on the forward strand.
ACATTGCTTCTATCTGAGTCTTTGACCGTAGCCCATGGCGCGTTCTACCACTTCTGGCGTATTCGTACATCCACAGCCCTACGCAGAATCAGTACCGTATCCACTACCCACCCACAACTCCCCTTTCGCATGGCCCTCGCCACGCATATAGCTTTTTCGAGACGGCACTGCCCCTTTCTCTCCTTGGTCAAAGGGGAAGAGGGGGGTTTGCGCCACAGCGTTACGGTAAGGATGGTTTTAGACGGTTGAGAAAAAGTGGTTACCTGGTACAAGGAGTGGTACAATTACTCTGTCCTTAAGTATTGTTGATTTCCGCCCAAGTCGTCGGAATTTTGATGAAATTCACTATTGTCAACTTTTGACAAAAATGTCTACCTTAAGCAAAGGGCGGGACAATGTCCTGTCAAGAGCTGAGATCGAGGGTATGATTGCCGAGGACAAGTTGATTATCATCGTCGACAACAAGGTGCTCAGACTGGATGCTTGGGTCAAGTTTCACCCTGGTGGTGACACGGCCATTAAGCACATGGTCGGAAAAGATGCGACAGACGAGGTCAACGCGTATGTCACAAATAATCTCTTCTGAATCAACTCCGCCTATACTGACAACTCGAAGCTTGCACTCACAGGAAGCGCGCGAACGCATGAGCAACTTTCAGATCGGTCGAGTCCAAGGAAGATGGATCAACTTCCTGCCTCCAATCCAAGGCGGTATTTTCCGCCCATACAGCGAAATCGAGGAAATGGCAGACGAATATAACCTGGTGATATCCGATGCCTCCAGTGACGATGCGTCAGCTCCGCCGTCTCCAATCTTCGAAGCAATAGAAGAAGACGCGTTCGGCCTGAGACGTAGGTTGTCTGTCTCCACGATATCCTCATCGATCAGCACAACGCCTTTGTCAAAGACTGAATCCAACGGCCAAACATGCGTGATTGATGCCCGAACCCAACAGGAGATTCAGTTGGACAGGTCCAAGTATCCTCCACTCGATCCCGAGCACCAAGAGCACATTGTGCGAAAATACCGTGAGCTCAACGAGCGAATTCGTGCAGCCGGTCTGTACAACTGCAACTATTCCGCTTACGCTGTCGAGATCTGCCGATACTCATTATTCTTCGGCCTATTCCTTTTCTTCTTGAAGCAGTCTTGGTTCTGCTTGTCCGGCTTGTTCCTCGGGATCTTCTGGCACCAGCTAGTCTTCTCCGCCCACGATGCTGGCCACATGGGCATTACGCATGACTTCCAAACAGACACAGTAATTGGCATGATCATCGCAGATTTCCTGGGTGGACTGAGCTTGGGCTGGTGGAAGCGAAGCCACAATGTCCACCACATCGTCACGAATGCCCCCGAGCATGATCCCGACATCGAGCTGATGCCGTTTTTCGCCGTCTCGCAGCGCTTCTTCAAGAACTTGCGCAGCACATACTACGATCGAATCATGGAGTACGATGCAGTGGCCAAGGTTACTGTCAAGTACCAGCACTACTTGTACTATCCGATCCTCCTCTTCGGTCGCTTCAACCTCTACTATCTCAGCTGGGAACACATCTACCTCGGCCTGGGCCCTAAACACGGCGCAGGCTGGTGGCACCGCTGGTTCGAGCTTGCGGGCCAGATTTTCTTCTGGACCTGGTTCGGATACGGAGTCATCTATTGTAATATTCCAGGTCTCTGGAACAAGATCGCGTTTGTGCTTATCTCGCACATGGTCACCGCTCCCCTGCATGTGCAGATTACGCTCTCTCACTACGCCATGTCCACTGCCGATCTCGGCCCCCTTGAATCTTTCCCTCAGCGCATGCTTCGGACAACCATGGACGTGGACTGTCCGCAATGGCTGGACTTTGTCCACGGCGGACTCCAGTTCCAGGCTATTCACCATTTGTATCCTCGCATTCCCCGCCACAACCTGCGCAAGACGCAGAAATTTGTCAAGGAGTTTTGTGAGGATGTGAAGATCCCTTACGCTGTCTTCACTTTCGTCGATGGAAACAAGGAAGTTATCGGTCGTCTGGCGGACGTCGCTAGACAGGCGAAGATTATGGAGGAGTGCCGTAAGGCATGTGCGGAGCAGGGCGTTTTTTCGGATCACCACCACTCTCGTTGAAAAACGCGCCATATTCTGAGATTATCCTATGAGATACCCTTTGGAGAGTGATTGTACATATTTTTCCTTCCGATTCATCAAATTGAGTTAAATCAAGCGGGCAAAATACAGATTACCATCGTAAAAACCTTCAACAAGAAGCAAAATCCAGGACCACGAATAAGACAGACTTAGTATGCGCTCCTCTGATTGCCAATATCATTCTGCTGATACCCCATACCCTGCATCTGGGGATCAACTTTACCCATAGTATTAACATTCTGCGTACCAGCCGGCTGCACGCCAGATGGCTGGTTATAGCTACTACCACCAGCTGCAGCACCGCCGCCAAATTCCGGCTGAGCAGTGCGGTTGTCGAGTCCCGGCTCCGCACGAGGATTCATTTCACAAGGCGTGGCGTGACTAGTGGTAGAGTGCGATTTATGCTCCTGCGTGGAACTGCTGAAGTTATCTTCGCTTTGCATACCGGGCTGGGCGTGCGCTTTGCGCTGCTGTGTGGACTTGTTGAGGTTATCTTCGTCCTTGGTGTGATTGTCGGTTCCGAAGGTGCGAGGCTGGCCAGTCGGAGGCATGTTGCCGGCGTACGTGCCTTGAGTAGCGCCGCCGACGTTCTGAGGTGCCATGCCGGGGTCCTGGGCCCGGTGATCTTCAGCAGACGTTATGTTAGTATGTCTCGAGGATCGGCCCAAGATACACGAGTATCGTCAACTTACCGAGATCGCTATCCACACGCGGATCCATCTTGTTGGCAAACTTGGAATTGTGAGGGCCGGCATTGACTGTATCGCTGCCGGTCATCCCGGAGCCATAGGTACCGGGTGCTCTAGTGGTGCCCTGGTTGTTGAAGCCGTGAGTGGCCCCAGTGCCAGTCTCGGGGTTCATAGTTGGGTTGTCCTGGCTCGCAACGGGGTCCTTTGCGTAAGGATTGGTGGAACTGAACGTGTTGTGTGTTCCTGTACGATAACCATCAGCATCATGGTACTATCCAGTCACAGTGATCTTTTCTCAGTTGAGCGTCAACTTGTCTCACCGGTAGGTTCGTTGTGGGGTACTCTGTCCCTATCGCGGTTGTCAGATACGGCCTCCTTGACCTTGTGCATGAAGTTCGACATGGTAGGTTGATGATTTCTTGGGAATCTTGAAGACTTTTGATAATTCAAAATCAGTACAGGTCCAATCTCATGACACGCACCGTTTCATCGATAGCTTTATATACCCCGAGCCTATCCTACATCTTCTTGAGCTTGCATCCTCAAGAGCCGTTGACGCCATAGACAAATGTCATGTGCAAGCCATAGCCACCGAAAGTGGCTGGAAGCCTGGCCGTTCGTTCATTTTGACCCAATCCATGACATCTTGAGCAGCCGAAAACAAGAAACTATTATTGTTAGTCCGACGGTCAACGAATATGATTCGCACCTACCTAAGTGGAGTTCAAGATGAGATAGATGATGAGTATATTTGATGTAAGCTTTGCTAAAACATTATCGAGTGAGAAGAGAGCTGTGTTGTACGAAACCTGACTATGGTCAGATGCGAGCCGTGGATGAGAGCTTCATATGGCGGCTTCCCGTGGCTCCGATCTAAACCATGCTCTGTGCCCGGTTTTGATGATCAGAAAGATCTATCTAAACGTTGCCACCCATCAAGTGACATGTCCGCGCATTCTAGGCAGCTTCTTTAGTAAATTCGAGATAATATGTTCGTCTTAACAAGAACCATTAGACTGACTCTAGGGCATGGACAATGTCATTCGTTCAACATCAAAGTACTACTCATGACAGGAGCTTGGGCCTCCGAAACCTCGATAGCTCCAAGTCTAAGATGGAAGAAAGAAAATGGCAAAGAATGATCTGACTCTGTATGTCCTCGCCCAATGTGTTTAAACGCCGCGGGCGGACTTCATAAACTCCATAGAGATCTCTCAATACAAAAAGGCTTCACAGGGGCTAGGACAACCACTAATAGACCCCGCTCATTTTCGCTGAACAGGTCGAAGCATGTTTACTTGCTGGTAGCCTTCAAAAGGCCGGAAGGGTTCACCCAAAACCTGAAATCCATTTTTCTCGTACAAGGGTCTGCCATCTGGGGAAGCAGAGAGATAGACTTCCACACCTTCTTCATCGGCACGCGCCAGACCCCATTTTAATAGCTGGGAGGCCACTCCGCGTCCTTGGTACGATGGATGAACGCCCAGGATATCAAGATCTGTGCCATGTCAGAGTTGAACGTCGTCCTGGGTGCTTGATTTGGGAAGTGCAGGAAGAATCGGGAGACGTGTGAGGATTCGAAACAGACGCGGGCGAAAATATGAAAAGAAAACACTCAGAGCAAAAAAAAATCGACTTACAATAATGAGGCCTCTCCCCCATAATCTCCTTATGAGCACCATCCATCGTCCCAAAGAAGAGGTCACAAAGTGGCCCATCACTGCTCTCGGGCCAAGCGGGGAACGCAGCCTGCCGATCGTGAACCGCAGAGGCCGCCGAGGGGCGAATCCATTTCGCAAACCCCACCACGACGTCAGGGTTCGACGGGTCCGTCACTTTGAGCAGAATCTGGTCCTCTGATATGCCATCGCCACCGAGCATGTTCTTGGTCATCCACGCGCGAGCATCCGGCTTATCCGGGAACATGGATCTGTTGAAACGGTCGCAGAAGGCGGCGAAGAAGGTGTCGGCCAGCTTGGGCGCGTCGGCGGGCTGGGCGAGTTGGACTTCGAATGCCATGATTTTGGGAGATTGGGATCGGATCGGATAGGATAGGATTCTAGGAGCAGGTGGTTGCGGGGGCGGCTCCCCGTATCTACCACGTTTGGGACTGGCGTTGGAACTTGGAGGTGTAGGCTTTTAGGTTCAGGGTTGGGCTGGTTGGAGTTTGTGTTGCGTGTTCACTTTTGAGTGTGGCGGGAGGCGCGGGTCGTGGGTCGCTGGCAGCGTGTTCCGTCGCTAAGCTCTTTGTGGCGTGACGATGCACCCAGAGATCCAAAGTAACTAATCTTTTGGTGTCGATACTCGTAATCAAACTTGCTTGGAACTTCGAGGTCGAGCTTTCCCTCTCACAAAATAAGTCTCAGGGCACTGAAGGAATACCTGGTACTGCCATAACAAGCTCGCTATTGCCTGATTAGATGATTGTACAAGTGCATGAGGTGATTATTGAAGACCAGGAACAAATATACGATGTGGATATTTGGAGATATTAGGCGTCGTTTTGGAGCTTAATTAACAAAACCACATTTCGTGACTATCCGACGATAGGACTTCTCATGATGCACGCATCGGGTATGTATAGATGTGCATCAAGCAGATTGGTTTAAACATTAAACAAACGGAGGGCGATCAAGTGCCCCAGGTAACTTATGTATCATCGCAGAATTAAGCATTTTAACCAGCTGGCACGAAGCAGTGGCTCTCGAGGTGGGCAGCAAAAGCACGCTGGCCCTCACAGGAGCCAGCGAAGGAGACTGGCTTGGGAACAGTGCCGTGAGCAAATGGGCCATGTAGAAAACCAAAGGCATTCTCACTTTGCCGTAGAAGTCTTGACTCAGTGCTTTTCAACTGCGGGCTCGGGCACGGTGATGGGGCTGACATCTCCTTCTCTAGATGGAGCGCCCATGGCCTGTGCTTCAGATCGCCGAGCGGGTGCAGTGTTTCGATGACCGCTGAGGTGATTGGAGGTCGGAAGAAGCGAGCGACGAATCCGAGGGTCGTCGGGTTGCTGCTGTCTGCCATCGCCGCTGCTCTTGGTTGTTTCCATTTCTGACTTGACATTCTGGTACATGCTCTCCACGATGAAGACTTCTTCCTGTACATCCAGATCACAGCCCACGAGACAGAACTCGCGTTCGCGTTGCTCAATATACTCTCGGATATTCTTCCACTTGTTCTGGTAGCTCTTCAGGCGGTCGGGAAGACCGGAGCCACGTAAATAGGTCAAAATACCGGCCATGATGGTGTTGATGGCGCCAAAGGCAGTAACGGCGGAGTGGGGACCGCTAGCAGCACCGAGAGCTGTCAATGCCGCAGCCACGACGATCTGAATGCCCAGGCACGTGTTGATCAGGTAGCTGAAGATGGTGTAGGCACGGCGGGCTTTACCCTCGTTGGTCACAACACGCGTGTAGATGCCGACATTGGGGGCGGTTCGAAGTAGGTGTCCACCCTGTGTGAGCGCGGGAACGCTGTCGATGCCGGTCAAGGCGCGGAAGATGAGAAGCTTGTCGTTGGGCGGGATGAGGTGGTCGGGGTTGCTGGTCAAATTGACAAACTGCTTTCCCTGCTCCAAGTCTGGTGCGCCATTACCCGCGAAACCATACAGCCCGCTGTTGGTGCGCTGCGCAGCCATCGCAGCATGAGCCGCCATGGGTGGGGGCGTGCTGTCTTCACGGAATAGGGCGGCCTCGATGACTCGGCGCAATAGACTTTGGCTTCGAGTTCCCTCTGGCATGGCTGTCATCGTGCTTGAGGACCAGCGGTGAGAACAAGAAACAACCACGGTCGACGAGGCGTCGAGGGGGCTGCTCGCCTACATTTGTAGTTCCAGGATCAACAATCGGCAACACCATTCGGCTGTTTTCGTGTGTTTTTCCGTGTTACTTCCTAATGCACGGGGTGCCACTGTGCAGCTGCCACCGACCTTGGTGCAGATTTTAGACTGGCGCCGAGACCTGAAGGGAAAGTCAAACATGGACTTCAGCACAGAGTGGCTGAGATGTGCGTGGTTCATTACCTGAAACGGCAACCCTCAGTCCGTGAGATATGCAGGGCTTGCAAGGCTTGCGGAGACAGAGGAACCTCATTTTCAACCATGACAGAGAGGTTGTCCTTCTCGTGGCCCACCCACGCGGGCTGAAGTTTGAATTGGTGGAATAGCCTCCGCAGCTTTGAATGACCCTGAATGGAGCAGGACACGGCATTAGCCTGGCGCGGCGTCCAGTCCAGCGGAGATCTGCACGGGCGCTCACGCGAAGCAGCCAAGAACGGTGGGGTCGGCTTGGAAGGCTTGGAGGAATCATAGGCTGTGAATCCACTGAATCGTGATCCGGGCACGGGGCAGAGTGCCGATCAATGGGTACGATTTGGAAGGTCGGCCGTATGATATCACTGATCAGGCTATCAGCAACTGGAAAATTCTCCGTGTTGGGGGCATCTCGGGAGAGAACCGAGTCAGAGCTGCAGGCGTCGGGTGTGACTCGAGTTTGCAGCCCGTGAATCACGTAGATTTGTCCATGGGTGGTGCATGACAGGCCGGCAACCATGGGTCTCAAGGAATGATTGAGATTGGCACTCTGCAGAGTTGGCTCGAGATCGAATGAGCGAACATGTTCGAGACTCCGAGTGGAGCTCCCCTGGACGGGACGGCAAGTCCACTCCCGCACTGTCAAAATCGATTGATTCGATTGAGAATAATCGATCGCAGTCAAACCGTGCGAAACTGCGAAGTGCCGGTTTCATTCACATGTTCTGCAGCTATGGTAGATTTCTGCAGCAAGATCTGTAGCAAGAGCCAAATCGTATGACTCTCCCCGACCACACGAGGCAAGAAGACCCGATGATCTCGAATTGGCCCGGCCCCCTACAAACCGAGACGAGAAAAGTTGTGGTCTATCCACGAACCTGGGCAGGACCTTAACAGTGACACTTCCCTCCTACAATCCAATTCGAACAAAGCGATCGAGGCTTCGGGACTGGTTGTGCTTGGGTTGATGTGTTTCGAATTTCGTAACAAGCGGGTCAACCGTGCTCAGTGATTATTGGCTTGCCGTCTCGCGCTACGCCCCCTCGGCTTCACAAAATGGCGTTGTGGCGGGCTGACGGTGTGGCCGGCAATTGACTCCTGAACGCCTCTGGATATGCGATGATCAAAAGCCATGCAGATAGACTGGTCTGGATCGTTGCCGCTCAGGTTCTGTGTAGTCAAAGTCCAGCCGGTGAGGTTTAAGTATCCAGATTGCCTGTCCAAAACCGACCTCAGTTTTTCCAGCAAATCTGAAAATGGGAATTTAGAGAATTTTGCGACATTGACCTACATCCGGCGACTTCAAGTCATCTGTACGAGAAGGTCTCTTTCGCGCATTTTATGAAAGTGCGGCCGTTCTCAGCTGCCCTGTATGTCTACAGCTTCGCTGGGCTTGCAACAATCTCCTCGGGGGATAAATATCTCGAGGATATTGGCTTGTCAGCGAAGCGACACAAACGAACGATGCGGCCGCTCTACTCGCGAATTGGGTGCGATCAGTTCATTTAGAGCATGGCATCTTTCCTTCAAGGTACTTTTTTTTTTCGCACGCACCCATCTTCGCAGCCCTTCCGCAAAATATTCTAAATGAAGCCGGTGCGCCACCATCTGACCTGTTGGGTAGGAAGGTGAAGGTGTGACCTCGATCGATCGCATTGGAAGCCAGGATTGCCCAGTTCAACACGAGGTGGAAATTGTGTAACCGCCCAGCACTGTCACAAGATATCTGGTGGCCATGCGATGATTGGTGGCCGAGTACGGAAATACACTTCGATGCTGCCAGATTTGAACCTCAAATTGGCGTGGACGCCTTTGAAGTATACTTCACATTGGTGTCTCGTGCATTGTCGTTTCAAGCCTTACCTCTCTGACTTGCTGTGCTGAGAGAGAACCATAGCAATCCGTGTCAGCTCCCATGCGAGTGGCATCGGGGTGGAAAAGCTCCCACAGTCGCTGGATGTTTTCAAAAACAATTTTGGAAGAGCTTGCAACAGTTAACTGATGCGAGCGAGGAAGTACTTGTACATTTGAAGCTAGGCAACTCTTAATTGTGTCTTTTTTTTTGGCGAGCAAAGCTAAATGTTTTACCGCATAGTCAGAGCACTCCGAACAATTTCCTCGGCAGCAACGCCAATCAGACCACATCCCACGACTGCTAAAGCCCAAGGGTTGGTGAGATCTTTCAACAAAGGCCAGAAGCTATTCTTCTCGCCCCGCCAGCTCTGTAGCTGCTCGTACTTGTGAGGATCCGCTTCTGGATAGCGCTTTTCCTGGCTCTCCTCGGTCCGCTTGTCGCCACCCACCAAGCGAAGGAACAGATAGTTGGCAAGTGGACCAAGTAGGACAATCGGGTTGAAAGAGTCGGTGACATTCAAAAGGAGAAATGATATATGGACCAGTGTGTCGCCCAAGTAGCTGAAGAGGGATTAGTATAGCGAACCAACGGGGTGACCACGCTCGGAAGAAGACCTACTTAGGGTGTCGGACAATGCTCCACACACCATGCCGACACAGATCCTCCCGCTCCTTGCGGTGAAGCTCAAGCTGAGCATCAGCCATAACCTCAAGCGCAAAGCCAGAACTAAACAATCCCACAGCGAATGCGCGAAACGTGCTCAGCGCGTTGGTGCTCACCGAGAGGGTAGTATCACCCATAGAGAAAGGCACCGTGACTGGCAGGGAGATAAAACTCAAGAAAGCAGCCTCTGGAAGGAAGATCTTGAAGAGAGCTGTCTTCCAGAACCCGGATTCCTGCTTTTGCGCCTCATATCGCGGATCATCCCCCCCGCGAGCGATAGACCGAGACACGATACGGGCAAAAAGCCGAGTGCCCCAGATGGTCACACCACCGAGAAGCAGCTTTTCAGACCAAGTCAGCCCCCTCCAAGCATCGCTGAAGGTAATGCCGGTCTCGTACATCGGCCGACCGATGGCAGTCAGCCATGCATTGAGGACTTGCGCTGATGGCCAGAGCCAGTCTTTGATCTCGAGACGGTCGGTTGACTTCGCGACCGCGTATGCTGCGACCGATAAGCCAGAGTAGAGTCCGAATGAAGGGAGAAGAGTCGATTTGAGGATCCCGACATCTCCAGTGGTCATTTTGAAGCCGGGCGTTGGGGGAGGTGGTGCCCGCGAATGGGGCTTGGGATCGATCATCATCGAGTAGGATGGAGCGCCCGCCATGCTGATGAGATTGGACGGGTCGTTGCTCTCAATCTTGCTGATCGAGATGCTCATGAAAAGCGGACATTTGACCTCCTGAAATAGTTCGACAAGTTGCTTGGTGCGCATTGTTGATGTCAGTGTTATGTAACCGGATTGGGGCTCCTTGCGAGGCTCTGGGTCAGATGAACAGTCTAGACCACCGAGTACGTGGAGAATCTGGAAGGTAGCTTACTGACAAAATCACAAGATAACATTCCTAACTATTCTAGAGAATATTGAGAGAAGTGAATGAGAATGAAGATTATCAGAAGCCGCGAAATGATCACTTCCAGTCCAGGTCTCAGGTATCAGTGGCCGCCGACAGTGAAACAATCTCGAGCCAAGCGATACCCACTCGCACCAGAAGTTGTTGAGGACTTTGACATTTACTAATCTAACATCTTGAGCATAACAGTATCCCGAAGACTCAATTCATTGCAACTATTACCATCGGACCATAATCCGACCTACATTTAACATTTAGACATCCATATCGTACCCATTAGTCATCTAAAGGAATGACGCGAGAATTGCCAACAACAGACCTAACAGGCCTGTACTGGGGGCATCCATCGCCGATGATGCCGCATTAAATGCAGCAGAAGACGCGGATATGCTCGCGGTTAGAGACTGGCTTCCAAGGGGTGTGCTAGATGAGCCACCGGCACTGCCACGGCGGGTCGTGGGGGTGGGACGCTTGGACGAGCTGCCCCCGGTAGCACCCACACTTGTAGCATCAACACCTGTAGCGCCGGAGCCTGTGTCCGATGAACCCGAGTTTGAACCTGTGACAGTTGCCAAGGTACTCGCTCCGGTGATTGAGGCACTAGCACTAGACTCGGTAGCTATCGAACTATCAGCGCCCGAAGCACCGGAAGTCGATCGGGTAGTGCTTGATCCATCGGTTGTGGATCTACTTGAGTCGTCAGTCGCTGTAGTCGTCTGCGTCGGCGACGTCGCGGTGGTTTTACTAGTCGCAGCTTCTGAGGTGCTGGTGGCAGTGCTCTGAGCAGTGGTGCTAGCAGCCGTCGACTGTGTCGTAGTACTTGCGGCAGTCGTAGTTACATCAGCACAGAAATTGAGCCACTGGGAGAACGATGGCAAAAGCGTTTGCGAGTATACTGCCGACGGAGTCGATGCCCAGCGACTGATGCATGACTCGCAGTTGGCCAGGTCCGTCGAGAACGCCGAGTCACTTCGACATAGCGCCGGGACCTTTCCAAGGGCTTGAGGCTCCAGAGCAGCATCGTTACAGCTGTTATAGCAGAGAGGAGGCACGTTGCCAGCGGATCTCTTCTCTCTCTGTGCGACAGCAAAGTCCCCAAGTGGCAAGAATGCGCTGCGCTTGCTGTTGATGACCGTGTACACTTCCGTATACTCGAAGATGGTGTAGTTCAGACCAAAGTCCTCTGGATCGAGGTTGTAGTAGTCCCTGCTGAAGTTGTATTGCTGACCTCCCTCGATAGAGTGGTTGAAGATCAATGGGGGAGCAGGAACACATTCCGAAGGGGCGCAGACATAGCTAGCCGCGGGGAGACCGGCTTCAACGTCACAGCCAGCGCGGTCACCCTTGTGAGGAGGCCGACAGAGATATCCAGGCGGACAACCCCAGGCGTAGTCATCGGGGAGCGCACTTGCGGGTGTATATGTCGGATTGGCGATAAGAGTTGGGCATACGGACGTAGAAATAGTCCTGGTGATTGTCCTCCCGTACGTCTTTGTCTCCCCTGGAATGGTCTCGATAATGGTCTCCGTTGCACCTGCTTATGTTAGCCATAGTCATGCGTCGAGAGCGATGGAATCAATGTAAGGAGATACCTGGTGCAGTGAGCGTGTCAACTATCGTTGTGGATCCCACAATGGTAATTGTGCTTGCCGAGTATGTGATCGTGGAGGTGATTGTTGAGCCTGGCAGAGTAGTTCTCCCGCCCGGCAAAGTGATAGTTCTCGCGGGCTGGGTGATAGTGGTTGTGGATGTCGAGGCTGGAATCGTGATAGTCGATGCCGGAATGGTAGTGACGGATCCAGAAATCGTCTCTGTGATGAACACAGATGTTCCTGGTAGAGTCGTACCCGGAAGGGTTATAGTGGATCCTGAAATTGTAATCGTAGAGCCTGGGAGGGTGAGAGTTGGCCCTCCGATGGTGGTTGTGATAGTCGATCCAGGTTCAGTAACTGTAAACCCAGGCTCAGTGAACGTGGATCCAGGTTCAGTAATTGTTGAGCCAGGAAGAGTGCTGGTAACCGTGGACCCAGGCACCGTGATAGTCGATCCAGGTTCGGTAACCGTCAATCCAGGCTCTGTAATAGTGGACCCCGGCTCAGTGACAGTTGAGCCGGGTTCCGTAACGGTTGATCCAGGAAGAGTGATCGTGACAATCAAGTCAGGCTCAGTAACCGTTGATCCGGGCTCGGTAACTGTTGACCCAGGCTCAGTAATGGTTGATCCTGGCAAGGTTATTGTGATTGTTGATCCATTCGACCCTGGCTCAGTAATCGTCGACCCAGGTAATGTAGTTGTGATCATGGACGTGATCGTAGACCCCGGCGCAGTGATCGTGGATCCAGGTTCAGTAATTGTTGAGCCAGGCAGAGTGCTGGTGACCGTGGACCCAGGCAGTGTGATAGTCGATCCAGGTTCAGTAATGGTTGATCCCGGCAAGGTTATTGTGATTGCTGATCCATTCCATCCTGGCTCAGTGACCGTCGACCCAGGTAATGTGGTTGTGATCATGGACGTGATTGTAGATCCGGGCTCAGTAATGGTTGATCCCGGCAAGGTTGTTGTGATTGTTGATCCATTCGACCCTGGCAAAGTGGTCGTGATCATGGACGTGATCGTAGACCCAGGCTCAGTAATAGTTGATCCCGGCAAGGTTATTGTGATTGTTGATCCATTCGATCCTGGCTCAGTGACCGTCGACCCAGGCAAAGTGGTCGTGATCATGGACGTGATAGTAGACCCTGGCTCAGTAATCGTGGATCCAGGTTCTGTAATTGTTGAGCCAGGCAGAGTACTGGTGACCGTGGACCCAGGCAGAGTCGTGGTAATTGTTGATGCTGGCTCAGTGATTGTTGAGCCGGGCAGAGTGGTTGTGATCGTTGATCCAGGTAACGTCGTTGTAAGTGTAGGCCCTCCAGTGGTGACAGTCTGGATGATCGTTTGGGTGACCGTCTGGTTTTGGGTAACAATCTCGGTGCAAGTGATGGTCTCTCCAATATCAATTGTAATGCCCACAGTGATCGTGACCGTAGCGGTGATCCCGAATCCTTCTTGTGCTTCAGAAGGCAAGCTCACTGCTCGAGGCGTCACTGCTGGCGTGTCCACATCGCTCGTAATCGTCGCCGGAATTGTAGGGGTCAATGTTGGAATTGAGCCATCGACACTATATATCGACAGCGCAATGGATGTGGTCGCCCACAGCGACAGATAAGCGGGCAAGAACTTCATCGTGGACCTACTTGGCGAGCTGTCACGGACTGTTTCGAGACCATCGGCAGGGAGGTGGGAAGCACTCGAGGAAAAGACAAAGACGGAATAGCTGACGAGAAAGAAATGCTACCCAGCAGCAGGGGCGCCGCTTTTTTTTCTTTCTTTCTTTCGAGGACTCTGCATGCTGCGGCTCGTAAACAGTACGGCTGGGAGTACAGTACATGCGCCCCATCGTTGCGTGGAATCAGTCGATCAGCCCAGAACCCAAGCATCTATGTAAGCTTCGGGGACACGAGGTGAGGTCAACAGCCACTAGCAGAGGCAAACCAATCGAGCCGTGAAAGACGATCAAAGAAAGTGCTGTCAGCCAGAACAGCCGGACCCGAGAAGTCGTTAGATGGCAGTTCTGGTCCCCCATTGATCGATCGTGCTGGTGCCGGGGCTGGGCTGTCCATGGTAAGGGTCAGGCCCACCTGCAGCGAGGCGGATATTCTCGTTGGTGGTGTCCGATCGCACGGGGCCTCGGTGTGGAGACTCCAGTACGTCGAGCAACAAAGAAGGTGCAACGCAGCCAAGACCTCAAAAGTAAACATGAACAAAGCCGCATCCTGAGGCGCAGTCTGAGAGAGTCCCTTCACTCGTCTCGGCCCCCCCTTCCTTCGACCCGCAGCTGACGATTGACTGCAAGAGCCGACGAGGGTAAGGCTGAGAGTCATGGCGTCCCACTGGGCTGATAAAGCGGGATAATGCAACCGTAGTGTGCATGTTAACATGCGCCGTCCCTCTTTTTTTTGGTTGTAGCTCGTTGCACTCCGTGGATCATTCTGTCGTTGTGAGGGCCTGACAGATCCGATTCTCTAGTGATGCGGCTGTAATCTCAGCACTCGAAGAATGAGGTCTCAGTTCGTGTCGACGCTGGGGCTGTTGGCCGCCGTGACGGCCAGAGCATCGGGCGCATGCTCAACATGGCAGCAGCAGATTAACGTCTCTCTGTGTAGCTGGCAAGGCTTGAGAGGTAAGTATCGCCCTCGTCTCGTGTTGACTGCGCATAGGAAGGCAAAACAATCCATAGCGTCATGAAACTGACTGAGAAATTAGCAAACGTCCTCCATGACACCATCTACCTCGACGGCGGGTATCTTTGGTATCAACAGTATGAGATAATCCCTTCCCTTTCTTTCATCATCATCTGACTGTCACTGACACTATGAAGAGGATATGCGGATGGCTGTGTGAATTATTACAATGATGGTAAGGTCTCAAGAGAAGAGAGCGAGCAACGCGACCGACAAAGTTTGGCCAAACTGACCGCGCGAACAGACAATTTCGAGGGCTACATCTATTCCCTCAAACTTTCAACTCCATTCAACACCACCTCAAATTTCTCTACTCTCATTCAGAATGAGACCATTGCGGGTGGGACTGCCAATAACCTGGCTCCCAATCACATCGACGGTGTGATGTTCTCGAATGAGAACGAATTCTATCTCTATGGGTTCGTCGCATTCCTCGAGGCATCAAAGAAAGATTATTGATCGCAACGAATTATCACAGGGGAATGCCTCATTTGACCAACAGCAGCGACCCTCCGCCTGCTAATCAGGTCCTCGGGTACGAGGGCTACCAATATGGCGCCTATCGCACCAACTGGGGCCCCGGTTGGCACACGGAAACCCTTCCCGCCAATGTCACTCAATATATCACCAATGGCGCGGGCGTCTCGGCTCCGAGTGAGAATTTGGGCTTCTACTTCAGCGGCATGCGCGCTGCAAACTGGGGTCCGTTCACGGTCAACCAGTTCAACTCCAACGTCACGGCCAATACGCTGATAACTGTGGATATGTCCACGATGGGCGATGCCAGTTGGACAAATGTCACTCTGCCAGCTGAAGTCCCCGGACGGGCAAATGCGGAGCTGGTGTGGGTGCCTGTCTCTGATTCAGGTGTCTTGGTTGCTATTGGAGGAGTGGTGAACCCGACTCAGTTCTGGCAAAACACGGGGCTGAACGCTTCCCAAACCGCCGAGACCCAGAGAGTCAGCCCGACATTCATGGAAACTGTCTCCATCTACGATGTCAACAGCCAGAAATGGTATCTGCAAAATACAACGGGTGATATCCCGCCCCAATTGACACAGTTCTGCTCTGTCTTGGCCAGCGCATCGGATGGCTCCTCGCATAATATCTACATCTATGGCGGGTACGATGGCATCGAGCTTGACAACAATCCATCGGATGATGTCTACATCCTGTCTCTCCCTTCGTTCACGTGGATCAAGGCCTATAACGGCACACAAACACACGGCCGGAGTTCGCATCGCTGCATCAAGATATACCCAGACCAGATGCTAGCCCTTGGAGGTCTCCGTGTCGATCCAACCAAGTGTCTGGAAGGAGGTGTTATTGTCAACTTCAATCTGAACACTCTGACCTTTGAGGATTCCTACGATCCGAAGAAGTGGAGCGACTACAAAGTTCCAGCTATCGTGACCGCACAAATCGGCGGAAGGCAAGTCCATCACCTACAAATTGTAACTCATCCACTAAATTATCATCCAGCTCCTCGGGAGGCGCAACTACCACTGCCCCTTCATCATGGACCAACTCCTCCCTGGCCGGCATCTTCGCGAAGAAATACTCCAAAACAATCACGAACTACTGGCCTTACAACAGCACCAATAGCACGAGCACCGATACATCCAGCCCCACGAGCAGCGGACTGCCCAAGTGGGCTGGAGCAGTAATCGGCGTCCTCGTTGGTCTATTCGCCATTGCCCTGCTCCTCTTCGGATGGTGGTTCTGGCGTCGTCGTCAGCGCAAGCGTCGCAACAGTGTGCCACCCACTTTTGGCAAGACAAGCGGCCCACGAGAGGCTGATAGCACCGAAGTGCGTCAGCTCATGTATGGCGGTGGTCCGACCTCTCCAATGCCTGGGCCGCAGTCGACATCGACGGGCATGGAAACTGGGACCCACCAGTCCTCCGCGCAAGATTCCGTCCTCACGTCGGTCTCTCCACGTACAGTGGAATCAGGAGGAGGAACCGTTTATGAGATGCACGGTATGTGACTGATGTCCGTTACACAATGACAAAAGTTGAATTCTGATATCATCTAGACTCCTCACCCATCGAACTGGCAACACCTTACAACGTCGTCCCAGACACACCCGCAACGTCGGCGCCTTCAACTCCGATGCGGTCTCCAGTTTCTCCAGCAACGCCCGAAGGCGAGACGGCACAGTCTACTCGACCCTCGCACTACCGGAGTCCATCGACGGCATCAAGCGTGCCCTCCTTGTCGATTGATAACGTTATTGGAACGGGTCGACCGTCATACTTCCAGGAGTCGTTTGATAACAATAACAAGACTCTCTCGCGAGCACGTCATGGCTCCGAGATCTCGGAGGCGAGTATTAGTGAAGAGGAGAGGACACGAGTCAGGGGCGAGACGATTCCTGAAGATGATTTGTATATCAGCAGCGGGGTATAAGTGTAGGAGGCGGATGGTATTTCGAAAAGCACCTAATAAACTGCGTATGGGTATAGGTTGGCGGGTTCCATTCTCTGGAGGTCAGGTGCTTGATTATCACGATATGAAATGGATGTTTAATGAACTTGGGTTATATTGATAGATGCCTGCTTCCATAATGTTACTTATCACCAGACATTCATTTCCACTGGAAAGTCCGGCACCTCATTCCCGACCTGTGCCTTGCTCCGCCAGTCAGTGCGCCAATTGCTGATATGGTATGAAATAGGTATTATACATAGGGTGGAATAGGTGCGTATCAGCGCTTGTAAATATTTATTCAGGCAGATTTCAGGCTCTCAGTTGCTCGGTAGTGTTTCGCAAGATCCTCGATAGCCGTACTGATATCGAGGCGTAAATCTGAGGCATGTGAATTCTCGCTTGTTTTGTAATTGTTGCTGATGATGGTGCGAAGTCTCTCATTCCAGGACGGGACGAGCGTAGTCGCATGGGACAATAGTAATGACTCGTGCTCATCTCCACAGCGAGTATAGCTATCGTGGAGGGCTGTGATGTGAAATGACTTAAAGATATCAGAAGAGCAAGTCTTCACGGGCAGGCGAATGTTGTGAAGATCATGGCCCTCTGGGATCCGCTCAAGGGGTAGCTTGCTCGTCCGTGTTCGCCGTATCGTTCCGGAATCATGAACCTGATCGACCGAGGGCTGATCAGTCTGAAGGGATATGAAATATGCTCGTGGATCGCCTCGGCACAAGCCTGTGGTGGTAGCTGGATCATTTGTTGCGCTGTCGGCATTCAGCGCCGCTTTGGCTGCAAGATAGCGATTGCGATGTGGGGAGTTCGAGGTGGAAACTCTCGTACTGGCCATTGACTGTCCCGAACGAGTTCTATGTCTTTGATTGGCTTCTCTTTTCCGACGTTCAAAGTCCAGCGCCTTCTCCAGTTCGGAAGAGCTTTCAAGCGTGAAGCCTTCGTGGATACTGGCAGCCCAATGTTCTAGGACGGGGAAGCCTCGACCGCTGTCCATAGATCTTGACTGATGACCAGGCTCAGGTGAGGTATTTCCACCGACCTGTTGGGGAGACAGGTCGGGCGTTTGCACCATTGGTGAATTAGTCATAAATAACGAGCTGTCATTCTCCAGTGACAAAGGATGATTGGATGCACATGGTTGTGGAATGAACCGCTGCTCCGCAAGCTGTGAAAGTGACGGAACCGCCTCTTCAGGATCGGCTTGATCTCGTGCTGAGCTCAGGCCAAGCGAAGCTTGAGTACTCCGTTGGAACCAAGTATCGAGAGCACCATTCCCATAGCGTTCCCTGTCTCTTTCTCGCGCCGCCCTTCTGGATACACTGGTTGAGGAAGTTGGCTGGATCGGGGATTCTTGAGGCGCTGGAGGATTTCGGCGACGGCTCACCGGAGACACGGGCGTCAGTCTAGAGAGAATGGGACTAGATAGCTCGGAAATTTGAGGTGGCGAGCTGGGGGTTGGTCTCTGTGGTTTAAGTCTCTGTCTGGTTCCTTGTGGGCTGGATGTTGGGCAAGCCTGCGGGGAGAATGAAGCACCTCCAGGATTTGTAGCCTGGAATGACGCGTTGATCCGCGAAATCGACCAAGGATTGATATGACGAAAGACGGTACCCTCAAAAGCCTGATCCCTGTCAACTCCCGCGTTTCGACTTTCTTCATCGGGTGTTTGTTGCGGAGAGGGCGATGTAGGCGAATGCGAGGGCCTGTGAAGACGAGTAATACCGAGAAGTGGGATATCTACCACGCCAGATGCTTCACTAGCTGACAACTGTAAGGATTGAACAGGTCTTCGGGCCATGAGCAGGTCAAACCCGTTGTTGTCCTTGGCGGCGGTAGATGATGTTGCCTTTTTGGCTGGGCTCTTCATTTGTGCGTCCGGCAAAGCGCCATAATGGTCAGCGAGGACGGTTTGAATGAGGCTAAACACGAGCTCTCGGTCCTCAAAAAGGACATCATCTTTGCCGGGTTCGATGTTAACGTCGTAACTCCCCAGGGGACACTTGAGCTGAAGGCAAAGAAATGGATCGCTGACTGATTTGGATGCCTCGACTTTTGAAGCAGCAGCACGAATGTGGGATTTTAACAATTTCACAATATCACGACCAACACCCCTGGACGTGGAAAGAGGTCTTCCATCAATACTGAGAAATTGGCCTTTATTGTTGATCTTAGTGAAATCTGTGATAATCAGTACATGCGCGTCTCAGATGCGATTGGGGGAAAGTACCTGCGTCGGGTCTAGGAAGTAAGGCCATAATTTGATATAATGTCTCATTGGAGTCATCATCGTCGGTCGAATTGGCTGTGGACGTGAATTCTTTCGTGGAACAAGAGGAAGCAGCGTCGCGACCAACAACCTTCACAGCGGCATCTGCGATGGTCGAGTCGGAACCTGGAACAAAGGACCAGTTATTGTTCTCATTTTTAGCTTTAAGAACTCTCAAAGAAAATCTTTTGGACGGTTGAGCCATCGCGTAGGCCTGGATGAGGCTTTTTATTTTCGCCAGGCACTTCGTCGCTCCCTTGAGTGTGGCTTGCCGTCGCACAGGGATGTACTTCAGAAAGTCCCGAATGCGAAATGTAGTACCAATGGGATGAGAAGTCTTCTGTGTCCTAAGTCATATCAGTCAGACAAAACCAGGAAGAGAAGCATGGAAACCGACCTCACAAGTTCTCCATCCCTCCCATATTCGAGACCCGACGCAACAATGTCCGAAGCGACGCGTGTGGTGACACTGACACCACTCGACATCTCAGCAACACTTGCCAGCGCTTCACCACGAAATCCCAAAGAAGTTCCACCGACATTCTTCAGATCATCGATGGTTGATATTTTGCTGGTAAAGGTGCGCTTGCAGACCCAAGGGTGATCCTCCAGAGGGATTCCATGTCCATTGTCCTTAACCTGAATCACATCAACAGTGTTCTGGGAGATTTCCACCGACACTGATGAGGCAGATGCATCCAAGGCGTTATCTATAAGTTCCTTGACAACCGAGCAGGGGTCTGAGATGACCGAAGTGGAGCCAATGGCTCGGACAGTGGCCTGCGGGAGAGCCTCGATTGGCATTCTGGGAAGGAGCGACTAGCCACTCATTGGCGACACTTGGCCAGGGCAGCTCAATTGATCAGAATATGTCCCGTTTCAGAGGCCGACCGACGCCAAAGGGGGTGGGTTTATTGTTCAGTCGTGGTCAACGTGAAGATGTGTGGTCGAGGCACTTGCCCGCCGCTCGGCGATTAGTCATCCCGATCGATCGATGCCTCGGGCTCGAGAGCCAGAAGCTTAACACGTCCACGACGGTGAACAGCCTTCCCCCCGCCTGTGTCTCGACTGCGAGGGCGTGAACTTCGACATGCTGAGTGATGACTTCACAATATCCCAGCTGGCGATTCCCGCTGTCAGCTTGTTGATCAGCTTCCTCGCGTACACCTCGCAACTCTTCTTTCACTATTTCGAGGCTGCCCCCCTCCGCCAAGATGAAGTGTGGAAAATCAACATCTTTGCTCTATGCATTTGGATCTGTTACTTCCGCGCATGCTTTGTAGATCCCGGGCGTCTCCCGTCGGATGCCAAGTCAATTGAACCTGGCCATGCCAACATTGATACTACGTCAGGTCGACAAAGGTGGTGCCGGAGATGCGAAGCTTACAAACCTCCACGGGCTCATCATTGTAAAACATGCAAAAGGTTTGTTTGCATTGCAGTACTCCTGGGCAACGAGCTGCTGAGTCACGACTAACTGCTCATAGATGTATCCCGAAGATGGATCATCATTGTCCCTGGACGTCCAATTGTGTCTCTCATTTCACCTTTCCCCATTTTATCCGCTTCCTGTTCTATGCGGTGGTCGGCATGGGTTACCTCGAGACTCTGCTCTGGGAGCGCGGATCCATCGTTTGGAAGAGCCGAGATCTTCCCAGTGTAAGAACTTTCGCCGAAAATAACCCGTTGGTTAAATAGTAACAGTATCACAGTATCTCGGACCATCTGTTGGCCAACTTATTCATCTCTTTCTCCTCTTCGTTGTGAACAGCATGACAGTATTTGCTCTGTTCATCCTGCTTGTGCGAAGCCTTTGGTCCTTGGTGTTCAATACGACCACCATTGAATCCTGGGAGATTGAAAGACACGAGACTCTTGTTCGCCGTGCTCGAGTCCTGGGCGGTTATCTAGAAGGGCCCGGTGGCAAGAGAATCCGAATCAAAAAACAAGAATTCCCCTACGACATCGGCATCTGGTCAAACATCAAGAATGGGATGGGTGGTAGTGCTAACGTAAGTAACTTGAACTTCGCATCCGAGTTCGCATGCTAATATCTTTGCAGGTCCTTAGCTGGTTCTGGCCATTGGCAGTCACACCAGATCGGAAAACTGGATGGGAATTTGAGATCAATGACTTTGAAGGTATGCAACATCTTCAGTGATTAGTCAATCATACACTGACCCGTCATCCAGCCCCGGGTGTATCCTGGCCCCCTCCAGACCCCGACCGCATCCCACTGCCGGCTGTCTCTGTGCCACAAGACGGCCCTGAGTTTCTGAAGACCTATTCATCTGCTCGCGAAGAGATCGAGGCATTCCGTCGTCGCCAAGCGGAAGATCTCAGGCGCACAAGGACTTTCTCTGAAATTCAAAGACGCAAGCGGTTTCACGAGCGGTACAAGCAGCAAGATGACCAGGAAGACGATGACGAACGTGGACCAGGGCCTGTATATGGCGATCAATCCGATGAAGGCGAGGAGTCATGGCGAAATGCCGAGGGCGAACGCCTGCGAGATTTTGGCGTCGACGAGGACGCTGAATTCTACGATGAGGATGATGTTCCTTTGGCGGTGCTCATGAAGCAGCGCAAAGAATGGTAATAAATCGCGTCATGGACTGTACAGTATTTTCGACGAATTAGGGATTGAAAAAGATCGGCGCAAACCCTATGTCTTGGTGAGAGGGAACATTTATGAGCCTGCCGCAGTGCTTCACTCTTGGGGTCGGCCCGGTTATACAACTTTAGCAACACGAGACATACAGCAATGCCTGGGCAGTCTAGCCTCGATTAATCTCAGAACTGCCCATGAGGATGTACCTCAAAGGCACTTGTCCGATGATGACTGCGCAGAGCAAGGACCTAACAATCCACGTCTGAAATTACTCTGGTCTCGCTGCATAATCCTCGAATGGATTAGACACTCGACTCAAACCGATATGTACAACTATACGCATTACAAAGCAAACAAGTCCCACGTTATTGACCATTGAGTCAACTGTAACCCATTTTGTAATCTGACCTCGGATCAGCGGACCTGCGCAAAATGGCGGTTTCCGCATAACGTCGGAGGGATCCTTGGCGCGCGGAGATTCCAGAAACATTCCGCGGTTCAGAAGAACGCCGCCCTCTTTGAAATCGCACTTTATTCTGAAGTATATAAACAAATTCCGCCGGGGTCCTCTCATACTTATCACACATCCGGCCATTCTTCTGGTTAAGCCTACAGAAGCAAAGCGACATGGCATACGTCGGACACTGCAACTGCAAAAGTATCCGAATCACTCTCAGAGCACAACCCCCAAGCTCGGTCGTTTGTCACTGGTGTGTATAACTTTTTTTTTCGGGTCCAGTTGCAGGCTTCAATAATACATGTACCATTTGTCATCGTATTCAACTAACTGATATCTCTTTCTGAATGCAGTGATAATTGCCGACGGGCGGGTGGTGGTGGTAAGATCTACTTCCCGTCCTTGTGGAGGTAGATGGAAGATTCTGAGCTAACCCTGCTTGTCCAGCTTTTTCGGTGAACTACTGTGTCGCAGAGGATGAAATCGCCGTCGAGGATTCAAACAAGACCCTGGGGATATACAATGATTCAGATACCGCTGGTGGAAATGTGATCCAGGTAGGTTGACAGCTGAGTGGATACGAATAGCCATGAGAGATGCGATCGGGGTTAATGTAGCAGCACCACAACAGCGATATTTCTGCACCAAGTGTGGAAGGTAAGTTGATTTTTTGACTTTGATATTCAATTTTTTTTTTTTTTTTAAAAAAAAAAAAATGAATCTAACATGGCTTCTCGTACAGTCCTGCGTTTACAAAGACCCCAAAAGCCCTCGGCAAACTTTACTTAAAGGCGTCCTTGTTTGAGGCTATCGCGCCCTGTGGAAAGGAGGTCTTTGACCACAAGCGGGTAGCTTTGTTCCCGGCAGAGTCGTCGGGCAAGAGCAAGAGTGATTAAAGGCGCATACGCATCAATGATTCGACGATGGAGGCATGTGATCTCGAAGCATCTTTGCAGAACGTCACACCAAAAGCCCTCCTTCTTGGTATATCAGTACATTACACGCTTTGCATACTATCCCCTCGGCCGTAGGTGGACGATCGGGAAGAGCCTACGTATCAAAAACTGGCCCTCGTTCCGGTTACCGAAATAGATGATATAGGTCTGTTCATATCTGAACCACTTGGATGACTTCGCGAGTGGAATTGGACTGTTCGGGAATTGTCATTGTACGACTTGTCTCTCGTCTTCCGATCCGCGGCATTCAACCCCCACACCGCTTTTCACCGTCACAAACTCCCCACTCCTGGATAACAGGCTGGTCGTCACTCGTCAGCTCGTTCCGAGAACGTGGTCGACCTTCTGAATATTCCAAATAAGCACTAGCGTGTCTTGGCTTATGTAGCCAACGCAAGATGACAGGCCCCCGAGCCACGCCAGCTGTTCCCAGAGTTTCCACGTAAGACCAGGGTGAGGGGGCTTGACGAAAGTCTGGCTTCAAATCACTTTCGTCCTTGACATGTCAATTTTGCCATGGGTAAAGTGGATATGGGCATAATGTCTGGGCCGGCGTGGATTGTCCTCGGTGGCCTCGTGCTCCTCTATGTTCTCAGGACGATCAGCACGTATGCACGGCTGCAGCAGTTCCGGGGTCCTCGGTGGACCGGTATTTCGAACTGGCCCCATAGCATAGCAATGCTCCGCGGGAATTGCCATGAGTGGTATGCAGCGGTCAACAAGAAATATGGTAAGATTCGTCTTCCATGCATTTCTTGTACCTTGCATCTTGATCGGGATGTCATGAGTCGACTCATAGCTAACATTCTCAACATGCGCCAGGCCCGATCGCTCGTGTCGCGCCTCGGGTGCTGATCACGTCGTCGCCAGAAGTTTGGATGCATGTCAACAACAAGCCTGGCTATAAGCGCTCCGACTGGTACTATCAAGCCGCACGCATTGAGTACCGGAGAGACAATGTCTTCAGCCAGACTGACAACGCCAAACATGAGCAGCGCAGAAAACAGATGGCTCCAGGGGTATGATAGTCGCCTCGCTCTTTTTGCGGCCCCTCAATCGTGATCCAGGCGCCCGAATTGCTGACCGGATGATGTTACACAGTATTCGGGAAGGGAGAACTTGCACCTCGAAGAATCCGTGAATGAGCGACTGGAAGACTTTTTAAATCTCATCCGGTCCAAGTATGTATCGTCCGACCGCGAGATTATCCCGATGGACCTCGCGACAAAGGTACAATTCTTCACGCTGGATGTCATCAGCAGCGTAGGACTCGGCAAAGCGTTCGGTATGCTGCAAAGGGATCAGGACGTTGACAACTACCTCCAATCAAGCGAGGAAGGGCTGACCATCGGCCACAACGCTCTCGCCATGGGGTTCAGCTGGCTCGCCCAAGCACCGCTCATCGGCAGATTCATCGCGCCCTCTCCTAAGGACAATAACGGCTTCGGCAAAATGATGGCTGCATGCTTCCGCCTCGTAGACGAGCGCGCTGCAAGCTCCACCGATAAGAGATCCGACATGCTGGCATCCTTCATGCGCCACGGCCTAGCAGGAGACGAGCTGCGCACCGAGGCACTTGAGCAGATCATTGCGGGCTCAGACACCACTGCTGGCGCTATCCGCGGCACCCTTTTGCATATCATGACCAATCCTCGCGTGTACGTGAAACTGCAGAGCGAAATCGATGATGCTGTGCGCGATGGGTTTGCACCCAAATCAGGCGAAGGCCTCATCACTGCTGCCCAGACCAAACAGCTACCGTATCTTCAGGCCGTCATTCGCGAGGCTCTGCGAGTCTGGCCACCCGTCGCGAACATCTTCTCGCGTGACGTCCCCCAGGGTGGTGATACCGTCATTGTCGACGGCGAGAGCGTCTTCCTGCCAGGCGGTGTATGCATCGGGTATTCAGCGTACGGCATGCACCACAGTGAGAAGATCTATGGCAAAGATGCGAAGGCCTTCCGCCCCGAGCGCTGGCTCGAGGCCGATGGTGACAAACTGGTGGAAATGATTCGGACCAATGACCTCACGTTTGGTCATGGAAAGTTCCAGTGTCTAGGGAAGCCAGTGGCTCAGATCGAGATCGGGAAGACGATATTTGAGGTGAGTAAAACCATTTCAGCATGCCCGCTGAAACAAATCATTTCTTTTTCTTTGGCGTCACGATGAAAACTGATCGGTCGGACACAGCTCTTGCGCAACTTTGATCTGTCAATCATCAACCCGACACGGCCATGGGCGACTCGGAACATACTTGGTCTCTTCGCGATCTCTGATATGTGGGTACAGGTGACAGAGCGAGCCCCAATCGCTCTATGACCAGTTGTCATTCCCCTGGATTAGACATCTTTGGTCACAGTCAAAGTCCGTAGCTGGGTACCACAGGACCAGCTAGGCAAGCACCTCAGGAAACGGAGATGAATGGAGCCACGACGGGAGGACACAACGTAATAGCAGGACAGCAGTGTTTTCGCGAGAAATATATGACGAAACTAATGAATCTGAACACTCACGAGGATGACTGGAAGTGGGGGTGAGCGAGTAGGGGGCCAGAGGAAACAAAGCATCTTGATGCACCCTGGACGGTCACGTGCCCTGATCCATGTTCAATAGTACCGGTAATTGAATGCTTTCTGAATTTCAGCATTCCCTCAAGCAAACTAGAATTTAATAGACTCGCAACTGTCCAGAGGGGTCTATTTAAAGCAGAAAGGCTAGCCCCCACGGCTCAACTGTGTCCAAGGGATGCTCCACAACTGATTTGTGATCTATCGCCGCATTGAACCACCTCATCGGGGCATTCGAGGCCTGGCTGCGACGCCGCTGATGCTGACAGGAACTTTTTTCTGAATTCAAACTTAATCCTCGGCTGTGAGCCTCCAGCGTCAGTCAGGCTCGTCCTTGGCCATGCGCCAGAGTAACTAATGGCTGCTCCCCCTCTGAATCAGCAAAAGGTAACTCAACTACTTCGGCTAGGCCCGCGGAGTGCATGATAGATCCATTATCATTCGAGGTCCATACGACGGGCCCCTTGTCTTGTTTCACCCAGACACTTCATGAAATGCAAAAGGTATATACATCAGATGGGCGTAACTACGTTAGGTATGTGCGGTGCCTCACACTGAGGACGCGCGTGGCAATGTTTGCGGGTCCTCTTCCTCTTCTTCAACGACTTTTCGATCAAGGTCCATTTCCTCACAACTTCTGCCCTCTCCGCGGCCGAAGATGCACACATCTCTTCATGGCCTTGGGCAATTCGGGACAGGACGATTTGTCCTTCGCTAGATTTGCCCAAAGAATCTAGCAGCTTTCGACGAATCCCACTTAGTGGGTAGCCTGCGAGTCCCCAGAGACCTGATGAAGACGGTTAGAATTGTGGAGAATTGACGCTGGGGCTGTTGTCTGTTATACCTGCAGGTGGTTTGAAGAAGACACCACCAAGCCCTTTCCCTACACCCTTGATCATTCCTTTTGTCCCTTTGTGCTTGTATCCATATCGTGGCTGGGTCACCAGACCCGTCACGCCATCGTAGAATCCATCATAAAGTTCCTGCCACAGTATGAATATAAGGACACGGGAGAAATGGAATGGTGAGAATAGAAATACCTTGCCGGCTGCCCTGAACCCGCTGCGAATATCATGCACTTTGGGTGTCGACTTCACCATCGGGTCGTGATATAGTTTGGGTGCATTGTGGAACCCTTTTGAAAGACTGAGCGTGAGGTCTGTTGGTAGCCAAATGAGAAGATTGACGAATTTCTTCGACATCTTGCTTCCAAGGTTTACGGCCTCGGAGAGGACGTTGTGCGACTTGGAGGGAACATATTCGGAGCTCATGGTTTGTGAAATTTCGAGTTGGAGGCTGCGCCTCCGGTCCATAGTTTGACTGGGGACTATATCTGTTGACGCTGACTCACTGTCAGTGCTCATCATGTCTTCGTCTTCCTCCTCGTTCTCGCCCGGGAGAAATTCGTCAGAGTCACTCTGGTCGTTTGCCCTGGAGGTCTGGGCTCTTTCATTTTCCCCAGGGCTGTCTTCGTGGTCTTCGCTCTTTTGCGATCCATCGCTCCGAGATGCTGAGTCTGAATTGCGACATTTGCGATGTCGCCATTTTTTGGTTACGTCAAGACGTTCATGAGAATGGCCCAAGGCACGACCCGCAGTAACAAAATCGTTGATAACGTCAGTGGGGACGTCCGCAATGCCTGTCACAAAGTTTGCAATAGCTCCAAAAAGAAACTGAGCGCTGGCGCTAATTGGCCCAGCTGGGTCACGATATGTATCGTACTCCATTGGCCGGTTTCTTTGCAGAGGTCAGTAGCTGAGCCTTAAGCTGGCAGTTGAGGATTGATACGCACAATACCAAATTTTCCGGCTTGACCCTCCCCATCTCCACCAGGACCGCTGCAGCAAACGCACTAAGCCCTATGGTTGTGTGCTTCAGATGCCACACGGCAGGACGCGACTGGCATATTGCGCACCTCAGCGCCCGAAGATCAAGCTGGCGATGAAAGCTGCGTACACCATCTCGCACGCCCGACTCATTTTCCATTTTCTTTGCAATTTTCTGCGCTTTTTCGAAGGTGGAGTCCCTCAAAGCGAACTCAATCGCACTACTCAGTCCATCAACAGTCAACCGTTTGTGCGGGATAGGCGACGGGCCCGCGCCAGCCCTCGCGACGATGTCTCCCCAAAATTGCTGATCGCCGAAGAATGGAACGATGATGGTTGGACGCCCAAGTGCTAGCCCTGCAGCGGTTGTACCAGCCCCACCATGATGAATTACACATGATACCTGTCGGAAGAGCCAATCGTGGGGAACACTTCCGATTATGAGAATATTGTCAGGCACACCCACTTCGTGGACGCCGAGGTTACCCCAGCCCTTCGAGATAATGGCACGCTGTCCGGATTTTCGGATTGCCTCGAAAACAATTCTTGTCAGTTTTATTTGATCTTCGACCACGATTGAGCCAAAGCCAACGTATATAGGCGTTGGGCCAGCGTTGAGAAAGCACGTAATCTCATCGGGTGGAGTATAGTCCGGCTTTGAGGGGAGGAAGCTGAAGCCACAGATGTCGATATTGTCACCCCAGTCTTTAGGTTTCGGAAGAATGGCTGGAGACCTAGTCGATGAATCAGTACTGTTGAGATTTCGTATCAATCATTGGGAAAGAGGGAACTATTCACCAAAGGTATGAGCAGGGAATCTGTAATCTGTGTAGCAAGCTTGGAGCGGTGATTGCGTCCAGAGCGTCCAAAGAGAGCACATTACGGCGGTATTTGTTGACTATGTCACCGAGGCCTTCCCAAATCATCATGTCCACAATGGCATAGGAGACGAAGTTGGCGACCGTCGGCTTGCAGTCTTGCTGATGAATCACCGCAAGGGGATGCGAAAATGCTTGTGTTGGTGACCACGGCATACTGACTTCTCATAAGCAAAATTTCCGGAAAGTTCTCCATCCCGTCGAGGATATAACTTACGTGAAGATAATGTGAAGAGGAATTCCCAATCTTTGGGCACAATGAATATGTGCAAGGCTGGGTGGGTTTGCAATGATAACATCCGCAACAAATGGACGCCGACGATAATCCGGCGCATCGCTCCATGGGTCCTGCTTGATCTGGTGCAGATGTGTTCCGTCGCCCATCTCGAAGCAGGATCTCCAACATCCATCAAACACCTCCTTCATCTCCCGACGACGTTTTTGAATCGCACCGCTTCGGATGGTACTCATGTTTGGAAGCAGGCCGGAGTTCTTGACCATAAATGCCATCAACTCGGCTGGATCACCGCCGATATTGAAAAACTCGAGGTCGGCGTCGAGGACGAAGTCTCGAAAGGCCAGGTGCGTCGCAAGTCGGACCCGATGTCCATGCGCCTTGAGTTCCTTTCCTAGCGCAACAAATGGCTGAATGTCCCCGCGAGATCCGATAACTTGAATGACGATGTTGAGGTGTAGCGGGAAAAATTTGCCTTCTTCTTCGGGCACCCTAGCGGCGCCGTCCGTTTCTTCGGCATGTTCGTAGTCTGATGGTGCAGGAGTGCGCTGTAAATTAAGGAGACCTGCAATGCTAGGCCGGTGCTCGTTTATTCGAATATCCAAACGCCCATCGCCTGTTCGAGACAACAGATAGAGTTAGTAGGGAAGCTAGATCGCGCGTCCATCCAAATTCACATACCTAACACTCGAACACCGGTATCCAATCCGTCGCCACTAAAGTGCATCTGCTCGCCGCTATCTCGAGAAGAGTGATCGGTAACCTCTATCGGCCAGTCCTCCGATCGGATTCCATCATCTTGGTCGGAGGCTGCCTCTCCAGTAGCCGACGCTACTGGGGGCATATCTATCGGGAGATCGGCGCGGGGCAAGCGGTGCGTCCAGCGCAAGGAAACGTGAATACGCCGAGATGCGGGTGTATAGGTCGGATTTCAGAGCAATAGCATGAATTTAAATCTTGAATGAGGTCCCCATGTGTGATGACAGAAGCTCCTCGGCTTGATCGAACTTGAAGAAATAATCATGCCGAGCCATCCAGTCAATGATGTCAGAAGGGTCCGGCTTTCCGGGCGTTCCATTATTGTAATTTCTGTGGGCCCACGGCCTCATCAGCCTTATCGAGTAGGGCCGCCGCTCCGGGCGCAAGTATAAAGAACAATCCATTGAATAATCATAATAGTAGGCCGTTCGAGGGCTTTCGATCTACTGAAGTTGTGCACAATTTCTCTCACTTGCATAATGACTACCAAGCCGAGCGAAGTTCAAGCTCCCAGGCCAAGGTAAACCACCTAAGATGTCTCTTGTGCCAATTGGGTGCCTGCCAAGTCAGCGAAATAGGTACGGGCTGGATCGCGGGCTCCGTCTGCTCTCGTCAGTCTCCAGTGCTGACCCGGGCCTGCCAAGCTGCAAACCGAGATTTGAGCCCCAGAGCCTGCATGCATATCCAGGAACTAGAAGGCCATTATGCGTACACGGTTTTGCCCGCTTAACTTGAAACTTGTCCCCGATCACGAAACCAGCAAAGAGTTGGATTACTGTAGCGTGATTCCAACGCCGCAGGCTTTTTACTTCAAAGTATAGTTCAGCCGTTGGCTCAAGGCTGTGGTCAAAAATGGGCCGAGGTTCATATCTCAACGCCACAGGGCGCCGACGTGCCGATCTGCCCGATCCCTCATTATCGCCTCATTAACCAGGCATCCTCCCGCCAGGGCTGAAGATCGACCCACCAGGCACTGGGCAGTAACACTCTTTGAGCAGGTATCACGGCGACTCGGCTCAATGAGTATACTGAAAAATCGGAACAGAATGGGGAGCTACTAAACTCCTATCTAAAATTATACTCATTGAGTGGAAAGCGACTAAAATCATCTGATACTTTGTGTCGCTGTTCTGGCTGTTTATCTCTGTCGTATCCAAACCCATCTTCTTCACAAGCTCAAGAAGACGTCAATAAGCTTGGACGGTTGATCAAAAAAGTCAAACATCACAATTCCGACACGCTTGCCCTTCTGTTGCTTCAGAAATGGAACAAGAAGTTGATTGACACCACCATCGGGCGTCAAGGTACCACTACCAAGAGCCATGATTCGTGGCCACTCTGGAGGCGAGTTGTCGAGGTTTGTGCTGGACGCCCATGTCCAGAACAGGCTATCGGGGTGCTCGGTGGTAGCCTTGATGATGTGCTTTGTGGTGGCGTTGTACTTCCACTGGATGTTTTCCGTAGCATTAAAGCCAAATGGTGTGAGAGGCTGGTAGTAGTCCTCGATGTACGCAGTCAAGTTCTGCTTTGTGTTGTAAGTCAAAACAATGTCTGGACCGTTGTCTGTCCACAGGCTGGGGGAGAAGTGAAGGCCTGGCAGGGCATTTGTGTAGGAAGGCGGCAACTGGTCCAGGTCAAAGCGACGTAGTAGAGTAATCTTTCCACGAGCTTGGCCCAGAGTTCTCAGTTGGTCCTTGGTTTGGACAAAGTAGTTGCGGGCAGCAGGGGAAGTCAATGTGTTGAAAAGCTGGAGCTGAAGCTCGGCATCATTCGATGCATACTTGGCGGTCGAGCCTTCGTATTGCATGGACAAGAACAGAGCCTCTGAGGGATGATCGTCAAGCCACCGGTAGAAACCAAACAGCACATTATCCAGTGTCGCAGTCTCCGAGAGGAGCCCCTGGGAGTGATAGAAGATAATGGTGCTGTTGGTGGGGTCGAAAGCGTAGCGGAGATCAAATGCTCGAATACCCATGTTGAGCATATCAATCAGAGGCAGCTCTTGGCAGCGAAGTGCCTCTGGAACGGGCACTGTCACTTGATTGAGGTCGGTGATTCCGCGCATCGCATCTTGCGTGGCTTGGGTGTAATTCCAGGTCGCGCTATCATGGGTTCCAGGAATGTTCATGTGGACCAGAAGGGTATCGTCAGAGTAGCCTTTCATCCATCCTGTCTTGCTGTTGGTTTGCCTGTAGTACGAGCCAAATATAGGGGAGGCATCATCGAGGACTTTCTGCAGGGCCAAATGAGCCAGCGAAGAGGCCTGGGCGGAGGAGGCCCACGAGGTGGCTAGGACAGCCAGCGGCAGAGTGATGCCTCGCATGTTCAGAAAAGAAGAAAGTGATTAATGTTTCAATACTGAGCCGAACGACGGGGTAGGAGGGTAAAAATTACAGTGCTTGACTAACAGTGCTTGACTAGGCTCGATTTACGCGAGTCTCATGTATGAACGCGAGTTGGGCAAGTACACGCCCCTGGCGCCCAATTTTCGGGAAATCTCCGAGCCCACACCAACTTGGCGTTTACCACATTCCTGCATCGACACGATTGGGACCGGCAAATATCATCTCTGCAACGTCGTGGCTCGTGACGCCTAGCGTGGAGCCCAGTTCGCGTCGGGTAGTGCTTATTCCCACGTGTATTGAAGCTCATCGCGCGACTGGCCACTATCGCGGTGGAGCCCCTGGTACTGGTAGTCGATCTTTAGTGCGACCGAGCTGCCGGGCTCTGGTGTCAACAAGATTGATAAACCCATACGTGCTCGCGTGAATGAGATGGCCGTCCAGCACACGTTGAGTTGGTTTCTCTTCCACTTCTAACTCACCAGCTCATCATGCGCAGCCTCACTGCTGGCCTCGTCCTGGGGGCCGCTGGCCCGGTTCTTGGCCTGTCACCCCTGGATACCTTCTACCCGCCCAATCTCAATCAAACCTCATACATTTCCAACGCTTCCATCGGAACTTATGGTGGCATTTACAAGGCTCCC
Source organism: Penicillium simplicissimum (assembly GCA_024706585.1). Lineage (NCBI taxonomy): Eukaryota > Fungi > Ascomycota > Eurotiomycetes > Eurotiales > Aspergillaceae > Penicillium > Penicillium simplicissimum. The sequence continues at coordinate 849,011 of JAMZTW010000078.1, forward strand.
ATAAATGGACCGACCGGTGGCAATCCGTATGGAACTTACGATTACTGCTCGATGCCGCACCCTCGCTCTCAGGAGTACGAGCTGCCTGGGCCTATCGCCAACAAGACGGTGAAGGGCGAGCTGGTTTACCTCGAATATCTCCAGCGCCACCAACGTCGCTCCCCTTACAATATCCTCCCTGGTGGTGAAGTAGGTCTCATTTTGTGAGCTCGAGAATCGACTTTGACTAACGGTCATCCAGAACCAAGCTTATGAGTGCAACAATGTTCGGCCCTATCTCTTTGCTGGCGCGAACAGCGAAAGTGGCATGCAGCCCATGCCGATGTACGCTCAGACGTACCAGGATCCCACCAACCCCTTCACTCCTGGTGTGAATGGCACCTGCCAATACCCCCAAATCACCATTGGCGGTGTCCAGGATGGGTACCAGCATGGCAAAGATCTCTACAAGGTCTACGGCAAGAAGCTCGGCCTGATCCCCAAGAAGCCCAACGACCGTGTCTGGTTCCGCTCCAGTGAATCTGCTTTGACGCAGGGCTCTGCCGGTGCCGTTCTCCGTGGAGTCTGGCCCGACTACGAAGGCGCGTTGCCTCTGCATCAGATGGTTTCCTCCGTCGACACTGTCAACGAGGGCTATTCGTGCAGTGCCATCGGTTCCACATTGAGCCAGTTGCAGTCGACCAGCGAGTGGAAGGATCATCTTTCTGTGACCAGCGAGCTACGCTCTCAGCTTGGCTCTATGCTTGGTGCCACATCCGGCTCCTGGCAGAATACCTTTGACCACTTCTCCGACAACTTCCAGGCCCGCCTGTGCAATGGCTATGAGCTGCCCTGCAGCGTGTCCAACTCCTCAGCTTGTGTGACTATGGAGATGGCAGAGGAAGTCTTCCGCGCTGGTGACTGGGAATGGAACTACTACTGGCGCACCAACCCATACGTCACCAAGTATATTCAAGTTGTCGAGGGTCTCTTCATCGGCGAAATCGTCGCTCGCCTGCAGGCCGTGCAGGATGAGAAGTCTACTCTCGACTACAGCCATGTCTTTGTCCATGATGGAGACATCGGCCCCATCCTCGGAGCGTTGGGTATCAATGTTTTGCGCTGGCCGGCTATGGCGTCCAACATTGCTTTTGAAGTTTGGTGAGTATTTCGATTTAACCCCTGCTTTTGCTAGAAGTATTCTGACGCACGACAGGAAAACTCACGATCAGGGGAGCGTCGGCTACTATGCTCGTGTTCTGTACAGTGGCCACCCAGTGCAGACTATCCACGGTACGCTGGATTGGATCGATCTTGGTGATTTGATCTCTATCTTGAGCGTCTACGTCCCTGAGGATATCAAGTCGCTCTGCGGATAGATCTAGCTACAGGGCTAAGAGAAGGGGGGGGGGGGGGGGGGGGGGGGGCGAACCTGAAAGAATATAGCAAATTCTTCATTACTTAGTTGAATCATAGTCGATTTACCCAAATACCGCATCGGCAGAGTAATTCTTCACCTTCTCCCCGTCGGCTATTTCTCGGAAAGATCCACCGAGATAATCGTCCCCCACGCCATGTGGGGACTCCATGAATTAAACCATCTTCACAAAGCACCGCTGTTACATTTCCGAGCTCCACTTCAAGCTTACCCCTCGATCGGGCTAATTAAGCGACGATAAAACAACGACATCGGCAACTTGATAGCTTTCAAGCTAAAACAGGCTACCCAATAGAAGTCGCACTGGGACGATCGTGTCTTTGATTCTTACCCACTCGGGAATCGGGCCTCTCATCCCTTCCAGCCCGTAAGCCATAGCATGTCCACATTCCAAGCACGTGTAGAGCTAGATGCGCTCATTTTATCCGATGCAGGAACACCGGCTTCTTCCGAACTTGCACTTGCATGTTTTGGGTTCGCGACTTCCGGGTCGGTAAACATGGAATATACTCGAGAGAGGAAGGAGGTTTATGAGTGTAACTGTAAACAATGATATTTAAGAACATCTCGCTCGTTCCTCTTCGAGAAACAATCCCACAACTCGGTGGCACTTTTGCATTCGACATGTGGAAGCCATTAGCGGCCGTCGCTCTTTTCGCTGCGCCGTCTTTGCAGAGTGCAATAGGTAAAAACGTTGCACCGCTGAGGTTCTCCAAGAATGGGACATTTCAGATCTCGATCTTGGAAGATCTTCACTTCGGCGAGAGTGAGTCACAAAACCCGTCCATCCCATAAGTTACCTGAATGCTCACTTCCACAATCAGATGCGTGGGATTCCTGGGGTCCAGAGCAGGATGTCAACTCCGTCACTGTGATCAACAAGATCATGGATACCGAGCGCCCCGATCTAGTCGTGTTGAACGGCGACCTGATCACCGGCGAAAACGCCTTCTTGGAGAACAGCACTGTCTACATTGATAAGATTGTCGGGCCTCTCGTTGACCGCGGCCTGACGTGGGCATCTACCTACGGAAACCACGACAGCTCGTACAACCTTTCACGCTCGGCCTTGCTAGCCAGAGAAAAGCGCTGGCCGAACTCGCGCACTAAGCAGATGGTATCTGGTCGCGATGCGGGCGTGACCAATTACTATCTCCCCGTGTACGGATCCCACAGCGGTGGCGCCGGGGCCCCGGCGATGCTGCTGTGGTTCTTTGACAGTCGCGGCGGGACGTACTACCAAGAGCTTGATTCGTCCGGCAACGAGATTGCGCAGTCGAATTGGGTCGATGAGAGCGTTGTGGATTGGTTCCAGGCTACGAATGCGGACTTGGTGAAGAAGCACTGCAAGCATATCCCATCTCTCGTGTTCGTGCATATTCCCACCAATGCGTCCCAGGCTATCCAGACCCAACTTGGGATTAATACCCACAAGGAGCCGGGTATCAATGATGATTACGTCCTGGCTCAGCAAGGGGAGGGTTGGTGTGCGGACGGGAGCGATGGCAATTCATGCGAGTACGGTGGGCAAGATGTGGCGTTTATGAAGGCGTTGGTCGAAACGCCTGGTGTGATTGGAGTTTTCTCGGGCCATGATCACGGAGATACTTGGTGTTACAAGTGGGATACCCTCGTTCCTGGGATGACGGTCAAAGGAAATGGCATCAATCTCTGCTTCGGACAGCATACTGGGTATGGAGGCTATGGGAGTTGGATCCGAGGGTCTCGACAGGTTCTCGTGACGGAGGCCAAGCTCAAGGATATGGAGGTTGACAGTTGGATTCGACTAGAGTCGGGCGACGTTGTGGGATCTGTCTCTCTTAACGCGACGTACGGAGAGGACATTTATCCTACTACTCCTGATACGTATACCTAGTGGTATACTTAGAAAATTCTAGATATTAATCAGTGCGCACGATCTAGGAATCTTATATTCATTGAAGATATTTGATGCAATATGCATCCTTATGTGATCAAGCCGCCTCGTTTCACCGTGCAGTCAGGTTCGCTGCCTCTACTTCCTCCTTCTCGTCCGCCGTCAATTCACTTTTAGCATGACGAATCCTCACGAATCCCAAAACAATCAAAAGACCGACTATACAAAGTCCCGTCTGGAACCAAAATACCGCCTTATAGCTCTTCCACTTCCCTAGATACTTCAGCTGCGTCTCAACAACATCCGCGAAACCCAGCATAACCGCAATCCCCATATGCATAGTACAATAAATCAGCGCACCAGCCAGACCCTGCCTAGCCTTCGGCATGCTAGTCGTGATAAAGATATTCGCAAGATTGAAACTAATGTCAATAGCGATGGTACCGCAGATCATTGCTGGGAAGACGTAGGCCCAATAATTTCCGCCGAGGGGGATAACGGCAAATAATAGTCCTGAGCCGACGTATCCGAGGCATGAGATGATCATCAGGACTGTGCCGGATACTTTGTGGAGAATAAAGCCTCCCGTTACTGAGAGGATAAGGCCTCCGACTGCCATTGGTACGGTCCAGGCGACAATCTGGAGAGGGGTAGCGCCCATAAAAGCTGACATGCTATATGAAGTTAGTAATTATCTAGTTAGGTAAATCTAGTTATTGAAGAGGCACACTTACTATAGGACTCCATAGAGTAAAAAGATTCCCAAACTTCCATAAAGGCAGAGTAATGCAAGTACCAACGGCGTCATAAACTTGACTCGGAAAATGTCACCAGGAAGTAGGGGATTCTCAATCACCCACCCTTCAAGATACGCCATGATGCCTAACAGGATAGCACCAATCGCGAAAAGCACGGGAATATACGGTGTCCTCCAACCTTGTGGGGCGTAGGAGCTATCCGCAACAGCGAAGACAAAAAGCGTCGCTCCCGAGATGGACAAGCAGAATCCAACCCAATCCATCCGTATACCAAGCTCCTTTTTCTCGGCGTAGTCGCGTTGAATGTAGAAAAGTGACGAAGCCGCCATTACCGCTGATAGAATCGCCCCGATGAAAAAGTACCATCTCCAGCTCAGATACTGGCCACATATTCCCGAGACGAAGAATCCAGCAAAGAAGCCCAGCGCAGCACATGCGCCATAAATGCTAAACACTAGGTTCTTCCGCGGACCTGGGCGGTATGTACTGCCCATAATCATCATTCCGGATGGGAGTAGAGCGCCGAGGGCTAAGCCTTGCAGGGCTCGGCAGACGATCAGCATCAGCCATGTCTGAGATACGCCGCAGAGGATGGATGAGATGGTTAGCCAGATAGCGCCGGCGTTGTAGATGGCATAGCCGCCGTACATGTCAGTCAAGCGACCGAATATTAGTAGTGTAGAGGTAACGGCGAGGGAGAGGGCGGTGGTAGGCCATATCGTTGAGGCCGCGGGTATACCGAGTTCTTTTACGAGAGTTGGAAGAAGAACGTTGGACCCTGTGATATAGAATTCCTGTTGAAGAGGTGCGTTAGATGGTTCCATTCCTGGGTGAGAGAGTCCCGACTCACCGCTAGAATTTGGGACATCACAATCGAGAAACAAAAGGCGAGCTCGGGCCAGAGCCCTGAAAAGGCTTGGGGACGCTCTTTCCCCAGTTTCTCCAGATCTGGCGTACTTGCCGGTGTATTTGTCTGCTCTTCGGGTGTCGTCATGTTGGAAGAGTCAGTGGTCGAAGTGGCCTCATGGGAACTTGGCTGCATCGTGGATCAAAAGTCCAGAGATCCAAGCCCGCTTTTGCCTTGTGCTCGACTATGGAATTCATATTCCTTTTATACACCTATTGAAGGCTTTCCGCACGGCGGCAACGTTGATTGTTAAGCGGCTACCAACTACCGACTCCCGACTTCCTGATCAGGCGAACGAAAGGCAAAAGATGTTTGCTAATCCTCTCGGCGGGTGTGTTAGTCTAGTCATTGCTGAAAACTTTTACCTAACCTCAGCCAAGATGCCACCCCAAGCAGACTTGGTGGAGTGAGTGCCGCCGATTTAAAGTCGTGGCCAAGAAATTCGCCAAAGAACTTCCCGATTGGGAAGTTAGCAGTAGTGGGGCTCGGATGGTTGGTGGGCCGGAACCGGAGATGTCCAGTGGATGGATGGCATTACGGAAGGCATGTCGCTGGAGTGGGAGGTCTTGACAGTCACGGTGATTCATTTTCAATATGAAGAAACCTGTCGCAGTGCTATGATGGTCTTTATTCCCTGGGTCTATAATCATTAATGCCCCAGTAGTCACTAAGGTTTTCAAAGCATAAAGATCATCGGCTTCACTAATTTCGCAGGAAATTCACCACCTCTGTTGAAATAGATCATAAATTAGCATAATATCGAAATAGTCAACGAGATTAACTGGGACATACCTTCTTGAAATTGCTCCGGCTTATCCTGCACAATCCAATGCCCACAGTCCATGTCGACGATTCTCGAATGCGGGAAAAAGTGGGAGATGAGCGGGAAAGAACTTTGCGGGATAAAGTTGCTTTGAAGGGCTCGAAGGAAAAGGGCTGGTCCTCGGAATTTCACATCTTCATTCGTATACGGGAAATCCCCCAGAGGCCCCATGGCCTTTGCCAAAGTCCCCAGCGGAACGCGCAGTCGCAAGTACGGTGACCCATTCTCTTTCACAAAGTTGCTCAATAGCCAGAGTCGCACTGGTGGATCCTGCATCGTTCTGTCAGTTCTGGATTCCACCAACTCCTTATCAGCCTCAATCTTACCAGGCTAAATTGACGGAGAACCTCGTCGGCTTCGGCATGTGTCCGGACTTGTTGTTGCTCGGCCTCTGCCATACCCTCAAGATACTTTAAGAAATCCGACGCAACAGGCAGGTTGACGGGACAGTTATCGACCGCCACGACACTCGATACCAACTTGGGTGAATGAAGGGCAAGAGTCAACGCCGCTTTCGCTCCCCTGCCATCTGCTTAGCACCCAGTATAGTATCATCCCCAACCAGGGCAGCTTACATTGAGTGGCCGATCAGTGTCGGTTGCTCCAGCCCATGTTGGCCAATGAATGACTCAACATCCAATGCCATCTCCATGTAGTCATGCTTCGGGTGATGGCCGGAGTCGCCATGATTTCGTAGATCCTAGATCAATATCAGACCTCTCTCCTTTAGATTCTCGAATACTATGTGCCCGCTCATACCAAAGCGTAAACATCGCGCGACAAGTCTTTGGCAAGGTTTCTAGATTGGAACGGTCAGCAACACACTCGGTCCCAATTTGAGGTCCTGCGACATTTACCTGCTCATTTGTCGATTCTCTCGTTTTGATCCAAGGAAACCATGAAGAAATAGGACCGGTGTGTTGTTAGATAGACACGTCGTTGCGTCGAGGTTGCTTGCGCGATGTAATTCGTAAGCCAATCGCACCCTCGCAGATGCAAGGCTGCTTATCGTCCTTCCTGCCATCTCTTTGCAAGAATCAATTAAGATCTGTGACTGGCAGTCGTCACGCGATGGGATTTTGATGAAATTTGAGCATTGCCACGAGCAGTGTCGGTTCGGCGTTCTGAATGCCGATCGGTGTGCGGATCCACTCCCCGATGGGTCAACATCGTTTTGCTACACTCTCCAGGACTAATAATTGATGAAGGACGGACAATGAGGCCGTTGAGAACTATTTTTTGCATACTCGTTCTCATTCTCCTGTGGTCACATCCCGGACATCCTCGGTAGCCACACCTCGGGCACATAGAGGTCTAACAAGTCTAACGGAATACATTTCCGCCTCTCGTCCTGCATCGCAACGGAGAGCAAAAGACATGATCGCGGCACAGCCCTGTCGCCAGGCCCTTTGAAGCATTTAGATTTACTACCTAGAAACAATATCTGTGATATATGCAGGTTTAAGATTGTGCCTGATACCAGCTTTAATTCATGTCCATCCAGCCAATCTGTTTCCGATGCCACCTGGGAATCTGAGCAGTAGTAACCTAGCACGGCCATGTGCAGGTAGGTAGGTTTGCCGTGAGTGATCATCGTCTCGTATCCAAAGATACCTATTTCAGAATCATTCTACTTCCACTTCCAATGCAATCTTGACGGGCAAAACAAGGCGAGATCAAGCAAATGATGAAAATCGTCAAGTTATAACGCGGGGTGGACGATGGCGAAGTAACCTCGTATGCCCGGGCCGTGCGGCACAGGGACCCCTCGCCCACAATAGGTTTAGGAGCGCCGATCAATGTAACGCCCCTGTCCAGACGTGTCTGCAGAACCTCGGATTATGGTGGAAAAGGCAACTTTACCCCGGCAGTTAATACGAGGGCTGAAAATGTAGATAAGGTGCGAGTGTCGCCGGATAGCTTGATCAGTGTACCATACCAGGGTCTCTCCTCCAGCTGTACAGTGAACAACCTCAACATGGGGTGGACTACAGCCTCTCAGTTCCTTACTTTCTGCTTGTCTCTTGCCTCTTCGACGCAGGCTGTGGACTCACACGCCCGGGACCTGTCCGTGCAAGTTGGACACCATGTCGTTTTCTCCTATCCGGGTATCAATCCACCGACTCATCTATTCGATCTGATCAAGCAAGGAAAAGTGGGTGGTATCATCCTCTTCGGCGAAAACGTCGCCGACAATGTCAGCACAATCATCAGCAACTTCCAAGATGCCTACAAGCAAAGCACCGCATACGCAGGAAGCCCTCTATTGATCATGACCGACCAAGAGGGAGGAATAGTTCGAAGACTCCCCGGCGGTCCCGTTCAAAGCGCTAAACAAATCGGCGAGTCGACTAATCCGTGGGTGGCTGCGACAAAAGCCGGTAAGGACGCTGCTGCGGCTCTCCAAGCGTACCAAGTGAACACCAATCTCGCGCCTGTCCTGGGCGTGTACCGCGAAGAAGGCGACTTCTTGGACAATTACGGCCGCTCGTTTGGGAACACATCCGCACTGGTTGCAACCTGCGGATCAGCCTTTATCAGCGCCCAGCAAGCAGCGGGGATCATCGCAACCGCCAAACACTTCCCGGGTCTTGGGGCGGCTGGCAAGACCGAGAACACGGATGAAGAGCCCGTCACTATCAACCTGACACTGGAGGAGCTTCGTTCTGTCGACGAGATCCCGTACACTAAGGCTATTCCCGCTGGCGTCGACATGATCATGAACTCCTGGGCGCTGTATCCGTCTCTGGACGCGAAGTACCCATCTGGACTCAGTAGGGCTTGGATTCAAGATGAGTTGCGCGGAAGACTTGGTTTTCAGGGGGTCACTATCACGGATGCCATTGAGGCTGGGGCTCTTCAAGCTTTTGGTGATGATGCGGCGCGCGGTGTGTTGGCTAGCCAGGCTGGTATGGATATAATTCTTGCGTCGGCCCGGAATGTCACGCAAGGTGAGGCTATTGTGGACGCACTAGTTTCGGCCTTGGAGGATGGCACGTTGTCGCAGGATCCTTTTGCGGAGGCTACTGATCGCATCCTAGCCCTTCGGAAGAAGATTGCAAAGTGAAGAGAGGATTGGTTGGAGGAGATCAAGTATCTCTTACAGTGTCATAGAAACGGTGTTTTTGACTCGTTGGCTCTCGAGCTATTCTCTGGAAGGTGTTTAGATCTCTTGAATCCAAATCGGTCTTGTGTCGGGCCTTTGATCACTCCCTATCGAGCTGGATAACACATTCATTGCCCTCAGTGCAAGCAGGCTTCTAGTCAGGCAGGAGTACCCAAGATATCTCTGCATCGCACACGTTGGATATCTTCCTCGGCAATCCTGATGGGAAGAAGCGATCAATATTCAAATGCAGAAATGGCAGGGCTAGTAGGGCTGACAGGGCTGGGAGTCGCTCTAATCACCTACGAAAATGACTAAATGTCCAGGCTTTTCCATTACCGCTCAAAGGCAGAGAGGGCTGCCGGAAATGATTTCCACTTGGGAAGCCGATACTCCTTGCCTTGAACCGTTCAATGCGCTCGGCAGACGGCCACTCCCGAACATGGGCCGAGCTAAGAAGAAATTGAGGGCTAACCCGACACTATATCAAGTTATAACCTGGACGGTGGAGCGTCTAGACTCTAGCGTGAGAACCTGCCACGCTTGCGAGCGTACCGAGCGACGGCGTTTGAACGGTTCCTGAGCGATTTATCTTGGCCACCAATATCCAGCCCTAAAATGGAGCAAGTGGGTTCGGTAGAGGCCGCTAGTGGGCTCCGGAGGGGCTTTTAAGTTCCTTTTGTGTAGCCGAAACTCGTCTTGATGGGCTTTGTGATGCGAGATGAGAAGGGGTAGTTTTGCTATTTCGCGCGGCCGCTGCCGACGGTGACAAACACTTCTTTCTGCCAGCCCGGCCGTGTTGCATGCGGTGTTTCATTAGAGACAAGGATGTTGTTTGACCAGTCGGAATGCGAATGCGCGACGTATGGTTTCTCGGGAGTCAGAGGTGAAGGAAACAGCTCCGAGAAAGATCACTGTGTGTAAAGCGGGAACAATGGGTGAAGAGCTACCATAGAGCGAAAGATAAAGAAAGTTGGTGCCTAGATCGCAGTCGTTGAGGGTCCAAATGGAGGCAGAATCTGCATGGTAGTACTGTGACATTGGAGTGGGGAGCCAGATTTGAATTCATGGACTATGGATTAGTATGGCGGACTCTTGGGACCGAGCCAAGATGCTCGGGAGTCGTGGAAGACCGGAAATGTTGAAGCGAATCGAACTAGTCGTGTAGGGCATCAAGAAAGCCATGGCAGTATTTTTCTTGTGTAATCTTCACAGTGATCTACAGAAGCGTTATCACGAGAGAAACGTGACGATAACGCCATCTCGCCGCTCGGACGCGATCGGAGACGCCTCCCGGCCGCTGGGTGTGATTCGCTTTTAGCCTTTTGACCTGAGAAGCTCCACTCCGCCTGCGTCAGCATCAAAGCTGCCTCCGCCCACCTGGGGACTCCGCCTCCCGCCTCGCAAATTTTCCTTCTTCACCACCTCTCTTGCCAGGTCGGACCATCCTCCTTCATTTATAGCCCAGGCCTTTCCTAAGTTTCCTTACCGGTCACCGAGCTCTCATCCCTGAGCTTGGTCCTGGTTCATCCCTGCTCTGCAGTCCAGCGAGCGCCACTGAGCGCATCGCAATCTTGCTGCCGCCATGGGACTCTCCAAGACCAACAGGATCATCATCCTGTTGGTAATTGACTCTGCATTCTTCTTACTCGAGTTGATTACAGGTAAGCATTCTCTCATCCGCTGTGTCAGCTTCTCCCGCCATTGCACAGACTAACAGCCTTTGTGTTCTAGGCTATGCCGTCCATTCCCTTGCCCTCGTCGCCGATTCCTTTCACATGGTATGACCCGCTCTGGATCAACGTCTCTCTCGGATTCCAATCTAATCCACACCATAGCTCAATGATGTCCTGTCACTTTGCGTCGGACTCTGGGCCGTCAAGGTCGCCAATCGCGAAACCAATTCGAAGATGTACACATATGGCGTGAGTGGTCCACAAGGTACCTGGGTGCCCCGCGCGCGAATTGATCTGACCCAAAATTACAGTGGCAACGGGCGGAAACTCTGGGTGCGCTCGTTAACGGCGTCTTCTTGGTCGCATTGTGTCTTTCAATCTTCCTAGAAGCTATCCAGCGATTGGTGGAGCCTCAGGAAGTTCAGAACCCAAAGCTGGTTTGCATTGTCGGCTGTTTTGGACTTTTGTCTAATATCCTTGGCTTGGTGCTGTTCCATGATCACTCACACGGCGGACATGGTCATGATCACGGCGAAGGCGCTGGTGAGCATGACGAGGAGGATGTGGAGCAAGGACATGGCCATACCCACGAGAACCAAGGCACGCCCTTCCTGACCACAGATCAGGGAGACGTGAACGCTACCTTGGCCAAAAGTAGTCACGGAGCTTCCGGTCTTGAAACCGGACCGAATGGGCTCATTCACTCGTCTACCGACCCCTCGTCGCCTTCTCGCAAGCGCCGGACGATCGATTCCCAGGGCCGGGGCTCGCGACGATACAGTAGCTCTCTGTCGAATGTTGAGAACATCTACGTACACCCGGCTACCCTGCGACAAGACATTATTGCCGCCAGCCGTGGCGGCTTCGATACCGATCAGTCGTCCGACACTGACAGCCGCGACGATGAAGTGCCAACCGAGCGGTCTGGTCTATTGCGCAATCGCGACCGTGCGTCAAATTACACTGATGAGAACGGAGGCACTTTCCAGGTTCCTGATCATCCCGGTGAAGAAGATGTCCACAAGGGTCACAACCACGCTCAACCCAAGGCCAAGGGCCAGAAGGGCGGCCACGGTCACGATCTCAACATGCGTGGTGTTTTCCTTCATGTTATGGGGGACGCCCTTGGCAATATTGGTGTCATTGCTTCTGCGTTGATCATCTGGTTGACCGACTACGAGTGGCGGTTCTACGTCGACCCTGGTATCTCTTTGGTCATCACTGTCATCATCCTTGCCTCGGCTATCCCGCTGTGCAAGGCTGCTTCGCGCATCCTTCTTCAGGCCGCGCCTCAGGGTATGAGCGTCGATCACATCAAGGAGGACATTGAGCGTCTCCCGGGCGTGGTTGGAACTCACCATCTCCACGTCTGGCAACTGAACGACACCAAGCTTGTGGCGTCAATCCATATCCAGGTTGACTGCCAGATCAAGGGCGAAGGCTCGGAGCGGTACATGCGCCTTGCTCGCCAGGTGCGCCGCTGCCTGCACGCCTACGGCATTCACTCATCCACAATTCAACCCGAGTTTGCTCCTGACACCGACACCGAGGAGAACCAGAACCAGGCCCCGGCCTCATCTTCCCGCGCCGGCACCGAGGATCACAACCATTCCAGCCGTGCAACCAGCGTCCGTGAGGGTGACTCCCAAGCCTGCCTTCTAGAGTGCGACGACAACTGCGCACGGACTGGCCAGTGCTGTCCTAAACAGTCAACTTGATTTGATCCATACTACTTTCGTTTTCCTGCCACAAAGGGCAAATCGTGGTACACCCTTCACCGTTCTTCTATCCTATGCATCACTTCCGTACTCCCTTATACCACATTATTGCCTCCACATGTGTCATTTCACTCTTTTTCCTTATACCTCTGCGTGCTCTCTGCCTGTCTTTTGCGACTAATTATCTCTAGAAGGGGGGCCTCCCCGGTGGAGTGCCCCCTTGATGTCATTGGTGGCGTGGCCCTGGATTTGGATTTGGGTTCCTCACTTCTGGGGTCGAGACCATCACTGATACCTCGTGCCACCGTCCGCATGTATTTTTACGTATCATTAATTGAAAGTGCTCGATCCGATGGATTCAAAATCCAGCTGTAGTTGTTCCACAGAGGCCAATGGTTTGAAACAAACTGCATAGACTGCTAGGGGCAATTTTGGCTACTCGTAGGACGAGAGTATTTGTCTCGGTCGAACACAAAGCCACCAGACAGCGCTGATGAGGCATTTCTGTGCGTGCTGGAAGTCTGCTACACCTTCAAGAAGAAAGCTTGTCGCGAGCTAATTATAACCTCAGCCACACCACGTGACTGATCAACCCCAGACTGGACCCGGCCAGAATGGCCAGAACGACAGAAACGCCCCTTGATTTAATCTGCGCCAACACACCATGCAATAAGAGAGAAGGTCGCCTTTTTGACACGCCTTCATACACCATTCATTCCTTTGTCCATTTTGTCCATTTCAGAGCATGCAGCGACACTCTTTTTGTTGATTCTTATCCACCCCCGTCTCTACGGGGTAGCCAAGCTACACACCCTCATCATCATAGGCACGCCTAGCGGCCGCCAAAATGAGCTACGCCTACCCACGCAGCGCCGGCGCTTCGTCTCTTCCTTCCTTCAATTCGATTTCTGGGGCCTCATCGGGCGGTATCTTGCAGGCTTTGGAGAAGCTCCCGGCCACGGCCAAAAAATGGGTTACGGAGGGGACCGCGGGTTTGGGGAGGACGAGGGGCACGACTGATGCCCGTGGCCTGGTCAGACTATTTCTGCGGCGCCTATTCACCGTCGCCAACGCCGTGATTCTCGTGTGGCTGTTCGCACTGTGGCGGGGGGAGCGGACGGTCTTTCAAGAGGCGATTGACCGCTGTCTTTGGGAGAGCTGGGAGAAATGGGTAGGTAACTTGCAACGACCTCGATCTTTTACGTGCAGACCGTGCGTGTACACAAGCTTACATTAATATCAGCCCCAAGGTGCCACGCCGCATCATGTCGCTTTCGTTGCCGACCCCCAACTTGTCGATCCCCACACTTACCCTGACCGCCCGTGGCCTCTCTCGACGCTGACGGTTAAATACACCGACCAATATATGCGCCGGTCATTCGCATTGATACAAGACAATCTAGCGCCCGATTCCGTTCTATTCTTGGGAGATTTGTTTGATGGCGGGCGAGAATGGGCGACCAGTACGACTACCAGTCCCGAGAAGCGATATAGGAAGATCAAGGATTCATTCTGGAAGAAGGAATATGGCCGGTTCATGAAGATATTCATAGATCCGTGGCTAAAGCATCACTCTCCTCCCGCTGATGGTCGTGGACGCAGGATGATTGCCAGTCTACCTGGAAACCATGACTTGGGATTCGGCAATGGAATCCAAGAACCCGTGCGCCGGCGGTTCCAGAGCCACTTTGGCAACGGCAACCGGGTTGATGTGATTGGCAATCATACGATTGTTTCTGTCGATACCGTCTCGCTGAGTGCAATGGATCAGCCTGACCCTGTGACGGGAAGCTCTCGTGCAAGCGAAGGCGATGAAAAAGCCGCTCCTTGGCCTATCTGGAAAGATGCACATGATTTCCTGGACCAGATGGCAACTCATAAGGCTCACGCGGAGACGGAGGAACTTCGGGTACTACAGAATAAGTCGGAAGACGTGCTGTTCAAACATCACATTGTGGAAGCTGGAGAGGATTCTGTTGAACAGCTCCCACAGCCCGAATCTGCCGGATTCCCGACTATCCTCCTCACCCACGTTCCGCTCTACCGCAAGGCAGCGACACCCTGCGGTCCACTGCGTGAGCGCTCCCCGCCCTCCGCGCCGGGTCTGGAGGAAGACGAGCCCAACTCTCTCCGTCTGGGCGGTGGTTATCAGTACCAGAACGTGCTGACCCAGCTCATCTCCAACGAGTTGGTCTCCAAGGCCGGGCCTAATCTCGTCCAGGTGTACTCTGGCGATGACCACGACTACTGCGAGGTCGTGCATCGCGAGTTCAACGGCTCCCCCAACGAGATCACCGTGAAGAGCATATCCTGGGCAATGGGCGTCCGACACCCGGGCTTCCTCCTCACCAGCCTCTGGAACCCCATCGACCCGGTCACAGGCCAGTCGACGCAAAAAGGCTCCTCGCCCACCATCCAAAACCACCTCTGCCTCCTCCCGGACCAACTGGGGATCTTCATCCACTACGCCTCCCTCCTGGGCCTCAGCATCGTCATCCTCTTCGCTCAGGCCCTCTACACTACCTTTCTTTCCCCCGATTCCCCCACCCCCGCCAACGGCTCCGTTCTCCCTCTCGCTGAGCGACGCAGCTTCCTCCCCAATCACCAGTACCACACATCCGGTACGTCCAGCTCCACATTCCCCTCCGGTGGCCTGATCGGGCGTGCCGGGACTACACCTTTCCCCCGCTATCCCGGCGGCAAGGCTTACGGTAACGGCGATGCTTATCGGGGTCTAGGTGGTGACGATGCCGTGGGCACCAAGGATAAGGGATTCTACCGGCCGGCGGTTGCGGCGAGGGGTGTGCGTGCGAAAGCCACGCTTGTGGGGTGGCATTTTGTGCGGGCGATCCGATATGTTGCGGTTGTCGTGCTGGGAGTTTACTTTGTCCTGATCTGGCGCTGGTAGCCTGGAAGCGTGTTCTGAGCGTATAGTGTATAGACCAAATAGACCTTGTCTAATATCATGGTTCAGATTTCCTTGCCTCCCTGCCCTGATCCAGTTAGCTTATTGTATTCGATGACCTCTCTCGTGCAATAGCACAACTCAAAATCATCCACGCGGGAACATTCAGCTGCACTGTAGGTAAGTTAGTAGGTAGGCACTACGTAATGCCTCATCCCCCTTAGAGTCTTAGTCTCTTAGACCCTTACAAGTTACAACGGCCATCGGCCCCCAATTTCCATCCCGACTCCCCAGTCCCCACACAATCCCATCCCGTATTTCCCTCCCCGAGTCCCCGTGGGCCGTGGCCGTCTCGGTCTCACACACCCCTTGAGGCCGGGGCTGGTCACCGTCCCTCGCTAGTCTCCTCCGTAAATACTAAATAACCCAATCCCGAAACTCCCCCCTGCCCCGACGTGTCCGTGAGACAAATTCCCGGCTACCAGCCCCACCCATTCGCCGATGAAACGGGCCTTTCTCGGGGTGCGGTCGGGACGCGCGACCAATCCGCGCCACGGGAAAAATGGCGCAGCGGGTTTGGGGCAGGCTTGGAAGTTGGCCCAAGTTGGGTGTGTGCCATGTGGACACGGGCCGATCGTTGTATGATACGGGATGGAGGGTGGTTTGCAGGGTGCGGGATGGACTGGGTGGCCGGTTCGTCCTGGTAGGGAGTAGGTACCCCGTACATACTGTGTAGGGTGTTGCAGTGCTAGGGTTGTCAGACGGAGCATGCCATTCGAAAGATTCAATAATTTCGAACTGAAGGCCTGTACGCCAAACAAGGATAAGTTACGGCATGAGACTATGGGTAGATGTCACTCCGGCCCGAGATCGCCCCGAGAATTCAGGGACATGTGCAGTAGACCCTGGTTCCTTTCGATTGTATTTGCTTCAAAGGTGCATAGTGCATACTCCCCAGGCAAGAATACTTCTTCTCGTATTTCATTTTCTAGTCCTGCGGATGTCATTCGCTTCAAAAAGCCGTTCCCTGCACGGAATTTCAACTCACGCTTCATGGAGGTGGATCACTCGAGTCAAGTTGGCAACCAGAAAATTCCAAGCAAAGTTTCTCCCCGTTTCAGTGCCCCATGGGCCATCGCCACATGTTTCCTCTCAAGTCTCAACCATGACATCCCGAATCTGGCACCGGTGAGTCGTAAAAGGACAGGCCCCGCAAGACTCGACAGGCTCGACTCTGCGGGTCTCGAACAACTCACCACAAATCCTGTATGTTCTTCTCGAATCCTCGAAACTTTCCGGGCCGGATGGGGCGTCGAGCCAACCAGACTTTCGACGAAAAGGTGTAAGATTGGCTTTCCGGGAAAACGGGATGCTGACGACAGTGGTGGTCGATCAAAACTGTATTTTTTTTTCTGGTGTAAGACTTGGGCTGGGGGCGATCTGTAGATTTTACGTCTGGAGTTCGAGACCGGAGCGCACGGCATGGTGTCTGGGGATGTCCTGGGGATGTGTGGGATGTGGAGGGTTGTTTGTCTGGAGAATAGTCGGGGTTTACGAGGAACTGTCCACTGCCAATGAGCGTGGAAGAATGACATGTTGGTTGTTGTATTCTTCGGTTGCTCTTTGCCATCTGGACTGGACTTGACATATGGAGACTCTGAGAGTAAACTCGGTACCTGACTGGCCGTTCCGATCAACGAGGCATAACGTAAGTGGTGTGCGCCCTGGACGCCACGATCCGCGACTTGTGGCTACGCTTGTTTCTTGCTTAATTTCTTGGTGTGAGTCTCGCACACGTATGTGGTTGGATGGTCATTAATTATCAGTGCCATGGTTGTGCATGTATCATGTCTTGTGGTGAGTATAGTCTTGATTAACTGTCCCGTAGTGTTTGATGCTCCTCGAAGTTAACAAGGGATGACTGTGCCCCAAAGCGGGCGATCGGCCTTGCATCGTCCGAATTGGCCGCTCCGTAAATAAGAGTGGAAATAATGGGAATAATAATCTATGAAAATAACAATTGAAATGCGAATACTCAATACCCATTTCTGTAGCCACCCGCAACCGGCGCACCCCGTTTTCGGCTGTCCTCGTGTGAGACAATGCCTATTATTGGCCTTCTAGAATAAGTATTTGTCTATGATCGTGATCACATTGATGATTAGTCGCTCCATTCCACATACTTCTCAACAGTATCTTCAAGTCACCAGACACTAGAGGGCTACTCAGCCTCAGCCAACCCTTGAAGCAGTTCGCTTCCCCTTACCCAGTGGCGCCCGATTCCAGCAACACTCACAGTAACTAGTTACAACTTACTAACTCATGAGTCGTGACACACAACTTCGAGAATTTTTTTTGGCCACGGTTAAGCCGCAGCGTCAAATTGACTCCAGCCAATGGCCAACCTTGTCGGACCATCCGCTTTCTCCTGGAAATCTCCCCACTCGACAGCGTGGCCGCATTGGCTCGGGGCTGACTGTGTAAAATTGTATACTACTCCACCCCCAACCCTAACTAACCCCGTGCAGCCTGCAGGGAATCTCAGAGTGCCCTTGTGCGTGGGCTGCTGGCTGGGGTCTGGAGAAGACGCTTCGAGTGGTTTCTCGGTTTTTTGATTTTTCTGGGTTTTCTGGTTTCGGCCACCTTGGGGCCCCCCGGGGCCCGTCGCTGATCATGACCGGTTGGAATGGTTTTGTTGTATTGCCAATTTGCCTGGAGTATTAAATGCGCCGAGGAATCCGGCTGGGTTGACTTGACCTTCTTGAATTCCATTCTCTCCGCAATTGAATTATCTCTTCGTTTCTCTCTTCTGTCGTTCTATCTACCATTTGAGTGTGTCTGCAGTGCAGCACTTCCCGTACTATCACCTCCTTTTTTGCTTTACCCGATATCCCGGCCTACTCTTCTTCCTACGCCTGCTTCACACACTTCTCCAGCCATGGGCTTCGCATTGAAGAAGCCCGACGATGCCGTCGGCTCGGCAGCTCCGGCCATCATTATCGGCCTGTTTGTTGCCTTTGGTGGTGTTCTCTTCGGGTGAGTTTTGTGTAGTCTCTTGTCATTTTCCACTGTGAACACCCATTGAACTCTTCTATCTCTCAGATATGACACGGGTACTATCAGCGGTATCCTGGCCATGAAGAAATGGCGCGAGATGTTCTCGACTGGATACGTCAACCCCAAGGACGGCCTGCCCGATGTGACCTCCTCCCAGTCCTCCATGATTGTCTCCCTGCTCTCCGCGGGCACCTTTTTCGGTGCTCTGTTCGCTGCCCCCATTGCGGATTTCTTCGGTCGTCGCCTCGCCATGATCCTCAACACCTTTGTCTTCTGCTTCGGTGTTATCCTCCAGACGGCCGCTACTAGAATCCCGCTGTTCGTGGCCGGTCGATTCTTCGCTGGTCTCGGTGTCGGTCTTCTCTCGGCAACCAGTAAGCAGCTCTTCGTCACCGAGCACTATTGGCATCCACGTCTGACTCTCCCCTCTAGTTCCCCTTTACCAGTCTGAGACGGCTCCCAAGTGGATCCGTGGTACTATCGTCGGTGCCTACCAGCTAGCCATCACCATCGGCCTCCTGCTAGCTGCCATTGTCAACAACTCCACCAAGGACCGCATGGACACGGGCTGCTACCGCATCCCCGTCGCCGTCCAGTTCGCCTGGGCCATCATCCTCATCGCGGGAATGATCATTCTGCCCGAGACTCCCCGTTTCCTGATCAAGAAGGATCGCTACGAGGACGCCACCAAGGCCCTGGCCCGTCTCCGTCGCATCGACGTCAACGACCCCGCCATCGTCGAGGAACTCGCCGAGATCCAGGCCAACCACGAGTTCGAGATGCGCCTCGGCAAGGCCAGCTACCTCGAGATCCTGCGCGGCTCCATCGGCAAGCGCCTAGCGACCGGCTGTGGCATTCAAGCCCTGCAGCAACTGGCCGGAGTCAACTTTATCTGTACGTTCCTCCTCCCTTACTCCTTCCCCCCCCCCCCCCCCCCCCCTTCCCAACCTAAATCTCTACTCTATACTAACACCATTCCCGCAGTCTACTACGGCACAACCTTCTTCCAAAACTCCGGCATCCAAAACTCCTTCGTCATCACCCTAATCACCAACATAATCAACGTCATCTCCACCTTCCCAGGCCTCTACATGGTCGAAAAATGGGGTCGCCGCCCGCTCCTGCTCTTCGGCGCAATCGGCATGTGCGTCTCGCAATTCATCGTCGCCATAGTCGGCACAGCCGCCTCCTCCACCGTCGCGAACAAAGTCCTCATCGCCTTCGTCTGCGTCTACATCTTCTTCTTCGCCTCCTCCTGGGGCCCCGTCGCATGGGTCGTGACGGGCGAACTGTTCCCTCTCAAGGCCCGCGCAAAGTGTCTCTCCATCACGACCGCCACCAACTGGCTGCTCAACTGGGCGATTGCCTATGCGACGCCGTACATGGTGAATTCCGGCCCGGGCAATGCGAACCTCCAGTCGAAGGTGTTCTTTATCTGGGGTGGGTTTTGCTTGATCTGTGCCGTTTTTGTTTATACGTGTATCTATGAGACCAAGGGGCTTTCGCTTGAGCAGGTTGACGAGCTTTATGCGAAGGTGCCCCGCGCTTGGCAGAGTGTCGGCTGGGTGCCGTCGGTGCATTATACGGATGTGAGGGATGTCGTTGGGGATGTCAAGGGTGGAGGTAACCTGGCGCAGTTGGAGACGGAGGCGAATGAGAAGCGGGATGGGGAGAATGCGACTCATCTGGAGAGTATTCGGGGGAAGATGGAGGCTTAGGGGCCCGGGTTTTGTGTGATGATGCATGATAGATGATGGATTGTGTTTTATTTTGTGTTGGTTACGGGATCACCTCACTCTGGACAGGATTTGCTTCGCATGGTTTATACTTTTCTTCTTTTTTTATATAAAACAAAATACTCCCGTCAGAACATAGAGGGTTTTTCATTTGAGTATCTATTCTGAGATGCTAACTCGATAATTCGGATAATTGCTTGTAGCAGGTCCACTAGAGTCTACATCCATGTTATGAGAACTGCATTCTAATGAGGTTGTCGTCGAACTGAGCATTCTCTTGGAAGATAAGGTTAGGTTCTGTCTGAGATTCCACACTACAGAGAGCGAAACAAACCTTCGATTGAAGATCATGTGAACTAAGCCGATCAACTCGGCCTGATAGGCAAAAAGAACAACCAAGGTCGAGGCAAGTCCCAAGGAGAAAACCCCTCTGTAGCTACTATCGTGCGGCAAAGCCTCGAAAACGTGATAACTGGAGCCCTGGACATCAAGGGACTAGCAATAGCACTTAGCGACTATGTCGCGGAACCACTAACATCGGGCCTCAACAAAACCGATTCCCAAAATGCTATGTATGTGCTGGCACAATGGCATTGATCATAGGTATCATGCAGGTTCATGAATTCGGGTAAGCTATACAAGGTCTATATTACAAGCAAAAGCATCAGGTCTATCATGTCTATACATACTCCACACACCGCGAGCCAATTAGGTGGACTTGCACGAGAAGACGCCACCAACGGTGCCATTGTCGTACGAGTTGATCTGTATCATATCGTTAGAATGTGCCCCACTGAGAAAGTTCACCCATATTTCCGGGTGACAGCACTTACAATATCGACAACACTGGAGTAAGTTCCTGCAACCAGGACAATCAGACCGATCGCCAGGATGATCGCGTTGACCACGGTGAGCAACAGGTTCTTCGAGCTGAAGAAGCTACCCTCCCGAATAAACATGAACCACATGAGCGCGGGGAAGTAGAAGGTGAAGCCGGAGACAAAGAGCGACGAGATGATGGAGAGCAAGTCATCGAAGAAGGGAATGACCTCAGCGACCACGAATTCGAGGATCGTCAGGACAATGATCAGGGCAAGCCACGTAACCCATCCCATCTTGGTGTTAACAAAACGGATGTTGGAGTTCTTGAAGATACGGCCGTGAATCAACCGACCCAGAACGACGGTGTTGATCGAGCCACTGATAAAGATGACGGGCAAGGCGACACCAAAAGCCACGCGGCTGAGGAGATGGCCTGCAGATAGCAGGGCAGGGCTCTGAACATCCTGGCCAACGAAGGCATACACGAGAGCACCGGTCACGGTATAGATGAAGATCTCGGCCAGACCAAGGGCCCAGACGGACTTGGGGAAGTCGGTCGGAGTGTGCATCTCATCCATGAAAGAGAACTGGCAGAGCGCGAAGCTATAGGCGAAGATGATGTTGGAGAGCGCAATGAAGGCCTCGGAGAAAGTAAGACCCTCCTTGGGCCAGGCGGACCAGTTCACAGCTGCAAGGCCGGTCGAGTTGCTAGCCTCGACTCCGGTGCCGATGATAGTGATACCAACGGCAACGATGATCGACACAAAGTCAATGTATCCAAGGATGGCCATCTCCGAAAAGCTGGGTGGGATAGCAAAGATCAACAGAATGATAGCCGAGACCACGCCGAAAACCACAGAGCAGATGTTGCTCTCGGTGATGTTGACAAACGCGATTGTTCCAGTCAGAGCGTGCGATCCAGCGGACAGCAGGAGCTCGAGGGCAAGCATGATATACAGGATCTCGTATCCCCATCGGCCAAACATCTGCCTGCCAGCCTCGGGGTAGTCGGAGATGTGCGGGAACTTGACCTTGACCTGACCGATGATGTAGCTGGTGTACACCGCAATGAGACCCAGACCAACACAGCAGATCACACCCGCCACCATACCGAGCTTCGCAAAGGTACCCGGGATCGAGAGGGTTCCGAGAGCGACGGCCTCGACAATCAAGACGATCGTCAAACGCTTCCATCCGAGACGATTGAACTTCTGGATGCCGCCCTCATAGATCTGCTGCTCCCGATCACTCATATCGGCCAGTCCATCCTCGGACGGGACCACCTTCCCGGCGTTCTTCTTACTCGGAGACATCGGGAGCGGCGAGAGAGGCGGAGATGCCAATCGATCTGAGGGTGGAGGGAGGGAGGAAGTATAGACGAAGCGGGTTGGAGAGGGACGGGGGTGGTGGACAAACGCGAGAGTCGCGACGAGCAGAGGACGGAATTAAGAATGAACTTTGGGGCAGACCGTGCCAGACACGAAGCCGAGAAATCTCGGATGCTTCAGGTTTCGATAGACAAATCGATTGCTCGGCCACTTCCCGAAACAGCTCACCTCTTGCGTAAAACACACCAGCGCCCCACCGGGGCACTCCACCGCACTCGCTTCCATTGGACCTGCGCGATCGCGTTTGTCACGATTCTCAGTCATGCCGTTGACCTGGATGCCTTTTCATTGACGGGTTGATGCTTGTTATCTCGACTATCTCGGCTGTCAGCAAGATCTGTACACAATCTATCTTGATATCTTCAATAAAGCTTTTCTCCCGTACCTGTCAACCTGATTTGCTAGTGCGGCTCAACCGATTCTAAAGGGAGGGTTTTCAGGGCCAAGCCAATCGGCTTCCGCCCTGCGGCCCTGATCCACGCCACGCGAAGCTAAGAGTTTTCGTGTCCTGACTAACCGCCAGTTTAATTTTTTCCCTTGGCCCTCTTGCCCCGGCCGCGCTTTTCCGTGGAAAACCACGGCAAGCCGTGAAGCAAACCTTATCGACCTGCCCAGTGCCGAGTAGAACCCATTTGGTTTGTAGCGGGATACGCTCGGCACATCGTATGATCGTGTGCCGTTTGAGTGAATGCCTGAGGCTGAAGTAGGGTCATGTGATCCGGTGATTGACTCTAAGTCCGGTTGCGTCTTGGAATGGAATGAGTTGCAGAATTCCTACGGAGTGCATGGTTAGAAAGAGGGCTGTTTACGAATTCAGTTACTTGGGGAATCAATCTTCATTCCTTGCACCCGGTTACTGATCTTTGGTAGACTAAGGCTTCTTCCGCAGCCTGAACAATCGATTCCGTGAGATGGGATAAACTTCCCGCCAACAATCTTCGGCGAGGGAATGTCATCCCCGCTCCTGAAGGATTAGTATTCTTTTCAAATATTTGTAACATTTACTTGAATTAAAGTGTCATTATTATCACTAACCTCCCGTTTAAAATGTAAAGACTAGTTTCCCATTAGCCAATCGATCCCTTGCCCGTATCCACCATCCACTCGCCTACGAACTCCACAACCCGCTTCTAACCCTTCTCGCGCTTCGAGTGGCCACTACACGCAACAATTAGACGTAAACTCTTCTAAAAATCAGCAAAAATAAAACGACAGCTGGCGGATTTGAACCGCCGCCTCCGAAGAGACTTGATATCAACCTTGATTTTCAGGATTCTAGTCAAGCGCCTTAGACCACTCGGCCAAACTGTCTTATAATTGATATGCTTTCGGCCAAAATTTTGTATTATCAACAGACGGTGAGCTATGGGTCCAAAGAAGAGGCCTGATTGGTTCAGTTGGCAAAACTTGCTTATAAGAGACAGAGGCCAGCCTTAGATTGAATGGATGGTTTGGTTGAAGTATACCTAGTAGAGAACGGGTCGGATCAAATATTTGTTTATATTTCTATCCTCCGGGAAAATTGCACATACCTATTGAGTCTGGATCACCTAGTCTCTCGTCATCCATCAGCAACACAAATGGACAGACATGGATGGACCCGACTGATCGCCACCTTGGCATATCTACGTACTGTAAGTGGAATTAACGAGGACGCTAGTACATAACAGAGATAGCTCTGTCAAACCTCAGGTACCTAAGAGATTAATCTTCTGGCCTACGATCGTACCGTTGAACACAGCGGATCCTCGATATCGCTGATCAGCGATGATGTCACATGATAGCGGGACTAAGAACAGGCGTTCTCTCGATGGTCAGCACCTCCTCCTGAGTAGAAACCCAAACACAATTTACATGGCACTTCAAGGTTGACTATGGCCTCGATATCATATGGTCACACCAATTCAGGATTCCAGGTAGGAATCAATCAAGGATCGATATACGTGTCACAGGGTAAGGTTTCAAGGACCCGCGAATCGGGTCGTTTGAACTAATCGTGGCCTTCCAACATTTTGAGAGCAATCGGAACCCCGCCCTAAGCCTCTATCGATGGTGCCATTCCCGCGCGACCCAGACTTTGTTGGCCGCAATGAAACCCTAGACCAACTTCATCAGAAGGCCTCGACAGCAGGAGCTAGGCTCGCTCTTGTTGGTCTCGGCGGCGTTGGGTCAGAGACTCAGAGCAACGCGGTCTTAGGGCAGCCCCTCGGATGCTAACTATATAGTAGGAAAACGCAACTGGCCGTTGAATACTGCCACCAGGTCCGACTGCAATCCGCCGACACGTGGGTCTTCTAGGTACATACTAGTAACGCCGCTCGATGTGAGAAGAGTCTCCGAGACCTCGCCGATCGAGCCAAGATTCCCGGGCGCCAGGACCGCAACGCCAATATCTTTCAAATTGTCGGGAACTGGTTACAAGACGAAAAAATCGGCAAATAGATTCTCGTTCTAGACAATGTTGACGATGACGAGTTTCTTCGCCAACCATCAGCGGTCGGTACCGAGAGCCAGATAAATATACCTAGCAATACTTCCACGAAGCAACCACCACTAAGGTATCTCTTCGATAGCTTTAGCGGGTCAATCATTATCATAAGCCGGAATAGAGGGGTAGCGTTAAACGTCACCAACCCCAAGAATATTATCGAGGTCTAACTAATGAATCAAGCCGAAGGGCTGGATTTATTACAAAAGAAGTTAAGCACACCGATAGAGCACGGGAGTATAGTGCAGCTAGCTCGGGAGCTTAAATTTATACCACTCGTAATTGTCTAAGCTGCCAGCTATATCACATACCGATCACCGCGTTGTTCAGTATCGTAATACCTCGAAAAAATCTAGAAAGATAACCGAGACGTAGTACAGATACTAAGTAACGAGGCTAATCTTCTTTACCGAGACTGGGAAGCAAAGAACTCTATTCTGCTCACGTGGTAAATATCATTTAACTATATTCGCGGGAAATGGCCCTCTGCGGCTAACCTACTCTCCCTGATGAGCTTTTTCAACTGGTAAGGAATCACCAAGAATATTCTTCGAGTTCAACAGAATCAGCAAAGAGCCAAGACAGTTACCCCGGAGCAGCCAGAGAACAGCTCAGGCGAATAGGATACGTACACGGACAGGACACGGATAATAAGTCTAATGGTAACGCTGACGCTAAGTTTGAAAGAAACATTACAATCCTCTACGACTTTTTATTAATAGCAGTCGGAAAAGATAGCACATCTTTTACAATACACCGACTAGTACAGCTAACAGTACGTACCTGGCTTAAAACCTATGCTCGGCTTAAACAGTGGAAGGAGCTATTCATCCAAAATCTATATTTCTAATTTCCGACTAGCAAATATGAGAATGGGAAAGATGCCGGTCGCTCTTTCTATATGTGAAGGCAGCGGTATTATAACGGCCGGAATCCCTAGTCTCTGTACAGTACTGGGCTACGCTACTTTTTAGAGGCGCGTGGTATACCCGAGAAAGCGGATATATCACAGAATCGATTCAAATAGCATCAAAGTCGAGAAAGTATAGATTGAAGATGTTCGGTGCCGAGAATAAGGAGACTCTTGATAGCACTACAATGTTGGCGTTGGTATATCGATTAAAGGGGCGGTGGGAAGAGGCCGAGCAGCTCTAGATATAGGTCATAGAGACTTGTAAGACGAAGCTCGGGGCGGACTATCTCGATACGCTAACGAGCATAACCAACCTCGCGTCGACGCAAAGGAACCAAGGCCGGTAGGAGGAGGCCGAACAACTTGACGTATAGGTTATGGACACACGTAAGACGAAGCTCGGAGCCGACCATCCCTCTACGCTGACGAGTATGAATAACCTCGCGTTTACGTTCTAGAACCAGGGCCGGTAGGGGGAGGCCGAGCAGCTCTAGGTATAGGTCATAGAGGCGAGCAAGACGACGCTCGGGGCTGACCATCCCGATACGCTAACGAGCATATCCAACCTCGCGTCGACATTATTAAACCAGGGCCGGTGGGAAGCGGCCGAGTAGCTCGACGTACAGGTTATGGAGACACGCAAGACGAAGCTCGGGCCCGACCACCCCTCTACGCTAATAAGCATGAATAACCTAGCGGCTAACTATCTGAGCCGGGACCGGTGGGAGGAGGCCGAGCAGCTCCAGATGCAGGTCATGGAGATTCGCAAGACGAAGCTCGGGCCCGACCATCCCTCAACACTAACGAGCATAAATAACCTCGCATCCACATATAGGAACCAGGGCCGGTGGGAGGAGGCCGAGCAGCTCGAGGTGCAGGCCCTGGAGACACGCAAGATGAGATTCGGCGCGGAGCATCCTGACACACTGGCGAGTATGGCCAACCTAGCCTTCACCTTGAACACTGCCGGCCGCTGTTCTGAAGCGATCGATTTGCTTAGAGCATGCGTTGCTAAGCAGCAACGAATCCTAGGTCTGGCTCATCCGGACACTGTGTCTAATTTTGATACTCTGCTGGCGTGGGAAATTGGAGATATCGGTCTTGAGACATGATCAATTTCTTTATTTCAATAGGCAGGCTTCACCGTATTTGGCGGCATACTTGGATTTGTGGTTCACGACTATTCCTTTCAATCGGGAGTGTGTCAACCACCGCTTTGTCTTCGAACGTATAAATCATGGACGGCCATTTCGAATTTAGCTGTACCATGTTAGATGGGTTTGTACTTAGTATAGTCTTTGGTGTGGCTCAACCCATTAAGAGGATCACGAAGATCTGTCGTCAGTATCTTCTCGCGGGTGACGTCAATATTTACATGTTTTAGGTTCGATTCCGCTGGAATTAAGTTGAGGCGTGGCTTTCGATCTCCCAGTGACTTTTCCAATCAACTTCAATTTTTCTACGAGGAAGTTTAGATCTGTAGAAGGTATGACCTCACCAGCCACATTCTGCAGAACAGGTTTTGGGGTTTGCTGGCCAGGCTAATTTTGGTATATGCTGCCTGAGGCCATCAATTCTTCATATTGTCACATGCTGATTGGTTTGCTTGGCATCACGTGACTGTGCCTGACCCAGTTGGAGAGTTGGAAGTTGGAGCAGCGCTCGGCCACTTGCGCGGAGGCGCTCAAGCCTCGAAGGAGAGAGCGCATTCATCTTGTCGACGTTGCCACTCCAGTCCTCCTTCTCGAGGTGCAGGATGTGCGCTGCTTTTTCATTACCGTTATCCTGACCCCATGACCATGTCGGTCCATGTTCCTCAGGGAACAATCACCACGTCCGCGCAAGCGCCGACAGATGGGCCCGAAACTCAATCTCGACTTGTCCTTGCAACATTTCCCGAGAACCCCTCCGAGCGACCCTCGCCATATGATGACCATATCGCAGACATAGGACGAGGAACGGCAAGCGACAATGCGGCAAGCCCTGATATTTATGCAGCCGAGAAGCAAGGCAATGCGTGTGAGCGGGAACTCCCCGTCGAGACGTATGAACATGCCCTCTTTCCACCGCTGCCTGTGTACGGTCCTCCGACTATCGCCTCCAACATCAAGTACTATTCGACCCGAGCCATTGCCTTTCTTCTCTCGCTTGGCTTTTTGACTGCGATATTCGCCGGGGCATTGGCTCGGGCCGCTGGGACGGCAATCGCCAATGCAAGCGCAAGACTACAAGGCCGGAAGCCCGCACCGGGAAGAGTCTTCGAAGTCGAAGAAGAGAAACGCAGGCTGGAACGAGCCGAGTCAGACCGGAAGTGGCGCATTCGACAACAGAAGAAGCACGTGGACGAGGAGCAGGGCCAGGATGAATGTCCACCGCTGGAAGGGGGCAAGGATCCAGTGGTCTGCGACGTGGCATACTACGCGCGAAGGGTTGGATTGGATGTTGAAACCTTCCGAGTGCAGACCGAAGATGGGTTTATCATTACCCTTTGGCACGTCTACAATCCCCAGGAATACACAGCGCTCCCAGCCGAGCAACGCCGCGAGCGCGGGTCTACGGTCTTTACTGGCACGAAGACCTGGCCTCCATCCGCATCTGGTGTAAGGCGCCGGTACCCAGTTCTATTGATGCATGGGCTGTTGCAAAGCGCGGGGGCGTACTGCACCAACGATGACGATAGTCTTGCGTTCTACCTCTGCAAGTCTGGATACGACGTTTGGCTGGGAAACAACCGATGCGGCATGACACCTGAGCACACGACTCTGTCTTCATCCGACCCACGCATGTGGTCCTGGGACATTCGACACCTCGGCACCCTCGACCTGGCAGCACTTACGTCCCGTGTGCTGTACGAGACCGGCTTCAAGAAACTAGGCCTGGTATGCCACTCACAAGGCACCACGCAAACATTCGTTGCGCTAGCAAAGGAACACCGGCCCGAGCTGGGCGAGCGTATCTCCGTATTCTGCGCCCTCGCGCCCGCCGTATACGCCGGACCCCTGGTCAGCAAGCCCTATTTCCGCTTCATGAGCAAGCTATCACCGGACGCGTTCCGCGTCTTCTTCGGGATCCACGCATTCATCCCATTCATGATGACCGTACACCGCACTTTTAACTCGAGAATCTACGGCACGCTCGCATACTGCGTGTTCTCATTCCTCTTCGACTGGTCCGATGCCCGCTGGGAGCGAGACCTGCGAGACCGCATGTTCCAATTCGCCCCTGTCTACGTCAGTGCCGAGATTATGCGATGGTGGCTGGGCAGCGACGGATTCGCCAAGCACAAGTGCATTCTTGCGACGGAAGACCAGTCCGCGTCCGAGGCAAACGCAAACCATCGTGTTCAAGGGGGTGTCGGGCTAGAGCATGGAGATGACCCCGGGGATCTGTGCTTAGCTGCCCCGGGCGACAAAGCGTGGTTTGGTCCCACAGTACCTCCCTTCGCGCTGTGGGTTGGTGGCTCTGATGCTTTGGTGGATGGTCGTCGGCTTCTACAGCGCTTTGAAGGGGGCTTTGAGCCGCATGCGCGGGTCGTGCACTCGAAGGTTATCGAGGAGTATGAACATCTTGATGTACTCTGGGCTATGGATGCAATTGAGCAGGTTGGGCAGGAAGTTCGCCAGGTAATCTGGAATACCGTGCCCGACGATGTGCGGAGCATCTGCCGTGTTCCACGAGATGTGGCCCAGAGTTTACTCGAGACGGGAAAGAATCGCCATGCATAAAGAGTTGTTTGGAACTAATAGACACGGTACATTATGATAGACAACGTTATTCAAATGTTATCGTACTGTAGACCACTGCTTCTTGGCAAAGCCAAACAGGCTTCTGATTCCACCTAGTCTCGGCGAGCGGTTTACAAGTCTAGGGCTGTTGAGTAGCTCGTAAGCAACTCTTACAAGTCATCTTGCTTCTCGGAATTGTATCCATTGGTGATCTACTAGGGACGCCCAGTCAATGTACTGTAGTGACTCCTGACCACGCACTTTCCAACAGTGGCATCCCCAGGCCACAACCGTAGTTTTGTACCCACCTTATGGCGCTAAAGGTGACTGATCAATGTGTATTCACGACTGAGCAAGACAGTCTACGCCGCTCATGGATTATCAGATGCATTCCCGACTCCCTTTGTTCCGGAACATAGGCCCTATTCTAAAGGCGGGTCTAAAGGCGTTCTCAAGGCGGGTCCGGACCCACGCCCAAGCGGGTCTACATGAGCTTAATATGGCCGCGCAGCGATCCAGAACTATAAGAATTGACAAGTTGAAATTGATTGTATTGATGTGCTATACCATACTTAACTGAAATTACTTTGGATCTACAATGTCTACGAAGTTCACCATACTCACTGTTTTCGCACAGAGAGATGTAGCCTGCTGTAGCTTGGGTCAGTAAACACTGCAAGTAGTCAGTCAGTCATGACTGTAAACGATGGTGCTTTGCGACTCCAAGTAAACCTGTCTGTTAGCTTTGCTCCAGCAGTGGCCAAGTCGAAGCTGCTCCAGAGCTCGAACGAGCAGGGTCAGTACCAAAATTCACTATGGCCACTGTCCAGTGTGCGATCTTGGTGCCCGATACGGCTGTCCACGTGCATCCTCCTGGGGCTATCGATACGATATCGATATCGAAAAGCACGCAAAGGGTAACAGCGCGTGAAAGTCATCGTCCCGATGTCCTCTCCGCCTCCATATCGCCGCAGTTTGCTTCGCACAGCTTCGTCCTGTTGCTCACGCGTTTCCTGTTGCTGCTCACCCCCCTCCTCTCGTTTCCTTTCCCACCATCTTCTCTCCTCTCGCGCCGCGTCCCCTTGACAGCTCTGCTCTATCTTCCTCCCTCTTCCCCTCTCGCCCTTGGCGACATCAAGCTTTCTCGTCCTTTGCTGGCCGGTCTGACTGAACAAGTCTCTCCGTCGAGCTGAGCTTCATCACCTTCTCCGAGCAGGCAAGTCGTGCTGCCCAGCTCTCGTTATCTTCGAATCCATCACTGTCATTGCGGGCTTCAACCCTGCTGCCACAACAAGTTGCTGCGGGGTGGGCGGTGCCTCTTGTTGTCGACAGTCCTGAAACATCTCTTCTTGTTGTGCATCGTTCGCCGGTCTGACTGACAAGTCTGTCCATCGAACGGAGAATCATCACCTTCCTTTCTCAATCCTCATCCCATCTCTCCGAAAACCCACTTCCATCATCCCTTCTGGTGCTGCCCAGCTCCTGTCATCTTTCGAACTCATCACCGCCACATCACTGGCTTTCTCTGTGCTGCTGCCACAAGTTGCTGCGTGGTGGCTGTCGTTCGCTGCTGTCAACAGTGCTGAGACCACTCTCCTTGTTGTCCATCGTGCGCTGGTCTGCCTGAACAAGTCTGGCCAACGAGCCTCATCGCCTCTCATCCACAATCCCCATCCTACCTCTCCGAGAACCCGTTTCCACCATAACCTCTGGTGCTGCCAAATTCTGCCATCCTCCATTCAATCTCTGTCTCATCGCTGGATCCATCCAGACTATCACAGCAGATTGGTGCCCGGTTGGTGTCATTCACTTTCGCTGACGGTTCTCAACCCGATTATCCTGGCTTGCAAAGCACATCGAGCCTTCTCGTCCATCGTTCGCTGTCGAGCTCAGCTTCAAACCTCCACATCATCCACTCCTGTTCCGCCACTTCGGGCGTGCGAAGTTTCGTCTGAAGCTCATCTCGTTTTCCGGTCGAATAACCCTCTCGTCTCTGGCTTCACCTGTCCTGTCATTACAGGTTGTTGTCCAGCTGGTGTACCATTCGCGGTTGCTGTGATCACTGATTTCAGTCGCCACAAGTAGCTGTAATCAACGAGTGGTCTCTTTCTCCATCACTGGCCTCTCTCCTGCTCTGCCATCAGCGCTTAGAGCCATCATAGGCTGTGGCTATCGCGCGTGGCTTCCATCGTCCGTTGAAGCCATACCCTGCTGCGGTGCTCATCGAATCCTGACAGACCCGGCAGCCGTCAACAGCTGTTGATCCCCGTTCCAGCTTCTGTCAACTGCAGTTGCTGCCATCATCGGTTGCTTCCGAACCTGTCTCAAGCCTGAAAAAAATGGACTCATCCTCGGACTCGTCCCGGTACTTCACCCCGGACTCATCCACAAAGACATCCCCAAACTCACTCCGGGGCTCGCCCCAACCGGCCGACATAAGTATGCGGACTCTGCCTCGCGGGCCTGAGTTTCACTTGTTCGGGAGCCTTCCCGCGGAATTACGGATCCTGGTTTGGAAGTTCTGCCTCCCGCATCGAGTCGTCGAGATCAACCACCCTCGCTGGCTGGGAGAAGGAAAAACATGCAAGGGTAGCTGGACATCAAAGCAAAACAATAAGCCGCCAGCCATTGCGTATGTCAACTGGGAAGCTCGCCATGTTGCCCTGATGTCGGCCAGGGAGGGGTCCGCAATTGGACCAGAGAACGAGTTCCATCCAATATGGGGCTCATGGTTCCAAAAGGATCTGGACAGTGTTCTGTGGTACCGGCCAGACGACGGCGAAGAAGTCTCCGAGTCCCCGCTCATAGATTATCGTTTTTCCGAGAGCTTGCTGAGGGAGCTTAAGAACAACTCTTATGGCACGGCCATCCGCACAGGCAACGGTAATGCGGCGGAGCTCCGCCTCACGGAATTCGAATCCGATGAGTCCGCTCTTGAAAGTGGCTGGGATGAACCCATGATCGTTATGGAGGCAGTCACCATCCATGCCAAGAAGGAAGACGTCTTGGCCGCACAACTGTTCGGCAAGCTGGCCGACGAGCCGATCCAGCTGGTTGACCCCTTCAATGGGGAGTTGCTCGTCCAGTACCGGCAGTTGGCTGTCAACAGCGGAGTGCCCCAGAGCACCCTCACCAGCGAGTTTTTTGACTCGCATACCGGTGATCAGAACCGAGCCAACCTGTTCCAGCAGAATGTCCGGGCTTGGATCGACGAGTGCAGGGCTCGAGAGTTGTGGCCAAAGTGGCAGTTGGCCCGGGCCCAGGGCTTCCAGGGCATCGCACGGCCCGAAACGATCTGGAGTCGGCGAGCAGTGGGGCCTGCCGTGGACATGCTGGATGAGCAGGCCCTCATCGAGGGAAGCCTCGATGGGGGCATCAATGTGACCAGGTTCGGCGTCAACGAGATGCACCCGTGGGCGAGGGAGAACTTGGCAAGGTCCAGCTTCGCACCCCGGATCCTGATCCGGTGGTGTGGAAAGATCTGTTGGCGTCCTGGAGCTCACTGGATGAGTGAGGAGTGATTGTGCAACGGTCTGGAGGTCATCCCCTTGGCCACCGAGGGTTTGGCCTCTGGATTGTTGATGTTGTGAGTGTTGTGTGAGATTGTTTGTGAGAGAAGAACTCATGAGAAGTAACGCGGTTTGCCGTGAGCAGTCACGTGGATTGGAGTTATCGGATGTTACCGCCTTCCAATATCCTGTGGTTCTGACCGCCTTTGCTGTGCTCTTCACGATCCCAGATCACGGGATACGACCAGTGTACAATAGTGTTTTTGTTCAAATACTCGAGATTCTCCGCTTACTGGGACGTATTTTGATCCACGATAATATGTAGGTTTTCGCACTGAAGTAAAGATGATATACAATATACACTCTATGGAGTACATTGACCCTACTACACAGTACGGTATACCCTCCAGTGGGTACACTAACCCCACACACGATCGCATCCCCGGATTTTCTATCTCTATAGTGGGCCCTAAACGGGTGACTCCACTCCGTAGGCCAAAGAGCCCACCCATGATCCATCCTTCCAAGGACCCCAGCATAGCGATAGGGACTGATGTTATCCCATAAGAGTGCCGATGGAATAGATTTATTATGAGGCTCAAGTGTACAAGTCGAGAGCCCCTGGTAAAGCCAAAATTTATGCTTGTCCATGCCGATGGGATGGTCTCAGGGGAACCCCCCTATGGCCATGGAGAGAATTTCCCGTTCACTACGCGCCTGTTGCTCATTGTGGTGTCATCATGGACCTGAAATCTGGGGGCTGTTGCGTAGTCGAGACAACTGCTCGGTCGCGAGAGCCAATCATCCTAGGGAGAGTTGCAACAGGCATGCGGACCTAGGAGGCCATCCTGGTCGCTCTCCTCATCCCTGATCGTCTGTCGCCCGCCCATCAGCCCACACTTGCTGCAATCATTAAACCCTTGCAAGTTATTGTTTTATTTTTATAAAAAGTTGGCAATAAGTATGCCATGGTAGCTGTGGATACATCGTCTTTTCCACGTAGTCGAGCGACCATCGTAGGCCATGATGTTGG
This sequence comes from Penicillium simplicissimum, assembly GCA_024706585.1. Classification (NCBI taxonomy): domain Eukaryota; kingdom Fungi; phylum Ascomycota; class Eurotiomycetes; order Eurotiales; family Aspergillaceae; genus Penicillium; species Penicillium simplicissimum. The sequence goes on from JAMZTW010000078.1 coordinate 882,868, forward strand.
TAATCTGGGCGAGCAAGCCACGATCATCCAAGCTGAAACTCTACTGGCATTTGCCACCGGCGCAAGGATGCCCCGGATGTCTCAAATGTCACCCCCCGCGATTGGTAAACCCCGCATTCAGTTGTCATCTGATCTTGGGTATATAAGGCCTGGGGCCAAGGGAGGCAACCGAATCTGTCCCCTTCTCATTAACAACTCTCCTCTCTACCCTTTTGTATCATCCACCACGTCGTGAAATCCGGTATTTCCATCAAATCTATCTACTTCAAAGTCATCAAGATGTCAGCACCAGTTGGACCCATCATCGCACAGCTCCAGCAGCTGCCTGCCCGTTCGCGTCAGGGCTTGAACAACCTCCGCCAGAGGCTCTTCCAGCAGGGTACGTGTTCATCCACTTCATCCCTTTTGTGCTGCCCACGAGCACATTCCATCAAGAGAACCATCTATCTAACATCTTACAGAGGGCAAGCCTAAGAAGGAGGGCCAGCTGCTCCGCACCTCGCTGAACGTCCACCGTCCTGTCTGGATCACCGCTGGCGGAGGAGTCTACACCAGCCTGGCCGCTGTCTACCTCACCATGAGATACTTGAAACACGTCAGGTAGACAAACTCATCGAGATCTTCTTTCCTTGAGACTCGATCCTCGACATTGCCATCATTATCATTCATATCAGCATCAACCACACCTTTGACTACCCCTTTTGACACTTGACTTCTCATCACGCAACCCTCATCTCGACCTTCGTACTGGCTATGGAATGACACGGAGGAGGAATGCTTAGGCAGGGCCTTTCTTTTATCTATCAAGATGTTCGATCCTTTATGTTCGCCATAGATTGGCAAGACAGACCCGGAGTTTTGGGGCTACTTTTACCTCAAACCGAATGTTATTATTATCAACATAAGAAAATGATGTGCTCTTCGTAGTATTGTATTCGTAGGATTCTGCGATAAGTCTCGTAGAATGACAAATCTTCGCAGTCGATGAAGACGGCTCAGAATCACGTACCTGTGCCGTAACCCCTGGAGCAGTCAGGGGGTCATCGTGACCGAATGGTACTTCGGGCGCGAGAGGGGGTTTCAAACGACTGAAAGATAGCCCAAGGGGTCATGTAGAGCGACAATCCAGGCAGACGCGATACAAAGTTTACATATGAAAGGGGCTTCCCCTAATCCTCAACCAACTTCAAAAAGGGACCTTCAGGGGCGAGAACCTCAATTAACCATCCTCAACATGTACCTACAACGACCCTGGAGGCAAGTCCTCTGATCCTACTCGCAAAAACGGCACAAAGAAACCCTCCTCAACCCTCGTCCTCAATGGCCCTGTAGCAACGCCACTGACAGTGTACTATCTACATAGCCCACTATATGCTCCAGCCTACAGGATGTACTGCAGAGTGCAGACTGCAGCAACCCCCTCCAACCCCCAAAGAATCCGGTGCAGAATCCGCCCGGCCCCATCTATCGCCGGACAAGGTAATCCCGCAGACGACCTATCACAACGGGAGATGTAGTCGAGGAAGTCGTCACTAGTCACGAGATGATCTCATGATTCGACGAGTGTCTCCACTTGTACAGTAACTTCAAACTTGCTGGCTTATCGACTGGCGCAGCGGGCCAATGGCGGCCGGATGCGCTAGGCTAGTAGGCTTACAGTAGGCGGGGCCTTGGCAACCCCGCACTGGGCGATCGCGGTGGGCCGTCTTATGTTATTTTTGGTGGGAGCCTGGATGGACGCCGTGACAAGATGTACTTGAGACTTGAAGGAGTAATTTAGGGCTATTAGAGTCCTGTACCTTTGCAGGATGATTGCGCAGGAGGACCTAGGGAACCGGGAAGAGTGTGCACAACTGCACATGGCTGGTGGTAGATTGTGTGGTGGAAACGTAAATCCGCCGTGTGGCCAGTTGGAAGGTGGGTCGCTAGTGCTTAGTAATGTGGAAGAGGTCAGTTAACTAGTTAACACTACTGCCTACCTACCAACCGAACAGGTAACTAGAGGTAGGTACCTTCCTCATAAACGAAAGAGCCCTGGCTCCGTTGAAATAAGTACTTGCAGTAATATAGGACTGAGACGCTTTATGCTGCCCTTTGGCACTGATGCGGAGGCACGAACGGATTGCAGCAACACAATGAGCGACCGACAACGCAATGGGCGACCGACAAAATATTGAGGTATTTCCAGCGCTCATCGATAGCACCTCATAGCCCTTCCGACTGCGACTAGAATGTCCTTTTTTGACAACCCAATCCTGTGCATTTAGTGGTTGGCTTTTGAGTTGCAGCATTTCATGCCAGGTTCTCGGACTTGGGCAATCATTAAATCCCGAATGCTTGCCCTCTCGTATTCGTAGATCAAACTCTGACAAGACGACTGTATCTTCGCGATATCCATCGGTAATTGCGGTATTCAAGAGATCCATGTACATTTGTGCCCTGTCAGATGCCCGTCCGAGGTCGCTTTCGTCATACCATGCTGTGACTCGATAATTGTGATTTTTGATCTGCTGAATACAAAGGCTTGTTTATGCATCCTGGCTATAATGCTGTCACTTTTATTTAGCTCATTTGCCTCTGCAGAACAATAATCTTGAGGCCGAGGTATTGCTGATTCAAACACAATTGGTCCTATGCTGCTCAATCGTATATGCAACAATTTTCCGGCATCGACATGATTTAAACTCGAAGAGTATCATAAATATCCAATGAGAGGATTTCAGGTTGGCATAACCTCCTCCCTTATATCTCTGCAGTCTAGACGTACCCATACTTGTCCATGAACTCTGCATTCAAGCCCCTGAAGTCTCTGGCCCAGATAGGAAAGAAAATATCCTTGAACGATCCTTTGCGGTGACTGCGAAGACCCATGTCTTTCAATAAACCATCTGTATATCCGATCAGCTCAAAGGTCATGGTATTTCCCCGCAGCACATTACTACTAAAGATATCGGCGCCGACACCATGTCGTGAATAGAGCTACATTCTTTTCCTGCTCTACCATTGTCGGCAACTCTAATTTCCCATCAAGGTCGGCTGCTGCCCACATAGATTGGCACTCCACAACAGGGAAATCATTGCCTACCCCGACATGACCAATAAAAACAATGGAATGATCTTTTTTTTACTTCGCCAGACTCGGGCAGGGGGACAATCTGTCGATATAGCCTATACGGGGTCTGTGTAGGAGGCTTCAAAAAAACGGGGGGTGGCTTAGAAAGCTGTGGGAAGGTGGTGAGAACTTTAGTCTCTGCTTTAGCTTCGAGGGCAGACCAGTGTCTTTGAAGGCTTGGTGGCTCATGAGCTGATAAGTGCGGTAAACCGAGCTCGATGCATTGCTCCGCGGTGAAGAATTGAAGTGAAGGCTGCCACCCGGTGCCACAAAGTAGAGCGTCGGTAGGGACCTTCTCGCCACTTTTTAGACGAACCACGTCTCCCTCGAGGCAGCCAACATCACCGACATAAATACGAACCTTATCCGCGATGGTGTCGAAGAAGTCCTGGTGATTAAGAAGTCCCCCGGTACAGTTTTGCCAAAATATTCTGTTTGACTTAATGCTCCATGATGAAAATGTAGAATGTGGTAGAGAATGGCCAGCGCTTACGGTGAGTGTGGAGATAGTTTGTCAAAGTTTTGGAGGCTCTCCCTCGGATAGTTGGCCTCTGTCCGAGCTTTCGCATCCACGGAATCCCAAAAGCCAGCCATCAGACATCTTCCGTACGTAGAAGAATGAAGAAACCTCGTCCACCAATTTAGACCGTTGATAAAGGACGGGGTAAAGCTTGCAGCTAGTCTAGTCATGCCGATTTCAATGCGTTTTTGTATGGGCCGACTCCTTTGGGGGAGAGAAAGAACCCAGGGCCGGCCGTATCGGTGGCTTTAAGGATCCACGATACGGTCTTTCCAGCTTGAACTGCTTGGTAAACCAAGTCTGCAGACGATTTTCCGGCGCCCAGGATGGTTATGTTTTGGACGTCGGGTGAGGTCAGGATATTGGACGAGCCAAAATCGGCCTGGTGGAGGACTTCGCCAAGGAAACGGTCTATTCCTGGAAGAAAGGGCATATTCGGGACTGAAGTACAGCCGCTTGCGACGACTAATTTGGTGGTTTTGAACGTGTGCTGGTCTGGAGTCTCCTGTTCTTTAAAATTCACAGTCCACACTCTGTCGATCTTTCGGAGTGACTGGACCTCAGTTGAGAGTCTGATTCTATCGCGCAGTGTCTGACCTGAGTAGCTATGTGAATCGACATAGTCATTGAGGTATTTCGTTGTATGCTTCGCTTTGAAGAACTCGAAATAGATGTCCTCATTCGGTGGTCGTGGCATGGGCCGGTCCGAAAATTCTGCGGTTCCCACAGTAAATTGAGTCCAGAAAGAATCGTAGCCGCGCCCTGTTATGGTAAATGAATGTGCTTGTAGCGCCAAATGAATGAGAATAAATGTGACTCACGGGCATTCCAAGTACCCCCAACGCAGTTGTCCTTCTCGAGAATAACCAACCGTGAAGTAGGGTGTAGATCCAGCTAGAATTTGGCTGCGAAGATCCCGGAGATTCCTGGTTCAAATTGTGTATTAGCGAATGGATTCAGGGAAATGCGACGAAGGGGGGAAATTCGTCATTACCAGCCCTAATCACAAGAACATCAACATCACATGAGTTGTTCATAGTGCACGCTTTTTGAGTCAGTGATTCGCAAAAAGAGAGAATTGAGGACTGAGAGTGGATGCCAAGAAGTATCGTTACCCAGCGATCGTGCCGACGTGTAAAATCGTCGTGAATATGTTAGAGATTGTCGAGAGAGATAGGAGGGAGGGTGGGTAGATCAAGCATGATGGGACAGGACGCCGGATGGGACAGGACGCCGGATGAAGTCCAGCAGTACGGGCAGGCACCTCTCCATGGTGGTGGGGCTTATCGTACTCATTCAGTGGGTTTATCTGGCAGTTGATAGAGGACGGGACGCTAAAACCCACCCGAAGGCGTAAGCAGCAGAACATGTCGAGGTGCGGATGTTCCCCCACAACCCCCCACAACCCTTTCGGGTTGTGGGTGGGTTACTCTGGTGAGTGAGCAAATCAGGATGCCCAGGTCAGGCTTAATGAATGCATCAGACTGATTAAGTAATGATCACTGACCAGCTCAGGCTGATCAGGGGCGTGCTCGGGCGATTCTACTCAGTGAGCGCTACTCCGTCCCGTCTGTAGAACGGAAGGAGAGCGCCAAGCGTTGCCGGACAAAATCCGGTATATACCTATGCATGAAAACATTCTATTGCATAAGGCTCGGAGCTTAGGTCGCCTCAGACCACGCTCCGTTCTATGAGTCCACGACAGCATCCTAGACTACGATTGATCAACCTGATATTACGCGGGGTCGCGGGATTTTCGGCTCGCCAGTTTCTATAATTAACGTGCATACCACGTTCTATTTGTAGCCCAGCTAGCTACTTTGCTCATTTCACCATCCATTCTAGTAGATTCCCCTTTGCGGCAGTGAGTTGCAGCGGGTAAGGCAGTCAGTGGTGGAATTGTTTTTTCTCAGGCCTAATCCCCTCAAGCTGCTTCTCCGGCGGAGATTCTCTAGACGTCCTCGAAGCAGGTAAAGCCTTTCAAGTTGAGTTCCAGGTTGGTCCCAGACGGCATGTCTCCAGAAACCCATGCTATAAGGCCGGCTAGCATGAATCCTTATGTCCGAGTTCACCCCCGCGCGAAGGGTCATGCATAAAGCAGGTTGACACTATCGCCATGCGTCATGTTAGATGATTGTAGCTCGAGTAGGCGTTCCACCGTCCTACTCGTGATACCCGAAACTATTGTAGCTACTGCTTGAGTTGCTTATTTTTCGCCTGGTTGGGTGGGTCCCCTTGGACTTGAGCTTGGATCGGACCTTGTTACTCTGATTTCGGGACGCTATTCTTTCAACAACGGAGATTGCTTCACGTAGGTCTTCATTCATGGAAATATCGTCGTCGATCACATTGGAGATTCCACGCCTGCTTCCCGTGCGACAAGTCGGGCAATTTTCCATCGCTTTTATTGCTTCGCTTAGAGCCGACAACCGGTTCAGGTGTATGACAATACTCATGTCAAAGCCATTCCATGGTGCTCAGTCGGGTAACGGTGATCTTGATATTGCGACACCCCTCACATTTCTTCCCTTTTTAAATCTTACTGGTGTACATGCACATAAAAATTAGCCTGAAATCATGTTCGCTAGTGAATGAGATTCTGCGGGGCGCTTCTGGGTATCCTGAGTCTGCACGTTTTCTCGGGGGAGAAAGAAACCCGATACCTAGGTGAATGACCTTGCTTCCGAGGGAATCCGTACTTATTAAATGCATGGCCATGCTGGACTGGCATGCTGTAGCCATCTAGGCAGCCGGGTTCCTAAAATCCACCTGGTGCCCGTATTTGATGTAATTATTTCATAGGGGCGGTCATTACACAGCGTGCTGTTTCTTGATCTTAGATGTACACAATTGGGGAAGACATAAACAATTCAATTCTTCTAGACCCAATCCATCGCATTCTCCGCAGGAAAAATCTCACCCCCTCTCGCTCGGGGCCTCCCTGTGATGCTATCAGCGAGTAGAAATAGCGGAAGGGAATCAACATCCTGTAGCCCCATGTCAGTACGTGCCCATGGTGAGGGGAAATACAAGGGATCTCCACTGTAGCAGCATCCCCGTCCCATGGCGTGTGAGGGGAAGAAACCTGTACGTATCTTGTACCAGTAAACTGATGATGGAGTCCTGGTGTCAAAGGTACACTACAGAGACAAGTATAAAAAGCTCGCTATTGATCGATTGCTGAGCATTTTGTACAGCTCCTCGGATTTTGGGCCAAAATTTAGTCACCTCTTCAGTCTGCCGAGCTCGAAGGTTAATGAGCTGGTCAAAATGAAGCTTCAGATCTTTTTCAGAGTTGCACAAGTGCTCCCTGCGCTCCTTCCCATCATAAATGCCGCCCCTGCTCGCAGGGATGACAGATCGGGAAGCAATTTTGGCTTGAGAGGCTCCGAGGCACTCCTTGGATACTCTCCTACTGGAAAGGTGGCCAGTGGGCCAAAGCCTGACATCAAGTACACTCTTCTTCCGGGCCAGAAAGAAGACGCGAAAATTGGTTCCTACCTGGACTTTGAGAACGTTGACAATCCTCAACCTATCCGAGGAAGTTCTGGTTCAGACGATCCTGGTCCTCGTAAGTAAATTGAAAGATCACCCTCAACTGTACGATAGACCTGACACTTGCCTCTTAGGGAATTATTACTACGATAGGATCAACAGCGATAAGCTAGCACCGCCGGGAACTGACCATGGGGCTACAATCAACGCGCAATGGCCAATGGGTAAGCTTATAACATCCATCATGAGAAGAGGGTACTAACCAGCTTCGCAGGATTAAGTCACAACCGGTAGAGAAACCAACTAGTTGGAATGTAACAGTTACTAAAATTTTCTTTAGACTGGGCATTAACAATGCCGGGTGGGCTCGTCAAGAGAACACTGTTGTGATGCCTGATGCTACCGAAATGGCTGGCGTTGATATGCGTCTCGAACCTGGCGCGTATCGTGAGCTTCACTGGCATGTTGCCTCCGAATGGTCCTTGATTCTGAACGGCTCTTGTCGAATTCAGGTATGAAAACTTTGCTCTACACTGGGCAAGAAGGGGTCTAATATATGCTATCAGGCTATTAATGAGAACGGAGAAACATTCATTGACGATCTACAAGCGGGTGATGTCTGGTTCTTCCCTCCGTGAGTTCTCAAGGCTCTTGACATCAATCCGTGTCTCCATTCTAACGGCTGTGGCCAGTGGCATCCCTCACTCTATTCAAGCTCTAGATGACGGGGTGGAATTTCTTCTAGTTTTTGACCAGGGTGATTTTAGCGAGGACAACACCTTCCTTGCCACGGAGGTTTTCCTCCATAGCCCGGTGAGTCAAAATTCGACCCTGATAAATATGGGCTTCAGGCTCAACGATCAAATAGAAAGAAGTTTTGGCGAAAAATCTCGGTGTCTCGATCTCAGCCTTTGACAACATTCCGGACGACGAACTCTACATCTTCAAGGGAACTCCCGCCCCTACAGACATCGAAGAGCAGAACGTCACCACATCAGCTGGCCTTGTTCCTCGCTCCCAAAGTTATTCCTATCATTTCTCGGAACAACCTGCCCATGAAGTCGCCGGCGGATCTGTCAAAATTGTCGATCCGCTCACTTTCCCCGTGGCTAGCAACTTCTCCGCTGCTGTCGTCACTGTAAACCCTGGCGGTATGCGGGAGATCCACTGGCATCCGACAAGCGATGAATGGACTTTCTTTATCAAGGGTCAGGGCCGTGCGACTTTGTTCACTGCCCCCAACGCTGCGACAACCTTTGATTATCGTGCTGGTGATGTTGGTTACTTCCCGAAGTCGAACAGCCACTACATTGAGAATACTGGCGACGAAGAGTTGATGTTCCTGGAAGTGCTACAGGCATCTCAATTTACTGGTTCGTATCCTGAAGCTCTGTCTCCAATTGTTGATAGAGTTGCTGACGAGGTGTAGACATGGCTCTTGGTCAGTGGATTGCATCTACTCCAAAGCAGATCATCAAGGACACCTTGAACCTCAGTGACAACACTCTTAATCAGTTGAAGACTGAGAAACAGTACGTAGTCGCAGGTACTAGTAGTAATTAGGAAGCATGAGGTATTTAATGAGTTGGAAATTGATGGAAGGGAATTGAGGCAAGACTGAACATCTCCCCATTTTTTATACGATCGCTGCTTGGACATACATATGCCCCTTGATTTGAAAATCCAAAACGGCAATTAAAGCTATCCTAAACCGTGAGATGGTGGTCCATGAATAAGAAATGGCATTTTGATGAAACATACTGAGAATGGGTGCCACCACTCCCATTCTCCGAGCCTGCTCGTGTCCTCTGGTCGCACGCTGTTTTAAACCTTGTATGGAGGAGGCAAGTCCTCCGAGAGATCGGTTTCCTCACTCTCAAGGGTCACGCCGGAGTCCAGACGGCGGAGCTCATGACCTGAAGTAGGCACTTCGAATTTTGAGTCTGTATCTGGGACGGCGGGGACGGCGGATGAAGATGGCATGGCAGCATAGTTCTGGAAAATATCAGTAAACCCCCGAGTAATAGGTAGCAAAGAGCCACAACTTATGACATCACTCACCTCAGACGCAGAGTTCTTCTTCCTAATAACAACTGGCTCCTTGTCCCCTACCATCTTGACAAGTTGATTCCTCTTCCAGTAGCCATTCTTCAGTATCATGCCTTTGAAATTGCAGCGCTCGAAGAAGCAGTCCTCGGTGTCGCAGTCGGTCAAAGTTGTCCTCGATACAGAAGTATGCGAAACATTTGACCCAATAATTGTGCTGCGCTTCACATTGCTCGCATCTCTCACGGTAGACGATTTCACATCGCTGCGTTGGACAGTTGATCGGTCTCGAATAACACTGTTGGAGAAGGTGCTGTGGCTGGCATAAGATACGTCGTGGAAATGCGTCTTGGATCCTGTCGACCGCTTTGCTGACCGCACATGCGAGAGAACGCAGTCTGAGAAGTTGCTGTGCTTCACTGAGGAGCTAGTGACGGCGCAGTTGCGCAGATTGCAATGAGTAATGGTGTTGCCGTCACCGATAGTAGTAGTTCCGCCCTCAAGCTGGGAAACCTGAAGCTTGACTTGCTCCATGTTGATATACTCTGAGATCAGATAAGATGGCTGGAAGGTATCTCCAGGCGGAGAGAGTGGTTGAAGATTATTTGTTGTTCGACTAAGTATTAGTCTTCGGGAGGAGAGCGACAAGTGCTTCAATAGATTATGTCAAGGACTGCCTGAAGGCACATTAAAGGGATTTGAAGAAGGCTGTAACACAACAGAGCGTGATCTAAATCTTACTTCTAGCGACTCGGGGTAATCATCGATTTAAGCAAAATACGAGTCCTCGGACCTCGTGGGGGCTGAGCTATTCCTCGCCCATGGCGGAAAGCTGCTGCCTGGGCTCTTCACGAGTGAAATCCGTATCAAGTACAGCGATACCTACGGCCTTGAAGTAATACAAGCTCGAAGGTCTTGTCAAACGCTGGACAAGCCTTGAAAACTTCGACGCCGCCTTTGGAGTCTTCTCAGAACTCATCACGCGGGGTCTTGGACATTTAAAAGGCAATGAAAGAGACATTTTCGAAAGACCGACCCGTTGGGCCAAAGAGGTACAGGTTGATTTACGGGTTTATGAGATGCCACAACAAACTATACTGAGAAGCGACCAGTCCGAGGTTATCGTGTCCAGACGCCATCATCAAAGGAGCAACGTACTGCTGTGGTCTAGAATTACAAATGCATTCAAGTCAAAGCAGACTAAAATCACCAAAGAGCTGCAATCAACCCCAACGCATTGTCTACGTCACTTCAAGAACGGGTACTGCCTTCTACACATTTCCCACCCAAGTTACGGATATCAATAACCCTGACTGACAAGGACCGTCTTGAGGCAGCCGTCCTCTAAAGAATTTGAAAGAAGGCTGTAATACGGTGTCAATTTCTAAAATCGTGGCGTGCTATGAGAATCTAATTCCCCCTTGATCTCTCGCTCAGTCTGAGTTGGATCTCATTAGCTCTTTTCTTCAAATCCATCATAATCTTCCCGTTTGCCGAATTTTGACTTGTAGGAGGCCAACGGCTCAATGCACTATCCACCACTTTCCAGGCGTGGACCACCGCCGCGCATTGCTCCCGATATTGCAGCTCATTTAGGAGGAATACCAGGGGACGAAATTGTTGATAACCCCTGAGCAGCCAAGCCCATTGCCGAGATTGAGGTTCTGTCTCTAGACGACTGGTAGTATCGACAATGTCAATTGCATTCAAAAACAAGTGGTCTCGAAAACCTTGTTCGGGCTGGCGTTCATCATCCGGGCTCTCAGAGTTGATGACTATCGTGTCGGCACTGTAGAGCTCGAACCACATCTCCATAATAAGGACATGTGCGACATGTTGAGTCAACCACTGTATGGGACTGTCCTTGTCTGTACAATACTGGAGATATAGATCACTCAACTCTCTTTCGCAATTCCGTATGATGTCTTCCTTCCGACTCGTCGTAATATGACCGCTTAGCATTTGTATAGTCTGTGCAATTTTGTATCGGACCAGAGCAAAGGTTTGCTCCGACCAGCCAATTCGTGGGATAATAGGACGACTTGAGCTAGGATCAAGATCCGAGTCGTTCACGTTCAAGGGAAGCTCAAAAGAGGTCCAGCTTCCCAACCCATCTCTTTCTCCAGAATCTTTGACTAGCCTGTGGTCGACGTACCACAACTGCCACCAGAGTCTGTTACGCATCTCATCCTGAAGCGGGGAAAGACTGGTGTGGTGACTGAATACAGTAGATCGCCGCGCTAAGCCGGAAAGCTTCCAGGCAACCTTGGCCTCCCCTATCAGGTGGCTGACAGACAAGAAGAGGACGAGAGCCTGTAGGGCCACCAAGTCCTCATCAAGATTGAGCAAGACTGCCTTGGCAAGCGCTTCTTCAGTTGACAAGCGATAGATCTCCAGGCACGTCGGTTTTGTCATGTTGAAGAGCTCGTATACTTCATCATCCGACATGCCAGCGACACTGGAGAAATAGATCGAATGAATGAGAGCCCGTGAGCTCTCATTGAGCGAGCTCGGATTTTCCAACGAGACCTTGAGGATCGTGGCTGCACTAGGTCGATGTAATATTTTCACAATAGGATCCACGCGTTCGAGAAAGTACTCCCAGCTTTTCCAGACTTGATAGTCCCGTATCGGACCATGCTTCAGCGTCGGTACGTTTTCAGCCTGGACTGGAACCGTTGTCGGAGTGTGTGAACCAGGTGTTTTCAAGTGTTGATCGCTATTCTCGGCATCAAGGAAATTCTTGTATTCTTCTTTCTTCGGCTTCCTTTGACATTTTCTCACCGACGGCGGGTATGCACAAGTTATCGACCATTGACTGCAGTTGGTGCATGGGATTCTCCGGTCGCATTTGACTTTCCTTGTCCGACAACCGATGCAGGCTTTGAGCTTGATGATTTGTGGGGTCATTTTTGAGAATACCAACTACCGGCGAGAAGGATGGGTCTTGACGGTGGTAGCGAGGAAAATTCATTTCAATTTTCGGGAATCTCGGTCATCTTTATTTATTGCATGACGTGCCTTGCTTGCAAATACGAGGCGGGGCTGTGTTGAGCACCTCAGCCGTCGGAGATCTCGTCTTCGCATTTCTCGGAGTTTTGGCTCGCAGAGCGACCCTATTGGACAGAAGCTGTATCTAGATCAACCTCGACAATGGGGTGTCCATGGCGTCAGACATGTATATATAGGCCTGAATAATAATCCTGCAACAGAGCTGTGTTCGAGTGTTTTCATACACATCTATATCCAGTGAGTCGGCAATATTCCTACAACCAAAATGCGAGCTTCATGCATATCCCTTCCAGTCATTATGATTCTAGGTAGGTACATGTACACAGCCCCGAAGCTATCTAGAACTTTGTGACAATAACGAAAGCTATACTAATTCCCGATAGTCAACCTAGTCAGGCCCTCGAAAGCTCAAGTTATATACGAGGATCTATATTTGGTCCCGGGCTATCTGAAAGCACATGGAATAGTGATGGCTCTGGTGTTCACAGTCATGTTTCCAGTTGGAGCTTTGATGATTCGGCTTTGCAAAGGCAGGAATATAATCTGGATTCATGCCGGGTGGCAGACTCTTAGTTGGGCTCTGATGATCGCCGGTCTTGCCTCTGGGATTCGAGTTGGGAAGATCCTTGATCGTGTAAGTCATCATCCCTTCGCGCAATAGAACTCTGTGGCTAATGATCAGTCCAGCTTCACAATAACACCCACACCATTCTGGGAACTATAGTTGTTGCCTTACTGCTCCTGCAGCCGTTCATCGGGCTAATTCATCACTTCCAATTCCGCAAGACGCACGAACGCGGAGTGTGGACGCATATTCATGTGTGGTATGGACGTTGTCTGATATTGTTGGGAATTGTCAATGGGGGTCTCGGATTAAAGATTGCGGCAAATACCACGAGAGGAGAAGCTGCATACGGCGCGGTGGGAGGTTTCTTCGGTGTCGCCGTCCTGATTATGATGGTGTTGTTTGAGATGAAGAAGCTTCCCAGGTGGACTCAATTGAAGGAGGCAACACACCAAGAGATGGGAGAGAGAACAGAGTGACAGGGAACAGCATTTGCTTACAATCATATTGGCAGGAAAGCACTGTTTGTTCGACTGCGCCCACTCTCTTCCGAGTCGTGGAATAACCCTGATTTGCCTCCCTTCTTCTTGACCCTGTCAGATATTGAATTTTAATCCTGGCTGCAATGTGTACCAACCAATGACGGGCCAACTTAGAAACGAGGATTAGCAATATGTAAACCTTCAATCATATTACACGATTTAAGAGGGAGTATATATAGTTGTATGTAAATATCTAGTAGATAGAAACAGTCGCCTACCACCCTGCTGTGCATCACAGTACCTAGTCTTGGAACAGCCCAGTTTACTCTTTAAGAGCGGAGCAACCGAGAGCAAGAGTGCCTCCCTAAAAGCAATTTTAGCAAGAAAATCATACAATCACGATCATATCGAGTTGTATACAACGAACTCACCAACAGATTGGCCTCCGTGCAGCACTGAGGAGCCGAGTCGCAGGTCGAAGCCTCATAAGGGTCACCTAAGTCAAAATATCAGCATTTTTCAAAATGCACCAAGAAACATTAAGAAGCGACTTACACAAAAGACCGATGGATCCGACAATATCGGCGGCGTTAATGCCAAGATCCTCCAGGATAGGGTCCACGATGTGATCTAGAGGGGTTGTGAGGGAACCACAGCAAAGCAGAGATCCGACACACTCCGATGTCTCGGACTCATTCTCTATCTTGATGCCAGCCAGAGCAGCAGCGGCCTCCTGGACTTTGGTCTCGGTGGCACTGCGCTTGACAACCATGGAGCCCTCGGAAGAACCAGCAGACACCATGGCGGCACTTGCGAGAGAGAGAACAGAGATTAGAGAGAAGTGCATTTTCAGAATGGTTGAAGGTTCAGATGAAAGAACAGATAATTCTTGAAGCTTTAGAAAAAAAACTTGAGTGGGTGGAATGTGAGTTGATGCGTTTCTCCGTACGGGATCTTCTTGTCCTTTATATAATTTTTCGTAGAGTCAACCTCGGCCATTGCAGACAGGATCCTCGACAGGTTGAAGCTGAAGAAGAAATCTCTTATCGGCACTTTCTTGAACTTTAGCAATTTACAGTTGAGATGGACTTCTCATAAGAAGTTTTTACCAAGAATGCATCTTGATAACCAACAAGGGATCTGCAAAGGGCATTATAGATAGCATGTGCCAGGACACTTGGAGAGATAACATTGAAACATGCAAATGTTTTTCGGAAATGGCGAACACTATGCAAGCACAGGTACCGTCCACTTGGTAAATCCCATGTGGATCGATACATAGATCAACCTTGCAGTAATGAATGGCAGAGATTTCAAGACTCTGGTTCGGCGAGCCTTTGAGCGAGCTCATCTTCGCTGTCGATCATCGCCGGCCTGGGCTCGATCTTGTCGATCTTGTCAGTTTTGTCCCATAACCGTGGTCTCAGAACTCATATCGGATCTTTGATAGTTGGTGGATCGATCACATGGGTTCACTGAATCAATGGATTCTCTGTTCCTGATGGTGGGGAAGGGGATTGTTCTTATCAGTGGAGCCTCATTCTGGGGGTGCATTGTCCAGTGAGATCGACTCGGATGTGCCAAGGACAATGATCCACCGAGATGAAAAGACCACTCAGTTGAACTATAGGGGATCGGTGCGACTGACTTCTCTCACAGCAACGGAGCGAACGAATTTCATGATCCCAGACAAGCAAAACAAATTTGGACGGTCATCTAACCATTGCTTATGCACCCAATTTGTCATAATCGAGCGGATTGTACAGTTAGTGAAACATCCTTCACCCGACTGGTAGTGATAAGTTTGAAAGCGCTGATTGCTTGCCCTTGATTCAAAAGACGAGGACTACCTTGGAAGAAAAACCTGATAATCGCCTCAATCACGGCGCTAGCTGACTGCCCCGAATGCGAATTGTCCTCGAGGCTCTTGGAACTGGTATTGGTAATCCTTGTTGTCACTTCATGGATCCTCAGGACAATCTTTTAAATAAAGCAACCTGATTTGCTGTAGCCAAAGTACATTCCGATTGAAAATGCTCACGGATGGAGATTGAACTCCTACCGGTTTAGCGACATCTCCTTGGAAATTCATTGAAGTTGTCCTCTCATTTGAGGTACAATCGGAAAAAGGGACTAATTTGAATCAGTTCTGGAACATTCCACATTTCAGTGTTCCTGTATCCAGTCGTCTTCCCTCACCTTGAGTAAGTCTCAAAATTGGGCTCTCGAGTCAAGCATGGAACCGGAGAACTCCGACGACGGAAGATCGAAATCAACAAATTCAGACTGGAGTTAACATATCTCCCGTTTTCACGTTTTCGGAGCCGTGAACGACAAATTTATTAAACTTACTTGGCAGGTGAGCTTTAAGAAGGAAATTGTATACCTCGACTACCGCCCCATATGATCACTGGGGTACCACGTGATGTGGCGGTGCTCACCGCCGTTCCGCCACCAGCCACATTCTCGCGACACAAAAACTTCCCGCCGATAATCTTCACCCCACGCTCATATCCCCCACCCACCGTTTGTCCTTTGCGTCGTCGGTGCATACCATTTTTTTGACAATGGCTCCGATTTCTATCGCGGACCTCGTCGCCGCTTTGCCGGCTGAGGATGCTTGGGGCCCCGCCACCTCGGGCGACAACATGCTCGAGGGCGTTCCTTATGCTCCTTTCTCCAAGGGCGACAAGTTGGGCCGTATGGCCGATTGGACTGCCGAGTCCAAGGATCGTGCTGGTCAGGGTCGCCAGCAGTACAACCGCAACTTCAGAGGTAGGCCATCGACTTTGCACCGGACTTTTCTTTGTCTTGTTCTTCGCCATCCCACCTGATGGTCAACACTGTTGAAAATGCATATCTAATGAATTTCCCTTCAATTACAGATCAGCAGGTCTACGGTGCCGGTACTACCAGCCTGTTCACTATCCAGGCTGCCGAAGACGAGTCCTCGTTCTCCGTTGTCGACAACACTCGCACCTCCACCAAGCGTACTTTCGGCCGTGGCGGTGGCACCGTTTTCCGTGGCCGTGGTGGTCAGCGCGGTGGTCAGCTTCAGCGCGGTGGTGCTCGTGGTGGCTTCCAGCGTGCCGGTGGTGGCCGCGGCCAGGATCGCTTCTACGACAACCGTGGTGGCCGTGGCCGCGGCGGCCGTCGTTTCGGCTGGAAGGACTATGACAAGCCTCAGCGTACCCGCGAGCCTTCTGTCAACATTCGCCCTGAGTGGCACATGATCGAGGAGGTTGACTTCAACCGCCTGTCCAAGCTGAACTTGGAGGCTCCCGAGGGCGAGGACCTCGACTCTTACGGTTTCCTCCACTACTACGACCGCTCCTACGACAAGGCCCCCGTCAAGGGCGCCGAGCGCAAGCTCCAGAGCCTCGAGCGCGCTGCCTACAACGTCACCACCTCGCAGGATCCCGTCATTCACGAGCTCGCCGAGAAGAACGAGGCCACCGTCTTTGCTACCGCCGACATTCTCTCTATGCTCATGTGTGCTACCCGCAGTGTGTACTCTTGGGATATTATTATCGTCCACCAGGGCGGCAAGATCTACCTCGACAAGCGCGCCGGTGCCTCTATTGACCTGGTGACCGTCAACGAGAACGCCTACGATGCCCCTCTCGAGGTTTCCGAGGCCTCGGGCAAGCAGGAGCAGATCAACACCCCCAGTGCCCTGGCCATGGAGGCCACCTTCATCAACCACAACTTCGCTCTGCAGACCGTGATTGAGTCCGACCAGGCCAAGGTCACCTTCACCCACCCCAACCCCTTCTACAACGAGGCCGAGGAGACCGAGCCCCTCGCCTCCAAGGGCTACAAGTACCGCCGTTTCGACATTGGCCTCGAGCGCGACGAGGAGCCCATCCAGATCATTGTCCGTACCGAGGTCGACGCCGTGATGAAGAACCCCACCGGCGGTGCCGACCAGCAGATCGTCGTCAAGGCCCTGAACGAGTTCGACAGCAAGGCCCCCGGCTCCGGCAACGCCCTCGACTGGCGCAGCAAGCTCGTCTCGCAGCGCGGTGCCGTCCTCGCCACCGAGATGAAGAACAACTCTTCCAAGCTCGCCCGCTGGACCACCCAGGCTATCCTGGCCAAGGCCGATGCCATGAAGCTCGGCTTTGTGTCTCGTGCCAACCCCCGCTCTGCGGCTGGTCACGTCGTTCTGGGCGTTGCTGGCTACAAGCCCAAGGAGTTCGCTGCCCAGATGAACTTGAACCTCAGCAACGGATGGGGTATCGTCCGTACCGTTGTCGACCGTATCCGCTCCCTGGATGCTGATGAGCCGGAGGAGGCTGTCAAGAAGTACGTTCTGATCAAGGACCCCAACCGCAACGTCCTCCGTCTGTACAGTGTGCCTCCTTCCACCTTTGACGAGGAGGAGGAGGCCGAGGCTGAAGAGAAGGATGAGGAGAACGAGGAGGATGAGGAGTAGATATATTCCCCTATTTTGGATGATGTGCTTGCCTATCGCTTGGACTAGAGATTTTTACGTTTCCACCTATTTTTCTTGGATGTGCATACGTTGCAAAAGTTTGATAAGAAATGACATGAACCTCATTACGATTCAATAGGTACTGGACCCTGCAACTATCTAGGTACTTCGTAGTTCCAGATCTGCTGACCAGAGCTTGTGCAGTGGGTATTCAAGCCTGGCTCCAGAGGCTGGACAGCCACTTTGATATTCCCGCTGTAAAAATCAACAGAAACGCCCCGGCCATTCCAGCGCCCATGACTCTACTCTCTATGCATATGTACGTTCTCCATCTCTTCCCAGCTCTCCAGGAAAAATCCCTCAATCCTCTTCTCTGCACAACCTCCAATCCTCTCCTGAAGGACTCCACGTAGATTCAACTCCATACAAACGATACCGCATCCTCTCCACAGCCGCCAAATGATGCAATCCATCTCCATCAAGCCGCAGCACACACTCCCCATCTCCATCCCCATCCTGTACACCAGCATCAGCACTACTCCCCACATCCACAAGATCCCCCCGATCCCGACCCTCCTCCACAATCGCAGCCAACCCCGGATGAAACTCAAGATACCCCTCGACCCAGCCCTTCGTCACGCGGAACCCATTCCGGCCAGCCCGCTTATCGAGAAGCGCGTTGGCCATGTCCTGGATAATCCCGGGGACGATCGCGTGCCCGCTCTCGTGGAGCGTGGTTATCCAGTTGGTAAGGGTGTTTTCTTCGGTTTTGGATAGGCGGAGTGGTTTGTGGTTGTTGGTGTTGGCGCGTGAACGGTTGCGGGTGGATTGTAGAGATTTTAGGGACTTTAGCCGTGCGCGGAGGGTGGCCTCGGGCACGTTGTAGGAGGAGGCGGCCTCGTGGATGGTGGTGTATTTGCCTGTTTTGAGGCCGGTTATGGCTAGGGCGAGGCGATCGGCGGGGTTTATTTGGGGGTTTGGGCGGGGTTTGGGGTGTTTGGGAGGCATTTTGCGGGGGTGTTTTGTGGTTAGGAGGTTTTGTACTGAAGTTTTGAGATGCGACAAAATCTGGGGTCGCGTGTGGCGCTTATCGGACGCGACGGGGCTCCAGGTGTAGATACTGCAGCTCATCGCTGATTGAGCAAACGTCAACAACGGAAGTAGTTATTAATGTCTAGTGAAAGGTAAGGTTAAAATCTTGTTTGTTCGATGCTTGCAAGGTTTTATTTGAGACATATTTACATGATTTCGTGAATAGACTCCGCGCAAATTCCTCGACTTGCTTGAGCTTATCTTGGAAGTGTACGGAGTCTGTCAACATGATCCACACCCTGTTCATCCATAGGTTTGGCACATCGATTCCTGTATCTATCAACGATAGGCTACTTCAGTAACAACCTGCTCTTCAGATTCTACCATACCACTGGCCAATTCAAACTCCATCTCAAAAACGCCACTATAGAGCCCCAGCGCCAGTGATTGGCTACATTGAAAGCATACGACAACGATAAATAGCCACCTGGATACCTTCACAGAGTTCATCTACCTGGACCACACATCAATTCCACTTCTGATTCCATACTCCAGCTTATCAAACAAGTAAGACTCAAACTCATCTCTTCTCTCTATGTACCTATCAACTAACATCAACCCAGATTCATCATGCTCAACTTCACAGCCCTACCAACCCCCCTCCCCGCAAACCACCTCCACGAACCAACCACCCTCCTCAAACCCGTCACCTCCGCCAACGGCTTCCCCTGCCGCCGCTGCCTGAAGGACGGCACACCCGGCGAGCACATGCTTCTTCTCTCCTACAATCCCTTCCCGGCCGGCAACCCGGCATCAGGCTCTCCCTACGCAGGTCCAGGCCCGGTCTACGTGCACCAGCGACCCTGCACGCCGTACCAGTGCGACGGGAGTGTGCCTGAGCAGCAGCGGAGACGGTTGCTGGCTGTGCGGGCGTATGATGGGGACTGTATGATGGTTGATTTTGCGGTTGTAAGGGGGGAGGAGTTGGAGGGGAAGGCGGGGGAGCTGTTCAATGTGGAGGGGGTGAGGTTTTTGCATGTTTATTATGCCGGGCCGGGGTGTTTTGCTGTGAGGGTTGATAAAGTGTGATGGAATGCGGTTCTTGGGTGGGATGTTAGCGGAGTGGACTGGATTGGACTTGGCTTGATGATAGGAGAGTAGTTAGGGTTGAGAGGTCAGGGGTGTGTATGTCAGTGTTTTCTCACAGAGCGAATGTATCCCTTCTCGAGGGGAAATGGGGTGTTGTAATTAAATCAAGAAACAAAACCAAGAGACGAGGGGATTAGACAGAAAAGAAAAGAGAATAGTTCAACTCCGGGGCCCACGCTCCGCCTGGGCCATTTTCAATATGTACACCCCCATCAGAATATGGAACTCCTTCATAATCAAGCCCATTCAAGGTGAGGTGAAGTCAAACCCCAGCCAGATATAAGTGACATCGAGTCTGATCGAATGCAAAAAGATTTGCTGTCTGACAACAAAAGAATCATAGGAGAAGGAGTCAGAAGCCAAGGACACAAACACCGAAAAAGCAACTTAATGAAGAGAGAGGTTTCCAAGTAACCCAATTCCACTCCGAGAGCCCAAGAATAATAATTTCCATCCGTCAATCATAATCATTTGCACTCGAGAACAAAGACACTGTCTCTGCCTCATGGGCAGAAACGCCTCAAGAGTACATCGCATCGTCCCGAACCCGAGCCATGCTCAAATCGACTGTGGTGCCCAGCACGCTACTCAAGCAATCAATGAGCTCAAAGTCCTCGACGACAGCACCGAAGCCGTAACAGCGGACCTTGGTGTTGAGAGTCTCAATGATCACCTTGATGTCGTCGCGGCTGAGCGATTGATATAGCTCGTGGTTCTTCAGGCACTGCAGGGCCATGATCGGCGTGATCTGGCCGTCTGTGACGAGCTGACGACTCAGGTTGAGCAGAGTGCCGAGATTGGCGAGAGGCAGATCAGGGGTCTTATGTGGGTATGTCTGTTCGGGGGTGGTATTGGCGATGTAGCTGGGTGGTGGGCACGTGGCCATCAGAGCGTGACCAGAGAAGGGCATATCCTCGTCGTCGGCTTCAGTGATTGACCGGCGGCAGAGGTAGTCGGTATGTTCGCGGCAGGGACCTTCAAGTCTATGAGCGTGGGAGACAAGGGTTAGTTCTTAAATGCCACAGGTAGCTTGCAGATCGAGACATGACGTACGTCAAAATAAAATCAATCTGAAGCTGTGGATCGCTCTCAAAGACACCACGCATTGCCGGTACGGGCGCATCGACGACCTGGCATGCAGACCGGTCCATTCCCAGGTTCTCACTCGGATTCGCATGGTATACTTGCTGCTGAGGCACGAAGCCCATCGGAGGAGAAACATCGGGGTGTTCCACGCCACCCGTCGCTTGAGGGCTCAAACCTGTCGAGATCGAGGTCGCTGGCGTGACATTCTGATTGCTGGTCGCGTTGGTATAGGGAGCGGTGTTTGAACCAGCGCTGCTGGCGGCGACGGGGCTCGACTGGAATCCAGCCAGTGGGCCGCGTTCTGCCATCCGCTGCTCCAGCTCGGGTGCAAAGTTGATGCCATGGGCAGCCAGAATTTCCTTCAAGATTTCATTCTCACTTCGCACTACATGGAGCATTTCTTTGTGTTGTTGGATTGTGACGTTCGCATCGGAGATTTCCGTAGTGTAGGCCTCCCGCAGTCGGGATACCTCGGTCTCCAATGCTCGCATGTACTGTTCTTTTCGCTCGCGATGAGTTCTGTGACAATCCGGTCAACCAAAGGCCGATTCCAGGATACTGCGTTCCGTTTTTACCTCTGAGCTTGGCGGTTCAACTCTTGCCGTCGAGTGAGAGCGGGCTTGCTGTCGGGCTTGGGCCCGCGGCGTTTGGGCGCGGTACCATCTATAGAACAAACAAGAATGTTAGATCAGGATTGCTTATCGGTTGCTTGTCGACTGTGAGGGGATTGCCTACCTCGAGTGACCTTCTTGGGTCCTGCAAAGATCTTGAAGAACTCGGTGCCAAAAGCGCCTCTGGTTGGGGTTTCGGGTTGCGCTGTAGCTATATTGAAAGGCACCGGGTATCCCGTCGATGCGGGCATCCCAGGCGCAGACAAGTCAGCAGGGGAGGTCGACGCCATGATTGCGAGGGATATCGATAGAGTTGGAATGTTCCTGGGTCTGGGGAAGCCAGGGGAATATCTTGGTTGAACCCGCCACCAGATCGGACCCGATCTCATCTGAGAGCACGGTCGCAAAGATGGAGCCGGGCGGCTGAGGTCGAGATCGACCGGAGAAACGGGGAGCTGAGAATTTGGCACTCACCAGGGAGCTGCTGCTGCGTCTCCAATGGGTACACCCCGCCAGACGCCATGATGAGAGACCGTCACGGACGGGTTGAAACCAGATTAGGAATGCAAAGGGAGTTCAAGGTTCTAACGGTGGCCGAAAGGGAGTGGAAGAGAGGAGAGTGTGAGCGGGCCAGTGGGCAACGAGACTCCAGAGTGGATGTGATGGATCGCGGGCGAAGAACGGGTGGAAGGCTTGGCAAGGCAAATAGAAACTGAGCAGTTGAAGCACAAGTTCAAGAGCTTTAACGGGGAAAAAGGGAGCAGAGATTGTTGAAGAAGACACGCAGGGCAGTAAATTGGAAGCTGCAACTTGCGAGAACCTCCTGTTGGTGAGCAATTGTGGGTTTGTACGGAGTACTCCAGTCGTCAATACCGAAGGAGGTAATGCTTGTTCGTGTGGCACTGTGGCAGTGGCACGAGGGGAAAGACCAAAGTACCCAAATAGGTTCCTCAGCCGATCAGCCTTCACTATTGACAATGCTACATAGCCACACTATACGCCAAATAGTAAGATACGCAAGAGTAGCAACCGATACTGATGTGAGAAAACGAGCACCACTTGGCATTCTGGATCAGTCGGCGCTAGAAGAGGTCCTCGGTTCGTCAAGACGGCCTTACAAACGGTGTGGCACTCTTTTTGATGATTGGACCCGTCCTGAGGTGACTCGATGAAGTCGATATTGAGATACGAAGAATGAAGAATCATAATAATTGACCAAAATAAGCAAGTATACGGAGTAATCGACCCAGACTGTATATTTGAATAAATCTATCGCCTATCTTTGTTCTCTCCGATATACCCTGTGCCATACAGCGTGAACGACGAAGCATCCAGGCCGCAGGTACTGGGGTGAAGTATACCAAGTACCAAGTACGATCCTACCAACCACTCGAGAAAATACAATCTCCAATAGTCAATACTGACAGAGTAAGATCAACCTGCAAGTCTATCAATAATCCAAAATCCGCTCAAGTTGCCCCTACAGCCTCTATCCTCCCATCACCCAATAGTCCCGCGAGGTGCTGCATTGGGGCGCGGCCAGTCTCGACTCTCGTGACAAATACTTGCCGAATGGGAATGAGCCACCCGCCATCCTTCCAAAATGCCTCTCCACGGCCCCCCAATACACCAATAGCCCCGATGTCCATGGCTCAGGCACATCTATGACCTTTTACAGATTCAGGAAACTACTCCCGCGGCGTACAAGGGACTCCTCCACCTGGAATTGATCTACCAAATCGGGTCTCGCGCTTCCATGGAGATCCTCGTCCATGTCTCCGCGCCCAGTTCTGCCCGCGACGACGCCCAATACCGCGCGCAAGTCGCCGCCATTTGCGCCTTCGAGCCTGTCTCGTGCCAGTTGCTGATCCCAGATGATCACCGTGGAGTCGTAGCCCTGCCACTTGCAGATGCTCCAGAATCTGTTCAGCATGCCCAGCCCCCAAGCCCTTCTTTGCTGCCGCAGGCGGCCGAGCTCATTTCGGCGCCATCCTCGGTCTCTCGCCTGTCTGCACAAGATGCAACAGCGGCACTAACAGGTCCAGAAAATGGGGACCGCCAGACTAGTACCGATAGTCGCTGTCATCGGGATTTGAAGGACCAACGGAGAAAGAAGCCGCCGGGAAGCCCCTCATCGCCTTGCGCAGGTGGCTGTCCAGAAGTGGAACTGGCTACAGATGGGATTGTCGCTGCCCCTGCCACCACTACATTCACAACCGCAAGTGCGAATGCAATCTCAAATCCGCGTCCATGTCCACGGCGCGATATTCAGCAGATCCTTTTTCGTCTTGAGACAAATCACATCAGGCCCGGTCCTCCGGTCCTAGCAGCAGCTTCTGCGAACCAGTCCCGTGAACCTCAGCGTCACGTTGGCATTGATCATCCGCCTCGTCCAACACCAGACTCGCTAGGGAGTGTCATTAGTGTGGTCCCAGATTCACAACCAGAGTCATCCACACACATTGCACAATCATGTCCCCGGATAACGAGGTCCCCGTCAGCACTGCACGAGGAAGATCCCAGGCGTTCACCCAAACGGCGGCGGGTCGAGGCCCGGCCCGCAATGGGTCAGACTATCAGCGCGGCCGCAGCACCAGGAAGCAGCATTATCTCGCACGCAGCACATCATACTGAAAATGCACTGCCGAAAGAGAAGAGTCCATCTGCTCCCCTGACGCAAGGTCAGCATCCGCTTCCTAGTGATCCCGCTCTCCAAACGCATACTCCAAATCCCGTCTCTGCAGATCCTCCACTCTCGTTGACACGGACTCGCAATGATCATCATCAACATAAGCAAAGGCCATCTAGTCGTGATGACCCTTCCGTTCGGCATCAGCATCGCTTCCGTCTGATCGAGTCCTTACCCACTCTTCCTCTCACCCTCCAGCCTCCGCCACCGCCCATTTCCACCGCCACATTTACCACTCACATCACTCCAACCCTCGCCATGCTCACCGAGCGGCTCAAGCCCGCCCGCACGTACAAGCCAGCCCATCAGTCA
This sequence comes from Penicillium simplicissimum, assembly GCA_024706585.1. Lineage (NCBI taxonomy): Eukaryota > Fungi > Ascomycota > Eurotiomycetes > Eurotiales > Aspergillaceae > Penicillium > Penicillium simplicissimum. The sequence continues at coordinate 907,417 of JAMZTW010000078.1, forward strand.
CGGGGGCTAGATAAGCTTGAGCGCGGGTACTGGATGATGCATATCAACATCATCCCGGAACCAACACCAGCACGAGCGCAACAAAAACGAGAACATCCAATGACAAAGGATATCAGTGTCTCCGGCTCCTGCACTGGCGTTGGTGCTAGCGCTGGCTCTGTTCCCTCTCTCAACCCACAAACCTGGTCCGAAACCGAGTTCTCCCACTTCTGGACATTCCTGTCCGACTTTATCACAAAAGACGCCCGTGCAGGATGGGGCGTCTGGTGTATCCTCGACCGCTTAGAATCCCACCCAAACAAGACTAGTACAGACACACATACAGATCCGATAATGACCACAGGTACATCAACAGCAGACGGCTCGCTGATACCCGTACTGCTCAAAGTCTACGCGTGGGGCGAGGTCGCCATGCATATCTACCTCGTGCTATATCTCGCTAGCGACCGTCGCGTGCGAAGTATGGGATTGCGGTGGATGGATTCGGGGGAAAAGGTTGTGATTCAGATGCCGTGATTTTGATGGTTAGTACTTAACTGTCTCTCGTGGGATAATACACCCGGTCGAGGATCTGCGTCCGCGCTGAGAAGTCTCGCGACGAGGCCCGCGTGCCTGGTATATTGCACTGTTTCTGTGGAGTTTTGGTTCTTCGAGATAAAGAGATACCCAGATATAACATCATTCAAACAAGGTGTGCAGGGGCTGCTTCCCCTTCTCTACCTATACTTACATGCCTTGTTCGCCTTACTCCTCTGCGATGCAAGCCTTAGGCCGTGTTCATTATTTGCTTGCATGCATCTAGGTAGCCGGTTCATACCGTCCACTCTCTTCTCTCTTTGTCTGCCCTGAGGCAAGCTACCATAATCTAGTATAACTAGCTCCAAGATTAATTTTCCTCTCCTTCTCCCTTCCCCCCCCCCCCCCCCCCCCCCAAATATCTATACATCACTTAGTATACCATACCATGAGATAGTATACTATACCATGAGATCTATTTTCTTTTAGCAGGGACAGGAGGGCAACACTCCAGGACTTACCGTTTATTACCTCAACACAAGATCAGGACGACCGTAGACCTTCCATGTCGTCTACACCAAGGACCTGAGATGTCCCCCCATAACCGGCCACAGTGGACAGAGAGAGAACTGCTCACCCTCCAAGTTCGGGAGATTTCCTACTCTACAGATATATGCCCACATTCAACTCCTGCGTTTAGCAGTGGGAACTCGCTTCCACTTGGCAATGCCCTACTCTAGGACGTGTGTTTGGATATCCCCGTGCAGTCAAGATATGACAGCAAGAAGGCTATGAGCTATTTCAAGCAAATGGAAGATGATATTGAATACACAAATCCAAGAGCATGGACGGACGAGATTGCATCGCTCCCGACTCTGGGAGTTCAAGTTGTAAGCGAACAGGAACCTAATCTTACCTTACACAATTCCTTCCTCCATTACTAACAATGTTTCTAACTCAGTCTGCTGGTCGCGCATTTGCAATCGACAACGTATCACACCGTGAAGCCGCGCCGTGGTTATCGAAGAATCTACGCTCCGGATAGAGATGAAGCAGTGGAGCGCAAGCTGGATGCCGAATCTTTCTCGAGGGAAACCCTGGATACTGAGGTTACGCTGGACAGCTATTGCGCTTTGCTAGCTAGGCGCAGAAAGCTGGAATTTATCAGCGGTTGAATGGATGCTGAGGACGCGAAGTCGCGACTGGGCATCATGGTGAAACTGGACCTGAATGGGTCTTGCAGGCGTTCAGCCTCGTCTTGGATGACGATGGCTGAGTATTGTGCAACGGGCACAGCAGTCAAGAAAGGTCTTTGTCCTGTTGAAATTGGATACGGAGCTGCAATTGATGACCTCTCCTCGGCCAAGATACCACGTTTTCATGACAGGGCTACACTAGTTGCGGTCTACTGTGATTCCGACAACGCGTTCGCAGCTATCACCAACCCCACGCTGAGGCTCAAACTCACATGAATCGGCGCCAGATATTATCTTGTTCGCGATGTGTTCAATAAGAACCTTGTCACTATCGTCAATGTTGCTGGCAAGGATAATGCTGCAGGCGTTTTGACAACATGGGGAATATTTCGGGGTTACTGCTTCACCCTTTCGCAGGCCTGGAGTATCCCGGTAGGACGGCTACCAGGTATGGTGGAGTCGGGCTCCGGGAGGCGTTTATGGGCTTGGATGATGATGGAATGGGCTCGAGGAAGGGAAAAGACGGGAGAGATGCGTAAGGTTTTTAAGCGTCACCAGGGAGGGACATGGTTCCCGAATCAAGAGATGATGCTGGTGATGGTGCTCTCCCCAGAGCCTTCAAAGCTTTATGTTCATCATCATTAACATTGTGTTGTGTACCGGGCTATGTAAGAGTCGAGTTGATCTTAATCACACTTACAAATACACCTCCTTTACCTTAAGAGTCCAATGATTCAGTTCAGTAGTCCATTTGTCTTCAACTTACGGTCGAACAAAGATATTGTACATGCTGGACAGAAAGATGAAAGGTAGAAGAGTAGGATCGACTGAGGAAAGAGGTGCGATAGCCAGACAAATGAAAATGTTTTGAGAAGCAAATGTCCTTGACAACAACTATGGTTTCAGACCAGATGAAAAACAAATGAGAGGCACCCAGCAGATTCAACCCCAGTCCGTTCCTTGCGCCGACGCCAGCGAAAATGGTTGAAACAAAAAAAAAGGGAGGAAAGGAGGTTAAGGTCAATGTTGATAAAGGGAAATGAAGACAGAGAATGAGGAGTAAACAAACATAAAGGGAAGGCTTGAAAGAGTGAGCGAGGCTAATAGTTCAGCTCTCCGCTGCCGGATCCGCCTACAGCATCCAAGTCCTCATAGCTCCTCAAGCTACGGCCCTGCACTGCTTCACGCGGGGGAATACCCTGTGGGCCTCCACCACCCCCCATGGAGCCAGGGAAGGGATTCGGAGGAACCATGCTGGCAGCTGGATGGCCCGGGGGCACAGAAAAGCCAGCAGGAGGAAGACGACCACCGGGGCCACCATACATGGCAGGCATGCGAACAGGGCTGAGACGTCCACTGGTATTAGGAGGACGGCGACGATCGTACGGGCCGGATCGGTGGTTGTGTTGGCGGTGGCCGCCACGACGCATGACGCCCGGCTGGTGCAGGCTTGCGCCATCTGCAGCACCAAGGGCATTGCCGCCCCAGGCGCCAGGTGCACCCACCATGCCGGGCATGCCTCCCGGGGCAAATCCAGGAAGAGCCCCAGGGTTTCCGAGATAAGGCACATTCTGGAGGCTGAACCCACGGGGGGTACCTCCCTGGCCGTGACCAGAAGCAAGAGGGAAGTGTCCATTGCTATTGGCGTCGGACTTGGACGGAGCGATGCGTGAAGGGTCCAAAACATACGCATTCACGAGAGACAGCTGCAATCTAAGTTAGTATGTTGGTTCTCTAGACGTGTGGAGAGCTGCAATAGCACACTTACATTACGCTTGATCTTCTCAAACCACTCGGCGTGACGCTTCTCAACGTGCTTGCGCCAAAAGTTCTCCGCCTTGAACAACTTTGTACACTCGGGAACCTTGCACCGGTATCGGTCATCGGTCTCCTGCTTGACATACTTGGCAAGCTCCTCGTCGAGGGCCTCCTCAACAGGCTTGCCTCCGAGTTTGCGCAGATCGGCATTTTCAGGCTCCAGGATTTGCAACAGCTTATCCTCAAAAGTCTTGACCCAATTGAATGCCCGCTGCAGCTGTTGTTCTGCCTTGGACATCCGCTGAGGCCGTCTCTCCTGCACAGGCGAGGCTCGCTCCTCTCCATCCTCGCTCGGCTCCTTCTTCTTATCGGGGAAAGGTTGTCCCAAGGCACTGGCACGGGCAACCTCCTTGGCTTGGCTAGAGAGGCCGGTGCGGGGCCGACGAAGGTGACCGCCGGGACATTTCCGACCAAGTTCGTGAACAGAGTCGCTTTCAAACACGCAGAAGAAGCAGAAGTTGTGAACACGGCGCAGATACTCAACCATCAAATCCAACTTCTTCTTCTTAGCCAACAGTTCTTCATCGTCAATATCGTCATCCTCGGCGGTTTCTCTATCTTCGCCCTCCTCCATCTCACCATCATCGGCGCCGTCCTCGTCGAAGCTGCTCTTTTGCTTCTTGACACTGACGGGCCCAGTGACGGGGGGCTGGAGCCAGCCTTTGCCGCGAAGATCCTCGACCCGTTCCTCGATCTTGCTGTAGCCGTCCACATTCCCCATCTCGCCGTCCATCCGAGCGACCAGTCGGCGAGCCAGCTCAAGATCACGGTCGATGCGTTCCGGGGCAGAGAACAAATCCCACAGGGCCTTCTTACGGGGTTGAGCTGGAGGAACGTGTACGCCAACGTGGCAGGTGAAGTCACCGTGGACGGGGTCGTGAATTGTCTTGTCATTGACAGCCTCGAGCGCCTTCTCGGCGGCGCTGACAGTCACAGTTTCACCAAGGCCTCTGTCATGGTCCATTTCCTCCTCACGACCATCTCCTCGCTCCGCAGTATGTGTCGTGTCACCACCGGGGTGCAGCATGATCCAACCCATGCGATGGAACTTCTTGGATGGGTTTGGATCGCTAAGGCTGAGCCATTTGAACCCACCATCATTCTCTCCGAGGTGTTCCTTGCAAAACTCCTCGATATTGTCGCGACTCACGTTTGGCGCAAGGGTCTTGATGAGCAGGGCAGGTTGAGACAAAGCCTCATCGCGGAGCTCGCCTCCACGAACGGGTAGTAGATCGAGGACTCCGAGTGTCTCGCCGACAGCAGTGGCCTCGCCTTCCTCTTTCTCAATGACACCACCTGCGCCATCGCTTTCGCTCTTGTAGATACCTTCAAGGGTGAATTCGTCGAACAGTCCGCCGTTGAGATCCTGCACCCACTGCTCATATGCTCCCTTTCGGAAGTTCAGCATACGAGTGCGAATTGGGTCCCGCACCTCTGGGTTGTATCGCTCTTTGAACCATTCCTCTTCGCGATGCTGTTGAACAAATGCTCTTGCCAGCTTGATCTGCAAGTCGACCTTGTATGTATCGTAGGCAGCTTGGATTTGCGCCCGTTCCCTGTCCCGGTCCTCACGGGCCTCGCGCTCGCCCTTGACGCGATCCGATGGCCGACGGCCTCCATGCTTCGCGCGCTCCTTTTCCTCGCCAATGGCTTGTTCGGCTCTCCACCATTCGGCGAACCAGGTGAAACCGACTTGGAAATCCAAAGTCAATGGGTCAGGAAGAGGATTCGTCGGAAGTGGTCGCTTGCCAGAGTCTTGACCGGGAATGTAACGGTCGATATGCATAACATTGGGAGAAGGAGCGCGTCGACGATCCTCACGATCCCGAGCAGCGTGTTCACGGGAGTTGTTGTAGAAATCGTCTCGGGGGCGGCGCTCGGAAGGCTCGTAGCGATCAATCATGGGAGAGCGGGAACGGCCACGACCTCGGCCACGGCGATCTTGAGAACCTAAGATAAATGGTCAATATGCGAAGCTCCGCTTCGTCATCGCTTTGGCGCATTCATGATAAAGCAACATACCTGGCGACCGGCGACGGTAATCTGCTGGCGCTCTACCGGAGAAGGAGTCCACATCGCGATTCCTTCCCGGGGATCCATCATAGGCTTCATACGAATCCATCTTGTTTTATCCCAGCGACTCCGACTATCTCGTGAGTCACGGCTGCTGCCGCGAATAGCTTTCAGTGAAGGAGTCTGGCGCGGTCGGACAACTGTCAACGGGAGACCCCAGGGGTTTCGGTCAGGGCGTCACTGTGCGAGAAGCTAATATTCGGCAATGTCAATATCGGGTCAAGAATGTTGCAAGACAGAGCGGAAGGGCGGCACGTGGACGTTGGTCGGGAGGGTGGGGGAAGACACAGAGAATGGACAAGGTGATGAAGAATTGACAATGAAATATGTGAAGGGGCTAAAAAGCCAGCGGCCATCAAATATGAAACCGCGCCATTGCCGCATGGTCACAGCGGAGGGAAGAGTAATAGAGATGATGAGAGTCCGCCGACGGAAGAGTCCCTAACCAAGCAACAAAGGCATGATGTGTGCCGCGAACCTTGTAATAGCGCACGCGACGCCATCAGAGAGTCCCAGGTAACAATGAAGAAGATGAGTTGGGCGGAGAAAGCATGAAATATAGGGACGTGGGTGGAAGGACAGATGAGATAACAGAAGAGCGGAGGAACGGGAAGGTCACAAGGCACGAGAGCCGCTCCAACACGGCGAATAACAGTGGAAGGGGAAGTAAGAGAGAAAAGAGGGAGGCAGGCGACCTACAAGAGAAGCCCAGAATAAGATGGCGATTGGAATCGAAGCCAACAACAACAGCTCCAGCACAGGGTGGAGGAGAGTGGCAGTGAGATCAGTTGGAGTGACCAGAAGGTTGGAGAGAGCTGGAGAAGCGCTAGTCCTGGACAGGCTAGCGTGGTTCCTGGCTGGGCAGTGGGCACCGGGCATGGGTCAGCTGAGGGCTGATGCCAGTTGGTCGACCTGGCCAGGCCAGTTGGTAATCCTGGGCCAGAAACAGATACTACAACTGACAAGTGGTGTTAAGAATCAAAAAGAAGACTCGAAGACGGTGGTAGGATGGAGAAAAAAGAGATGGAGATTTGGAAAGGACAAGATGGCAGAGGTGGGCTGGAAGCTGAAGTTGCCCGAAGCAAAACCAGCCGGATTCCCCAGGCTCCAATCAACAAACATCAGAGACATTACGGACGAATGCCCATGGGGGCTAGGACGTGTTAGTTCTACCGGAGTTGTAGTTTAGTTTGGCTTCAATTACGCTTTGCCTTACACGGCACCGGCTAGCTGCCAGCACGATCCTGTAAACTGGGCAAACTGGGCGCTCAAGTGTTAACCGGAGAGGCCAAATATCAATGTACAAGGCTAGGATACAAGACAAACACAGTGCATGTCAAAGGACATGTCATTGTAGAAATGAACATCTCTCTCAAGGAATTAAATTTTATTATCCATCTCGGGGTACACTTCGATTTGGTATGGTAACTTGTAGCCCGCTTGTTTCTGGCTCTATGCCAGTTTCTTGACTTATACGGTTATACCGACATAATTGGGCGTGGTCATCCGGATGGCATTTTTGGGAGTCATTGAGACTTCTTTTTAGGCAATTACACACATGTATGCAGTACCTGAAACATCAAAGGTAGGTTCCAAGCACAGTCCATGGTCGCTCCTTTGTCTGGCGAAACCAAACATGACTTTACCTTCACGACCAAGAGATCGATGTAATTTCCTGGCTATGGCCAATTGACAGGGACTCTTCCTCCAATTAGGTAACCACCATGCTTCCATAGGTAACTAGCTCTGATTTTATTCAAAATTATGTTATCATTACGGTCAATCAAATTCTACCCTTAGCCAGTGTACGGCGTACGAATACATACTACAATAAGCTCGATCTATCGCGAACGCCTTTGCAAATCAGACATAAGGTTACCACCTCCTTCAGGTCGTATCGAGGCATTCATTTATTTCCAAGTTCATAACCCAAGTTTATCATAGATAAACATCGAAATAAACACACCGTGCACAATCGCTTACAGCCCGGATCGAAATCAGATTCACCAGCTACACAGAGAGATTCTTTCTCGAGTCTTCTTTTGAAACGTCGCTATACCAGTGCTATTACGGTTAATCTACCCCCAAGCCCCTTTCTTGGCAACATTCCAGTACGTGTGTAAATGACAGCTCCGTAGGTAATGAGCTTGTAACTATGGTCTCAACGACCTCTGAAACGTTGATCCTGCAAAACAAGCAAAAAAAAAAGGGAAATCCGCTTTGTCAGTGATTATTTGGCCAGAATTCGAATTCGCTTCCTCTACCAACATCTCATCCTCCACAGCTCCACAGAAGTGTTCTATTTGCAAAGCCAGAGATGTTGAAGAAATTTTAAAATGTGGATTCTAATCAAGAACCTCTTTTTTGACAGCCCTACGCAAGTTGAATATCCTGCGACCCCGGGGTGGCTCCAGTCCAAGTCGTGAATTGCCTACTAGAAATGGAACCTTATCTGGATTGATTATCAATCATAGTGTCAGAGGATAAAGGTTAGGTAGTCCCGTCTACGTCTAGTCCTAGGTGTCGATTCACCAGCATTTGAAGGATAATTGGAACCTTGGATATTACGTAGATAGCCCTGGAGGTGTATATTCCTCCATGCTTTCTCATATCCATGGATATGATATCATTTTAAATGTTGAGCAATCACTTAGGTAGCAAATGCCACCTACTGACCCCCAGCGGGCGACTTAAGAAACTGTCTGCATAATGGATTCCCAACCTTGGAAGCACTGCCTAGGTGGAGGCTCTTTTACCCAATTGATTGCAATCCATGGATACTATATCACTCTGCGGATCCGTATCTCCTCTGAACAAGATCCACTATACGACCCCCTGGAGAGTGTCTATTCGAATAACTTTCCGGGACCGATTGCCCAAGCTTTGCCAATAGTTTCCGCAGTGCCGCGCGATCCTCATCGTCACATTCTGGTGACGGTCTCCACGCCTTCTCAAGGTCCGCGAGTTCCTTGGGATCCTCACCTTCCATATAAGGCGAAGGGCCATATCCATCATAGCAGCACATGTACCGATTACGATACAGCCCAACCTTGATATCCCTCTCCTGCTCAAATGGAATATCCGGGTACCAATTACTACAGCCGATTCGAAAGTGTCGCAGTTTTGGCAGTTTTTCTGCAAATATATCGAAAATATGGTGCCATCGCTTCTCGAACGAACCATACAAAGAGTTATCGCCCTCGCGGCGCACCAAGGTGTCCCTAGGTAGAGCACAGGCGTCCACATTCGCTTCCATCATACCAAAGTCGTAGAGGACGGCGCAGTCATCGAAGTAGATTTCCTCGAGGGTGTCGCCATGCTTTAGAATCCAGTCGATTTGGCCATCATGGAAGAAACAGAAGTTTCCTAGTGATAGCGTCTTCAGGCGTGGAAAGAACAGATTGGAGAGATCCAGGTGAGGGTAAAAGCCCGAGTATTCACGCGAACAGAGCGAGAGATGTTGGAGAGAAGGTGCAGCGGGACTCAGCCATATGCTGGGCAACTCCTTGAAAAACTTGCGAATTTCCGGATACTGATATGTTTAGAAAAAGCATCTCGATAGAGGGTGGGGTGGGTTATACCTCGAGATCATGCTCAGGAGCGGCGTCATTTGTCTCGCTGGTAATGCTCAGGCGAAGGGACAGTAGGCCGGACAGGACCTTTCGCATTTTCGCAAGTGTTTTCGGATCTTTAGGATTATCCGCTTGCAGGTTGCGAATACCAAGATCTTGGATTGGGTGCGGTAAGGATTCGAGAAGAGAAAAGAGCTTATGCATTGCGTGGATGCGAAATTGAGGCGTCTGGGGGAAGTCCATATAATGGTAATCCCGATCCATGCTGTCCGAAGTAAACCCCTTATCGAAGCACAGAACGGCGGCGTTTAGCCGAGACAATTCTTTCACTTGCGGAACAAGATTGTCCCAGCCTTGGGGCCATTTTTGCTCTTCTTCATCATCATAATTCTGTGCGCATTAGTTATTGCTTGAAGCTGGATTGAGATAATCGCACAAGACTCTCGTCCACGGTGTCTATGTAGATCTTTCGCGGAATCCGACGTAGACTGGGATTGTTCAAAATCTCTTGTAACCTATTTTGGCTTGTCTCGCTGGGCTGCAGGTGCACGGTCCTGAAGAGCTGATCGGTGGCCAGCTGTGATATGAAACGGCAGGATTGGCGTAGCGACTTTAATGATGAACGATCCACATAAAAAGAGGTGCGAGCGAGCAGTTCGCTGGGCAGATTGAGAAGGCGTGACATCTAGGCGTAGTCGCAGGTAGAATTTGCAAATTGATGGGTCGAAAGGGGATAGGTATGTTTCGCTTAGCCCAAGGCTCCCATCGTAGCGTCCAAACTTCCTAATTCGGTAAAGCCTCAACTGGTCACATGACTGAGAAGTAGACGGCGGCAGGGGATATTACCTGCTTGGATCTTATACCCCGTATTTGCCTTGAGAGACGATGTACATTTTCGTTTACACTACTCATGAGTTAAACACATGAACTTAAGCGCCATCATATGTAAAGCTGCCACATAATACTAAAGCTCTGACCGAAGTGAACCTCTCAGTTAACCGTAGCGTAACGATTGTATCTACCTATGTTTCAGGAAAGTAACAACCCCGCTATCCGCGCAATCTGTGGTGACAAAACATTTCAGTATCTCAATGATTTCGAGCGGCCCTATACAGGTGGGGTAATCCTTCTTCAGCTGCTTCTTCGTCGGCGGCTCCTCCACGGTATCTGCACCATTGTCATCGCCATCCTCCGAAGACGAGGCAACCCACTCGTCGTCATTGTAATCCCCACTGCCGTCTATGCCACTCATCAGTTCGGTGACCTCGGAATCCTGCTCGCTGGATTCATCACTGGTCTCGTAGTAGAGCGACGCGGGGTTCTCGTCATGAGCGTAGATATTCTTCAGCGACACATCATAGTCGAAGTCATGAATGCTGTGCTTTGAAAAAGCGCTTCGTCTAATCTCGAGACCGTTGTTCTTACCAGTCTTGGGCCCACAGCCCACGTAGTAGTACGGTGCCCCGAATAATCAGCTCGCTTCTTCCATCAACTCACCTCGACACCGCCCAAACCAGAAGCCTCACTGTTTGCAAAAGTCCAACAGATCTCCATAACACCCTCTCCTTTCAGCTTCTATCTTACCACGTACAACAACCCTCATCAGCCCTCAACTCCACACTCTAGGACCTCACGGTTCACCAAATCTCCAAATCCCCCAAAGGCCCGTGCACACCCAACCCAACCTTCCCCCATCCACCCCCAAATTCCAATCCCAAATAAACCAAGCCAACCATCAGCATCATACCACCCAATGAAGGGCACCCTCCTCAACTCCCGCTGGGCCCCGGGCAACAGCAACTACTACGACACCTCCGACTACGGCAATGGCTACGATACCAACAGCCCCTCACGACTCTCCAAACCTCCTCCACGAACCCACAGCGTCCCCGCACCACCACCACCATCACAATCAATATCATACTCCCACTGGAGCTCACACTCACACGCCCACCCACATCCCCCATCCCAAACCCAATCTCTAGAATCGTCTTCAACGCTCCTCCCCCCAGCCGAAGAACTCGCCCGCTTCATGAAAATCGTCTCCCGCCTCCGCTGGAAACTCCCCTTCCTCGCCGAAGCATACCGCCTCGCAACCACAACCTCCTCCTCCTCCTCCGAGGCCGAAATCATGTTCAAAATCGATTTCTTCGAGTACTACGCCCTCCTCGAGCGGGCCATCGTGCACCTCCTAGCCGTCTTCAATATAACCGTCACCTCATCATCTTCTGCGCGCGGGCGCGCCCAAAACACCAACCGCGGCGTATCCTACAGCAACGGCACCACCCTCCACCGCTACCACGCAAACGTCCTCGCCGCCCTCGAATCCGAGTCCAGCCCGCTCACGCCCGTGCTCGGCTCCGGGCACGTCTTCGAGCAACTCCGGCAGGCGAAGGAGCTGCGGAACCGGTGGAAGACGGCGGATATGACGCGGGAGCAGGTCGCAAGGGATCCCATCGGAGATAGGGACCGGGACCGGGATCGGGATGGGGACGGGGTGCGGCCGTTGGAGAGTTATGATCTGGAGGGGATATTGAGTGCTATTTTTGCCGGGTTGGAGGAGGGGTTTATTAGGGCGCGGGAGCATGTTGCGCTTTGTAGACGGGTTGGCGGGGAGGGGGAGGGGAGTGGGGGAGATGGGGGGAGGGAGGAGGGGTGGGAGTTTATGGTTGACGCGATGGATTGGGAGGCTGTTTGAGTAAAGAGTGCTCCATGGTTTCAGTGGGGTTATCCAAGAGGTTTGTGGGTGGAAGGCTGGAGGAGAGGTTAGTTCGAGGTGGGAGTTGGGGATTGCATGGCCTGGTGTTTGGATCCTCGATTTTCTTCTGTTTTCTACCCCCAGGACTGGCGTGAGGGAAACTACTTGGATATAGATTCATATCCTGCTAAAATCCATATTTAGCTAGCGGCGTTGATTTTGAATACCCACCTATTGACTGTTATCCCGAGTTGGAGGCTTACAACACCCGAACAATGACGGCTTCTTCTATACAATAACATCCAGTTCAAATAACAATATCTTCTTTCCGATCTCGTGGTATAGGCAAAAAAAAAATCCAATCCAAAAATCCAGTTCCATCCATTGATCAGCGCGTATCATATCTGTACCAAAATCCAAGGCACACAGCATCGCGGCAGTTACAAAAGAGTAAAGAGAACCAATCTTCCCAGTCCATTCCCGGGACCAAGGCGACATGCCAAAATCAGTGTTGTCAGAATGTCTGACCAGTTTTTCCAGTGAAGGAGAGCCTCTCTAATATCCCATCCAGAATCAAAATACAAAACGCGCAACGCAGAGACACCGATAGCACAGGGATAGGGCACGGAGTGCACGAGTAAATAGTAGAAGAATAAAAGTAACAGAGGACCTCCAAGGTAGTACTGTACTCTCGGTCGATATACACAAGGCGATGCAAGTGTTCGCGAAGAAGAGGGTGTAAAGTGGACGGGGGAGGAAAAGAAGTAGAAGATCGTCACGGTTGACATTTCACTGGCCTGGGCCTAAGTAATCCGCATTGCCAACGGCCTGGTAAATTGACTTTCAATCGGCTCAAAGGCGTCGTAGGCTGACTTCTGGCAGGACAGAGTCCATGCAATATCCCTCATCCCTCGTAGATTGACTTTCTTGCAGGGAAGACGTCCAAAACAGACATAGTCTTGATCGAACGACCGGCCCAAGCCATGGTAATCTGCCAAAGTCATTGTGGAACAACTCCAGTTCAAAGCACAGACATTGTCCCGGCTCAAAAGCCTATAAACAGGGATCAGAGAGCAGGTCAGTGGGCAGGATGGGCAGGATGGGCAAGGGTAAAAAGGGCCAGGTGAAACATGTTGAAGAAGCACATCAATAGTAGAAGACAAGTGGCGTGATATAGGTGAAAAGAGGAGGGCATCGGTACACATCGCTCGCTGTAAGAAAAAGGGTTCCAAAAACGTCCAACCATAAGCCGTTAGTCTCAACAAAAGAAATTCCAACAATGACATAGGAAAAAACAAACAAAGGAAAAGAATCAAAACACTCGGTCAAACACAGAGCCCAGTCAAGCTCAAGTTCAAACTTGCGACACGGCTCGGTTCGATCCCAATGACATGGTCAACCGACCATGATGAAGAGCCGGTCAAATTACTCAACCGTCCTCATCCGACGGCTCGGCCGATTCTTGTTCGCTCTCGGCGCTGGCGCTCGTCTTGGTCTTCTTCGCGCTGCCGCCGTCATCGTTGCCTTCGCTCGACTTGCGCTTCTGGCCAGCAGACCCATTTTCCTTGCCTGCATCAGCCCCAGTATCATCACCGCCCTCAGCGGCCTTCTTCTCCATCGCGGCAACTTCGTCCGCTGTCAAGAAACGGCCGCCGGGGCCACGGGGCCGACGCATAGCATGGTTGTGTCGTGACTCGTGCAGATACGGCTTACGTCCCTTAGACGTCAGCCGCAGCTGCTCCTCGAGCTTCTGACGCGCAACCCGGCGCTTCAGGATGCGGTGGAACTGCTTAGCGTTGACATAGAGCGGCGATTCTTCCTGGTTGCCGCCCGGCACCATTTCAGGCGATGGCTGGGTCTGCTGGATGGCGGCCTGGGGAGCGCCAGGCATGGACTGCGCGACGGAGGGTCGACCGATTTGATTCATCACGGGTTGGGCAGTCGGCACGTTCGGGCTGGCGATGTGGCTCATTCGGCGGCCAGGTGGCATCTGTTGGCTCTGCATTTGCACCTGTGAGCCCATCGGAGGCATCTGTCCAGGCATTTGGGGTGGGGAGCGGGGGTTCCGATCCGCCTTCATCGGCACGCCAGCCATGCGTGGTGAGCCTCGTGTCCCAGGAGCCATCGGACCAGCCATGCCGTCATGTTGCTGAAGGGGGTAGAACTGTCCAGAGGCCGCGGCAGTCGCCATCGCGGCAGCCTGGTTCGGCGAGATGCCGTATTGCTGCGGCATGGCGGAGGGGACGCCGTAGCCCTGGGGAAAGCTCATCTGCTGGTGCACGGCGCCAGGCCCCCCCTGCGCTTGCTGGTAATGCTGTTGCGACGGGACGATGGGTGATGTCTGATGAGCGGGATGTTGTGATTGCATGGGTGGCTGAGCATTTGTGGGCGAGGTCATCGATCCCACTGGCGCGCCAGGTTGTTGTGGTCCTCCTTGGTATGGACCAGGCATGTGTGAAGGGGCATGAGGGTGTTGGCCGTGAGGCTGTTGGTACTGTGGAGGATACTCCATGACGGAAGGTCTTGGGAAGACTCGTGCAGACAAGGTTCTGTCACACAGTCGACACGCGCGTGAGGTACCGGGGGTGGAGGGTTGGGATGACAGGCACGCGAGATCGGTTCGGATGACGATCTACCAATCCGAATCACCTATCAAAGGAGCCAGGGGGGAGGATATAAGCGCTGCGACGAATTCGCGACGCGATAAGAACTGAGATGAGATCTTGAGGGCACGCTCGGCTTTGTTTGGCAGGCGTGCTCAGTCAATATCACTCCAGGCGCGTGCAAAGGAGGAGTTAGTCACGTCCAGAAGTTGGCGTGGTTGCACGGTGATTCGACGAGCGGGAGTCGCTAGTCTGCAGCCTCCAGGCATCACGTCAGCAGGAGTGCAGGAGAATACGGTCACTGGATTTGCAGGGTGGGGGGAGGTGGGACAGGCAGTCTTGATAGGATGAGTGACATGACATACCTTAAACTGCAGGCACTACAGAGAGTGGAAAGTGGACGATAGGCGGATTGTTTGGACCAAAAGGCTCAAGGCTAGCTCTCGAGCGGCGACGCGTCTTGAGCGGATGGTTTGATTCTTTTGTGCAAATCGATCGATACCCACGGGTGTAACGTGGTTGGGCTGTGATGCAGCAGGCCGAGGAATACCCCTCGACTAGAGTACTTGATGCGTTGTCAGAACCGGTCGCCCTAATGATGCCACCCCGCTGAGGCTGCGCCGGGAAACCAATTTCAGGCACGGAGTAGGCTACCTCAATCACCGGGGGTTGGGTTCTCTTTTGGGAATTTCGAGGCGGTTTTTCTTTTTTTGCTGACTTACTTCTTGGCTTTGTCACGTTCAGCGTAAAATCTGGGGATGCGACGCAAGGTGGGCCGGGCTAGCGGATCGTGCAAGAGTTGATGCGCCTCGGTCAGGGCGGCTGTCAACGGGCTCCACGAATGAGGTCTGAGAAAGCATCAGCATGTCACATTCTGGTTAAAAGCAAGACAGATGCGGTTTTTCTGGTTCCCAGAGGGGGAGGCAGGCGATGATGATCCCAGCAGGAGCATGTTTACTGAGGTGGGGTGAGAGTCGGATTGACTGGGTTAGGCTGGGGCGACCAGGGCAGAGAAACAGAGAGGGGAGGCGATGTATGCGTTGGCACGGGAATTGGGTCAGAGGCTGCAGGTCGCGAACATACCTGAAGCGATCGGCTTCTGCAGAAGCAGGACAGATAATGAGGCGAGGCTGATCGCGTCTAGCGAATCAGTGTCGCGAGTCCTAGAAACACATATATGTTAGATCGCGCGACTCGAAGGATGATGTCAATAATGCCAGGGACCGACGCGTGCAGCAAGCGACGAGGTCGGGTAGGAACACAAGACTAAGCAGACAGAAAGCAGAGAAGCGCGCATAGCAAAGGGAGAGCCAATAACGATCAGACTGAACCGACCATGAAACACGCAGGCGCTTTGCATGCGACCAGGAGGATAGACTGTGTGGACAAGGCAATGGGCAATGAGAAACGGGTAATGGGCAATGGGCAATTGGGCAATGGTCAGTGGAGGGCGCGTGTGTTGTGTTTTGCCACGGGCCACTAGCAGCGCGCGCGCAACGTGGGATTGGAGGGGGGGTAAAAGCTTGGGAGGCATTTTACCTTGAAGAGGGGAACAGGGAGAGCCACTGGTGCCAGGACGTGGATATTTCTCCGTTGGACTTCCAATCCCAAGTGATCAAGGGATCCCAGCCAGACGATGATTTGACGGGGGCAGAAGATGGATGGGGGGGGGAAGAGGGGGGGAAGATCGAAGGAAACGTGCCAACGAGAAGGCGGTGGTGCACTTTGGGTTCTGTGCGCGACTGGGGCCACTGATGTCAATGCCCGGCCAGTTCCGCAAACCGCCAGAGAAGCAGAGGATGGACAAATGAACGAGGCGAATGGCGCGGGTGAGATGGAAGAAAGGACAGGGTCATGTTTACACGGCAGGAATTGAGGAATGCCAGTGTCTCTCTCTCTCTTGCTTTTGGGTAGGGTATAAGAGCCGCACACACGAGGCAGTCACGGGAACACGAGGGTCAAGAGAACGCGAGCAGACATATCAAGAGCGAGGACGAAGTCTTCTTTGACTTGAGAAGCTCGGACCCAGTTCCATTCTTTGTTGATGGACTCGAGAGAGGCAAGATGGAAAAAACCATAGATAAAGAAAAAGACGAAGCCAGGGTATCCAGGTAGAAGGGATGAATGGTGTATGCAACAGAGGTTAAACGATCACTGATAGCAACCTACCTATAGGAATGGATCTCTGAAGAGATCCAGAGTCAGAGTGATGGGTCTCTCTCCAGGCAATCGACTGCTTCGTCGTAGTGCACTGTAGCTAAGCTGTCCAGTACTCGATCCAGTCGTAGACTGTCGCGGTGTTGAACACTCAGTGCCGACCGTGGGGGACAGCAACGACGTCGAATGAGATCAAAGAGGCCGAACACTGATTGGGCTTCTCCGAGGGGTCTCCAAACAGACCAGTCACCCAAAGAGCAAGTGGACGAATGGAATGGGGAGAAATCAGATTAAACCAACGGGGGGAAGTAAGGGTGGCCAGCGCTGTGCGATGGTTGGCAGGGCGAGCAGGCTGGAGAGGGCGGGCAACCAACGAGAAGAGGCAGAGGAGAAAGGCGAAAAAGGGGGCGGGCGGGACGGGGCATTTTGTACTGGCTGGATGCCAGATGGCCCAATTCCTGGCTGGTCCGGCTCTGCGCACCACGACGTATCAGCGGAGTCCGTCCGTGGGCGAGTGGGGAAAATTGCGCGATACATTACATGATCCAGTGGGAAGGGTTGATGCTGCAGCAGTGCAGTACCCTCCATTACCAGACCTTACCCAGTCTCATCAGCCTTTACGCAAAATTACGAATGTTTACATCACTTTGTCCTGGGCTGACACGAGCCGATCGATGCCCAACCTGCTGCCTGAGTGGCTGTGTTGGGCTGACTGTGGGGTCGGGTGGGGGCTAATTCCGCCTCCCTTGATAGCTGGGTGGCTGGGACCGAGAACACGAGTCATCCCAACTGCCGCGTACAATACCAGTATTTTACCGTATTTGTCGGTATGTACTGTCATTAAATCACGGGAGGAAGGAAATCCGGGCATCCCGAAGCGCTGGTCATGTGCAACCCAACCTCGACTCGGCGGTGAACAACACGAGGTTGTGCTTTGGGTCGAGGTGCGCAGTACTTTGGTGATAAGCTATACCTCACCGCTATCACACAGCATATTTTTATGAACCGATATCTTTGTCGTGAGAAGCAAAGTCGCTACCGCCTCATTCTATTGCACGTTGGGCAGAAACTACGGAATATACGTGATCTCCCTCAGGTGACAGGTCGTAAGGGTACCCTAACAGGCATAAGTTATAGTTAGATGGCGTGTTCCGCGCAATCTAGAGTTTTAGCACTGATCGCCACCACGCCAACCTAATCATTCTTTTGTTCTTCTTCATCTTGTAGTAACCGTCTTTGCCGCGGCCCTAACTATGTGACTGTAGTGACATATCAACCTCCCGAGCCCCTACTGTAGCTAGTTAGTTAACGTTAGTTAGCTCGGCCATCTGACCTAATCGGGAACCCAGGTCTCATTTCAGGTCTCATTTCAGCAAAACATCACATTCGATATCCTAGACGCCAGCCATTTGAAACGGGCACACTCGTAAAGTTGATAGAGAGGAAAAATGAACTTCAAACACTTACCGCCCTGAGACATCCCAAGCCCCATTTGTGACTGTGACAGGATGTGACCAACAGTGAGGCGGCCGATTCGCGCGCCATTCGAATCTCGCCTGCGCGAGCCCTGCCACCACCCTGGTCGATGGAGCGCTCTTGCCTCCTGAATTATCACTCGTGTTGGGATTAATAATTATACTCAGAGATGTTGTGCTGGCAGTGACAGGAATGACCTCACGCAAGACTAAGAGGTGGTGCGCCACAGTAAGACTGGCATGGCTATGTGTACACTGTGTATGTAGGATACAGTACGGCGTGTTGACAGGCGAGGCATGATACGCGCCATTTATAGGGCTGGTGTTTTGCGAAAGCGAGGAAACCACGCGTCCACATTCTCCCGTCGATTCAGGTGGCCGACAAAGTTCCTGATTGGGCACTGTAGGAAGCAGGGCTGATTTTACATAAAGCCTTCTTGATCTAGACTGTTGTGAGGGAATGGCCATTGAATCAGCGACAGGCCTAGCAACATATTAGCGAATGAATCGTATTGGCTAGGTATCTAAGGTTGTGTCACTCTTATTTTTCGCATCATCGACTTAGATTATTCCAGTGGGTAGAGTCCAGCCTACAGTACCCATTCCAACGGCCGGAGGATGGATCCAGCTGTGGTATCAATTTGGCAAGAAGACTACCTACACGCGCCGGGCTATGATAATGTGAACCGAGATTGGATTTGTAGGTCGCATTGTCGCTCCAGCGAATGGACGCCAGGATGGTCCCGCCAGTGAGCACATGTATAACGATCCAGATCAACACTCCTGATAGGTTCGATATTAATCCCACGTGGAAGCTTCCATCCAATTTGGAGGTTAGGTACCTGGTGGCCATTTCTGTGGAATCGGCTGGGCATTGAAGGCTACGCCGCTACGGTGGTTCGGGCAAGGTCCGGGGTTAATGGCCAACATCAACGGCACTTTGTGGAATACCTATGACAAAATGAGAACAGAGGCTCCGCTTTAATCAAATCTCTAGGATTTCCAAATTATCCATCATTCTCGCATGTCCCTGGGGCATATGTTTTGGAAATGAGGAAGTCGGTGGTGACGGGACGCTGCAAATTTCAGCGCAGATTGGACCCCGTCACCGGCCCGCGATATATAACTGGCTATCATGGACGAAGGGCTGGTTTGTCACAACACCTCCTAGTTTGTATAAATGGATCCAACGGGAAGTCGTCACATGATCACATAGACCAAATACATTCATTATATCCAGTGAGAGTTGATCAAAGGTATCGCAAATCGATCAAATAATCGATTATACCTAGTCGTTTCCTAGGCAGAGTACTAAGCTATGGATGCCATTGAAAGCATTGATAGAGGGCTTCCCTCGTCAACGGGCGGACACCTCGTTATGCATCGATTCCAGCTGTGTACTGGGAGGGACCAACTATTTAGATCTTGCCGGCGAGTGGTTTGTTGTATCCATTCAATTTACATAGCTTGATCTCAGAACAGTGACTTGGATCTCTTTCTTTGCTGGAATGGACCGAGGAGAACCTACTAACTAGTTATCAAGATGCGGATGACCCAGTCTCGAAAGTGTGAGGGGCCAATAAGACATTGGAGACTCCATCATGCCTATTATAGCACAACCGATAGCCATTTACTAACTAATTCCTCATAAAGTCGGTAGGTTACCCATCTTTTAGTGACATTGCTCCTTGTCGAGGACGAGGCAAGTCTGCATCGAATGTTGGTGGGCGTTGGAAAGATTGAAGTGATCGAGAGGGGGTTGCACTGGAGAAGGGTGATTGCGGATCAAATAAATGCTATTCTTTCTGCAGAAGGCCTCATCCAAATCCAGAACACATAACCTCTTGTGGATTCGGTCTTGTTTGAGCATATGAACAGATGAGAACACCTAACTATGGATGCCTGGTGGTGACTACACACCCAGGATTCACCTCGTTGCCGTTCTGATAGGTTGTTAAATCGCTTTATGACATGCTCTCTGCAGGGACAGCATAGAGCAAAAGTGGTTGTTTATCTATGTTGATCTCGGCAGACTGATCTCATCGAGGGCCTGAAGGAATAGTCCTTTGGCAACGATCGGCAATGTTGTTGAGCCAAAATCTCCCCCTCAAAAGTTGACATGACTCAGCAAGGGGTCCCGCACAGCCTCGGGGCAGGTGGCTTTTCCGCATGGAGAGGTCAACAATCGCATTTGAATCTCCATGTTTCAAGGCTCCCTCCTTCAGCGCTGCGGTTTCTGACTCGAGCCTCTTAGTCGATTCTGACCGCCATCTTCGGGGGATCGCGCTGACCCACCCCACACACTACACACTCGCTGAATATTGATACATGACGTCTTTGTTGACATCTCCGGTCCCCGATACCCCCCAGACATCGCTACAGACGAACCGGAGGCAAACAAGATCCAAAGAACCCATACCTCACACTTTCGCGACATCGCCCGCAAGTCGCGCTCCTCGCGGAGTCTGCGCACGGTGCTGACCCGTCACCGCGCGTGGTAGACCCCTCTACGGTTTGATCCCACTTTCGAGCGGGCTGTCGATTTCGTGACCACCCCCGGTGTATGGGTAGGAGAACAAGATGGCTCCAGGCGGCGGAGGCAATATCAAGGTGGTGGTCCGAGTGCGACCCTTCAACAGCAGAGGTGAGTGGAAGGTTGCACGGGGAGAGGCACACAAGGAGACAACAATCTACTGCCCCTCGCCCACCCCCTGGAACTCATCGCTAACTTGATACTCTTTCCTTGGTAGAACTCGATCGAGGCGCAAAATGTATTGTGCAAATGAAAGGCAACCAGACGGTCCTCACCGCACCTCCGGGCGCGGAGGAGAAGTCGCGAAAAGGCACTGGCAAGGGTGGCGGTGACGGACCCAAGGTGTTTGCGTTCGATCGATCGTACTGGTCATTTGACAAGAACGATCCAAATTACGCCGGGCAGGACAATCTCTTTGACGACTTGGGCACGCCGCTTCTCGACAATGCGTTCAGCGGATATAACAACTGTATTTTCGCCTATGGTCAAACCGGTTCTGGAAAGTCGTACTCGATGATGGGCTATGGGCAGGAGTACGGTGTGATCCCGCGCATTTGCCAGTCGATGTTCACCCGAATCAATGATATCCAACAAGACAAGAACCTGAATGTCACGGTTGAGGTGTCATATCTGGAAATTTACAATGAACGCGTTCGCGACTTGCTTAACCCTTCGAATAAGGGCAATCTCAAAGTTCGGGAGCACCCGTCTACTGGTCCCTATGTGGAAGATTTGGCGAAGCTTGTGGTTCGCTCCTTTGATGAAATCGATCACTTGATGGACGAGGGCAACAAGGCTCGAACGGTTGCAGCAACGAACATGAACGAAACTTCCAGTCGTTCCCATGCCGTGTTTACATTAACCCTCACACAAAAACGCCATGACGCGGAGACTTCGATGGACACGGAGAAGGTGTCGAAGATCAGTTTGGTCGATTTGGCTGGTTCCGAAAGAGCAAACTCGACCGGAGCCACGGGTGCCCGTTTGAAGGAAGGTGCTGAGATTAACAGATCTCTCTCTACCCTCGGTCGAGTCATCGCTGCGTTGGCGGACGTCTCATCTGGCAAGCTCAAGAAGGCATCCATGGTACCATATCGTGATTCAGTTCTTACTTGGCTGCTGAAGGATTCCTTGGGAGGTAATTCAATGACTTCTATGATTGCTGCAATCTCGCCTGCAGACATCAATTTCGACGAGACCCTGAGTACTCTGCGTTATGCCGATTCCGCCAAACGAATCAAGAACCACGCTGTGGTGAATGAGGATCCGAACGCTCGCATGATCCGTGAACTCAAGGAGGAATTGGCACAACTGCGGTCCAAGCTCGGAGGCGGTGTTCCCGGAGGAGTCCCCGGGGCGCCTGGCGCAATGCAAGAAGAGTACTATCCTCCCGACACGCCATTGGAGAAGCAGATGGTCTCTATTCAGCAAGCCGATGGTACCATCACTAAAGTCAGCAAAGCCGAGATTGTGGAACAGCTCAATCAAAGCGAGAAGCTATATAAAGATCTCAACCAGACATGGGAGGAGAAACTACAAAAGACGGAGGAGATTCACAAAGAACGTGAGCAGGCTCTCGAGGAACTCGGTATCAATATCGAGAAAGGTTTCATCGGATTGAGTACGCCAAAGAAGATGCCTCACTTGGTCAACCTTAGTGACGATCCATTGCTTGCCGAGTGTCTGGTTTACAATATCAAACCAGGTACTACGACCGTCGGTCATATGGACCAGGGCAACAACGTTGAAATTCGGCTGAACGGCTCAAAGATTCTCACCAAACACTGTACCTTTGAGAATGTCGACAATGTCGTGACCATTGTTCCGACGGAAGGTGCTGCTGTGATGGTCAACGGTCTGCGCATCGACAAGCCCACGCGACTCAAGAGTGGATTCCGAATCATCTTGGGCGATTTCCACATCTTCCGTTTCAATCACCCGCAGGAGGCTCGTGCGGAACGAGTAGAACAGAGCTTATTGCGACACTCCGTGAC
Source organism: Penicillium simplicissimum (assembly GCA_024706585.1). NCBI lineage: Eukaryota > Fungi > Ascomycota > Eurotiomycetes > Eurotiales > Aspergillaceae > Penicillium > Penicillium simplicissimum. Next base: position 930,052 of record JAMZTW010000078.1, read on the forward strand.
AACAAGCCAGCTTGGCTCACCGGCTCCAAACAAGACTCATGACCGCTCGCCTAGCAAGGTCGGGTCTGAGATTGATGGTGATTCCAGCAGAGCCGATTCGCCAATGCCTTCGCAGCGCGGGAGAGAATCAGATTGGTTCCTTGCTCGACGAGAAGCTGTCAGTGCTATGCTGGGTCCGGACCACATTGCCCATTTACCCGACGACGAGCTAGATGCCCTATTCGAGGATGTGCAGAAAGCGCGAGCAGTGCGACGTGGACTCCCTGAGAATGATGAAGACTCCGACTCGTCAAATTCCTTTCCCGTGCGCGACAAGTACATGTCGAATGGAACCATTGACAATTTCTCTCTCGACACAGCCATCACCATGCCTGGCACACCACGACAAGCCGACGACGATGGTTCGAATGGCGTCTCTCTGAAGTCCGTTCAAAAAGACATGCAGCGTCAGCTCGATCGGCAACAAGAAGATTTCCAGGACAAATTGAGGCTTGCAGAGAGCTCCTCCAATCAAGACGTGGGTGAACTCCAGACTGAGAAACAACGCATGAAAGATGCCTTGCGGTCTGTGAAGGAGGACTTTGAAGAGCAATTGAGAGTGCAAAAGGAAAACTTTGAAACTCAGATGCGCGATCTGGGTAAGCCGATTCCACAAATCTTTGAAAATGGCTTTCCCAAGCTCGACGAGCGCGAGCTTGAGATTGCGCGGACCGTATTCAATCATTGGTCGCAACGCAACTACGTTCGTATGGCCGAGAAGATCCTGCAACATGCCTCTCTCCTGAAGGAAGCACAGGTCATGAGCCAGATCATGGACAAGAATGTGGTTTTCCAATTCGCAATTGTTGACCATGGCCACAGCATGGCTTCTTCTTATGATCTGGTATTGAACGGGATATCTGGTGACGAAGATATCGTGCTGGAGGAGATGAAGAAACCCTGTGTCGGTGTTCGGGTCATCGACTATAAACAGTGTGTTATTCACCTGTGGTCGATCGAGAAGCTCCAGCGCCGGGTGCAATCCATGCGACAACTACACCAGTACATTGACCGACCGGACTACATCCAGCATTTCAAACTTGATAACCCGTTTTCGGAGCCGTGCTCGCCGCAGTATTCGCTTATCGGTGATGCTGATATTCCCCTGACTGCTGTTTTCGAAACTCGCGTCCAAGACTTCTCGATCGAGATCACTTCGCCTTATACGCAGAGCGTCATTGGCATTATTCGCCTTTCTCTCGAGCCATCCTCCGCGCAAGCTCCTTCGTCGACTCTGAAATTCAACGTCGTCATGCGAGACATGGTGGGCTTCGCTGAATGGGAAGGATCTGATGTTCACGCGCAGCTCTTCGTTCCAGGGATCTCAGAAGAAGGCGGCGCTACCACCACCCAGATGATCAGTGGGTTTGAGGAGAGCCCTGTTCGTTTCGAAAGCGTGCATAGCATGAGTCTACCATTGTCAAGTCCGCGGTCCGCCGCACTTAAGGTCTGCGTGTACGCTCGCGTGACATCGGTCCACCTCGATAAACTGCTCAGCTGGGATGATATGCGGGACTCAGCAGAGATCACTCCTAAAAAGCGCACTGCTCCTCGGATTGCAGAGTCTGAATTCTACTCGGAGGAGCGACATGATGTTTTTGCGCGAGTCCAAATACTCGAGATGGCTGAGTCTGGCGAGTACCTCCCTGTGGAGGTGGTTCAGAGCAGCCCCCTTGACGCCGGCACATACCAACTTCACCAAGGCTTGCAGCGTCGCATTTCGATCAACATGACCTACAGCTCCACAGAAAGCCTACCTTGGGATGATATTTCAAACGCTCGTGTTGGCTCCGTGCGCCTTCTCGACCCATGGGGCAAAATTCCAGACCAGGATCTTCAGACCCCAGATGTTCCTCTCAAGTTCCTTCAGGAGCCGATGGTCAAGGATAATGCTGATGGCACGTCGAACGTCACGATTGTGGGCCAGTGGGACTCGAGTTTGCATGGCTCCCTGCTACTTGACAGGATCACTGCAGACAAATACCGAGTCCAGGTCACTGTTCGCTGGGACCTTGTCTCGTCCCGTCTTCAAACCCCCGTCGTGTTCGAGGTTGACCAAACTCTGCAAATTTTGGGACGTACCTACATCCGCCAGCAATCAATGTTCAAGCAGCTCTGGAGCTCTACGCGAGTTGTGCACTCGACTACGCAAATGTACTCTTTGGTCATCCGTCCAATCTCTGCCAAACGTGCCGCAGACCTTTGGCGCATGAACACCGAGAATGACTACGTCAAGGGAGAGGAACTATTGACGACATGGGCACCCCGTAAGGTCTCACTGGTTCGTGATTATATCGCTGCTCGCAAACGCCGATACCGGCTGGCTGAGCTACATGCTGCGCGCGGTGCTCTCAGCGCTGGCAGCCTGTTACCTTCTCCGGCCCGCAGTGGACGTTCGACACCGATGCGCAATCAGGACCTCAACGAGCGCAAGGCCAAGCTGCTCCGCAAGTACCTCGACCTCTGGTCGACGAAGAAAGACCCAACCGATGCCATCCTAGTTCGGAGCAACACAGAACCTCCCGCCGACGGTGCAGCCATCGCAGCCAAACGCAAATCGAATGGCACGAACGCTGCCGACAAACCCTCGCTCAAGCCGCGTTTCGTAGCCACCATCCAAGCCTTGCCGAAGAACCCTTCCGCCTTGAAGTCGGGTTACGTGCTCACTCCCGACGACACCAACAGCGTCTGGGTCCGGCGGTTCGTGGAGCTTCGCCGGCCGTATCTCCACATCTACTCTGCCGACGGGGACGAGATCAACGCCATCAATTTACGCAACTCCCGTGTCGACCACGCACCCGACTTTGCTCGACTTCTTGATGGCTCTGGCGCTGGTGCTGACCGCTCGCTCGCTGCCAAGGGCCGACCCAATATCTTCGCCGTCTACGGGACCCAGAACACCTTCCTTTTTGCCACACGCACCGAGGCGCAAAAGGTGGAATGGATCCTCAAGATCGACGAGAGCTACTTCAGCAGCAACGGCGGCAGCGCAGTAGCCAGCGGTGACGAGCGGTAATCATGAGTCTCGCCGCTGCTCCTTGCCTGGCTGTCTTCTTTCATGTCTTTGACGATCTAACGGGCCCCGTATTCTTGACCTTTTTTTTTTCTTGCTCACTCATTCTTTCAGACACCCCCCACCTATCAATTTCTTTTTCTTATTTATGACCTGTTGTTGAGATACCCCCTTGAATATATCAACTGGCTGTGGCGCTTCCCCCTCCCATGTACATAGTTCGATATCGTTGGGACCAACCATAGATGCGGCGGTGCTCATTGATCTGCTTACACAGTGGCCATTTCGGATTTCCTTGATCATGAATTCACTTTCTACCGATGTTGCCTTGTATAATACAAATCAATACTTCTTCACTTAGCCTCGGTTGTTATAGTCTTGGTCAGACTCTAAAGTAGTTAACTATCTGCTCGATCCAAGTGAAGGGCTCTCAAGGTCTAGGGACAGATGTAGTTGAATTAAAGAAAGAACTAGGCGCTGGGTTAAGCGTTGAGGACGCGTAATCACTGGAGATTTACTGCTCATCACCGTCATATCATCGAATCACTGCCAGGTCAGCTTTGTATGACGCGCAAGAATTAAGATGGACTGATCTGGCACCATGCCAGGGAGATTCTTATCTAGATCGAACCATGGTATGTTTCTCCTACTGTAGTCAGTCGTCAAGAACACAACAAACCGCGAGCTTCCCTCATCTTCTCCACGTCCATCTCACGCCCCGTGTCAAGCCGAGTCTTTTGCTTCCGGTCCCCCCCCTTTTCGAAGTCTTAAAATTCAAAACTTAGTCATATGACGGGATTCTCTATCTTTCGCACCTCGCTTGGCGATATCATCGGCACTGAAAGGGTCCTTCCTTAGGTATTCACCTCCGTACTCCCCCTCCCTGTCATGCGAGCTGCCGATCCATGACCAGTCAACCATCGACAGACTCACGGTGACATCATTGTATCACGGCTCTACTCCTCACATCCTCACCGACTGGTCGGCACTGGCCTCCCCCAACCGCTGGCCTGCAAAGTCAGCCTGCGGGGTAGATTCGCATCGAGTGCCATTTCTCTTTGGTGTCTCGACTGTCGAGGTGATGGGTCCTGATCGGGATCTATTGCACACGCTCGGATCTACAAAAGAAGTATTGCCGGCGTTGATCTCTACGATCGCAACGTGCTGGGCTGGAGATCGCCCGGCTGAGTCACCCGCGTGCTTTTTCTGTTCGGGACTTGCTTTTAACAACACAGGACTAACAGAGGCTTCACCCCAAATGCCGTCTGCTAGTCGAAAAAGATCCCATGCCATTCTCTAGATGGGCACATGAAATGCGGCTTCTCTTCGTCTTCTCCAGACCGGAGGATATATGGGCAACTAAATTCTAAAGTCATCACTGAGAACGAGAACCATGGGCCCCATCCCGAGATGGAACCTTGGCACGAGGCATAATCTACGATTGAAAATACCTGGAAGTCGGGACTAAGGCCAGGAATCCACCTAAGTATGCTCAACGAGATAGTGCCGAGGTCGACTCGAGTCCTCGACAGCTATTGGGACTTTGTGCGACACCGTCTGCCAGTTGTGACCATGTGTTGGGCCCATCCCCAGCCAGGCATCCACGAGTCTATAGTCCCTGCTGGCACTCGTGCCAGCGCATTTCGGACCGTCGGATTAACCATGCGCTTTGTGCAACGGTGGCAGCGCCCCCGGTGAAGGTCCCCGAATAGTCTCTTCGGGTGGCTGGGGCTTACCTTTCAGGGCGCCTGAAGCTAGCGATAATCATGCCTATTATTATCGTCGCTTAGCGGCCAAGTTGCCCCCAAGTTCCAGCATTCGGCCTTGTACTCTGCGCCCATGCCTTTCATTTTTAGACACCTTCTTTTAGTTTCTCTTCCAGCCTTCCCGCCCCAAAGTAAGATTGCTCATGTAGAACATCCTTCGTGGCCCACAGTCGGGGGCGGTCTATTTCTGGCCCTTGCATATCACTTTTGCTAGCTCGTTGCTCCTTTCGGTGGCTCCAAGACATTTTCCTTATGTTCCTCTTCTATAAGCTTGTGGGACTTTGACCGCCACGATCAGCGCCTTACAGCGGCCCCCGAGTCATCCAATTCCATGGGCCTTGCCGTGTTGGCCCGAGCGCTTGGCAAGATGATCAACCAGGCTATCAGTGTCAGGCTATCAGCACACCCATCGGCATATTCCACACCCCACACCCAGACCAACAGATTAACTTTGAGTCCTCTGGGGAGGATCACTACCAACTTTACTACTAGGGGCTAGTCGTGTATTGTGTGTGCCGCTATACTCCCCAAGGCAGCCAGCCTCGTGGAAACTCTATGACTTGGACCCGAAATGATTATTCTCTAGCTTTATAGCCCCATAATATTACCTGGAACAGTACTCTGGCAGAAACTCTCCTAGTCAAGAAACAAAGAAGAGATAGTCTCCACCAACGTGGTGCTGCACCCCCCACACCCTGTTGACCTCACACCTATCTCATGATGCTGCACCAGTTTTGGAAGTAGACAGCGCTTTACATCAGGATCTATTCCAATCCGACCCACCGAATTGGGCTTCTTCCTTGTGCACTTACATTAGTCTTGGCCGATGCCATGCGCCCTCGGGGCCTGCCTCCAACCTTGCTTCTCCCTGCGGACGGAATAGCAGCCAACCCGATTATTGGGCTTCGGCCTGGGCTCAGCCCCCAAGCAGCCTGGAGCACTTGCACGAGTGGATCGCAGTATTCAGACCACCCCGCATCCTGGCACCTGATGGATCGTCTATGTCAGGCGTGCGGCTGCTCGTGCTCTTTTCGGCCTGGGTAGGGTTTCCGCAGTCATACATCCCCTCTTGGACCCAATCCTGCCAAGTTGGGGGTGCAATATTGGGCTTGGAAGGTGGATAGGTACCCATGATGTCTCTTGGGTAGTAGCGGTGGGTGATGATTATAAGACAGGCCGCCTGCCCCTGTAAGACAAGGCTAGAGTTTGGAAACACGCCGCTAAATCCTTTTTTTTTTTTCATTATCTTGTCTGACCGTTCATCGAGAGGTAGATGCGATGTGGTCTTCACTTTATTCTTCAACCACCTCGTGGGTGGTCCTCCTAGCCCTGATTCAGGTAGTGTTGGGCTCACCACTGCTACCAAAGCGAGCTAAGGGTGCCTGGATGGGTTTGCACACTGACTTTCCGGACCCAAGCTTCATGAAGGCGGCTGATGGAAAATGGTATGCCTTTGGGACAAACGGCAACGGCAAGCGTGTTCAAGTTGCGGTTTCAGACGATTTCAATAATTGGACTCTTCTTGATATTGAAGCTTTGCCAACCCTGGCTGGCTGGGAGACAGACAAAGACCACTGGGCACCGGATGTGATAATGCGGGTAAGTCGAGCTCAATTCTACATCATCTTTCTAGAATGGAACTTGGTCAGAACTAATAACAAATCCCAGTCCGACGGAAAATACGTGATGTATTACTCGGGAGAGTCAAAGAGCGATGCTCCCCACCATTGTGTCGGGACGGCTGTTGCAGACAACCCCACAGGACCATACGTCCCGAATGAGCAACCGCTATCCTGCAGACTTGACCAAGGAGGCTCCATCGACGCATCGGGGTTCTGGGATAAAGACGGCAGCAGATACGTCGTCTTCAAGGTCGACGGCAACAGCATCGGCCACGGCGGCGACTGCAACAACGGTGTCGCTCCGCTAGTCTCCACACCAATCATGCTGCAAAAAGTCGAAGCAGATGGCTTCACGCCAATTGGCGATGCTGTGCAGATTCTCGATCGAAATACCAATGACGGCGATGGACCTCTCGTGGAAGCCCCGAGTTTGGTGTTCCATGACGGGACGTACTTCTTATTCTACTCGACGCACTGTTTCACGGACCCCAAGTATGATGTGCGCTGGGCTACTGCTACTAGCATCACGGGGCCGTACCACAAGTCGAATGTTGAGTTGGTGAAGAGTGGAGACTATGGCGGGCTTATCTCGCCTGGCGGTGCGACGGTTTGTGGGTGTGGAGATCGCATGCTGTTCCATGGATGGTGTGATAGTTCGTTGAAGCAGCGGTGCATGTATGTGGCTGATCTTCGTCTGAGTGGGACGACAGCTTCTATCATTTGAGATTGAGGATTATATGCCTTAGCATGAGCTGCTGGCCTACCAGGAGCTTCTGTTGTTTTGTTTTTGTTTTTGTTCTGGTTGATTGTGTTATATACCCCCTTACGCTCGCTGAGATATCGTTCTTGTTAGCTGAAATCTATTCCAGTCTTGGACCGATACTCCCGCTTCATGGTGCCTTTGATTCGGGCGTGGAATGTTTTTATCCTACCTGCTTGATTTCCATCTCTGCCACGTCTCTGCTTTTTCTGTCCGTTTTAGTGCCAGATAGACACTTGCTACTTTGCTTCCTAAGGTGAGTGACAGCACCTAATATGTGCGCTGGCTCCATCCACAGAAAATTGCGCTCCATCACATCAAAACTACCGCGGGTTCGTAACAGGGTAGTGGTTAGAAAGAAAGATAGGCTCAAAATTTTCTTTATTGGTGTCGTTGGTAACTGCCATGATCAAGTGTGCCTAGCTAAAAGGTCCGTCCGATCAAATCATATAATACCTGTATCAAGCCCTCCCTCTATGCCCGCACGACGTGTCCTTGTGCACTAATGTTAGATTGAATGCTACTGTTTCTCCTGTTGTCTAGACAAGGTATGATACTGTCCATCTTTGAATCCCCGGCGTGAAATAACGCTATTCGCGCCGAGTGCTAGGAAACTTTTCGCTTCTTTTTACCTTTAGTTCTGACCCCCATTTAGCTAAGATATGATTCTCATTACACAAGATCTATTTTTGTCAGACTGGCTTGACAGACTAGCACCAGGAACAAGAAAACAAAAGGAGGATTATCTAGCCCCCTCTTTGCGTTTGCTTTTGTTACAAATCCTCTTTGCAGACAGATCGCTTATCTTACTCTTAAGCTACTGTAGGGGACATTGGTAAGTCATATCTTGATTTAGGTCCAGGTCATACAAATGACCCCCAGAGACTCAACCGAGCAGACTTCGGGAAACTAAGAACTTATGTACAACGTCCCTATATCAAACTCCGATCGTCCGCGATCGAGTCACAACTCCGGCAGTGGTTCAGCCTGCAGCTGAGCCACCAGACCTGCGGCGGCCAGAGAACCCATAGCCACGGCCGGGGTGACGGCCTTATATAGAGTGGCACAATCACCCACTGCAAATACACCAGGCACACTAGTCTCATGGAATGGCGGTGTGATCTGGATATCACCTCCTTCAGTCATCGTCAAGGCGAGTTGCTTCGCAAACGGTCCGTTCACCTCTGTTTGCGGTTGGTACACCTGCAAGCGCGTGAAGAAAAATCCGTTAGCGGGGGGATATCTTTGTCTCATTGAGTCTGGGCAAGATGCTTACCAGGAACCCTTCTGTTTTTGACTTGTCAGTCTCGCCAAAATGAACAATGACGGTTTCGGCGATGTCGCCCTTTTCGAATCGCGTGATAGGTCGTGCATCGAACTTCAGCCATGGAAGGGCGCTGGAGGAAGTATCCGCGGTCTTTTGGATCTCCTTTACCAGCTGCTCGTTGCCGTTGGTGTAAACAGTGACTGACTCGGAGAGCCGTCGAGCCATCCGAGCCAAATGCAGGGCGCGCACAGAGTTCGCGGCGGCCCCAATAGCGAGGACACCAACGCTCTTCTGGCCTCGTTCTTCATAGCCGTCGCAGAAGAGACAGTGGTAGATTCCATTCGCCCAGCACTCTGAGAATCCCTCAATGTCCAGCGGAACGTCTCGAACGCCAGTCGCCAGGACGACCTTGCGACCATACCAGCTTTGGCCTTGGGTGTCCTGCGCCTCGAACAGCTGTTGAGCTTCAATCCGCCTGATCGTCTCTACGGTGCTGTTCTCAAATCGAATGGTTGAGTATCGGCTGGTCAGGTCGGCGCGAGCTGCGGCTCGCAGCTCTGCGGGATTTCTGTGGTCCCATCCAAGGACATTGTGCATGTGTTGCGTCTTCGCGTTGCGATAAACGCCAGAGTCGAAGACGACCGCCGTGTGCAGCTGGCGAGCGATTCCGGTCGCGGTCGAGAGACCCGATGGACCCGCGCCAATGATGAGCACGTCGAAGAGGAGGGCTCCGTTGGAGAGCAGCCTGCCGACTGACATTGTGAGGGTTCAATGCAGTTGTCTGGGACGATCAGTGGAGGGTTGCAAGATTATGGAGAGAAGAGTCTCGGCAAAAGAAAAAAATTACCAGGGATATAATGCAGAAAAGCGGACGACTCTAGCTGGAAGCCGGATTTGCCTGTCTATTTATGCCCTCTCAGAGCAGCTCGGAGACTTTTCTGAGCAACCGAAAAAGTTTCCGCGTATGGGCCTAATCATCAGGAAAGCTATACATAAAACATAAGCTGGGATAAATTCAAAAGATTTAATCACATATGGCGTCATACATCAGCTGCTCTGGAAATTGAAAGCTCGCATGAAGCACAAAGAGACGAGTTCTGACTCTTACGGGTAACGTCTTCCGGCCATGGACACGCCATTCTACCTCCACCAGTCACTGAGAACTGCAGTTGCAATCTCCTTGAAGCCAGCCTGCTATGTTAGGTATGTCGAGTTCTTTTTTTTAAAACGCAAAGAGATGGAATGAAGTTGGACGCGCTGGACTTGTTGGCCCTGTAAAGTGTGAAATATCACGACCTTATGAAACACTGGAGGCCATAGGGCATCCTCCTATCACCTCTTGACCAGAATATTTTCTCGAAAATTCTCTTTTCTGATTCAGAAATTAGTAACATCAAAAGTCTCCGTTAACTCTCCGATGCCTAGCTTAACCTTAGGAACCGGGCCTTAGGGACAGGGACAGCTCGCCGTCAACAAATCAGAGGCTCAAACCGTAGACTGCATTTGGTATTTCAAAATCCTATGTTGAAGTGATGAAATGTACAGAGAAAGGGCGTAAAAAGGTACTCAAGCTTGAAGCCAATGCTTGCAAACCGGAAAAGCGTGTGCTTAGATCATAGAATGTCTGGAGAGTCCTAAGAACACACTACTTCCATTACTGATGGGCTCCAGCTCTTTCACACTATAAGCCCAGGTAACCTACAAATGCCTGGAACGCTGATTCTGCACGTTCAAGAGCTCGATAAGCCGCGAAAATGCCTCAGCATCACTTTTTACCAGATCAAGATATCAGGCAGGTAGCATGTGCATTATAAGGTTCCATTCTAGATTAATTTTCTCATTGGCGCGTTTCTAATTATGATTAACTTACGCTTTGTTGTTGTTCTCCTCCAATGCCTTAGCCTTGGTCTCGGCTGCTTGCTTTGCACGTTTCTTCTCCTTCTCATCCTTGACCCACTCTCCGACTTCCCTAATCGCTCTCTCAGGGTGCTCTTTGTGCTTGAGGAGATATCCCTGGATCTCGGCCGGTGAGAATTCTCCACTGGGCACAAGTGATGCAAACTCTTTGGCTAAGGTTTCAATACGAGACTGCAGCTCCTTTCGGCGTCCCTGGTGACCATTTGCACCATTTGCGTTTTTCTCCTCTGCCTCTTTATTCATAAGTTTTTCAGCTCCCTTCAGGTCATTCGCATGGTTTGCGCTCCCGTTCTGCAATGAGGCCTTGCTCCCTTTCTCGCGGCGAGATGATTGACGGACGCGTTCCTCTTTTGAGACGGAGTAGATCGATTTGTAGAGCTTCTCGATGTCTTCGGTGATTGCCAGCCTAAACTCAATTTGCATATCGACACGGCCTGCGCGCAGAAGTGCATCGTCCAGCTTTTCGGGGTGGTTGGTCGTCATGACGAGGATGCGACCCTCGCTGGCGGCTACGCCATCAAGCACATTTAGTAAGCTTGAAAGCGTGATTCCTTCTCGCTCAGTCTTGTCGTTTGAAGGACTCTTGCCAGCTTCATCAGGGGTATCGCCCGTCTTCGGAGTCGGGTTGCTGGCCTTGCTTTTGGCGGAGCGAGGGAAAATGGACTGTCCTCGGCTGTGGGTGATCTCGGAGGTATCAACATCCTCAACGAGGAGAATGCATCGTCGAGGTAGCTCCGAGAACAGCGCATACAAGTTATCCTCGTCCAAGGCTCGGGAGCTTAGATTCAGGAGATAAATCTTCAACCCGAGCTTACCTGCCACGGCGAAACAAAGACTGGACTTGCCCGTGCCCGGAGGACCGGAGAGTAGATACCCACGGCGATACGGGATGCCGTGCTCAGCGTACCACTCGGCTGTGCCCTTCTCAAGGTAGTCTTCAATATCGGCCAAGAACCCTTGTTTCTGAGCATCATCTAGAATAACAGTGTCCAGCGGTCGTGGCGGTCGAGACATGCACCGGCTCCAACTGAATGTAGCCCCCGAGGAGCATCTTTGTCCACGGTAAATGATCGTCCGACTACCATCGCGCTCGACAAACTTGTGCTGAGCATCGGAAAGCAGTCTGTGCAGGATGGAAGGGTCCCGGCCCAGACATGACAGGTACAGCTTCTCGTTGTTGAGCACCCATCGAGCGGTGGTCTGCTCATACCGTCGATCCAGCATCAGCAACCGCCCCTGATACCAGAAATAGTGACGACCCTGCGCAGGTGTGAAGCGGAGTCTTTTGTATTTGTCACGGTTGATGACCCTCGTCCAGTATTCATCGAACGACTCTGCGCTCGTCCCGTCCCCAATACCCTCCCAGTCCCCATCTTCACTGTCCGACCCCTCATGATCGGAGTCTTCGCCTTCGCTCCAGTAGCCGTTTGTCCGGACGCCGGCTAGAAACCGGTTTGTGCGCCTCGTGCGCCGCTGTCGGGACCACCAGTACATGAAGTAATTGAAAATCTCATCGTCCAGGCGCATTTCTGCCGTGGAGACAAGGTATTTCTCGAAGAAGTGCCCCAGATACTCTGAGAGATATTTCATGGAGACCCCGAACAGAGCCAGGGCAACCACATATTGCAGATAAGCGGCCAGGTCAATGTGGAGATATGAAAGAAAGATGCGGGAGATGAAAGTATACCCCGGCACCAAGGCTTCCAAGATGGCCGTATCGGACTGTGAGAGGGGGACCATCGTCGACGAGGGAGCCGACTGATTGAATGCCATGACTGGCAGGGTCACGGAAATGAATAAAGCACGAGAATGGAAGCCATGTGTAAGAGGATGTTTAAATAGTGTAGAACATTTCAGCCTCATGATCCACGCTTGGGCCCCCACCTAAACAACCGCATCGGGCCCCCGCAGCGGCGCAGCTGGTGTTTGCTGCAGGGTTGTGGGCTTTGCCAGTGCTGCCTAACTGTCTGACTCATGTGCGTTGCATGGTGTGATCTTGACGAGCTGAAGAGAGGGGTAGATTGCAGAAGATGAGGGATTTATCAACCAGTTTAGTGCCTTGCATTGGGATTTTGGGATGGAAGAACTGAAATAATTAACGTGCAACATGTTGTCAAAGCCTGACACTGTTTGCGCTGTGGAATCGCTATTGCTAGGAACATCGTTGATCCTTGCCTGTGAGACAATAAGTAAAAACTACCTAGTATGTATCCTGCACCAGTCTCGAAGTAAATGAAGGCAGAAAATAAAAAGGTAAACAGTATCTGAGGTTGAGGTAAAAGTTTGGAAAAAGAACACCAAAAAGCAAAAAAGAAACTCTCCCTCGGGGAATCGAACCCCGGTCTCCCGCGCTTATCGGTGTTAATGACAAGCGGAAATCATGACCACTAGACCAAGGAAGACTTGATGAAATATTCCACCAACTTGAACATTATCTTCCTACGCAAGATTTCATTACACCCAAGCACCATTTACATGAAGCTTCCAAACCTTTAGCTACTACCAGTCGATTCACAATAGGTAGGGATCATTTTGAACTAAGTCGACGTCAATTCTACTCCGAATACCCAGGGCTACAAAATGACATTTCAGCCCGTGCATAATGGGAGCGGGTGGCTGGCTGATTTTGACATTCAAGTGGAAACTATATTCTGCAGGCCAGGTGTACCTGTCTGTTTCCCCGAGCCATTGTGACTTGTCCTGGGCCATGAAGAGCCTACCTGCGGGCGTACCCCCGGCCTTCTGCCCAGCCATCTACTCTTCGGCCAAATTCCTGCCGGGTACACACCTCAAGAGACACCGGCCTCGCCCGCCGCCCCGCTTGCACCTTAGTGGCGGTAATAGACCTCCAGTGGGAAGAGACTGGAGAGTAATGAACGTATATATCTGCTCGAACATGGGTATCTATCAAAATTTCACCAACATAGGTGCAAATGAGAAAGTAAATGCAGCTCCCGGAAATCCATCAATCATCTAGGCTCTATCTTCATTGTGGGTGGTTGTCCTTTTCAGCAGAAAAAAGCTCACTCGCCCACTCCTTAAAATCCTCCAGTTTTCCCGTCAGACTGTCCCACCAGGAAGAAGGACCCTTGTTATCATTGATGGCGGGTTCAGTCGTAGACGGGGCGTCCGTTGCAGCAGATGTTGGCTCGGAGGGCCCAGCTGTGACAGTGGCGGACGGCGGCTTGGGCGGATTGGACGGCCGCACCTGTGGCCGGGTATGCTCGTCGGAATGGAGTCCTACTGGATGCAAAGGCAGGCGTAGCGTGCCGTTATTTGGCAGTGGATTGATACCTAGCGAGTCACAGAGGATGTTGTACACCTCGATGTTTTCTAAAGAATGAGTCAGTCTCGTACTCTGCAAATCTGGACATAGTTACTTACGGAAGACTTCAAGGCGACTGTTGGGTTTATGCGGGAAGGCAGGACCCCGGGCGATGAAGATCGCGCGCATCAGTGGATGCTCATGGTCGTACCCATGAATGCCCCTGGGATGATAGATCTCTCCCGTCTCCAATGCCTTCTTCACATCGTAATCAGGCCGCTCAACAATAGCCCATCCTGCCCGCGGAATTACCCAGAGCGGAGCGATGCGATCGTTGTTTGAGAAGTGGTAGCGCTCAGGCATGGACTTTCGGGTATAGACCTCTACGGCGTTTGGATACTTCTTTCCTAGCTTTGCCACTTGCTCTTCTAGGATCCCCAGATTCTCAGGCTGCTTCGGACGAAGACCACGGGATGGCCACCCATCAATGCGCTCAACGAGGCTGAGATCTATCTCATCATCCAATTGAATGAGGCGCTCGGTTGACGTGGTAGCCATGCCGTGGTCTGACACGACCACGATGTTGACCAGGTTTGTAAGGTTGCGCCTTTCAATGCCAGCAACAATTCCCGCCACCAGGTCATCAGCCCTGGAGATAGTGTTTCGTATCTCGGTGCTATTCGGCCCAAAGTTGTGCCCATCCTTATCAACGTCGGGGACATAGGCCGCAATAAACTGCGGGCGCTGTGGCATCAAATCAGACCCGTCTTCTGGACCCGGCAGATCAAGGAGCTCAAGGACCCGGTTGACTTTACGCGGCAGAGCCTCAGAGCCGTTGTACTTATCCACATAGCTCGGGTCGACAATGCCAATATGAGCCTCGGAACCCGGCCACATGTGTATGCCCGTTTTGACTCCTTGTTTCTCTGCCGTCTCCCACAAGGGTTCCGCGTTCCACCACTTGGGCTGCATGCTGACGGCAGGATGAGTGTAGTAGAATTCCTCCTTGAGGTCGGGGTCCCAGAAAGTGTTCCCGACCACTCCATGGCTCTCGGGGTATAGGCCAGTGACTAGCGTGAAATGGTTTGGGAATGTCACGCTTGGGAAGCTGGGTGTCATATATCGCGGAGAGACGCCATTCGCAACTAGCGAATTGAGAGCCGGAGTCAAATCACGGTCAAGAAAATCGGCGCGGAACCCGTCGAGCGAGATCAATATCGTGGTAGGCGCAAATAGTGATGTGCCATTGGAAAGTAAACGCTGGGCATGTGGGTGCACGGCTCGGAAGTTGCTGGAGGCTTTGTATGCGCCCAGGAAAAGGATAAGAAATAGGACGGCAATGACGGCAGATATGAATACCAGCTTGCGCCATGAAGGTCTGGAGGGCTGAAGAGGAAAGGCAGGGGTCAGCGGGCTGAGCATGGAAGGTCCAAGGGAAAGTGTTCGGAGATGTACCGGCTCATAGAGATAGTCTTCCTTCCCGTCCAAGTCCATCGAAGATCCACTCATCAAGGACGATGTCTCATCACCCCCAAGTCCTTCTTCCATTTCGTACATCAGCTCCCCCTCCTCGCTGACTCGCTCTCGGCGCGATAATCGGGCCTCTCTTCGCGCTCGTCGTCGCTCCCTTTTGCCAATGCGCACGCTGCTTCCATTTGGACTGAAGATTCTGCGCAACCCATGCGCAGGGCCACTCCTTGTCAACAATTTCTCCAGTTCGTCTTCATCTTCGAGGACACTTCGATCGTGCTGGGAAAGCTCTAACGTGCTGCGGGGGTGTCGAAGGAACTCGTCGTCATCGGAGTCAGAGTCCTGCTCCGAAGGCGATCGTAAGGAGGCTGCATCGTTGTCGTAATGAGCCGGAGAGAGGAGGGAGGGACTGCGCGGGATTGGCATGGCTGGCGGGCGCGTCAGCCGCGGCGTGAAGACATTGAAGCGTAAAGCTTGAACGCGTTGCGATTTGTTTAAATTGATTGTCGAAGCAAAAGGGAGATCGGTGGCGGGTCAGCCCCCAACCCGCCAAGACTTTTGTTCGTGTTGACCTTTAGAAGTTCAGACTTGCAGTCTCAATTCCACCAAAAACTTGCTGGTTCATTGTTATAAATTAAAGGTGGCAGAGCACTGATGAACTTGCTTGAAAGGGAAATTCTCATCGTCACTCGACATAGAAATCTGCCGAGGATCCAACACTTTGTTTCGAGTTGGATGTTGCTAACACAACGTCACGGGCCTAGACGCCAGAACGGAACAGCAATAAACAGGTAAATCAGGGCCTTGATTCCATGTTTCAGAGGTTGGGCAGTTGATCCTGCAGTGAGATAAATGAGCAGCGATGACCACCGGTTGCTGTGACCAGACCATTTCACGCTCCATTTTGCCTGATGGAGAGAAGTGATGCGGACCACCAGTCTTAGCCTGGAAACACAGCACATGTTGAGCCGTCCTGCGCGCTCTGTATCTGACAGCTGCAACTGAATGTGGCGCTTGTGATCCTCTTCAAGACTTCAACGCCTTTGACGGAAATGTCAAGTTCTTCGAAGGTCCTCAATCTGTGGTCAACGCCTCCCGCATTTTTGCCGGATGGACGATCAAGGTCGCAACTGCCAGGCAACTTTGTCGCCCTCTGTAGAGTCAAAGCTGGGGATGCAAGGCAAATTGATCCCCGGTTGCAGTGTGAGATCGCACGCCTTAGTTTTCGCCGCCTTCCGGGAGCATCTCAGAGTCAGAAGAGGCACTTGGAGCACACCAGGGCGACTTGCTCATCATTCTACTCGACGCAATGGTCTACTCGACACCGACAAGCTTTCTCCCGCCCAAAGTTGAGCGAAACCTTTGATGTTCACTTATATAGTAGGAATTATCATCTACCATCACGCCACCGTGATGCTCAGGCTTCGATTTCCTTCATGCCTCGTGATGCTGACCCTCGAGACTGCCAGGCTGCAGACCAACCCTCGTTGAAAAGCACTGCCAGCCAGCCTGAAGTGGATATCTGGGTCTTAGTTTCATTTGTACAACTTGCAGTTGCCAAAATACCGAACTTCCCCGCGGATCATCTTCGTGACACATTCACATCCTGGCAGGCGGGTGTTGCTTCCCAAGGCCACAAAAAATTGTCCGATCCGAAAACAGATGACACTCCCAGGGGCACTCTAGATAATGCTATTGTCCACACCGCCGCCTGTCGATCGCTGAGGAATGCACTGTAATGTTGGTGCTGTGACACCGATCGAAATTCGTCCGCTTTCGATGGCACCGATTTCCTCTTTGGGACTAGATGTCACGTGATAACAATTTTTCCTCTGCGGCTGCGATGGACTCTCACGAGGTTTGCTTGGGACTTGGCTGAATAAGTCTTGCTGCTGTCGGGACCTAGCAGCTTCCTATCAGAGTTGCAAGGTGGAGCTGACTCGGCCGGAGACCCAGAGTGACATCGAGGTGCCACCGCCGGATGCGGAAGCCCACGACGTGCAAATCTCATCTCACAGCTGTAGTAGCGGGGCTCGGTCGAGGGGAGAGTGAGGCACAGGAGATTATCGAGAGGAACAAGTAGGAATTTTTTTTCTTCTTCTGTTACATTGCATCATCACTTCCCACACTGACCCAAAAGACCGGATTTGGACACTTTCTGATCTATAAGAATGGCTTCATCGGCACCCAAGTTTCCACTTTTTTTTTTCTTCAAGTCTTCCATCGCAAGAACAACCTCTTCTCTAGGTATGTTGCTCTTCATCTTATCATTCAAGGACGTCTCATGCTGATATTATTCTCCAGCTTCGTCACTCGTTAGACAAGAAGCCTTTCTTCCTTCTTGAGCCAATCGCTTCAGCCCCATCCACCAAGAAGTCACAATGCACTTCTCTACTCCTCTCCTCACTCTCCTGGCCATCGCCGCTGGAGTCCAGGCTGCCAAACCCTCTGAGCCCCCAGTCCACGCCAAGAGTGTCTCCATGCAGGGCACCGCCGTCAGCACCGGTACTCACCCCATCATGACTGGCGGCGGCACCACCAACGGCACTACCGGCACCAATGGCACCAACACTGGTGGCGGCGGCTCTGGTGGCTCCAGCTCCGGCGGCTCCAGCTCTGGCGGCTCCAGCTCCGGCGGTGCTGGCGGTGCTGGCGGCGCTGGCTCTGGTGCCAGCAACACCCCTGCCTCCCCCAGCTCTACCGGCTTCGTTCCCTCTAACCCCGGTGCCAAGGTCTCTGTTCCTATGGTCGGCGCTGGTCTTGGCAGTATCGCCTACGGTGCTCTCATCTTCCTCGCTTAAGCGGGTTGATATCGACTAATATGTCTTTTTTCCGATTTTGTGCCGGTGTTTCGGTCCCTTCACCCTCGGCTCTTTTTGTCTTTCCATTTTCTACTGTTCTAGACCACGTTTGGGTGACATCAATGGCTGCTGTCCATGTCTAACTGTGCTGGAAACTGGCGATGGTGGACTTTGAGAGGCAATGGACTACCGGAGTGAAGAGGAATGGCGTTCCAGGGTGTCTTTAGATCGCGCTCTTTGTGCTAATACTGGTGCTTGGGCAATATACCAAACTAATATAATCCTATTTCAAAAGTCCACGCTGAAAGAAGCTTGGCTTCCCCAGCAGCATCCAATTCTTCGTCCGTAGAGTCGGTCAAGTATGAATGTCCTGATCATCACAGTCAGACTAACGGGCCATTTCGCTAGGAACGGCCGAGCCGGAGTCATATAGTCTAGATCCAAACCTTATCTCAGTGGCAAATGCAACCCTAGGACCTGTCATGACCGCATACTCTAATAATAGTTAGTGAAAGGATGAATTACCGTTTAGCAGATTCGGGATGACTCGCTTATCTGCAGGAACGCGTCATAGGAAGAGCCTAAAGTTTTTTGAAGAGATTTGGTGTGAGATGGATGCAACATCGTTCATCCGAGCGCAATCGGGGAAGTCAATCCTCCAAGCTTGAGGCAATTCAGAGGTTGCTAGAATACGAATTTTCCCAGTCCTCCTTGGGCTCCGCTTTATCGATGTCTGTTCACTGGCGAAGAATCGTGTACTAGAATAGTTTTTGTAGCTCGAAAATTTCCGTAAAACACAGCAAGGAAGAAAAAGCACACATTTGTACTATGACCAGGCTGCTGCATCAACCAAGATATCATTGAGCTAAATGTCGTCCCTTGATCATATGGGGGGTTGGCATTTGACAGAAATCATGAATGACATGAGAGTACATGTTAAATCTACATCCACTCTCTCACCCACTTACGAACCCACTCCTCCTTGATACCCTCAACCGCCCTCAACTTCTCACTGACCTCGGCCGTAACATGCGTATCCAAGACATTATCAGGCTGCATAGACGCAAGTCCCTCGAAAAATCCGATCAACTTGGCGGCTGGATTTCTGTCCAAGAGTGCCTGCAAATCCGACTCCCCAACAGCTTTCTGACTTTCACCCGCAGTCTCGATATCCCGTCGTACCCGCTGCACCCACTCCAACAAACTGACCGTTTCAAAAGTCTTCCCACCCGAGATCCGGGAAAGCTCATCTGCGACAACGGCAATGATGTTACTCCATGTTGTCGTGTGCAGATTCAATGGATGGTAGACATTGACGCAACCTGGTTGGGACTCGCGCAAAGCCAACCCAGTCAAAACCTCAGCAAGGAGATCGATGGGTACCCAGTCGATTCTGTCTAGCGCTGAGCCGATGCTGCTTGGAATGGCTCCGACTTGCAACGAGCTGCGCACCAGGCTGGGGAAATACTCGGCTTTGTTCCATAGGCCTGGGTTCCGGACTGCACCAGCTACTTGCCCAACTCGGGCCAAGGATGTGCGGATTCCACGCGTTTGGGCCGCGTGGTCTAAGAGTCTCTCGGCGATGTGCTTGCTGTTCGCATAGCCATTTGGAGCGGGGATATCGGTGGAAATGATGGTCTCTGGTGTCAAATGAGAATTTGTTCCATAGCCCATGACAGAGCTGACAGAAGAGAGGAAGAACAGGTTTGGTGTCTTCGAGGCAGTCGCCGTAAAATTGATCAGATTGACCAAGTTCAACAGATCTGGCTTGAATGATGGAAGAGAAAGATTGAAGTTGACGTTCCAAGCGCCGTGGATGATAGTTGTTGTTGACTCCTGAAGAAGTTCGAAAGCCTGTGGTGCTAATCCGAGATTGCTGAGAGATAGATCTGCATGCCAGAAGGTGACGCGAGAAGAGAGTAGAGAGGAGTTCAGATGATAGAGTGCGCTCTTCTGGCGCTGGATTTCCAGGCTGTCTGGCCTACGATTGAGGCAGTGGATGTGCGCGATCGACGTATCTTTGAGGAGCGCATCGAGGATGTAGGTACACAGAGTCCCCGTCGACCCGCTCAGCAAGACAGTATGCGAAGTTGGCAGTTCTTCAACAGCGTTGATCCGAGGGCCATCAATTTTCGCGCTGAATTCTGCCAAAACTTCCTCACGTTCCTGCAATTGTGCGGCCTTGACTGCCTGGTCTGAAATCTCAACATCTTGCATGAGCTTCATTGTTGCCTGTGCTAGACTTGAGAGGGACGGGTGGAGGTAAATTATGTTAGGGCTGAACGAGGGCAAATTAAGGCCATGCCTGAGACATCGAGCAGCTGCGATAGTGTGCAAGGAATCCAATCCTAGATAGAAGAAATTCTCCGAAGAAGCGATTTGCCCGGGAGACCAGCCAGCGATTGATGACAGAGTCTGCACAATAAACTCGGATATTTGCTGGATATCACAAGCCCGTCCAGGTCTAGCAGGCCTGCCTTCACTGCGCAAGGCCAGGTCATCTGCATGTGCATATAGCGCCTCTAACTCCGAAGAATATAGAGCGAGGGCAGCAGCTCGCTGAATCGTACCTTTTCCAGCACGAGGGAATGGCTTGTCGGGAGTTGTGAAAAGGATGTGTGTTCGAGCAATTCTCGCATGGGCAGGACACGCCTGATTTGCTTCTTCCACACTCGGCCAGATGCTTTCGATTGCAGCGACACATTCAGTCGAATTCAGCTTCTTGCTACCATACTCAATAATTAACGAAGCCTGGAACTGCTGCGCGCCAGCTACCAAAACGCCTGTCACACCGGGATTCGCAGCCATGATGTGCTGTTCCATGGAAATGGGGTTCGTCTTTTCGCCGTTGAGAAAAACAATCACATCGTCAGAGCGAGCGCTCCAGCGCCACATGTCGGACTTTCTAGGATCTGGATGGCGAACAAACAAATCGTGTGTCGAGAATTCCTTTAGTTCTGGGAAGATGGTAAATGTCATGAGGTATTTCTCGCTCTCTGGTGACCGGACCAGGACCAGCTCATGTTCAGTATCTGTAGTCTTGCGGAACTCCAGACCCAACTCCGGATGAAATTGGGTATACCTCCAGTCCTCCAATAGATCTTGGTCGTTTAGTGAATGAATCGGAGTGAGGAATCCTGCTTCGGTCGATCCGTAGCGATTGTAGAGCTTGAGCTTAGCCGCGACTTTGTCGCCAATTGCCTGAGGTAGATCACCGCCCATATAGATGCAGTAGTCCAGATGTTGCGCGCAATAATCCAGAAGAAGCTCTGATTCTTGTGCCAACTCCTGTACCATGGACGGCACGAGAGCAGCCATATCCATTGGCGTATGCTTCAGAGCCTCGACCAGGGCAGAGGCCGTAGGCAATCCCGCGGAGGTGGGCATAATGCAAGTGACATCTGCGGGGATATTGATGAAAGTCAAACTTGCCATACCTGCTGCGTGAAAAGGCGGCAAAGGCATGAATTGTCTCTTTCCCGTTGACCACTTGTGCTGGTTCTCGAATCCCCTGGGCGCATCCATGCGGAACATGCGTATGTGTGCACAAGCCGTCGACAGTCTCCAGGTAATTGGTTTAGGTATACCCGTTGAGCCAGAAGTATGAAGAATGACCAACTTGTCATCCATGTCTCCGGGGTAGGATTTGGTGTACTCGAAATGCGGGTATTCGGTAGCAAGCAAGTCATCGACGCTTGGGATATCGTACGATGATAACGGTACTGAGTCCAAGATTGAGGTGACAAATGGCGGGCGAGGATTGGGTGTGAGAATCTTCGAGCAAGCAACTGTTTTGAGTAGGTGTCCTTGGGCGGCAATGCTGTTGCGAGGAGAGGGCAGAAACATGCAGTACCCTGCCTTGACGGCACCCAGGACCAAAGCTGGATATCGAAGGTCATTGGGGCCAATGTAGGCCAGGGTCTCGCCATTGCCTCGACCGAAAGTCTCGGTCAGCCACCAGGCGATGCCATTGACAACATTCGCAAAGGATCTGTAGGTGATGGGAAAGAAGCCCTTGTCGTAACTTGTAGGAGATCTGGGGTACTCGGCATATATCTGGTCGGGCTTGACGGTCGCATAATGGTCAACAATATGAGGAAGAAGTTCTTCCTCTGGGCAAAATACAGCCATCTTGAGCTGGGTTTGAACAACTTGGAATAGCGGGTGCTTCTTGATAATGTTAGTACGTTGACCTGAAATGAAAAGATTCAACTGAGAGTCGCTAGCAGGGCCGATGCAACTAAATAACCTTGAAACACCTCTGTTGCAATCCGAAGACCAGGTCAAGGACGAGTCTGAGAGCCTTGTCGTTCGTCATGAAAGTCCACTTGTCGACAGTCAGATCCACTTAAACTACCTGACCGACTGGTGAATAGTCCCTGTCGCTGGCGTGGACGCACTGTGTGGGACTTTTGTCGCCATCACAACAAAGAAGATCTGTCAATGTGCATGACCCCGCAGTAAATCCTGCGCTTTCACTCTGCACAGAAATTGGGCCAGGATGAGAGGTTTGCTTAGCTGCAGGTGATTTTTTTTTTTTTTTCAGCTTGCCATCCAGTCAAGCAGCCACCTCCATTGATTGGGGCATTAAAACCCACATTTATGCGGGACCTGAAATAAGGTTCTGGCTCAAAATTCAGACTCACAAAATCGAGTCGATATATCACAATAGCAAGACACATTTCAGTATTTCTCCACCGGAGATAAAAGTCCTGACCCATTATCAGAGCTCACTGACACAAAATACATCCAATGACATGGCTGAAGTTTTTGATCCGAAATGCCCACAACAACATTGAACAATCGTCGTGTCTCAACCCGCAACCTGCTTCGGATTCAAGAATTCATTCTGAGGATTTCCTTTGATCAAACTGGCACAAACACTTCACGCAGCAGGCCGCGACCTCCATGCACCTATCATTGATGGATTTTCATGCGGATGGCCTTGTAACGCGAGATAGTTGCCTGCATCTCTGTCAAGCTGGTATCTCAGACTGCAAATGATCTGTGTGGAATGAACGTAGAACTGCTTTCTCCCTAATATATATCTAGGGATTTACCTAACTAACCTTAGGCCCATTGACCCCCTCCTCTGCATATTTTGACCCCCCTTCTGGCTGAAATCCCCTAGTATCCTCTTCCTACTCCATACTCTTTCGAATACAGTCTACTACTTAGTTCGTATAGTCTAGTACCTATTCTTCTTTAACCTATGTATAAAGGCTAGGTACATATCTTTGATTGATATAGATAACACTAAAAAGTAGACGAGTAAACGGGCGAAGTGTGATTAGGACTGTTAGAAATCAGGTTTACTATCTTATGTTATCGATTATTTCCATCTATCTTGATGCCAGATTTCCTGCAATTCGGGCGTTGAAGGTATCTTTAGGCATTCCTAGGCAAGATTTGAGAGAGGGGGGGGGGGGTTCGAAATACGCAGAAGGGGGGTCAATTTAGTAATCCTCTATATCTATTTAGTAAAGCCTGATCACTTCCCCAATCGGTAACCCATCGGTGTTGAAGAAGCTCCCGTGTAGAGCTCCGTTCAGCAGGCTCAAATTGGAAAACAAGGCTCAAAAATTCAGTGAAGGCCATGACCTCATCATCACCCATTTCTTCCGGCTTTGCCTCTCTGATGGTCTCAGCAAGCGGCAGCTCCCTTTCATCTTCCGGGAATGGGTCCTTCAGAAGACCATCAGACACGAGGTGACGGTCCGAGTCCACCCATGCGGTCCGTAGCGAGTACGGTACCGGGCCCAGCCGCTCAACAAAACTGACTATTTGTTCTATGTTCGTATCGTCGATGCTACCCCAACCTTCGGGTGCGAAGAGCGGGTTCCCCGTGATGATGCGGTAAATCACACAGCCAAGGGCCCAAATGTCGGCCTTGGCAGTGACACAGCCTGTGTCCATCACCACTTCAGGTGCCCTGTAGGGAATTGGGTAGGCAAATATATCACTTGGAGTATCTGCGGGAGTGCTGGAAGCGCCAAGATCGACCAGGATGATGTTGGTGTTGGTTGTATCGCCTGCCAAGACGTCGACTTTATCATCGAGGGTGTAAGAATCACCAGGATCATTCAACTCATTCCCTCGTCTGTGCTTTGCCTCAATTTCTGTCTCAGTGTTGTCGTCAATGTTGTCAGTCAATGCCAGAACCAGATTTCCCGGGTGGACGTCGCCGTGCATGTCGCCGTTCATGACTCGTTGTTGGTGGAGATAGTCAAGGGCTTGCAGTGCCTGAATAGAGATTTTGCGACAAAATGAATACGGCACGGGATGGTCGTATTCGACATCGGCCAGTGCATTCTCAACTTGTCTTCCCATCGGTTTGGTGACGAGGCAGACATGCGACCCGTGGGGTCCAGCGTAAAGGACGTCATCCAAGAGCTCAACAACGTGGTCTTTGCCCGGGTGACCAGGAATAGGGTGTTCTATCAGGTGTTTCATGATAGATATCTCGTGCAATTGAGCCTTCTCCCGCCACGTGTGACTGGCCTTGATGGCGACATAGCGGCTCTCCTGCGTGTCCCGCGCCAGCCATACCGTGGAGAATTGGCCTTCTCCAAGTTTGCGAAATGGACGGTAGCGGCCATCCTTCAGAATATCGCCTGGATGAAAAGAGCATATAGCGGAAGCCGCAGCTTTTCTTCGAGATTCCGCGTCATCCAGTGCCGATGGCAGCAGCTCTTCAGGCTCGGATTCTGCCTACATTCTGCCAGCCATGACCCAGGGATACCCTGAATGATCACAGCATAGAGAAATAGGAAAACAATAGTAAGGACAATTTGTGATTAGATCTCAACTCGTTACTGCGAATGGATGGGATGTGGTAGTGGTGGTGTCCCAGAGTGGAGAGGCTGGGGCTAACCTTAAGATTGGCCTACAAGCGAGTGGGGCGGCTATTCGCTCCCCATGAAAGGAGGACCAGCCAGCCAGCTGATAGCCTGATACATGACATGCTACTGCATCCAGGCAGCCGTGAATAGCAACAACCCGTATTTGATGAGATTTTCTACTGCTACAGGTAGAACCAGTCTTTTCCAACCATCAAACCCGGGCACTACAGGCCGTCTCAGGAAACCCCGGCGCTATGAGCTGTCTCGAGGACAGGCTGAGCCTCCTCACGATCATCTTGTAAGGGATAAAAAGGAAAACAATCCGCCTCACTTTACCCTCTGTGCCAATTGTTGTGCAAACTCCGCCCCACTCCTTTGAAAATGGCTTATATAGAGCCGCTCAGCAATAGACACACTGAAACAAGGCGCTTCGCTGAGAAGCTGACATGGTTCATCACCTTGTCTCCCCAAAATGGCAAATCTTCGTTTAGATATACGAAAGGCCCCGGCGTTGCCGCTATATAAAGGACCTGTTCCTCTTTCCCAGATACTCAACTGTAGCCTCAGTACAAGGTGTCCATGCTTTCCAAATGTCGCAGAATAGGACCTCGAATCAGAAGCGCTTGCCGGCTCCAGTCAAAGTACCATGGAAACCACCAACGCCCAAGAAGAAGGGAAATTATCCTTTGGGGGCAATGCAAGGTCGCTCTCCTCGTTTTCAAATTGAGCATCGCGAAGTTGGCCCGGGAAGGCAGGTTGACCAGGGGAGGCAGGGAAATCCCGATAGAGATGGAAGTGTTGGCGGGACAAGGCATAGGGACTTGCACCATGCAGGAGCAAAGCCTTCATCAGACGCGCCGTCATCGCCTTTTTCTCGGCGTGTGTATATGGGCCCATGCTACTGGCAGGGCTCTCCCCGGCAATCCGGAGGGGAAGGGCCCCGGTGTTGTCGCAGAAGTAGATAGGAGGGAAAATCCTTTATCGCCGTTGGGAGAGTCATTTGGCGGTTCTGAAGGTTCGCACTCTAGTTCGTAGTATCTTGCGTTTGGATCAACACCTGCTGCTAGCAGGAATTCGACCTTTTCGATAGCGCCTTCGGCCATGGCATCCCATTATGGTTCGAGGACAACGAGGGCTCGGATCTGCAATTGCACCTTCTTGCCCCGTGAAGGGTTATATAGCAACGCAGGTACAAGAAATGCTGTAGGTGGTTGTGTCATTGGAAAAAGAATCTCTTGAACCCCCTGTTGAGCCGCCACGTTGATCTAATAAACTTTGGACAAGAATTCTCTCCAGGATCCACCTGCACAAGGGCTACTTCTCATTGAGTCTTGTCCCTGCAACAACCGAGGCCAATATGGCTACTACTGCCATCCCAACTGCTAACCAGCAACAAGAGTCACTTGCGCGGTGTCCAGTCCCAAAGAATTACTTGGCTTGTGACTAGAAGCAATCAAGAGACTTTGTGAATTGATCAAATATGAGAATGTCTATGTCGAAACATAACAGGAAAAAGCATCATCTACCTCCCCATGACCACCATGAACACCTAGATGCAATTAACAAAGAAAGCAAGAGAATAGAGAAAAAGCTCATGGTAGACCAGACCATGACCCCATACCCAAAACCACCTCAAGATCGAGCAATCCAATTCGTCCACTGACAAGCACAACCCCCAGTACCTCCATCAACACCCCCAAACACACTCGAATTCGAGCTCGAACCCGAACCATCACTTCCGTCCAAATCATCAAAAATCCCCGACGCAGGATTCACCAACGACCCCCCAAACCCGCGATCCTCCAGCTGTAACTTCCGATCCGTAATATTATAGTGCTGATCACTCTCCACCCCATAACAATAAACAAGCTTCCTCTTCTCTGCCCCGCCATGCCGATCAACAGTAATACTAATCGGATACGGGAACGAGCCGGGCCGCGTAAAGTCCGTCGCGGAAGAAGACGATGTCGGCGATGAGGTGGATGTAGACGTTGCCACGGCCGTGCTGGTCGAACGCGAAGTCGAGCTGGAATTATTCGATCCCGGTCTGACAAGCGCGTAGCCCAGCCGGGACGGCTGCGTCCAGATCTGCACGAGGAAGCGCGTCTGCGACCAGGTGCAGCGGGCGACGGCGTCGGACTCGGCGGAGCCCCCGTTGCTGTCGAGCGGGGAGTAATCGACCGCGCTGCCGTTTAGCGGGGCGCGAGAGGATAGGAAGATCGATTTGTCGAAGTAAGTGTAGAAGCCGTAGTGCTCGTTGTCCTTGCCGCGATTGTAGAGGCGGATGGGCTGGGATTCGGGGAGAGGGTAGAGGGTTGCGGCGGCGGCGACGCCGTCAGAGTTTACGGATGGTGGTGGGATGACGGCTGTTAGGTTGGGGAAGGTTGTTGTGTTGTTGGTTGTGGAGCGGCGGGAGAGGAGTGTGCTGGATGTGGTGATTTGTACGGGTGAGAGGAGGGTGATGTAGAAGGGGGTTTCTTCGCCGGCGTAGGGGATGGAGTTGCCGTCCGTTGTGTTGCCGATGAATGTTTGGTCTGCGATGCTTGGTGGTGAGGGTGATGGATCCCAGGAATTGGCATCTCGACGGGATTTGCTTGAGCTTGCGGCCGTGCTGTTTGTGTATGTCCCGTTGCGGAAGCGGATTTCCAGTCTGAAGTTTGGTTCGTCTGCGGCATAGGGCTTGTTATCGGATTGCTGGCCCTTGGGGAGAGCGCAACTCCACAAGGATGAAGGCTTGACACAGCTGGATTGCTCGATTTGCGGCTCTGCCCCGGCGACGGTGGAGATACCTGTTGGCATGGGTGGGTAACCGGTAAGATTCAGCCATTGCGACTGGACGGGAGTTGTGTCGCCTTTTCTGGTCAATGTGATTGCTAGCACGATGGCCAGAATTACGATGATCATGAAGAACACGCAGATACAAAAGTACCAGCGGCGTTTTGTCCGGCCTTCACGTCCTGAACGCCCGAAGCAGCCCTTCTTGCCGAAGCAGCCTCGGCCGCGCCAGAATCCACCAATCTTTCTGCCAATTGCATCTTCCCGTTCTAGTCTCTGACGCCGAGCTTCTGCTGGTCCTCGTTCGCCGGTGGGATTCATGATGGCTGCTCCCGGGGCTGGGTGAAGTGCATATCGTGGGGGTAGAGCGGCTTCGTCTCGGGGGAATTGACTGTATGCTGGGGCTGGGGCTTGTACCTCATTCATTGAGCTCAATGGAATTGCGCCAGGTCCTCCGGCCGCACGTTGAAACGCGGGTGATATTGGTTCATTGTGGTTTGGATTTGGCGCTGGTACATTATCCGGACGTAGATCCAAGTTTGATGGTGCTCCCGTGGGTACAGGGACCGGGGCAGCTCTAGTTGACTCCTCATGGAATGGGTTATTCGCTGCAGGAGGCTGTGCTATGGGCCACCCGTCCACCTCACGAGATTGCCCTTGATGCGCTTGGGTTGGGGCCGGTGCTGGAGGTAAAACAGCGCCATACTGAGGAGCCACCGGAGCAGGTTCTGGGGGCATCGCGACAGGCTGCGGCATATAGTGAATGTTATTCGTCGGTGGTGAAATCGTGTTGATAATGTGAGGAGCCGGGGGTTGTATCGGTGGTGGTGGCTCGGGCATGACCGCAGAAGCCACTGGTATTGGACCTGGCGGGGGTGGTTCAGGCATGAAAGCTGTAGGCGCAGGAGCAGGCTCATGACCTGGCGCTGCAGCAGGAGGAGAATGGACCGGTTGTTCAGCTGGGGCATCAGGCAAGACTCCTCTGGTTGCGCCCTGCGGGGGCGCAGGCAAGGCTTTATCATGCCCAAACTCCTCCTCATCCGTGATACTCGAGGACCACGAGTCCGACGAACTAGTTGACGAAGGCGAAGCAATCTCCTTCGAACGCGCCGACCCGTTTACACCCTCCTCCGTTGGTGAGCCAATATCGATGAGTAGATCCTTATTCACAGCAGTAGGTTGAGGCGCACTGCGATTTTTCTCCTGCGCCTGGGCCTCAGCAAATATCAACCCTCGATCTCGAGTCTCCCCGTCATCAGCATTGAACTGCGCCGCATAGATCGCCGCCACAACAGCCGCCGGTGTGATGGAGCAGATATGATTGTGACATTCGAAATACGACGTTTTGCTGAACATTTCATGCGCACACGCTTGATAATACTCCGCTGCCTCGCCTTGAATAGCCCGTGAACCGAATATTATCGAAGCAGTGGTCTGCCCCCTGGCCGAAGAGTCCAGCTCTTCATTGCCTTCCAGGGATCGAGACTGCTCTAGGCTCTTATTCTCCTGCCATTGGGTTGGTACGGCTGACTCGGGCGTCTCCGGAGAAAAGCAGGATACTTCCTTTTCTTTCTCCCACCATTCCTTGCGGGGTTCTTTTGTATTTGGTGTGATTGCGGCGGTACTCCGGGAAAACGATGGACTGAGAGGGGACTTCTTTCCGAGGAGCGGCGAAAGCAGGACCGTCCACCAGCCCTGGGACTCGGGTCTGGTCGCCTGGGTGTTGACACTGAGTCTATTCAGGGGAGCCTGGTCATTATCATCTAGAGATTCGTGGGTGAGTCCTCGATCCGGAATATCGTCCTCAATGATAGTCTCCGCAGACACAGATCTGCGTTTGCGAGTCATGGCTGCGAAATGGGCGTTTAGAAACTCGGAAGAACCCGCTTTCCTCGAGTGCTCAGCTGGTATGGCTGGCACTGGGGGGACATCCGGGCCATTTTGCCATAGTCGAGGCGTGGGTTGAGAGTAGATGCTGGATGTTGCGCGCGGACGTAGGCACTCGGGACTGGCGCTCGACCAAGGCGCATCCTCGCGAGCAGGCGTGACGACGATGGAGGGGGTGAGTGGTGTGACTGCGCTGTCGATTTCCCTTGTATGATGTAGAGACTCGTTGCGAGGTACGGACAAACCAATCATGACATGTCGATCGGAGGGGGAGAGGCCATAGTCGAGTCGATCGCTGAAGGGATTTTCGAGTCTCGGATCTAAGAACGGATTCCCGGTCTCGCTCTGTATGCGACTCGTTTCCTCAGGAAGTTGGTGAAAGGATGCTCTCTTCTTAGATGTATTCGAGATATTTGACGGGTTCGTAATCTGCGAGACGCCCTTCGTCTGCCCAGACCGTTCCTTTGCCCGGTCCTTGGACAACAGCTTGAGATCATTCAAGTCAACGAATGGTGCGGATCCGGTATCAGATTGCTTCGTCGGCGGCGCCGCGAGCGAAAATTCCGTGACCAAATTCAGTCCCACCGGCTTAGCAGCATTCTTCTTCTTCTTGGTGATCCCCCGAATACTATGCCGTTTGTGCGGGTCATGCCGATCACGGTGCGACAGGTTCGGCGAGCGATTTCCATCTCTTCCCGATTTCGTCTCGATCTTTTGTTTAGTCGCCTTGACCAAGAAGTCAAATGGTCTGGTGCGCTCCAGATCTCGATCCTCTGCGGACGAACACGACGGACTCGAGATTTCCTCGCTGATAGGTGACGAGAGTGGGAAAGTTGGACGAACTGGAACCTGCAATTGAGGCTGTTGATGCCGTCGAGAGGGCATGTTGATAAGATGGGGTCAAAGGTCTGTTGCAGAGTAGAAAGGAGATGCGTCAGAGTCATGCACAGTAGATGTGAGTTATCGTGTGCATACCATATGTTGGTAGACAGATATGAAAAGAGAAAAAGAGGATATTCGCAGCTGCGATGCAAGATTTCACTTCTCCCGGAAGCGCAACGCGTGTCCAGGCAGAGTCAACAAAGACCAGAAACTTCTATTAATACCAAGACACCACCCGAAACAATGCAATGATGAAACGACTCCGGAGATGCAAAGACAAAGAGCGTAGGCAACCAGTCCCAACAAAGCACAGGCAGAATGTCCAAGTAACGACCGTAACCACACACTCGAGCAGAACCAAAGAGAGAAAAAAAAAATCAAGAATCAAGCTTGTGAATTTGAAGTGCCAAAGAGACGCATAAAAAGAGAACCCCCCAAAATAGAAATCGACAATCCAGCAAACAAAATCCCCGAGTTCTAGCCCCTTCTGCAGCCATCTTCTTTGAAGGAAGCTCGAACAATCTCCTCGTTGGCAGAGCTCAACCTGCGCATCATCCCGTCAACCAACCGGCCACCAATCACACTTCTGTAAGCTCTGTTCCTGAAGAAAGCCCAGACAGCCTCCTGCAGTAGTCCGTTATGCTTAGCGCCATCATTGGCTCACTGGCGAAGATCCGAGGGCAGCCAGAGTGGGACAATGTGAAGGGCGGGCAAGTCGAGTTGGTTCGGGACTGAGCTGTACGCGCCGGTTGAGGAGCGGGCGCTTACAAGGGCCAATCACCACCCCCACCGCTGAAAATAGAACTCTCGGGCCTTTTGAAGCATGAACCACTGAGTACACACGTATGACTAATCTATGATGAAATTCAGATCAAGGCCCTGGAGGAAGATGGTTATTCGAGCAAGGTGGATTTGTATTGCACGGATCAAGGATGAGGAATAACGTTAAAGGATATCAAATGGCGTGCCGCGCACGATTTTGGATATTTGGTACACACTCTCGATCGAGTTGGACAAGGGACGACAGAGAAAACACAGAAAGAATCCAACACAAGTCATATCGATCCCAAATGCCTATAACCCAGTTCCCAGTGACCAAGCCCTCCTTATCATGTCCAACACATGCGGTATATCGATGATGCCATGGCGGTGTGTCAGACCGCAAAACACAGCACAGTCAAAAAGACAACACAGGAGAAAAGAGGAAAGAAAACATTCAAGAAAGGAAAATACGTGGAGGTCCAGATCGGAAAGCAATGGACCGGTTGCGGGTATGATCGATGACACAAAGAAAACAGAGCAGGAGTCAAATTCCGAGTCAAAGTCGGACAGGTAGAAGGCCACGCCCCTCAAGACAAGGTATAACAAAGAAAAAGACAGAAAGGCAAAGACCAACAAAAAGAACCTGGTGCTCTCGAGCCCGAATCGGTCGAGAACCTCACCCAGGTTCCATGTCTAAAAACGAGGATATCTTGAATGGCAATATGACAAAAGGAGTCGTGGTTGAGGTGCGTCTCGCAGCATGACTGGTCGTTTCTCATCCATGGAGCCCATGGCGGTAGTAGAGGGTTAACGTGAAACCGCACTTGTTCCCCATCAAATTTCCACTTTAACGCCGCTCATCAGTATACTGAATGCCCTGCATCGGAGCGGAGGAGCCATTCATCAGCGGCGGTAACGTCCGTGGCTGCTCCTGAGGCATACCCCCATTTCCAAACCCACCGAATCCGGGGCCCGGCGGTTGTCCGTTTGTCGGGGTCGTTGCCATCGGGTGGTGTTCGAATATGGAGGCTGGTCGGGCGGGGCCGTGGCCCTGCTGTTGCGCGAATTGGGCGCGCATTTCCTCCATCTCGGTGCGCATCACCGAGTTCTCGCGGCGCGCCGTGGCGAGGTTTTTCTCGAGCGAGTTGATATATTCAATGGCCCGGCTGAGCGTTTCCCACTTGCTAGACTTGTTGTTCTGGGTTTGCGGCAGGCGCATACGGAGAGCCTCGAAGCAGTCCTTCATCTCACTGCGGCGTTTGCGCTCGGCGAGCTTGTGCGTGACGCGCAGCTCGGGTGTCCGGCTGTATGGTGTGTTGCCGGTGCCCGATTCGGATTCTCCAATTAGATCGCGGACCTGTTTATGTTGCAGCGAGTGATGGTGTACATTCGGGGGTAGTTCTGAGATTGGTCAGAACTTGTGATTAAATGGATGACAAGATTATTTTCGGAATTAGTTCATGATCTTACCGTGTTGTCCACGCGGCATGCGCTCGGAGTACATGCTGCTGAGAGACTCTGCCGTGCTCCCCTTCCGAGAAAAAGGCGGATTGGACTTTTCTGTGGACGAAATGGAGCTGGATCGAGCCACGTCAGGATCCGGGAAAGCGTACGCCATACCCGCCGTGGGTGCTTCTGCGTTGTAAATCTCCGACCGAGGGTTGGACGAGATCGCAGGAGCTGTACGTCCTGCCGCGAACGATCGGTGCTCGCCAGCTCGAGGTCCCAAGGGGGATAATGGTTGGCTACCCCCGGAGTACCGTGGCCCCCGGTATGAGGTCATGTCGTTTGAGATCCCTCGTTCCCGCTGTAGACTCGAGACAATGGAAGACTGGGAGGCATTTGTACTGTGATACGGCGAGGCCGGATTGATTGCCAATGAGCTGATGCCCTGGTTCACACGGCTATCCACGCTACTACGCCGAGACTCCGGGACTTCGACCACACTACCCCGTTGCGATGAGGCATCAAAGTTTTGGTTGATTGAAGGGAGCGCATTCGCTTGGGGGGTGTTGAAAATGGGTGAGGGCTGCTGCGCGCCGGCCGAGGAAGGGGTGGTGGATTGATCATGCGGGTAAGGCGATCGGTCCGGCGCGACGTGGCCGCGATTTGGTGAGGGTTGGGAGGTTGAGGTCAGGAAAGTGAGGGAGGGATAATTGTTGCCAGTCCCGTTGGTCGCGGTCGAGTAGGTTGAGGATCCTGAAGGGTCAGCATGCCGCGCCCAATCCGCTCCGGGGGGAATCTTACTTGTGCTTTGCGGCATTGACCAATTCCCCGAGTCTCGCTCAATCGTGTTCAGGGAGGCATTGCCGGGGGATTTCTCGGATGGGTTGACGCCGGCAGCGCCCATGTTCGCGGTCAACGTCGAGATCGAGGGTAACGTCTGGTTCGAGGCGGCGGCAGGTGTGTGAGGGCCCGAGGAGACAGGCTCCCACGGCCGATGGGCGACGGAGTCCATGGCGAAGGGTATAGGAAGCTCCAACGTGCGCAGTGAGGGGTGAGTTCTAACGAGGCTATATCGGACCAGGTGCAACGGGAGGATTTGTTGTCCAAAGTGATCGAGAGTTGACGGGGTCCACGCTATCGCATATTCTCCAATCGAGGTGTGAGCGGGTCCAATTGATTCAGGGCCGAAACGTAGTCAATGCAAGTGGTAATGACCGTGCAGAGCGAGAAGAGGGAGGGTAGCGAAGCTGGTGACAGGGACCCCAGTAGAGAGCGGGTGCCAAAGCCTCTGCAGAGCCAAGAAAGCGCAGCAAAGTAGTAGGGAAAATGGGGGCGAAAGTAAAGTGGCGAGGGGGAAAGGGAGATTCTGCAAGACGATGCCTAGACTTTGGAGGGGCTGGAACCTCAAGAAGGTCCGATCGAGGTGGAGAGAAGGTTGGAAGTGCTGTTGGTTGTGGTTGTGGTGTGATGGTGGTAGTAGTCGGGGGTGGTGATCGGGTTTGGTGGTCTCCCGTGATGAGAGAGGGGAGGACAAGACCAGACTTGGTCCTTTTACTTTGGTACGATGGGGGGGAAAGAAGAAGGACGGGACAGCAGGAAGAAGACGATCTCAACGCTAAAATGTATTGCACCGATCAG
This sequence comes from Penicillium simplicissimum, assembly GCA_024706585.1. NCBI lineage: Eukaryota > Fungi > Ascomycota > Eurotiomycetes > Eurotiales > Aspergillaceae > Penicillium > Penicillium simplicissimum. Next base: position 964,204 of record JAMZTW010000078.1, read on the forward strand.
AATCCGAGATTTTGGCAGGGTCGAGTCCCAGCTTCTTTTTCCTTTTTTTCTTCGTCGCTATTTTCTTTCTTTTTTTTCGTTTTATATTTTTTTTTTTTTCGCTGTCCTTTTCGACTTATTGACTTTTAGGCCGGGGAAGACAGTTGGGTATCTTCCAAGGGAAGGATACGGTACTGGAAATACATGCCGGAATTACAGCACAAGACTGAAACGAGGCTAATCTGCCCACCAGGGAGCATCAAGCTTACCAGTAGGTACTAGTACTACGAGGTAGTGCGTGAGGAACGTGGCACAAGGCTCTTAAGGCAACAGACCCGGGGAGAATGACTATGTAGACTGCAACGGTCGGAGAATGAGTGAAAGAGGTCTCGAGGAGGACGGAAAGGAGCCCGTATCGAGCGGTGATCAGTCGACAGAGCAGAAACGTAGGCCACTAGATGGAGAAGTGGTCGATAAAGAGTAAAACGGAGTAGGAGATATATGATCGGAATATTACTTGATCTGTATAAGCTATGGTACCTGAGCAGCGGCTAGTCCTTGGGATAATCTCAGATTACCTCGGGCTTAATCGAAAGGCTTCTTTGTGGCCACCAGGCATTGTGATTGAATCAATAGAAGCTGTATGTTTGACCAGCCCACGACCGAGCTAGTCAAATATGTGACTTGTGAGCAGACACGTTCATGAGTATTGAGTAGTGATCGAGTCACCCTCGTTCTCGGTCTCGCCATCCTCCCCCGTCCAGTGTCCTTTGTGGTTTTGCTTCTTCGCCTGGTGCCTACCGGACAGATCCCATCCCACGGCCAGGCAGTCTGCCGAGTCCGTCCCTCGCAACCACATTCGGCCTCCGGATCCCCGTCCGCGTCGGTCAGGAGGCGATTGGCAAACAATCGTCGTCCCGTGGATGGAAAGTGAAGATTGTATGACCACGTCAATACTCTTACCGTTTGCTTTAGACCTCAACGAATGAAGCTGATCTCCTACCGGACTAGTCAGGTCCTTCTCGGGCTTATAGTACTGTAGTTAATACGACAGCGCTGTATGGACCATACTGGGCCCTTGTCTGACCATACCAATACCAAACATACGCGCGTGCATGTGCCAAGCCATGGATGTGCGCTACTGCGCGCAACACCCTCCACCTGTGTGCCACGAGGCTGACCCTTTCTGGGGCACGCAAGGGAGACGAATTCCCTCAGAGTTACATCTGCAAAATGGAAACGGAAATCTTAAAATTCATCCACTTATTCCAGTCTAAGAGAGCTGATTGTGGACCTACTTCAATATTTATGTTAATTCATACCAGATTACTAACTTCACCATCCTCACTTTCTGTGTTTATCCTTCCTTCAGTCCCCAAACCTGTTAGCTTTATCAAGATCGAAATTATGGAGCATGATCGTAGTCGACATCGATGATCTCCAAGATCATCCCATTTCATAATCTCCTGAGTCGTGGTACTCCCGAATACTGTAGCCCTACTTGAGTTCTTCTCCATGATAATGATTCTTGAAAAGCACTGAAACCACCCAGTCTACCCAATTGCCTCCCCCTTCTTTCCCTTCCTCCCACCACCAGGTTCAAAAACCGAACCACGATTCCCACACCCGCCGAGCGTGGTCGCCCGAAGAACGGTGCCCGTGGAAATCAAACTATAATTATCACTTCGCCGTCGCGGTCCTATCCGATCCCGAAGGGCTACAGAGCCTAGAAGAGAAATGGAACGAAGGACTGACGTTCTCACGATTCCGACCGTTTGTCAGGTCGTTGAGTTTGCTCATAACCCAAGAATCACGATGGAGCCAGAACAGGATGGATCAGAACTCGACGGGAAGTGGATCCGCAGCCCTCGCATGGCAGCGAAACCCAAAACCCATAAAAGGGAAAAGCCCCCAAAGTCAAAAACTAGAAGACTTGTCAGTTTCTGGTTTCAAGGGGTTCGAGAGGGCGCTATTTAAGCGATTGCAGCAGAATAGCCGGCCAGTTCATGGATAATATCGTACATAGTCTCAGTGTATAATTGCTGGATATACTTAATGCTTCAACCACCGAATACCTATACTCGTCCCAAATTCCATCATCCATTGCCCACCGCGAGTCCTGGAACCGCTGCATTCCCCGATCCCCGTGGCGCCCCCGAACCAGCTAACCAAATGCAGGCATTTTCAAAGGGCTTCCGGATCCTTGGGTGATGCAAGGAGAAGGTCGCACGTTGTTTCTTCTAGCAACCACGGTGACACTGTCTCGCGCCTTCTTCCTCTCATAATCACTTTTGCACTGGACGATCATACTCCTTTGAATGATCGGAGCTTCGAGTCGGTAACAATAACGTGGTCGCGTCTCCTTATTACATCATGACCAAAAGTCTTCACGTCATGTCGCTACAACGTGGGGTGACCTTGGTGCAACCCGCGACCCATGGTCAGCCTTCTATCACAAACACGCAAACTATGCCTGGCTCATTGAAGATGAAGGCTATCGATTGTGTACTGTCGAGACTCGAAGGTGTGGAGAACGGTAGTACTGTAACAGACTCACAGTCATTCATACTTTTTGGTTGACTCATAATTAAGCTTGAAGTGGAGAGGGACTGCACGGGTGTACGGCATAACGTACACACAGAGTGACTACTCACGAGTCACTACGACTGGTTTGTCCTCACTCAAAAAAAATGTGGTTCTCTCTTCTCCCTTTCACGTGGCGAAATGATCGCCCTCAAGGGTGGGCTCCTTGCAGGGCCCCTCGAAAGCAGAGACACGCGCTTGACTGTCGTAGTCATGAATGAATGATGTTACGGTATTGAAGATCAACAAGAGACAGGGTCGTAGATCATTGCGAATCACCAATCCTCCCTGAAAGCTCTTCCTCTCCACTTGACCCGTGGGTTACCCAGGGTTCCAGTCAACGGAGGAAGAAGGGGCTGTCAAACTCCATTTTGCAATTGCGACCGGGGAGGAACGAGACCAGATTCAAAGAAGAACAGCGGCTGCAGGCAACACGCTAATCCTCATCGATGTCGGACACATGGCAGGCCGACTGGTCGACAGGGATTGGTGCAGGACTGACTGCATTAGTGTAGAGAAGTTGAGGTGGTGTACTCCCCGTCCACTGTGTCGACATAGAGTACAAATACTATCGTAGATTCGATTTGCATATTCTTAGGCACAGGACCTCTCCTGTGTGTAGTATGTACGACGGCAGGGATGGTTCCCAATACCTCGAATGCACAACTGCAGCGGGGCCTGGCCGGGTCGGGTACCGAATACATGCATCTATATCCAAGCCTGACTGGACGAGGTCAACCAGTCTAACCAGGTCGAGGAATTGTTCAGAAGCCAAATCTGTCTCTCCCTTCTCCTCCCCCCTGTACGACCTGTCCAACCCACGACCACGCTTCTTCATAGCAGATGCACACTCCGTCCCACACATGGCAAATGATCGCTCTCCTGGTCAGAACTCTGCAGGGTAGTCATACTGTAGTGCTTAGGTGGTGCCTCGTTCAACGGTCGACCTGCTGCTCCGTCTGTTTAAATTGTTTTGCTCATCACAAAGCCTCAACACCTTCTTGACGATTATTATTCGTTCGCGAGTCACAGATTCGCCCGTTCGAAAGAGTACTTGACCAGTACGCAACACAACCAGTCTCAAAGACCCAGCCTGCAGGTTTCTGACATGTATACTCGGCTTTTCCTACCTACACCTCTCATCATCCTAGTACAGTATTATCCACCTGCCAACTGTAACCACTAACCGCAGAAACCCCCTTCCACTCCTACCCTCCGCCTTCCAATCCGTTTGTGCAACCTCGGACACGGAAACTAGCAGCTACCTAAAGGCTAACACCCTCCAGAACTAAATCGTCGGCGCCAAGAAGTGACACCAACTCCCCGGCCCGCGTGGAGGGCTCAAGAATATACTCAGTACTCCGGAGTAAGGTACTGTTAACCCTCGCAACCTTGTTGATTATTTCACACCCAACCAGACCAGTAACGCTTGACCGCTCGAGCTTTTCTCTCCACCTGCACATCCTGGTTTGAGCTTGATGCTTGAACGGCCCTCGCTCGCAGCCCAGACTGGACCGGAAGATGCACCCACCCGCGCGGTCGCCCAATTGCCACTGGCATTCGAGCTGAGCTTCGTTGCTAATGACCATGGCTACGCGCAGTGGTGGTTTCGGTTCCTGGTCCGCGCGGCTATCACTGGCATTGCAGTAGCTGGAGTAGATTTTGCACTGAGGAGGTCTGCTGTGTCTAGGATTGTACGCTGTATTCATTCCAATCAGATGCGGATGATTGACACAAAAGTCGTCTTGAGTACATACTACAACCACAACCGAGCTTTGAATATGGCTACAAGCAGAGCTGGAGATAGAGTTCTACGGGGAGTATCCCTATTTCCTCCGCATAGCTTTGCATTAACGTTCCGCCCGGGCTCACGCCTAATCTCGGAGTCTTTCAGTCGCTTGTACAACTCGAGAATCCTCTTCCTAGCTTTCTAGAGTTCCCCCTCCCCACTCCCAGTGCTCCGTGGTCCGGTGGGGTCGACCATGGAGTGGCGGGTGGTTCTGTGCTAAGGGCTTGCTGCCCGAGCAACCGAAGAGAGCGCCGAGGGCTGGACTGGACAGGCTAGGCGCTCGCCCTGGTTCGACCTGTCAAGTGCGAGCCTTGGACTGGGTGGAATTGTTGGTTCACCTGCCGAGCCAAGACTGAAGTACAGTATGTCCAAATAACACAGTAGCAGCGCTGCAGCCAGTGCAGAGAACTCCAGTTCAAGATGTCTACTTGGTTCGGCCTCGGGCGGCAGCCACACTTCCCCCCCCCCCCCCAAAACCACGGGTCGACGAGCGCCTCTAGCCAGCCTTGCTCGCTATCCCTCGACCTGATTTTGTCGATGCAAACTCTGGGCCCCGCCGGTCAGCCTGCCCACTGTGCCCAGGCTTACTGTATTACTCCATTGATCTATTGGACTGTGGTGGCTGGCTGCTTGAGTGGACGTGTCAATAAGGTCTCGGCTCTGGTCACCCCCCAGGTTTGGTTTGCCCCTACGGAGTTGATCTATCCCCATCCACCAGTTTACCAACTCCACTGGCATCAAGGGAGGGCAGACCGGTAGAGTAAGAACTAAAAACAAACCTGCTTGAAAGAGCATTGCCGGTGAAATCCATGTTCTGCAGCGGGTAGGCAACAGCAATACATGCATAAAGTACGAAATGTACGAGATCCGATTTACCATACGAAGCGCAGTACGGAGTACAATAGTCAAGAGTAGATACAGTAGATACAGTCGTAGGCACCGCTACATTGGTCTTCAGCTTGGGCTAAAGTCCAAGTCGCATCCTCTCCACTACCAAGCCCTGCAAAACTAAATCAATATATCTCCTACTATCCTCGCCAGCGACTAGCGCCCACAAGCCTCCTTCTCAACGCCTATCATATCCCAGCCTGGCATTGCCACATGGCGCCGTAGCTTTGCAGTGGAATGTCTCTCAGTCTCAGAGGCCTTGCCAAACCGCCACTCCATCGACACGCGTACATTCTTGACCACTCTCACGCCGAAACGGTAGCAGTTCTTCCATTCCTGGGCGTAGAGAAGTATCCACCGAGTTGCCACCCGCCTGGAGGCGACGGCACCGTAGTTATTTTGAGCTTAATGCTGGCCCTCACGGGCGGTGATTCGGTAGGAATTCTCGTTGCGACTCTGTGTCGTAGTTTCGCTGGATGTGCGCGAACTTACTGAGTTGCTCAGCTGCTAATGCCATGTTTCCTGGAAGGGATGGCTTGGCATGGCATTGGCATGCATTGGCATCTTGCTACGCTCCACTTTTGGGTGCCCATGCGAATGATCCACATGTTGAGATCCTAGTTAACTATTCCGTGAATCACTGATGACTCAATGGTTTGCGTGATTCAGAGATAGAGTTGGCTGTGCAAATAGCGCCAAGCATATGCAGAGCACCAGTTATTTTCGTCTTCATGCCATGACTTTCTCCATGAGCGTGACGTATTTGCTAGACTAGATAGTCGACAGTGGACACAGTAACGGAGTATACACACGGAGGAAACGAAGTACTTTTTGCCATGCCAGCACTTTGCATTGCTTCCCCATGATCCATCCCATGAACATCCTCCTTGCTGGCCCACTCAATAGTCTCACCTCGACACGCGAGCTACCCACGACCCATCCCTCCATCCATCCCTATCCCGAATCCTATGGTGTACTATCCCACCCTCCAATGTTCCAGTTCCAGCGTTCCAACAGTCCGGATACGCCCCCATTCCCAGCGCGAATCACAGCATGACTGCCGAACCAACAAAAACAGAGACCCCCAAACTCAAAAAAACTCAAATAACAAAGACCAAGACACCAGAACTACTAGTCCCTCCTCTTCCACGCCATGATTTGGCCATGAGTATCCCCGGAAAAAGCAGCCACCCCACCCACCCCCGTCGATCACCCGGACTCTCGCCCGACGCCCGCCCCGAAGCTGGGGGAGTTGCATCGCGCCCCGTGGATGGGATTGGCCCATCATTCTTTGCGGTATCCTTTCTAAGGAAGCCTTCCATTCTTTCCTTTTGCGTTTCTTTTTACTTTTACTTTTCCTTTTCGCCCTTGACGAGGAGGTGGGTGGTACTACCGGACATACACTGCGTAAGTGGGTAGTGCATCTGCGTACAGTATGTAATGGGTACTGTACTCCGTACTCAATGCTATACTGGCTCGGCTGGGTGCTTTGGTTGCATTTGTATGAGCCTCGAGACTCCACTAATCCGCCTCACAGGCTCACTTGAAGTAGGTGGAATTGAAAGACGCGGCATATTGCTCCCTCCCTTTCTCCCTGGCTTCCTCGCGTGTGAAAGCGGCCGTAATTGCGTAGAGTTAATGATGATGCGGATCCGACCGGTAGAGACATGCTTTTGGATGAGTAGGAAGAGTCGCCGGGTTAGGTCCAATACAAGTTTCCATGGCTTCGGATGTGGTCTTGATCAATGCCTACCTAACTGTCATAAAATCTTGGCCGGACCATGTGGATGGGGCGTGGATGTGAGCCCGCGTGCCAAGCCGTGGTTGTCGTTGCCCTTGTCTCACTGGTTTCAATTGCCGCCCACGGTGATAGTATGTCGGAGTGAAGAATACAAGGCCGTTTGTTAAGCGCTCCATGCAGTGGGGTGGGGGTGGGTTCGTGCCAGCAGATAGGCGACTCTGTGTGACAGATGGATGGATTGTGACAACGATTCCAGATGACTGACGACTTACCTGTTTGGATATTTTGTAGGTTTGACATAGATATCGATGTTACTTGCAGATTTTACAGATTATTGCGACTGGAGTGGTCAAGGATGATCGTCCTTTTAATAGACTCACGATTGATTGAGTCAGGTGCCTTTATAGGACAGTTGTCAGGATATACTACCGAATCGGTCGCCTCCACCTATATGAATTGATTGTTTGTGAAGTATCTACATTTGATATGCGGCGGAAAATTGCAATTTTAAGGCTGTTAACAAGTATAGTGATATAATACTCAGAAAAGATATTAACATTACTTGACGCAGGATCTAAATGTCCTTCCGGTGAACTGGAACTATATAACAGGTGGAAACACGAACAACAATGATATTAGGTATATTGTATTGACACCGTTCAATAGGAATACCCTGGACTACTCCTGAAAGAAGCGCGATACCTATGTTCAGCAAAGACGCCCTCGAACGCGAGGTCAAGTAGCTTCTGTCATGTACTTTTTCCAGTTGATCCCAGGCTCGTTGATTTATAGGTATCTTCGCCTTCTCAAAGTTTCCTGATGCTGCTAGCTTCCCAGGTAATTTCATCAACTTCTTGCTCGCACTTTCAGTCAAGCCAATGATATAACTATCATTCCAGTCAGCACTACTTAATGGTCAGTGCCAAGTTCAAGGAAGTGATTTGCCTGCTCTTAAACATCACCCCCAAATTCCTCAGAGGAATCTTCTGCGGCCGCAGTACCTTCTCAGTCGGCTGCTTCCAGCTCTCCGGGTCCACGCCGTGAGCACACATTGTGTTATCCAACGAGAAGAGTCCGGCCAACGGTGGAGGTAGAGGGGTCACATCGAATCCGCCTGAGATGAGAAATGCAAAGTCGGACATGGTGTTGGGATGAAAGTATGGAGGACGATAGCTGCCCTCTATGACGAGCCAGCGAGGACCGAAGACTGCGTCGTCAACGACGGCTTCACCTGGGAGGCACGATGGGCAAGTGAGGATTGTGAAGATTGACGGGTCGTAGGCGAGTAAGCAAGAGTTATAGAGTCTCCCTCGGGTGCAGCCAGACTCACCGGATGATCGTGTGAGACTGAACCGATTGTGTTGAATTTACCTACATTTTAAGTCTTAGCACGCAACATCAAATATAGCAACGAGTTTCCACATACCCAGATCATACTTGTAGGGATAGTACGTACGCGTCCACCCAGCAACATTGAAGATACCATCTCGTTGAACGATCTGGTGCATCTGCCCAGCAAACTTCCCAATAATCTCCGTGTCTACATCCGAGTCATCGCAGCTGGCAGTAGAATCCCAAAATCACGAATATTAGCTAACCCAGTCGAACCAATCGGCCCCAGCTCAGGTAGTTCAAATGACCCTCGAACCGTTCGAGCGCAAAGCCCCGAACGGGACCAGCCGGGAGTGAAACGTGAAAAAGAATGCCTCAAGGAACGACACTTATCTCATTAGGCCGGACTCATAGATAGTCCTTTTCCGTGCGTAGGTTCGAGACAGCCCTTTTGGGGAGCTATGATGCTTGTCAGATGCCGTTCCTAGAATGTCATGGGGTATGCCAAGCTAGCAGAAAGTCACCATCTGCGCTGTAGAATGCCTGACTGGATGACATTGACTTTTCAGCTGTGAAGATATAGTATACCAGTCCTTCGTTGAGGGTTAGATTACAGGCGCCCCCTAGGCATTGAAGGCCAGTGAGCAAATCTGCTTCTTTGTCGATGCGCACGGGGGCCCATATGGGTTCACACGGCGAATACTGGTACTTAGAGTCCGGGGCGTGGTTGATATTGAATAGGTGATCCATGAGACTGAATTTCTCGTGGCATGTTGACCTATGGAAGAAGCCGGTATAGCCATGTCTTTTTTGAGTCCTTCCTCGGCGCTGTGAAGGAGCTTCCTGAGATGCGTTCGGTGTCCAGTCCGTATTTGGATTTCTGAGGGATGTTGACGGAACTGACGGGATGGCACCTGTTGCTACTTCAGACCTGCAGTCGTTCAGTACCTAGCTTGAATGTGTTGTCAGTGGAGAGACTCGCATACTGATGGTAGCCGTTGAAGCCGTGCAGGTACTCGAACCTGTCGTCAATCTCAAATGTGGATGTCGTCATGATTGTTCAACAGCTCAAGCTATAGGTTATTTAGGATGTGTAAATATCCGACTCTGAACCTGGGTTTTGGTAGCTGGTGATAGCCAATAAGTAGTGTCCAGTTTCCTCTTGAATCATCCTGGGCAAAGGTATTGGTTGTTCCCGCGATCCGAGGTACACATTGAGTAGTCTTCACCCCGCTTTATTCAAAGCGTTTGAATAATGTGGCTTACGAAGCACAATGCACCATTTGGCATAAGAGCATGTTGCGACAAGAGATTGATTTCCAATTGCTGTATCCGGGCTTTTAGCTCGGCAATTTTTGATAACGAAACCTACCTGACGGTGAATGCGGCTCTAACTTCAGCTAGGGCGCAGTAATTTGGGGTTCTGCGAGTTGAATCCCCGACCAAGCTTCTAAATCGCCATATCAGTCCAGTCTCAGTTCTGAATCAAGAGACGATCCTGGAGCTGTTGAGAAAGTCGATTCGAAAGACATCCAAAGCCTAAAGTGCACAAGTATTTCAACTTGTTTATTTGAGAGCGACAGATACATGGATGTAACTCCCAGCTCTGAATCTCTCTCACACACACGCGCGCGATGGACCAACTTTGATAGCGGTCCACATTGTTGCCGGGCTCCAATGAAGTTTATAACAAAAATCCGCTAAGTCCGACTTAATACCGACAGTTTCTCCATCTGATACGAGATGCAGGATCCTGAGACTGTTAAACTCCGAAACACCGGTTTCATCCCGAGTGAAGTCCCGCTTGGTTTCCGCGTTCTCGTTCCGCGATGGGACATTGAGGGTCCCGAGGTATTTAAGCACTGCCCCATATCTCCAGAGCTATTCTCGCTTCAATTATCCTCAGCTTTGTTTCTCCCACCGAGGCTTCAAGAATCTCCAACTACCTCTCTCAATATCGGAACAGCCTCAAAAAGGACGTCTTCAGCGCCATGGCCCCCAAAACATGGCTTGTCACGGGCGCCTCATCAGGTCTGGGCACAGCTATCGCCGTGGTTGCCCTTCGCGCTGGAAATAAAGTCATCGCAACAGCTCGCAATCCCGCAAAAGCAGCCAAAGAGAATCCACAGATCGAAGAGCTGGGAGGCACATGGCTCGAGCTTGACGTGACGAGCACGGAAACACCCAAGAAAGTCAAAGATGCCATTCAAAAGTCTGGTGGCGCGATTGACGTGGTCGTCAACAATGCGGGGTACTCGTTGCTGGGCAGTATCGAGGATATGAGCGAGGAAGAAATCGAGAACCAGTTCAGTACGAACGTCTATGGTCCCGTTCGAGTGTTGAAGGGTGCATTGCCTTACATGCGAGCGCAAAGATCGGGAACGATCGTGAACGTGAGCAGCATTGCTGGCATGGACGGGCTACCTTCTTGTGCGATGTATGCGGGGTCAAAGTTTGCTCTTGAGGGTTCGTAGACCGGGACTTGAGAACTTTTGTCGAGAGAAACCTTATAGACTGATGCAATGCGCAGGTATGTCTGAAAGTCTCTCGCGAGAGCTGGCACCTTTCGGCATCCGAGTCATCATCGTCGAGCCTGGCCAGTTCCGGACCAAATTTCTGTCAGCCTTTGTCGAACCTGCTGCCGGGCTGAGCAAGGATTATATTGGAACTCCCCTTGAGACTACCCTCAATGTGTTTAGAACGCACGATGGAAAACAAACCGGCGACCCTGTCAAGGCTGCGCATCGTGTTCTGGAAGTTGTGACCGGCACAGGAATAGGCGCTGGCAAGGAGAGTCTGCTGCGACTTCCGCTTGGGCCTGATTGCTATCAGCGCTTCCAGGCGAAGCTTGACGCTGTGCAAGAGAATCTGGCGCAGGCAAAGGGAATTGCCCATTCTACTAATTTCTGAATAGAAAGCAGAGTGGTGGCAGATCACCCCAGGCTGAGTGAATACTAGAGAATGAAAATGTTATAGATGTTATCTTATCCTTCAGGTTTGCCTGCTGTAGAGCAATTTCAATGACCTTCAAGCAGAGCCTTCCAAAGTGTGGAGGGGACCTGGCTGGAGTAATTATTCGGTCTTCATATTCGCTGACCTGCCCCGTCATTCTTTTTGGATTATTGAGACTGTGTAGAGATTTCGTGTTGAGAAGGAATGATTGGCAATTCATATATGGCGTCACGATGGTATATCTACAATTTTTGCACTTTTCATGCTTGAATGACAAGTTTCTCTTCAAACAAGTCTACTCCTCATCTCCTTCATCCTCCTCACCATCATCTTCCTCGTCAAACTCCACACCAATCTCGCCAGTGATATCCCACCGGTCACCCTTGGCATTGGCACTGACGTACTTGACAAACTTCAGCGTGCCACTGTCACGCAGCACAATGCTGAGACGGTTCCAACCAGCTTGGGTGCTGAACAAAATACCGTCGTCCTCGTCGGCACCAGCAGAGCGGTAAATAGCAGGGTCGGCTTTGGTTTTCTTCGGGCGCAGCACTTGGTCTGCGTTTTCCTCCTCCTCCTCCTCTTCATCATCGTCATCACCGGCCATGTAGATTTCGTAGCCGCCAACTGAAGGGTGCTCAGCCTCGGCAGCCGGTTCCTTCTTGGCCTTGGCGGATTCTCCATTTTCACCATCCTCCTCCTCATCGTCCTCATCCTCTGGCTCCTTCTCCCAACCAGTTGTGGGAGTGAGGCAGAGAGTGAACTCCAACCGAGGCTCCTCGCCTTCATAGCCACTCGCCAGAGTGTAGTCCGCACCACGGCGGAAACGGCGGGCAAGGAAGTTGTGGCTCTTGAGGTGATCCACACCGGTGATCAGAGCAAGCCACTTGCGGAAAGCTTGAGATGGGAACAAGACGTTGAGAAGCTCCTTGATTGGGTTGCTGGTGTCGCCCTCGGCAGGCTGTTGGTACAGATAACGGTGCTTGTGGGGAGGTCGGGCCACGGTCCACTCGGTCTGAGCCTGGATTTCGTCGGAGGACGTGGGCAGGGTCTGGCGCTCCTGATCCTCAATGTATGCACTCACACGAGAAGCAAACTTCTCGTTCAGGAAGCGCTCCAGACTGAGGGAAGACTCGTTCTCGAACGCCTCGGACATCTCCTCGGCGATGTCAGGGGTCAAATACGATGCTGCCAGATACTGAACCAAGAACTCAAGGTCATCCTCGGTAAACTCGTTGCCCTCAGCATGCTCTTCCAACTTGCCCTTGCCCTTTCCAGACACCTCAGGCGCTTCCCAGGACACAGGGTTCGGCTGGGGAAGATCGTAGATGTCACCGCGGCCCTGAAGCTGGGCAAGGCTGCTCCTTTCAGCCAATTTCTCCTCCAGTCCTTCTTCGTATCCATCTTCTCCTTCTTGAGGGATATGGAACCATCCACTGATGGCCATGCGCACCCGCTTCTTCGACTTGTCCTCGCCTTCACGGTAGTGGTAGACCTCCTCGACGTCGTGGAAGCTCTCACCGGGCTGAACAGTGAAGAAACTCAGCTGGTTGAAGGCGGGTGGGATAGAAAGACTGAAGTCTGGGCTGGGAATCTTGACATCCTCGCCCTTGGCATCCTTCTTCGTCGTGGTTGGGTACAGGCGCAGAGCACCACCCCACTGCTCCTGCCACGGGGTATCGGGGTCCGTCAGATAGAGAATATAGCTCACACGACGGCTACCGATGACATCGTCATGGCACAGAAGGTGGCAGCCCTCGGTGTAGATGTTGATAGCCATGTCGGTCTTCTTGCCGCTCAGCTTTCCAGAGCCAGTGACAGAGGAGAGGTACTCGCGGAAGCGTGCTGAATACATAGCGTCACGAAGCTTCAACAGGGAGGGCAGCTTGGATAGAGAGGAGTCGTCCAAGCCATCCAAGTTTGCAAGGTCACCCGACTGGAAGATTTTGTAAATGTCGGTTTCCTTCTCGGTGAAGGACAGGTGCTCTTGCACCTCATCGCGGACGGATCGCAGCAGGGAAGGTTCGATCAAGGGGCAGATAACACCGTGTAAGTACCTAGAACGGGCCAATGTTAGCTCGAAGCCAGGCGAAGACATTGAGGGTAGAGTGGACCATACGGAGACGACTTTGCGTATGCGTCAGTGTACTTCTTCTGTTTCGCGGGGTCGAAAAGACCGTCGCTGAAGCGCGCACCTGCCTCCTCGCTCGAGAGGGCACGCTTCTTGAGCTCTGGCAGGCCATTTCCATCAATTGAAGGCCTTTCGTCTGTTGTGCGCTTCATTTTGTAGGTTGTTTAGAAGGCAAGAAACGTCGAGGGTGGGCTGATCTTAGAATTTTTGGAGGCGGTGCGGGAGTAATAGCGGCCATTAGGCAAATGCATGGCACGATGGTTCCCAGCAAGAGATTAACATTGATCACATGCTTTACTGCAAGTACCTTGTTGGGACTGAGAAGACATTTCTATTTGGGTTTAGTTGCTAGCAATACGGGAGAGATAGATATCTTTGAATAATATGGTGAGATAAGAATTCCACAATTCAGATAACAGACTTGACCATTATACTTCCAAGCGCCTGGAAGCAGAGACGTGCCAGCTGTGTGGGATGCATTTACTCTTTGAGAGCTATGCTATCTGCAAGGGCGGTGAGCAGCCACTGGGGCGGTCAATCATCTGGATTTTGGGGCTCATCCAGTGATCAACAACACAACTTCACAAGAATATCTTTGAACCAGCTTGACCTTGTCTTGCTTCAACGAGAAGACTCGTGTTCTTAAGAACACAGTATATTACATTATATTTTGTTTATTGAAACGCATCACATGTCCCCTTCAAGGCGGGTATCCGGTACCTGAGACAGGTATAAGGCTCGTGGAGCCGCATGATTACCAGACCCAACCGTATGGTGTCTCATACTCACTCCCGCGGGTCGCAGCCCTGTTCAAGTGATTTCCCCGATCAACAGGAACCTATGGTCAAACAACCTCTCTGAGTTGAGCAACCTATCGCCTCCCTGGTCTTGGCTATCCTTTGTCCCGCTCAGCCTCACACCCGGTGGCGTCACTTCCCGAAGGCCCCAGTTCTGGAAACTCTGGATCGCTGGAACGCCTCCAGCCTGTACTTTCGTTCCTGCATTCCGCCCCTCGCCTTTCACAGCGCGCTGAACCACCTTTGACGGGCTTGACTCGCGCCAAGCTCAATGTCTTTTCGTTCCTTTCGTACTCCAGAGTCTGCGCCAGGTGCGACTGAGGCCTCGATTCCAGATGATCGCCCTGGCACCCCGCCCCGCCCACCTTATTCCCCGGTGACCCCAGTGTTCGAGCACCTCGACCCGATTGCATCAGCAGAGGCAAAGATCATACCTCCCCCTCTATTGCCCTCACCTACGTCGCAAGTCCCTTCAGAATCGTTTGATGGGTACCGACCACCCCCTCCTCCAGCAGCCCCACCAGTCTTTAAACCCGAACCACCGCCAGTCCCTATCTCCGAGAGCGAGAACCCAGATGCGATCGCCTTGCGCTCCGCGATCTCTATCCTGCAGATGCAGAAGCAACAGAGCCTGCGTGATATTCGCAGTCTTGATCGCCTGAAAGAAGCTGCCGCCGCAGATCCGGAGGGCTTTGCGCGCGACTTGGCGGCGGGGCGTTTGCGCACCGAGGATCGCGGGGCAGTGATTCAGTTCTCGGAGGACGACGTCATGGATACGGCAGAAGACCACACAGAAAGTGACAAGAAGTCAGGAGGCGACGGTACATCTTCATCAAAGTTTGGCCGCATACCAACGCCGCAGAATGTCGTCCGAATGCCGCCGATTAACTGGGCCAAGTACCAAGTCATCGGCGAGCCTCTAGATCGTATGCATGAAGAGCAGCTACGACGACCTACGCCCGGCGAACCCAGGCGAGAACCTGCCCCGGAGTACCTATTGGCTTCGCCCTATCGTCCGCTTGTCGATCACTTGGACACCCCCGCACGGCAGGCCCGGCCAAGCAAGACCAAGAAGCCATGACTGTGATCGGAAGCGCTTTTTGATCATGACCTCATACATACCTTACGACGTGATGTACTCTACAATACGAAATGCACCTACTGGAGATTCGTTCTGGCAACAAGAACCAACTTTATCATTCTGGGATTCAGTGTTTGATCAAGCGATTGACCTGGGAGATGAATGTGTTGCTTAAGATAACTCCCCTGATGGCTGTGCGTCTTATGCGACAAAGGTTCAGAATGTCCACACGTACTGTAAGATCTCTGAACCCTGATAGTCTTGCATCTTTTGAGCACTGGACTGAGAGGACTATGTGGGCTATCTAGAAAGCTGATTAAGATTGCCTCCAAAGACGCGTCTCGGAACAAATTTCAACTGCCCTTGTAAGAAAAGCGGAAGGAGGTTGGGGACGTCTGATGGACTCAACCCGAGACCTGTTTCAACATCGGGCGTTTGTAAAGTTTCAACCTATGTGAAAGAAGAACCTCAGAGCAGATCGACCTTCACGTGGGTACTGAGTCGTCGACCGAATCAGAAACCGTACGTTGACTGCTTCAAACCCACACCAGTCGCCAGTCTGTTTTCTAATCTTGGGCAATCCGGTCTTGATGATACTCAAACTACAACGTGTTGTTTCCTGTCTTCCAGTGCTCAACTTGCCCTCGTCTGGATATTCTAGAGCACATAATGCTACTTCACGGAGATGTCGCCTTGAAGCCGACAGCACCACCCGTTTCGCTGAGGCTGGGCAAAATGCACCCTCGCCCAGCGCTTCTTCGTCGTCTTTGAAGCTCTACATTTGCCCGGACTGTGAACACCCACCATCACAGGTCCCAAAAAGTACAATGGTTACTTGCATCGGCGGGATACTGATTTCCGGGGGGATATTCGATACTCCTCCGATTGTGACGTTTCACTGGGATCAAGCGTCCTTTGGACTCTTCGAGTCCAAGGACCATAGGGCAGACCTTTCGGCCTGGGGGAGGCGGAGGAAACGCCTTTCCAAATGCCAAGACGAATATCGACTACTCGAGTGACGACCTCCGGCACTCAACCTTAATGTTAAGTTTGAAACCCTGGTGAACAATTGTGGATGGAAATCTTGTTCCTTGGCGGGATCATTTCCATGCAGATGCCGCATTTCCCCAGCCAGTCTACCAGAACTAGCCGGCTCGCACCCCAGTCGACCCAATTAAGCTCTAATGGCTGGACTCTTACTTGGATGGGGTTCAGTCTGCTCAGCCGGAAGTCGATCAACGCAGGCTTGCGCACATATCGAATTACTCAAAAGCCGACAAGCCTGCCTTCCCCCCAACAGTCTCCCATCGTGGACCGGACTGCCAGCACCCCGGTTCGTGGAGGTTCTGTCAAGATACACACTTCTTGGACCTGATTACTGGCTAGACTTGCGCGATTTCTCAAGATCCCCATATGAGCTTCAATTCACCGAGCTACAGTCAACTAAGTTCGAGTTTACTGAGCTTCAGCCTTCTGGGTTCTTGTGCAAAACGCTCTGGCTTTTAGCCTATTTGCGCCAGCCACCATGGTTGCCGCCTCCACCACCTCCTCCACCACCACCTCCTCCACCTCCTTCTGCACCTCCTCCTCCACCTCCTCCACCACCACCTCCTCCAAACCCACCACCCTCACCACCTCCTTCGTCACCTCCCTCGTCACATCCCTCATCACATCCTTCATCTCCTCCTTCATCTCCTCCTCCTATTCCGAACCCACCTCCAGCGCCAGCCCCGAAGCCTCCGCCAATCCCAACTCCACCTCCGCCCCCAAGACCAATTCCCCCATCTTCAGCATTAGCCCCTGGTTCATAGACTCGGTCAGAGCTGGGAATGTATAGTATGGGATGACTAGGGCTCACTCACCGGCCTGGTTGGCTACAGGAGTCGCAATAGCAACAACTCCCAAGCTGAGAAGAGCGAGGAGGAGTTGAAGACGCATGATGTACCAGAAAGGTTCAAAGCTGTCAAAGTCATAAGCCAAGGTTAACTCCAAGACAGTTGGATATAAATACCAGTTATGATCTTCTTCTGACTTGTCAAGATAGATTGAGAAGGTCGTGCTTGAGAATAAGACACCGATGTCGAGGGAGACATCCCCCTTTTATACTTTGTAGATAGCCTCGTTGTTGACTTTCGGGCCATCCGAAAGACAAGTATACCATGCTTTCGCCTTGGAAATTCGGCGAAGTTGTGCGAGATAGTTCGGAGTTGCTCGGCATACTCACCAGTCACGCCGTCTCCATATGGACCGAGATTTTGATGTAGGGGATGAATTTCGTCCAGAGCTCTATAGTTGCTTTTTCTTTCGGGCTGGCTACAGGGCCGGGCTGGTCAAGTTTGTTGACTACATTAGCTTTCAAAGATCTGAGGCTAGACACAAGACTTACAATCCAATCAGACATTCTCCGCGTTGCTATCTTCTAAAAGGTCTCTTTGAATTTCCATCTTATTGAATATGATAAATCGTGCGTTGTCTTAAGGCTACTTTATCTACCGCCGTGAACCAGGGTGTAACTGACAAGATGATATTTCTAAGCATGATTTCAAACTCGTAAAGCCCCGCTTTAGTCTACAAGGACCGTGTTTCATACTGTGAGAGGTTACACGGCCGCGTGGTGAATGGCGTAGGATGAGAGATCTATATAGCCAACTTTTTCAGCCTAACCATGCTGGAAGTTAGGGGTCCTGAAAAATTATAGCCTAACTATCGAGTCCAACTAGGTGCCTTTCAAATAATATAAAATTTGCTAAACAAGAGATATATTACTATAAATAAGCATGACACGGTGAATAGGAGGCCAGAAACGGCCGCTTTTGACGCCGTTTTAGGCCGCTCGCTCACCGTGCGGTCTTAGCGCCACGTCTCCCAGAGCCCACGGCCGACCTCTTTTACTGCTACCTATGCTTCGCGTTAGCTGTGCCTAGTGACTAGACCTATTAATCGACCGATGTCTATTCGTGCTATAGCCGCCGTAGCGAACCGTCTTCTGCCCGACGATCAGAGCGATACTAGCTTAGGCCCGCCCGAGATCTTCTCGAACAACGCCTCCTCGCCTCCTTGGCCGTGGTCTTAGTTGAACCAAGCTAATGCAAGACGCCGGCATGACAAATTCGTACAGCAGGACCACGTTGCTGAAGGGCGGCAAATTCATTGGAAATCCTCAGGCATCTTGTCAAGGTTTAAAGTCAACATACATTTACTTCATAGGTGCGCGAGAATCTCTTATCTGGCAGTTCCTGTCTTTATAGCTGGAGGTCAGATGGGCTCCTCAACTTTAAGTATGGAAACCCTGTCAGCAAAATTGATATATCTATGCTCACGGTTTGCTCGAAGCAATTCCCCTTCAAGAAGAGAAACTGGGCGTCCAGTTCACGGTTTCGCTCTTCAAGCTTGCTCAAAACACTACGTTTCCAGAAACCCCTCGTGGGCTGCTGCAAGTTATCGCGAATCTGTTCGCCGGTTGAGCGATTTCCATATACTTGGCACAATTCTCTCCAACGACTTGATCTCTAGCGCCTTGCATGATTTCATAGAAAATTGTAATCCGCAAGCTCTGCTGGACTTGCGCTGGGCACTTGCATTTCTATAAGATAGTTCAAATTAATCTCAGGGTTACTGATTAGAGTAAGCGCTATACTAATGAAAGAATATCTATTATGCCATGATTCACCTAGGTACCTAGGTGTGGTTTCGTTTGATGCTCGGTATTGAGGATCAGTGTTGATGCTTGATGCCTAAGGCATGAAGGGTACCATCTAGACAGCTTTCTTACCATCTCTTTTTCCCTTCGTCGCTCTTTATCGTGCTGATTTGCTCCGCCTAGTGTAACTAGATTTGATTTTCATATCCTCTCGTACTTAGGCAGAACATGTAACCGTGAAGCGGGGTTGCCTCTAGTTCAACCAGTGCTCATCACAGGCTGTATATGACGAGTCTGGGTCACGTGAGCATTGTTTCTACAAGAACAACCTAAGCTTCAGGTGTGTCTAGAGTCTAGACACACCTGGCGACGATCTTGAGTGTTGCATCGCAAGCGACACTCCATTTGGCATAGTATCCCTATAGGTAGGGAATATGGAAGCCTTGAGGCCTGTAACCTGTTGTAGCATCACTGATTCACTCAAGTTGACCTGGTTGTGGTCCGTGCGTCCGACTGTGGTATCCGTGGATGCATTGTTTCTGACTTACATTTTCCATCTTGCTTCTTTCATGGTTTGCGGGAATCGATTTTCCGCACAAGTGAATCGTGTGTCGGCATGCCTTACATCCTATTTTCTGGATAATCTTTGGTGCATAAGTTCGCAAGGATATTGCGATTCTAGTAATTCGTTGCCGTTCGCGGGGAAGGGATGCAAGCGGAAAGGAGCGACAACTGGTCAGTGCCCTGAATCAGTCAGCTGAAGAGTTCGTACAGCAAGATCGACATCCTCGCTTATGCATGCATACAGGAAATAGTCACAATGCCGTGTCTTGAGCGGGGTATATTCCTCATGCGCCAACGACGTGAGCATTATTATGTAGAGAAGGTGGTCGGGATGGAACTTGGGCTTGTTGTGTCCTGAAATTTGTCTTCTAACAATACTTGACTGATATAGCAAGATAGGCGATAATAAACGCCGGCAGCTATAATGTCATTCATTTTTTTCTCGTTTTTGCTCGTCGCTGCGTTTGCAGCTTCCCTCACACCGCCATCTCAGGATCCCTGGTATGAGCAGCCCAGCAATATCAGTGACTATGCTGCTGGGGATATGATCCGCTCTCGCACCATTCCCCCACAGCTAGAATCATTCTTGTCGCTGCCTGTGAATGTCTCTGTCAAGGCTGTTTATCAGTATCTCTTCCGAACTACCGATGGCCTTGGCGATGCGGTTGCTTCGGCAGTGACGCTGATCGAGCCGTACAACTCGGACCCGTCCAAGCTTGTCGGATATCAGGCATTCTACGATAGTGCCAATGTGGACTGCAGTCCTTCATATACTCTGAGGGCAGATGATGAGAATCTCGGATCTTTGGCGTCCGGGTTGAATGTTTCAGAAGACGTACCATTCGTGAGTTCACCACTAACTGCTCGCATTCGATAGACACTAATCCAATATCAGATTGCAGCGGCTCTCAATCTTGGCTGGTGGGTGTTCACCACTGATTATGAAGGGCTAAAGGCTGAGTTCAGCGCCGGTCTTCAATCTGGACATGCTGTTCTGGACTCGACACGAGTGGTTCTTGACGAGGGTCCCTCGGTTGGATTATCAGGTAATCCTCGGTATGCCCTTTGGGGATACTCTGGAGGCGCCCTTGCGTCAACATGGGCCGCTGAGCTCCAGCCATCGTACGCACCAGAGCTTAAATACGCCGGAGTGGCGGTAGGAGGAACCACACCCAATGTCAGTTCCGTGCTCCAGACCATCAATACTGGATCGCACGCGGGCCTCGCTTTTTCGGGCATATATGGACAATCAAAAGCATTCCCAAATCTCACCGACTGGCTGAGTGCAAACCTGATCTCCTCAAAGTCAGCCGAGTTCTATTCAATTGCAAGTGGCTGTCTGTCACAGGCCAGTTCTCAAGGAAGCGGAAAGAATCTTTACACCTACTTCAAAAACGGGGAGGCATCTTTCTATGATGCGGTGCCTCGGTCAATCTTTGAGTGGTCTGGCCAGATGGGTGTCCACGGTACTCCCACCGCACCGCTGTTTGTGTATAAAGCGACGGGTGATGAGATCAGTGCTGTGGAAGATACTGACGCGCTCGTTAAGAAGTACTGTGCTGCGGGCGCTCGTATCCAATACCACCGAGACCTCGTGGGGAATCATGAGACCGAGGCCATTTCTGGTTCGGCCAGTGCCTTGGCGTGGATATCAGATCGGCTGAATGGGGAGGGCGTGAGTAGCGGCTGTAGCACGGAAAATGTGTTATTGTCTTCGCTCAGTGCTGAAACTGTGGCACTGCTGGGTGAGGAACTGTTTACAATTCTCGAGACTGCTTTGGGTGGTATGCTATGAAGGGCAACGAGTTGATACCGAATACATGATATTCTTCCAGCCGCTCCGTTCCAGTAAAGTATTCACTCAAATTCTGAGATTTCTAGGTTTATTAGTATAAACAAATATACAGAAATGGCCCGCAGGGGAAATCAAGACTCGGCCATGAATGCACCCTTCCAATGGTGAGTTCTCCTTCTAGTAAGACAGAGGAGACTTCCCAAAAACGATAGGCTGAATCACCTCACAGTTTCGATTTGCACGACGACTCCCACTTCTCGACTTCCTTCAGACCCTCACCTCGCAACTCCTCATTTCTGACCTCAACCTTCTCCCGCCAAGCCAGATTTCCGCCATGGTCTTCAAGCCCGTCCAGAATACGAGAATACATCTCCTCCTTCATGGTGCCGTAAATTCCGGTCGCTGCTTTGTTAAGTAGCTTACGCCCACGAATGAAGCCAACAGTCTCCTCCAAACCACCAACTGCATCCACAATTCCCGCCTGCAACGAGTCCCGGCCGCCGAACCGACGCGCTTCAAGGACCACGCTCCGGAACGTGGTCGGGGTCAGCTTCTCCCGGAAAATTGACATCATGGGCGTCTGCAGCGGAACGCCAAATTCCAGCTCATTGACACACAAAAAACCCTTGTCGGGATTCTGGATGCGATAGTCGTGATACATCGCGAGCATAAAGCCACCAGCAAAGGCGTGCCCATTCAGGAGACACACCGTGGGCATGGGGTATCTGGAATACGAGGTTAGCCTCCATCCTTGCTCGTGTTCGGCTATGCACCATCCGCGGATGAATTCTGGATTACTCACGTCAGGAATCGCCGGAATAGCCGCCAAAGCCATTTGTCCAAGAATCCTTCTGTGCTGGTTGCTAACTCCAGGTCGAGGCCGTTGCTATAGAACTTGGGGATACCGCTGGTCGTGACTACGACGCCCTTCGGATAGCGGTGCTCGATGATGTCCAGTGCCAGAATGAAGGCATCGATGAAGGTCGGAGTCAGTCGATTGTCCTTTGGAGAGGTGAAAGTCAGGACATAGATGTTTTCCTGCTCGCTACCCTGCCCAATGGTAGTTGGGTTGGTGCAGACGATGGTGCCCCCAGTCGAGGTGATCGGAACAGTGAACAGGGTAGCCATGGTGGTAATCGTCGGTAGACTCGTTCACGCTGTCATCTGCTAACAAGCTGCTTTATAGATTTCTGTTAAATCCATCACGCCCTGTGTGAGATTGAATTCTAATCAGACCTCGGCACACATCACATGCCTAGGCTGGACGGGTATCTTCCCCGAAATGATGACATAAGCTATTATATCTCGAAACTAACTAAACTAGTTAGTTATAGGTAACTAACAAACCGAATAATGAAGCTTAAACACACTGGAATCCATCTCTCCCTTGGATCTTGGGCATATCACTGGAAACGGCAGGATATCTTGTGTATCCTACTCTCCGTGCTCATTTGCATGCAAATCTCCTAAGCGGGAAACGCTTCTGTGTTTGGGGACGGGTTAGCGTTGCCGCTTCACCCAGAATCTGGGGTAAGTGGAATTCCATTAGGAACAATTATCTAGCTAGGTACAGGCATTTAAAATCGTGTGGTCGCGGGCATGTTCAATAACTTTCCTGTAATTATTAGGTCCATAGCCCTAGACTCCTAGAGTTATGGGGTGGAATAGGATCCATTCCATTAGGTACGTGGACATTGAAGATATACCTATTTGGGCTAAATTCGAGGCAAGTGACCGTACATTCTATTGGGGCATTGGCTGCAAGTAGAAAGCTGGAAGAGATTGAGGTCAATGCCGGGCACCCTCAAGGACCCTGCCCGGGCTTTCGACAGTAGATTAGACAACAATTGGTTCTTGATAGGATAGTCGGGATGCTTCGCCAGGAAGAAGTGCCCTCAGTCTCGGGCTATCAAACCACTCCATAAGTGAGGTACCAACTCTCGACTTTGATTTCAATCCAAAGGTTCAACGGATGGATCTAGCACGTATTCCATCTAGGAAGGTTCCAAAACATAAAAATCCAAGACTGCACGACGAGCAAACCAACGTCTCTCTTCCATCAAATTAACCAACAACAGGCGTTCCCGAGCCCTCCTTAAGCGCCCCCTCAACCTCCTCGTTCCTCTTCAACTTGCGCTCCCTCACGCCCTCTCCCTCCACAACATCCCCGTCCGGCCCAGCAGGACTCCGTCCAACCGTATCCCCCAATAACCGATCATGCTCAGCCCTCTTTTGATCCATATTCGCCGCTAAATCCCTCTCCTCCCCAAAACCGGGGTGTCCAGGACCCGCAGCACTGCCAACAGGTCCAGCATGGGCACCCGCTTGCGCGCGCTGTGTCCCCATGCCCTTGCGCTGAACCGAGTCAGCGATGTATCCCTCGGCGGGTTGCTGTTCGACGCCGTATTCTAGGTCGACGTTGGAGGCTCTTTGCGTTTGCGCGTGTTCTTGGCGGTGTTGTGTGGCGGAGCGTGCGCGGGCTTCGTCGTTGGATGGTTGGGAGCTGGGGCCTCGGGTGATTGAGGCGGTGGGGTCGCCGTATTGGCGTGTTGGAGGGGGAGTTGCGCGCTGCTCGGATGGGGTTTGGGAGACTGGGTTGGAGGCTTGCTCGTATGCTGCTTGCTTGGGGGGCTGGGCGGGCTGAGCGGTTTGACTGCGAGTTTGCATTTTGAAGTCGGGCGTTTGATGGTAAGTTCAGATATTAAAGGCGGCTGTACAGGTAGAACAGTGTGGAATATGATGCAGGTTGGCGAGGGGTGAAGAATTGAAAAGCAGTAGTTCTCAGAGCTGGAAGCTCTGATATGCTTCGCCTGATGGGCAGATGACGTCAGGGCCTACAACCGGCTTTCTCTAGCAAACATCATCGATGGGCGGACAAAGTGCAAGGATCTGTGTAGTGTTCCAAAATAAAGTATCATTAGACGAAAGAAAAGCTGCGCCAACGCCAAGTTTGATGCTCCGTGTAAATGCGAATAACTCCAACCCAACTTGTCCCAGCGATTATTCGTCGTTTTCTCCAGGCAAGCCAATGGAGACTTTCTTGAGCTCCAGGTCTTTCTTGAGCTCCTGGATGCGGCGACCCATCTTGTTGCGTAGAATTTGATTCTGAACTTTCTGCCACTGGGCGGTTTCGGTCTGGATGAGTGCCTCGAGCTCTGCAATCTCTTCCCGGTGCTGCTGAAGCTGGCGCTGCTGCTCCAATTGTTCTTCATCGAGATCGTCTTCTGGGATATCGTCGTCCTCATCCGAGACCTCATTTTCATCACCCGAAGAATCACCTCGGCCCTCGATTGGCGCAGCTGGTGTTGGCGCAGTGGCAGCAGCCTGCACCGCTTCTGTAACGGCGGCCGCGGCATCGTCATCTCCGGCAGCTAGCGCGGCTTCCATTTCGGCCGCCAGATCATCCTCGAAGTCATCCATCATTTCATCCACCTCACCTTCGGCGTCTTGCTCTTCATCGTATTCCTCTTCGTAATCCTCCTGCACGAATCCTTCGGCGCGATTCAAGGTTGCGCTGTCCACCAAGTCAAATCTTGGAGGGAAAAGCGATTGTTCGTCCTGTGCCACTAAGTCCTCCACAGCCTTTTCAACCTGTTCAATAGTGCGCGAGCTGACACGATCACGGAAACGTCGTTTGCGCACCCATCGCAAAGGTGGCGCTAGACCATGGGGGTATTGTAGCGTCTTTGGGTCGACCGCCTCAACCTCTGGAGGAAGAGGATATTCCAGAGCTTCTTGATCGCTCGAGACTGTGCCCAATATCAAAAGCATTTGGCAGATGTCTGCCGACTTATACCAACCCCGACGGTCCCAACTCTTCATACCCTCGATGATGCAGGGCAGGTCGACCATACAGGCCGCATACTGCTTGTTCCGAATTTTGAGGATAGCACGTCGTCCCTCGCGATTAAGCGCTCTGAACGAGAATTCGGACTTGTCGAATTTCCTTTCCTCAATAGCTTGCCGCAGATAGTCGCAGTCTTCTCCAGGTAGCATTCGTAGGATGAACTGTTCCTCGATCGATGGGTCCACCTCCGTATCTGATGCCTCGGAGTCGTACCCTACGCCGATGGGCCGGCTGGGGACATGGCCCTTGTTCTTGATGCGAATCGACTTGAGCTTGGTTGCGTTCAGTTTGAGGCGCTTCGGACCTGGAGGGGCCACTGCGGGTTCAGGCGGGGGTGCATTCTCGGCGGGGCGTTTCTTCGATGAGGCCTTCTTTTTCTTTGGTTTCTCTTCGGATGCTTCGGGTGGAGGCTGGGGTTTGCGACCGATTTTGAGGGTGAGCTTCGGTTGTGAAGGTTCAGCTGGCACAGGCTCCGCTGGCGGCGGAGCGGCCTTCTTGCCGAATTTGAGCTTCAGGGTCGGGCCCTTGGGCTCAGACATGACGCGACGGAATCAG
This sequence comes from Penicillium simplicissimum, assembly GCA_024706585.1. Lineage (NCBI taxonomy): Eukaryota > Fungi > Ascomycota > Eurotiomycetes > Eurotiales > Aspergillaceae > Penicillium > Penicillium simplicissimum. The sequence continues at coordinate 989,878 of JAMZTW010000078.1, forward strand.
AGAGTTGTGTTTGCGAAAAGAAGTGGATGCTTTCAATGCAAAATAGAAAGGATGAAGCGAGAGTCTTGCCGAGCTGTGACGGGAGGAGAGATGAGAGACAGGACGCGCCGTGGATAGCGACGGGCTGAAATTGGTATATAGCCGGCAGAATATTATATCCAGACGAAGTGTACCCAGCCCCTGCCATGGGGTTCTAGAGTGCCATTAGCAAACCTTTTTGATAAAAAACATGAGAATTAGCACTTGGCAAGGTTGGATTTGTTTGTAGGTAGGTGATAATTCGAAAAGTCTGCTTTGTGTTGATAATCTGGCTAGTCGGTTCTTGGTCGGCGATGTACCTGAAGGAGGCGGGCTAAAAGGCGGTAAGCCTACAAGACGTATTTGGATTACACGGATTATCAACTGTCGCAGAGCTTCCCATCCAACCGTCAACATCCAACAGCCATTTACTCTCGTCCCTCGCCCTGTGGGCCACTTGTTTCTCTCACCTCGATCTTGGATCCTCACTCTATTGCCTCGACCAATTTCAACAACCCCACGCTCCCAACCGTTCGTTGCTACCTCACTCTCTCACTTACACGACCAGCCATCTTGGCCGCAATGTCAGGCCAAAACCTCCACAATGCTCTCCTGCGACCTCCGATTATCCAGATTCTCCGAGCCCAAGGATTTCACGCAACACGCCCATCAGTTGTAGAGTCGCTTGCAGACTTGACTGGGCGATACCTTATGATCCTGGCCTCCGCAACAGCTGCGCACGCCGCCAATGCTCATCCCGAAGATCCGTCTCCAGTCCTTGAGGACGTCTACCAAGCTCTCCAAGACGCAGGCGCACTACGACCACAGCTCAGAGAATGGGAGGAGGAATGGGCTGGTGAAGAAGACCTGCGCGGTCTGGATGCTCTGCTCGGATGGATTACCGGGCCTGCTCATCGGGAGATTCGGCGCGTCGCAGGTTTTGTCCCAAGTGAAGGCGACATGGTCGACCCCGACGCGATTGAGAAAGAGGATTTCCTGACAGCGCTGAAGAAGAAGCACAGCAAGACCGGTGAAGAGTCTCGCTACGCGGGAACAGTCTTGGGCAAGAGCGGCGAGGAGCACCCAGTTGTTCTTGAAGGAGGCGCGCCAAGCATCCGCGAATGGGGCGCGCTGGTACGGACTCGAACTCCCTTGAGTCCTGTTGCTAGTGATACCTCTGGCGTCAGCAGTGCGCCCAGTCATCTGTTGGAGGAAGGTCGCATGGAAGTGTGAAGGGCCAATCCTGCATCAACCATCTACCCACCCAACCTCACCCTTCAACCGAAGTCGCCTCCTCGGCATTTCGTGTGTCACACCCAGCTCTCCTTAGGGGAGTTACGTGATCAGGACTTCACTACCGTTCTCCTTCAGAGACGGCGCCATCAAAACGTGATTTGAGTCTTCACGAAATGCCTGTCGAGGCACTCCGAGTACTTGTGCATGATTCGGCGCCGCAGGTCGAGAATCACCATGGCACCTGGCCTTACCACGCCCAGACCCAGGCCAGACCCTGGCCAAGCACATTCCAGTGCCACTTCGTGATTCAGCGGAACCATCTGGCCAGTGCTCTCGCGCTTCTGGTGCTGGTCGCGGCTGGCCTGCTCCTGGGCAGCACATAAATGTTTAGCTAGCAGACGCACATGCGCTAGCCGCCATGAGATTCCGGAAGGCAGGTACCTCATGAGATACCAACTTGGTGTACGTTTCATGGATCTTTACTTTTCAAACCAGACAATGGAAACATGTCGCTTTCAATCTTGAGGAATCTAGGCAGTCAATATAAACGTATCGGGTGATTCATGTTCCATTCCTCGGGAAGGTTTTAATTACTTCCGAGAATGATTCTGAGGACGACATTGTTATTGCTCAGGAAGATATGTTCACAACTGAGGATAGACTCCCGTTGCAGTCCATTTACTCCAACAGTGATTTCTATTTAACATATTGTTGCGTAGGTGTAATCATAATATTGGCCTCCATAAGCTACAGCTAGCGAAATAGTAAACTAGCATAGGCAGGCGGTAGGGCTACGCCAGGCAGGGCTTGGGAAGGCGGCGAAGGAGATAAACTAGTCGGGGAATCAATTTTCCGTACCGGGCGCCGTGGTCCAGTTCGGACAAGCGCTCGGGTACGTGTCGGTGTCTCTGTACATACTCCTCGTACCTAGTATCAGGGCAAAACATCAATCCTTGGAACCCCCCTCCCCGGCGGTCGCTTCACTGCGGAAGCGCTTTCTTTTTTTCTTTTTCCTGTTTTTCCTCTTGTATGAAATTCATAGTACCGTCGTGTCCTTTATGCGTTTCTCCTACATCGTCTGTCGACTTGCGCAAAGGTCCACAGTTTACCTGCATAGAATATCCTTCAGAGCTCTCCTGGATAGTCGGCCGAATGGTCGGAAGAACTGATCCACTTCTGCATCTTCCAAGGTCTGCGATGTATAATTGCCAATCTCCACGATGCTAATAGTCCAACCAGGCCCGTTCTGGCCCCTTTGGCCCAATGGCCTTGGGTGGTTCCCAGTGGAGTCAACCCCGGAATCCCCCACCCCCCCAAAGTGGACAGACAGCCTGGGGGTTTTTCCAGGCGATGAACACAACGATGTCTCTGCATTCTTCAAAATTTAACATATCGAGATCGTTTCAAAGACAATTTCTGATCACATCCTTGCTCATCTTTGTTGCATATCAACTCCCTGCGAAACTTTAAGCCTTCCCGCGCCACCCGACTTGGCCAGCAAATTCGGCCGTGTCCCAGTGCAAGCCCAGGCCGACTCCTCCAGTCAGAAGCTCGGAACTTTGCATCGGCAGTTGGCCAAACCAAGCGAGGTACCCGGTGGAACCCCAGTGGATCGGGATATCTTCGGCCACTGGTCATCATGGCCATTTTAGCCTGGACTCGGCTCGTACCCTATCACACAGACTCCGAGTTCCCAACAACGCTCTTGTCCCGGCAATAACCTCATACTAAAACTACCGCGAGGACGGCCACACCCCATTCCGCTGCGCAACGTCGGTCCTTGACAGCCCTTGCGGACCTATCGTAGGGCTTCGTAACTATAGCACAGATGGCTATCTCCACCGTGCGGCCCTGGTCGGTACCGAAAAGTCCGATGGATGACTCTTGTACCCCAGCATCTCCCCGTTCGTCTCCAGCATGTCCCACCAATTGAGTCAAACAGGGCCCCATACCCCGGAGACCACCGCTCCTGACACACGCGGGGTTTGAGGGAGACCCCTGGATGTCTTAAACTGGACTCTTTTTGCTCCTCCTGAACACTTTTGACTTTTGCCCTTTGATCTCGGTGGCCGGTATCTGTCAAAATGTCGTTCAACGAGCACGATACTTCTGCCGGAACACCCGCTAAATCTTCCTCGGACTTTGTCGAAGAGAAAGATATCGCCATCAATGCTGACCCAGCCAGGTTTCTCTCTGAGTCACACAAGTCGTACCTGTTAGAACGACATGGAAGACTCGATCTCGACCCTGTTCCTAGCATGGACCCGTCAGATCCATACAACTGGGCACTGTGGAAGGTGAGTTATATGACTATTTTCTCTGCGAGTACACAAGTACTATGGCTGACTGAATTACGCTGTTAGAAAACCGCTAATCTAGCACTGGTTGCATTCCACGCGTGCATGGGCACATTCACCGCCGCAGCTATCATTGCCGCATACGAGGACATCGCACTGGACCTGGGTGTCTCTATCCAGCGTGTCAGCTACCTGACCTCCCTGCAAATCGCCATCCTTGGAGGTGCCCCGTTGCTGTGGAAGCCACTCTCGCACAGATATGGACGACGCCCGATTTTCCTCTTGTCTTTGATTTTGAGCTGTGTCTGTAACATTGGTTGTGCGAAGAGCCCCAATTACGCCACTATGGCTGCTTGTCGTGCGTTGGTTGCCTTTTTCATCTCGCCAGCCATGGCTATTGGTAGTGGTGTTGTCACAGAGACTTTCTTCCGTCATGAGCGAGCCCGTTATATGGGAATTTGGACTATTATGGTCACACTTGGTGTGCCCATTGGGCCTTTTATTTTTGGGTTTGTGGCTCAGCGCGTTGATTATCGCTGGATTTACTGGGTCCTTGCCATTGTGAGTTCTGCCAAGTCGACCTTGAAAGTTGAAATCTGTTAGGCCCGGATCGTTATACTAACTTCATTCACAGACCAACGGAATCCAAGCTGTTCTTTACCTGTTCTTCGGTCCCGAAACCCGCTACGTTGGCGCTGACATCGAGTCCAAATCTTCCGCCTTCCAGCGCGAGTACATGTCCCTGCGTCGCATCGACCCAACCCCGATCAAGGGGTCCGAGTTCTACCACCCTTTGACCCTCGTCACCAACATCCCCGTACTCCTCGCCACGATCGCATACTCGATGGTCTTCCTCTTCGCCTCCGTCTTGAACTCCGTCGAGGTCCCCCAGCTCCTGCAGAGCAAATTCGAGCTCAACGCCCAACAACTCGGTCTTCAATTTCTCGGTCTGATTATCGGCTCTCTCCTCGGCGAGCAGCTGGGCGGCTTCATGTCCGACATGTGGATGAACGCTCGCGCCAGGAAGATTGGCCACAAGCCCGCCCCCGAGTACCGGCTGTGGCTGAGTTATATCGGATTCATGCTGACCATGGTGGGCATGATCGTGTTCCTGGTGTGCACCGAGCAGGCTTCCAAGGGCCAGTGGAATGTCAAGCCCGTGGTGGGAACTGGTATTGCTGCGTTCGGCAACCAAGTCGTTACCACCGTAATGACCACGTATGCGGTGGATACGTACCCCCAGGACGCGGGTAGTGTGGGCGTGTTTATCAACTTTGTGCGGTCGATGTGGGGATTTATTGGACCATTCTGGTAAGGTTTTGCGTAGGACTGAGATATGGAGTATTGGCTAATTCTCGGCTTAGGTTTACCTCGATGTTTGAGAGTGTGGGTATCGCTAAGAGCTCTGGCATTGTCACTGCGTTGATTGTGGGCTGCAGCTTATTCCCGACTGTGTACCTGCAGTGGCAGGGAAAGCGGCTGTACAGCCGTGACTCGGATATGCTGTGATAAAGTCGTGTTGTGGAGAGCCACATATACACCGAGGTTGTCTCCTTACTTTATATTACGCAATAATGCAATATAAATCCTTCAAGACTTAGTCTGCCCACGGACTTCCCATAGATGGAAGCAAGATATAAATATATACCATGACCAGTGTCACGACGGACCAGCGGCGCGTGTGCTACACCCTTCCTCTCGATTCAATTCCAGAGACCTAGATCACATCTCATCGACTTGCATATTGGTTGCAATTTATTTCACAATCCTCTATACAGTCGGCGTTCAGCACCTGATATTATATATGGCTTCGCTTGACCGGTCAACCCAGGAATCATTCACCTCCCTGAAGACAGGATATAAATGGAAGTTCGTAATTCATCACTGGATAAGGTGAGGGACAGAACCAATCGTCGTCTTGATTCGCATCTTGTGCTCCGATTGTAAAGTCTCATGCGCGATGGGCTTCAAGAAGCGGATCAGGCTAAATCTCCCATCAGCGACGTATCCATCCAAGATATTCGAATCATAGATACTATAAGTCTGCACGGAACAGCTTGTCCGGGGAGGTTCCTACATGCATAGGCAGCAGCCCAGGGGACTGACCGGCGGGCGGTTGCATGCATTCTGTGATGGTCGTGGCCATCCATATCCATTTCACCCAATCAGTTATGTGGTTAGTGCCACTGCCAAGCATTATGACCATTATGTAAGGTTGGCCTTCTAAAAATTCCCCTTCTAACAAGTTAATATTAGATGGACGTATGGGGACTAGCGCAATGGGCCAGGCCATTTCAATCCCCTCCATCATCAACAATGGCCACTCACCAAACACATATTGATTCCTCGACTTCAACAGTCCCAGGTCAAAGGCGTTCGAGACTATGGATACTTTCGCATCCTACCAGACCGTCGGTTCAGCCGCGAAACTAAGGACGCGCACTGGTTGCACGATTTGCAAGTACCGCAGAGTTTCCTCTCTCCTTTTCTCTAAGCATTCGACAGAAAGTAGTGATTGACTGACTATGCTCGTTGTCCAATGCAGAATTCGCAAGATCAAATGTGACGAAACAAAACCATGCTGCAGGCGCTGTCAAAGCGCCGGTCGGAAGTGTTCGTATGAGCTCGATGGTCGAAGTCGGCGCAGCGCGCCTCCGCGCACGCATTCGATATGGCACAGTCAGCCACTATCCGACATTGTGACTTATGCCTCTCGCGAGCGACGTGCTTTCGAATATTACTGCCAACGTGCGGGCCCTGCGATAGCGGGGAGCATCAGTTGTACATTTTGGACAGGCGCGGTCCTGAAAGCCTGTCGATCGGAACCCGCCATTTGGGACGCAATCATCGCCATTAGTGCTCTGTACGAGAACCTCGATCCCTTTATTGGGCCTCCCATGGTCACGGAAGCTGTGCTATCAGTGCGAAGGCCTCGAGAAGCCTTCTTGTGGTACCTGCGCTCGGTGGAAAACGTCCGATCGCAACTGGCACGGAACAAAGTACATCCGCAGATCGCACTCATCTCTTGTGTACTGTATACCTGCACTGAAATGCTACAAGGCGATGTAGCTAAGGCTCTCCGGCTATATGGACAAGCCGTGCAGCTGATTATCTCTTGGCAGCAACAGAGCCCCAGTCTCTCAGAAACAACATTAGCTGCAAAAGACATGATGATGCCGCTGCTCGTCCGTCTTGGGGCGGCCATTTTTATAACAACCAATTGTTCACCGGAGGGTTTGTCGGACCTTTTAGTAACTCCTAGCAATCCCGGGTCGTTGTCTTTTGAAGCCGCCCAGACGGCGATTCTCAAGTTGATTGCAGAGGCCCACATCCTCCGATGTTTGGGGGCCCGACATTACCGCAGTGGTCACAAAGTGCCTAGCACAACGTTCGATTTGACCGTACAACAGCACGCCCTGGCCCGTCAACTGGACGAGTGGGACTGTGCGTTTGCCTTCCTCCGGAGTGCGGAAGGCCACCCACAGCTGTATTCGCCGGATCGGAGAGCAATACCAGTGTTACTGAGCATTCGCTCCGCTGCATCCATCATGATCTCCACCTGTTTCGCAGAACAAGAGACTGCGTACGATGAGCACATAGGCCAGTTTCGACTGATTGTCGAGCACGCAGCAGCTGCGACGCACGCACCGGTGGAACGGAATGATGCGCAACCGGGTTTTACTTTCGAAGCCGACGTTGGCCCGCCGCTGTTTTTCGCTGCTGTGAAATGTCGAGACCAGATACTGCGACGGACGGCATTAGAGCTGCTTCGACAGACACCAAAAGTTCAAAGCATGTTCAAATCCATGTCGTGGGCTACACTTGCGGAGATGATCATTCTGATAGAGGAAGGCTCTGTACAAGGCATGAGGAAACGCCGGCCGCCTCAACATACGATAAATGACATTACAGCTCCGGAAAATATGGAAGAGCCGGACAGCAGCACTCGTGGGGTTCTACCCGCCACAGGAAGTGTGCCTTCTTTGGCAGAGCTTGTGAAGATTGATAACAACAGCCTGGACAGATCATCAAATAAAGTGACAGTGGCTGAAAGGCAGTTCATCCCGGAAGGCCACCGTGTGCATGAATTCGGGATCTTTCAAGCACATGGAAGTGCCCCGGTGGCCATGTCCCAGCATATGCAGCATCCGGTCATCCTGAGATTTACCAAGAATCAGAAAGACCCAGGCACAGGGAAGGTTAAACTGGTGGAACACTTTCTTCCCATGAACTTCTAGCTGTCGTTATCAACTGCATTCAGACAGCCAGGGAGAGATGCCCGTTTGAAACGGCTCACAGGCTATCCGTGCGGTTTGGCAATTTATGTTGGCTACTGTTGGCTTTCCGTCGATATACCTTGATGCCAACCAACCGACAACACACGATACCATCCGGAATACTGATGAGTTATGCTTGAAGTTCGTATGGATCCATTTCTCCCACCGCTCCAGCTGCCGTTTAGCCTAGACCATGTTCGGCAAGCGCAGTAAGCCGCCCCATAATTAATACCATACTAAAGGCTTTCCGTAGCTTCTCTCGCTCGGATCCTGACGTCAATCACCTTTTCAGGTAAGTCGGCCATGGGAGTTGCATAGTTCTAGGCCAAACACATTGGGCCGAAGAACGAGGGTTGAGCGAGTTTCAGAGACTCTTGATCCACATTACCCTATAGACATTCGAATACATCAAGCCAAGGGAATGGGTCGATACTAAAAAAAAGAACTGGAAGTAATTAGATGAATATAAAAGGGTTATACGTAGCATCTTTCTCATAAACTGCACAGGGTTGATCGTATGAGCACACAGCATTCAATCTTAATTGAAAGAAACTACCCACCCGTGGGCATTCTTCATTCGATTAACTTCGCTTATTACCCACACAACAGCTATACTGGTTCATTTATATACTTGGTCTTGCCTTTCCTAGGCGATCATCCTCATCTACATCTACTGTTCTACAAAAAAGGGGCGACACCATTTGTCTACACTCATACAATCTCGAATATAATCATTATACCAATACTAGCGCTGCCTCAGCCCATCGACACGATTTTCGCTTTTACTAGTCGCCGATAAACCACTTCCCAACACAGCCAACCACGATGACAACCGATGCGAACAACAACGAGGGTAACGGAAGCTTAGTCGTCGGACTTATTATTCTCGGCATGTGTGTGTCGGTCATGGTATACTGTGGAATCCGACAGATGCTGGATCCTCCGCCTCCTCGGCGTCCGGAAATGTCCCTGGATCAGAGGGCGTATATGCGCAACGTACGCCAACGGAATCTCGACCAGCTCTGGTCCACTGCGCAATCTAAACACAGTCCTCCAGCAACGGATGTGGACTCGATCAGGAACCTTTGATGGAACACAGCTGGCTATAGTCTTATTCTAGTTCTAGATTTTTGACGGAGATTTTGGAACGTCCTCGAATGTTGCGGGTTGCTGTCTATCGGAGGGTCTCGTGAATGTCGACTGTGGGCGGCACGCAGACCGTGTGAAGGGTCAAAGCAACTATACAATGTTTGGCTTCCGTAAAGGCAATGCGAACGCATCATTGAGGAAGATTGGGAGACTTTCATTAAGGCGATTTGCGTTCAGGATGCTATAAGAAAATATCGACCTCAAATAGATAATCAAATCCGTGCCGATAAGGTAGTCTACCGTGCAGTGTTTGGCTGCTTCATTTGACTTTAAACGATATCTTATGACCCTACCTCCACCTTCAAGTCAGAGAGAATAGATAGTGTGCATTCCTAGAGTAACTCCACGACCGGCCAGACCCATTCCCGGACTTAGAACAACATCATGCAAACCCCCACCCCCCAGCACACTACTACCACCTTCGCCCCGATCCTCGTCCACCGCCATATCCACCTCCATGTCCCCCGTCTTGGCCACCAGACGGGCCTTGCTGCCCGCCTGCGCCTGATTGGTTGGGCATCATCGCCTGGGCGTGGTTCATAAAAGACGTGGGGTCCATAGAAGACGGATCGTCGACTCCGAGGGCTGGTTCCACACGGGCGACTACGGGTACCTCGACGAGAACTGCAACGTCTTTGTCATGGATCGGATCAAGGAACTTCTCAAGGTCGGAGACGGTTACGGGACGCACATCTCCGCTGCGGAGCCGGAGGCTGTGGTCTTTCAGCATGCTGCCGTGGCCAGTGCGGTGGTCGTGGGGATTCTCGGGAAACCAAACTACTAACCGCCCGGTGAGTGCTAACAGTCCTCCCTCCGCGGGCATGCCCTGATCGATGTGTTGTCGGCGTAAGACTAAGTTTTGTGGCAGCACCCTAGCGCCCAGAACACCCCCAAGGAGAATAGCCACACGCTCATGTAGCATCCCGTATATTGATACTACCGCGGAGACGCCAGAGCTGAAGACGAAGTATCTCTGTTTACTCTCTCCAGGCATGTTGGGCTTCAGCTCGTACGAGCATAATTCCAACCACCTGTAGAAGGTTTCAAAAGATTAGTCCAAATGTGCCTCTAATTAAGAAAGCCTTGCACGCCTGGGTACCTACAAGAGATAAGTCGATACCACCAGCTACTTTGATGTCCCAGACAGTTCTGTCTGTTGAACTTGGCAAAAGATTTGGGTTCGCTTCTACCAACTGCAATTCCGCGATGAGTGCGTTGTTGGCCATGAACAATGTAGTAAGACCTTGTTTGTCCTTGGGTACGACACTGATAGTTGTTGTCTTTCCTTTGCCATCTAGATTGTGGACTTGGACTTCAAATGCGGCCGTAAACCATCGAGTGCGCTTGATGACACAGACTTCACGGCGATCTGGGAGCACCATGTGCCAGCTGCGAAGCGATTTGTGATTGAGGACGAATAGGCGGGTGCCAGTGGCATCTTTCACAATGCGGTCGAATTTCAGAGGACCAGTCTCCGAGGTGACAGTGAAGAGCAATTCATTAGACTCGTCGCGTATGTCAACGTCTTTAAAGAGACGATGGTGACACTGCATGGTCAATTTCGTTTCCTTGGATCGGGTGAACCCATCCAGCATCGAGATCTGATAATCTGGGGACTGTAACACAGCGACCATAGTGATTCTGATTCTGATTGTATTCAAGTGTATTTCAATGGCCTCGAAGTGACAAGAGATCCAATTTCCAAAAATGCTTATTGGAAGCAAACTTAACAGACTAAAATGAGCGTGGACAAGCTATAGATTAAATAGTACGAGCACTGGGGCAGTGAGGTGGCTGGTATGTTTGTGACCGTCGTGATGTGACGTACATGGCTTATTCAATATAGTGATCGTCGCAATAGGACGTATATGGCTTGTTGTCTTACCATACAGCGAGTGTAGATAGACTATGTAGCTTGTGCAATCGCATGTTTAGGCCGCCAACCGCGTGTTTAGGCCGCCAATATTTAGGCCCCCAATGTCATAACGTTACGTCCCACTTCAACTAAGAAAAGGATTAACCTACACAGCATACTGTTAGTAACTAGCGTAACTCCCGTTTAATAATATCCCGGAGAATATGTGTATATCACCGGGGGGTTTGACCTTCATTTACGAACTAAGTAGGCGTGTTGGGTATGTAAAAGAGGCGCTGTTAACCCTACGCCACAGAATGCGTTTACACGCCACGCTAAGCCAGGTAATTAGAACCCCCGGAAAAAGTGAAAATGTGCTTCGCCAACCAATCCTCGTAAATGCTGCCAGGCCCTTATGTATGCATATTCCCATACATAGGCGCTTCTCGTATACATTTTCATCGGTCACATCAATTGATGATTGGCGGGTAGTCCCGCAGTCACGCCCCATCACCAACATCATCAATTCGACCTTGACTTCTCTTAGGATGCAAATTACGGTACATAAGTGCTTACGTCGAAAATATCAAAACCTGATGCACGAATGGCTCAGCTTACCAATCAATTTGACGTCCGCTCCCCTGATCTTTTCGCTCACCCTCAACGCTTCTCTCCTCTCCTCACCGTCAAGGCTCTCTAAAATGGATTCCAAGGAACAACAGCACGATTATGAACCTTTGACAATCCGTGAACACAGCAACGCGCTACAGGTCTCGCCGGACACGCGATCTTCGGAGAAACAGCAAGATGATTCACAACCTACTTCACCGCCAAATGGCGGTTTTATGGCCTGGTTACAGGTTGCTGGCGCTTGGACGATCATGTTCAACGTCCTTGGCCTACTCAACTCGTATGGTCAGTTTCAAAACGTCTATGAGACGGATATTCTCAAGAATGAGTCTGCTTCGACAATTGCATGGATTGGCTCGGCCCAGTTCCTCGTCTGCTACATCGTCTGCATTTTCACCGGTCCGCTTCTGGATACGGGATACCTCCATCTCCTGCTCGGCATAGGGACTGTAGTCACGGTCTTCGGCTTAATGATGGTCAGCCTGTGCCATTCCTACTACCAGTTCTTTTTGGCCCAGACCGTCGTGACTGGCATCGGCTTTGGTCTCATCTTCTTGCCGGCTTCCTCAGTTGTGTCGCAGTGGTTTTCTACTCGCACTCCTCTCGCAATTGGAATCTCAGTGACTGGATCAAGTATTGGTTAGTGGATTGTCGTCTGGGAAAGGAACACGCAATTAATTCTTTTTCAGGTGCTGTCATATACCCCATAATACTTCAACGCCTTACAGGACGGATCGGATTTACATGGACAGTGCGAATCATGGGGTTTATGGTCCTCGGTACAATGCTTTTCGCCATTGCCGTGATGCGAATACGAGTTGGAAAGAATCCACGAAAGAGAAAAGTGATCGACCTCAAACATTTCAGGGACAAGGTCTACCTCATTGCTTGTCTGAGCTTCTTCGTCAATTTCCTGGGACTCTATGTCTTCTATTACTTTATTTCCCTCTACGCCACTGAAGTAGCCGGTGCCGACCAGAGTCTTGCCAATTACCTCCTCCCCATCCTGAACGCCGGGTCCTTTTTAGGCCGTCTGATCCCAAATTGGATCGCCGGGCGCTATGGCCTCATGAATGTGCAGATTATCTTCGGAGTCATTTCCGGTGCCTTGGCTTTTGCTCTCTTAGGCATTAAGACCACAGGTGGCGTTGTTGCGTTCGCCGTCATATACGGTTTCGTCTCCGCCCCTTACGTCTCTCTTCCTATCCCGATAGTGACGAGCCTATCGCCTGATAAGAGTGTCTGGGCAACACGATTGGGAATGAGTTTTGCCATCATTGGCCTCGGCGCACTCATCGGCAGCCCTGTAGCGGGTGCTATTCTTGGGGACAGCAATAATAGGAACTGGACCGGTCTGATCGTTTGGTGTGGAGTCATGTTCTTCGCTTCCACAGCCATTCTCACTACTGTGCGTACTATGAAAGTGGGGTTCAAACTCTTTGTGAAAGCCTGAACCAGGACGCGGACTGGTTACCTCTCTGCTGTCAGGGTACGTTGCGTTTTGGCTTTTTCGTGGCAATCTTTTTACAGTCAAATATGCTTCTTGCAGTGAGCCGGAGTCTTCTACTGTAGCACTTTAGATTGACTCTGCCAAAACCAAAACGTCGAAAATTCTATTTTTGCTTAAATGACCAGAAGAGTAAACTATCGTATGAAGGATTCCCCGCACGCGAATAGTAGAACTTCATTTTGGCTACTATAAATTAACTTGTGACGTTCTTGGCGAGGTGAGTCTTAGCCTTGTAGTATTATCGTGAAGGGCTGAAGCCGACTTTGTTCAATCTAGCTAGGCCACGAACTGTTTACAACAATGTTGGAGGGAAAAGAGAAAAGGAGGGGTCCCCGCGGAACCACCTGGAAAACATACTACCGAATCGGGCAGAAGGTCACGGCTACTCATTCTATTTGCCTGATTACAGGATCAATCTTCTAGAAGGCGCAAAAACTCAAGCAAATGTATGCTCCCATGAACAAAGTGGGGCAACACAGGAAGACATTTCACACGATCATGCTCAGTGATCAACCAGGCCGATCGAGGACACCGTGTCCTCGGGGCGGACAAAATCCTGTGTATATAGCTGCATATACACCGAGATTGAAGCGCATATTGGACATTCCTTTGGACTAGCGGACCTATGTACCGGATTTCCTATGCTAGATCTCAACTTTTGTTTCCTCTACCCCTTCTGTCTTATGCGAAGTTACTGCGAGCTCAGAAGCGCACAAACGTAGCAATTTCGATCCCATTTATATGTATCTGTGATTGTTCTTACCGTGCAATCCTCTTTCCGAGGCTCCGACAACAGAATCTTCAACGTCGCACGGTGCGGGCTATTTTCTGCCTTAGTGAGAGGTCCATTACCCATGCCTGAAGGTTTAAGGGTGAGGGGAGAAATTGGTGGCCGAGGACCCTGCTGTATGCTGCAGCTCGGTTCCCACCTGGACCCGATTAGTGAGTCAATGAAAGAGCTACTAGTTAACTTACAGAATCCAATCGAAGACCATCACAAAGCCAAAGAATAATAAGGACCTCGGTCTCACAAGTCAATCACAACGTGGTGCTTGGGCTTGGCGCCAAGGAATTTAAGCATAAGAGGCAGAGCATCCCCAAAACCCTATTCCATTCCTATCATCCTGTGTCACGTCTCCACGACTTCTAAGATATGTCAATATCGACTTCGGCGTCCCTTCTGCTCAGTTCGCTGCCCTTATTGGTTTTCTCGGAATGGAAATCCAGATCGTACACGGGTACGGCAGTGTTCAAACTGCTCTCCTCGGTCGCTTTCCTTAGCAGCCCGTTGCTTCTACCATCCACAGAGTGGTCAGACTATCGCCGCTTCATCATTATCGGCCTTAGCTTTTCCCTGCTGGGCGACTTTTTCCTTATCCCGTCCCGGAGTGAATTCCATGGCTTGGACAGCAGAACCTCCAGCGAACCGAACGCGCAAGGAAAGATATCGATATCTTTCCAACTTGGTATCGTGGCCTTCGCAGCAGCTCATATAGCGTACACTGTAGCCTTTCTGCAAGATTCCCGTGAGACTTCCTGGACGATATTTGCCGCTACATTCGTCGCGACTCTGAGCGCTGCAAAATGGTTAGGTGTTATCTATCCGCGGCCACGTTCCTCACTCCGGACCAATGTACTGGACCTCGTTATTGCCCCGGACTTGAGGCCGCTCGTCTCTATCTATGCTGTTATCATTGGCATAATGTTTGCTGCGGCCACTTCCACGTCTTCGTTGACAGCTCCAACCAGCTGGTTGCATTCGCGAGCCTTGGGAGCCGGTATGTTTGTCGTAAGCGACCTTTTTGTTGCGAAGAATGCTTTCGGGAGATCATCTGAGCCGAGGAGCCATGGGTGGCTTAGGATATTTTTGGGTTATGCGCTTTATTTCTGGGGCCAAATGGTGATCGCCGGAACAGTGGAAGCATAGCGATGAATTTACTGTGATTCATGAGTACTTATCATCCAAGATATATGGGTGAATGAAAGAGCCAGCGGAAATATACCCTGACACGACATTGTGCTTAAAGAGGGGGTCTGTTAAAAAGGCAAGAAAGGTTGGTCATTTTTCAAATATCACTCGAGTGTTACGCACGAAAGACGGGACGTCACTGTAACTATGTAGGGCTTCCTAGGTTATACTAGGTAGCTTCTTCGCACTGCCAATGGCAAGAGTATCTCGAAACCCTACTCTACTGGTGCTACCTATGAGAAGCCTTATATAGACTCGTACCTATTGAGTATCTAGCAAATCCTACCAAACGTGCGGCACCAAGTAAGTTAGTCATGACGCCGTGTACTTAAGCTCACCTGCTTCCAGTATGATGGGTTGTCTTGGTGGCGAACTGCGAAGGGCAAAAGTACAAAACGTAGCAAAATACCAGGACCTCAGTGTTTGATGGCGAAGCGGGACCTGAATACATGATGGTAAAGCGAACTCACTGACATGGGTAGGCTTGAGAAGGTCAGATACCAGTGGGTGTGTCTACTTTCGCATTACTGTGGAGAACTCATTTGGGCGGGCCTTACCCGACGGTCGATACCGAAATGCTCAGAAGTAATAGGACTTTATTTAAAAGCTCTCCAGGATAATCCCTGAGCCTACGATCACATCATATCCTTTATGCAAAAGTATGTGAACAGCCTCCAGATTGCCTTCTTTGCCGGCTTAATAAAGGCAAGTTTTGATACAGCGAGTTCACGGAAGGCATTTATTATGACAGCAAGCTGATACGGTATAGCATTGTATGCAAGCATTGGGCTAATCTACCAGCAAGGACGCTGTTGCAGCAGCTCGTGAATCCAAGGGACTTTTTATCGTTGAAGGAAAGAACCACTTTGACATCTATGATGACCTTACAGTCTCCGGCCCGAAGCTTCTGGAGTTTTTCGGAAAGAATCTTTGAGGGCGATTGTTGAGATTTGAGTAAAGGTGATCGGGAATTCGAAGGATGTTTTTCCTTTTTCTGTAACTGTGCAATAAGCTTTTCCATAACAATGGCGGCTTCCTTGAAGACCTTTGCGATCAAAAGGATTATTCAAAGAGAACAGAATCCGAATAACAGGCATCTTTCGTCCGTGCTGGACCATCAGTCCATAGCGAAGTGTAGTGTGGTAAATTATAAGTTTGTCTCAGTTCTATTAGGAAAGTAGGTAGTGCAGAGCCATGGCGACTGAATTGAAATGCTCTCCACCTTTTAAGAGTACCCATTTCTCGATAGTGGATCGACATAACGACCAAGAAAATAAAGGCTTTGTGGGTTTATTTGGGAAGCACAAGGCAAAGTGCATTATTTTCAAACTACGTATCTGTGCCCCACACTTCATAGCTATCACCTTCAAGGAGCCCGAGGTTTTTACGTTGCGAGCCTCTAGGAACATAGGTACATAGGACAGATATAGATCAGAGCATTGGAACAATTTTTTTTTTTTTTTTTTTTTTTTTGAAATCATAACAAGAGATCCAGCATTGACAACAAAGATTCTCCCAAACTCTCCCTAAAGAAACCAACCAGGTCTTTAAAGCAGATACCGTTCATCCGTTGATGTTGACTCTTCCTCGCAAAGTCCACCCCGTCTTGGCCGCCAGTGACATCAGGCCCGCCCTCCCATCCCCAACTTTCTCCAAACACCCCCCTCACCACCTTCACGCTCTCACCATGGTCTACGCATTTACCCTTCCAACAACCTCCCCCCTCTCCTTCCAACCTTCCATCTCCTCCCCAACACACCCCTCCCTCCCTCAATCGGCCTCAACAGCCCGCCATGCCCTCCGCCTCGCCCTCAAAGCCCACAAACGTCTACCCCGCGGCCCACGCCAGGACGCCCACCTACCAACCGTCCTCGCCACCCTAGACGAATACATCCCCTATCTATTCGCAATCTCACACGGCGTCTCCAGTCAGCATGACCCCGCGCTTGCACTACACCCCGGCGAAACCGTCCAAGTATCCCTCCACGCCGACTTCGAATCCGCATGGAAACCCACCCTCTCCGCCAGCACGGGGCTAAACCTCCACCACACCCCCAGCACTGACCCGGGCTCAACAAAATCTCTCCGCTCCCGCGGTGGCCGCATCTCCGGCCGGGGAATTCATTTCGAAATAGCATTCACCCTCACTACGCTAGGCTACGTGCTCTCTCGGCTCGCACGCACAGGCGTCCAACAATCCCTCTACGCACCCACAACCCCCTCCCCGGACCAACACACAACAGCCATCCAAACCGCAACCCGGAACCTCCTCCAAGCCAGCGCCGTGCACGCCTTCCTCGCCTCGTGTGCCGCGCCCACGCCCAGTGTGCCGGATATCGATCCTACCACGCAATCCGCGCTATCGGCGCTGGCGCTGGCCGAAGCAACGCTGCTGGCTGTCCTGAAGGACGACGCGTACGTGACGGCGTGTATTCAGGCGCGTAACCCGAATGATCGGGAGTGGATGGTGCGAGCGCCGGCTATTCCGAAGGTGAGGGCATTGCTGTTCGCTAGGCTTTGTGTGAGGGCGGCGGAGTATGCGGAGCAGGCGGCGGCGGGGTTGAGTGCTGTTGGCTCGGGGAGGGTAGGCAGGGTGGATGAGGATGTTACGAGATATGCGGGGGTGTTGGGACGGGTGGCGAGGGCGAGGGCTTGTCGGTTTTTTGGGATTGATGCTGAGATTGCGGGGAAGGTTGGCGAGGGAATTGCGTGGTTGCGGGCTGCGAGGACGGCGTTGGGATTGCGGGGGGTGCCGGGCTCGGGGTCTGGTCAGGATGATGGGAGTGGTGCTTCGGGTAAGGGTGGGGGGTTCTCGAGATTGAAGCGGGAATGGGCTGAGCGGAGGGAGGAGAAGAAGATTGGGAAAGATGCTGGTGCTGGTGCTGGACGGGGGGATAGAAATGTGCTGGAGCCCGGTGATGATGCAGGCCGTGATGAGGAGGGGAGGGTGATTACCATGCTGGAGACGAAGTGGATGAAGATGAATGACACTGTGAGTTTTGTCTTTCGATGGGCCTGTGAGGACTGCATACTGATATCGACTAGATCAATACGCAAGCTATTCCCCCGTCTGCTCCGTTGCTGGCTAATCTCCCTTCTGGTCGAGATATTCACACGCCCCCGGCGCCGTATAGGCCTGAGCCTCTGGACGCGGATCAGCTGGCGCGCATGCGGGCATTACCGGATGAGAGCCTGAACGAGCGCTTTGGAAGTGACCCGGATGACAGTGAGGAGGGAATTGCATCAGCTGGGGGTCCGACAGCACCTGGTGCGTTCCCAGAACGAAGTCAGACTGCTTCGAATGTGTACTATTGATATGATACCCAGAAGACGGCGAGAAACACAAATAGGAAGGCTGTCTCTAGGAGCCTGTTATCCTACAAATCCATTCAGCAAGCAAATGCAAGATACATCTTTAGAGACATACTGCGTTTTCAACATTTCCCTCGCGGTGATGTATCCCAACCTGAGAACAGCGGATATTCTTCAAAAGAAAATGAAATTGACCAGGCAATGATATCTTATATGTACAATACAACAGAGAGAGAGCCGCTCTCTCACATTCTTCATCTTTTCCCGGTTTCAACCGCTCAACCCGAGACCTTGAATCCTCTCGCAAAGCGCCATGAATCAGGGTAGAAAGCGTCGATAAGAGGAGTGTGTTTATCCGTATCCAAACGAATGTGAAACGGCACCGCCAACAGACGCTCGCAGTGCCCTCGACTCTGGCAAAGGAACACCAGCATCAATCCACCGAAGGCTGCATAAACCTCAAATCACCATCCAGACCACACTCCCGCTTATGCAGACTTGCCAGCCTCACCACCAAAGTAGTTCTTCTCTTGGAAGAGATAACCCTTGACCTTGCGCTCCTTGAGCAACTCAAAGTACTTCTCTGCAAAGCCACACGAATTAGCATATCACTCTCACACTACCACACTCCCGAATTCCCCAAATTCCCATTCTGAGCGCGATAGCCACCCCAATACCAAGGGTATCGGTATCGGTATCGGTATCGGGCATGAAATCCTCAGTCCGGCCCCTAAACCCTCTCGCACCACCAATTTTAAACCCAAAAAAAAAAGAACAGTGATGGGCTAATCTCACCTCGCAGCACACCGCACTTCTCAAAATGATTAACCCCCTCACGCGCATAGCACTTGCCCAGTTCCTCGCCCACCAAACGAGCCATCATACTGCGCACCCATTGCTCGCGGATAATCGCGTCGCGGGCATTGTGCACGGCGACGTTGTCTTCAAAGTCGACGCCCTCGTAGGTCGGTGCCACGGTGGGCTTTTTGGCGAGGAAGGCGGCGGATTCGGGGGTTGGCATTGCGGATGCTTTTGTCAATGAGTGGAATCGGGAGGGAGACGATGGGGTCAGAGGCGGGGAGTAGAGATGCTTTTTGTCCGCGCGACGGGGAATTGAGCGGGATTGAGAGCCGGTGCGAGGATCGGATTTGGAGGTGCTGGGTGAGGTCGAGGCCGAAAGTGCTTTCCCGGCGGTTGTGATTGAGGCGGGTGTGATTGGTTGAAGAGGCTGGGCGGTGGGGGGAGGCATGTTGCGGGAGGGAGGGAGACCAACACGGCAGAATGGGTGTATCACGTGATTCTTTTTACAATAGCTGCTTTCGGAATGGAAAATGGAAAGAATCGGTAAGTATTCAATTAGTAGAAAGGTAGATGGGAAAATGAGAGATCAAAGATCCAGATGAAAGTCTACAATATTCCCGGAAAACTTAATATTAGCATGAACAGGGTACGCAACTCCAATCTCCGCTGACAGTTCCCCAACATACGCAAATCCCACCCAAACTCCAATTGACAAACACACCTTTAGAGAACGCCTTGCCAGTCTTTGAGTCCGTATCGTACAATGTTGGCCACCGAGGCAGCTGTGGAGACATGAAGCCATCATAAAAAAAAGAAACAAGGTCAGCAGCGTAGCGGGGGAAAAGGCCCATGCCAGAGTGCTTCACTGCTAGTTCTAGTCCTTCCCGAGTGCCCACTCACGAATCGAGCCAATTCGATCCAAAACCGACCGCCACCAGGGACGATTATGCTCATTGCTAATAGCGCGGTACTTGTAAATCTCAGCCCAGCAGTCACGGCCAAACTGGCACCCGGCCATATTGACCACAAAGTCATTCTCTTCCTCTTGATAATGCACGGCCGGATTATCTCCGTCGCCGCAGGCACCAGGCGGGAAGGCATTGATCTTGCGCTGGGGCAAGAAGCCCACGCCACTGCGGACCCAGGCCTGGCTTTGATAAATGTATTCCAAAGCATCCTGCTCCTTGTGCTCCCACTGCATGTGCATCTGTTCGTACAGGACTGGGTCCCACCATGCATCAAGCAAGCGCTCCGTCCAGACGGAGCGTCGCAAGAAGAATGAGCCCAGATTGAACCCGGAGCAATCCTGGCTCAGGAGTAAGTGGAGGGATTTCGGGTCGCCGTCCCCTTCAAGGGCACGGCCGAGGTCATCCAGGAAGAATTCCGGTAGAGGGTGTGTGATGTTCAGTGGATTATATTCGTTGATGTCACGGTAGACATGCGCGTCGAGGTCATTGAAGATATGGCTCTGCAATGAAGTACCATAATCCATAATCCAGGTAGTCAAGTCCAGCCACCAGAACCACTCGGCGTTGGGATACTTGCGCATGACCTCGCGGATCACGTCGCCTTTCTCCCAGCCCTCGCGCCATTCGTGGGAATACCGCTTCTTGGCCAGCATGTTGGCGACTTCGAGTCGATAGCCCCAGCGTTGGGCGTATTGCTGCTTGTTCCAGAGACTGTTGCGCTCAATAGCCCATTCGCGCGCGCCTTTCCATTCCATCACGCCGCCTTCCACGTTTGATCCCAGGATAATCACAAACTTGGGACCTCCGCCAAGCGGTGACCGACGGTATAACTGGACGAGACCTGCAGAACGAACACCATTAGCCTTCCATCTTCCACCCAGTAACAGCCATCTACCCTCCAGAACTTACTCGACCACATGAACAAATATCCAAGCCACAAAACAAACAACGCCAAGAACACCCTCGTTCTCCCCCGACGGAACAATATCCTCAACGCCGCGAAAGGCCTCCATCCAACGACACCACCAGGGTGCAACCCCCCACGCCCAAACGCATCCTTATCGACATAACCATGCCTGGCCGCATGACCCCGAAAGCTCGGCAGCCGCGTCGAGATCTTGCGCTTCTGCCGCGAGAAGAAACCGCTATTCCGCGTCGAGAAGGACGGATACTTGCGCATCTCGTCGCTCTTGGCCTTGGCCGCAGCCCATGAGATGCCACCGGGGGCCAGCGATGCGGGCGAATAGCCGCGCGGAGTTGAGGCGCCGCTGCCGGGGGTCAGGCCCGGGCTGGACCACCCTCCGCCCCGATGGGGAGAGGGTGATCGCGAGAGGGACATGGGTTGCGATCGGCGGGCAGGGGGGGCGAGTGCTGCAATATCGATGCGGGTGCAACTGCGTAGTTTGGGGGTCGGATCGGTAGGAGGCGCGTGGGAGAAGGTGTTTCGCGAGGGATTGGCTGGTGTAGACTGTTGGAGATCTCACCACGACTGGAACGTGGGAAGGAAGGAGGGTGTGTACGTTGGAGAAGCGGAATTAAATGAAGTCCTTGGAGACCTGTGACGGATCGAGATGAATGTCAGATAGTGGATGGATTCATTCAAGGCCAGAAGGGCCGAGCATCGACCCACGAAGGGGGCTAACGCTGACGCCGATGACGTCTTTTGGGGAAGTGGTGTTGGTGATGCCGCAAGCAGAAAGACAGTACGACAGTACAACCTTGGCCGGTAGGAATCTACCACCGAACCAGACAGCGGAAGCATACACAATGAGAGATCTATTTCCTTGCCAAGACAGCTAATAAAATCCGTGCTTAAAAATTACCAATTAATGTCCGAAGACATGGTTTTATGGATGAATTGCTTTGCTGATCTACTTGGTGGTGAATTGACCCTTAGATACAGGAATACTATTAGCTCTCGAAACAGTTCGGGAGATCGATCTCCAATTGTCAAATACGAAATCCTCCTTGGTTTCCAATACTCCAATCTTCGGTCGTCGATCCTCTTCGAGCCTCTACGGTACATCTAGTTCGCGCCGCATGCGGACAAAGCCCATTGTAGGCCCCTCCACATGGCCTGTGCTACCTCAGACTCACACCCAATGATGCAATTCATGATGGTATTCTTGTTGTCAATCTATTTCCAGAACGAAAAGACCATGCAACGAAACGC
The DNA here is from genome assembly GCA_024706585.1 of Penicillium simplicissimum. Classification (NCBI taxonomy): domain Eukaryota; kingdom Fungi; phylum Ascomycota; class Eurotiomycetes; order Eurotiales; family Aspergillaceae; genus Penicillium; species Penicillium simplicissimum. Next base: position 1,012,073 of record JAMZTW010000078.1, read on the forward strand.
CAGAGCAGAAGTACACGCAGATGCAAAGATGCAGCCAGCCCAACCCCGATCTCCATTCCGATCCCATCCCGATCCCGATTTCGATTCTGGATCCGAACATCAACGACCTATCACCTCACTCAGCTTCCTTCATGCGGCTCGGCCGGACAGACAACCGATTTGCACTGTCCGACTTGCCCACGAGCGCTTGGCGCACCACGAACCCAGCCTCGTGTGCCGGTCGGGGCTGCGCGCTCTCGCCGTGGTAGAACTCGCATCGCAGCTGCAAAAACTCTCCATTATCCTTGTGTTTGTAGATGGTGATGATGTCTCCGGTGTAAAGCTTTCCGAACTGCAATCCTTCCGGTCCGCCCTTGCGTAGCTCAATGCCATTGACCCAAATGCACTTGCGTGTTTTGGTAGAGAGCACGGCCATGACGCCGGGGACTTGCGTCCAGTCTTGGCCTTCGGCGATTCGCCGCTCGAGTCCCGGAGCCCAAAACGTAATTTCAAGGGCGTAGGCGGGAATGCGTACGTCCATGTTATCTGGATGACGGATGGTCGCGTCGGGTCCACGCCCCCACGAGGTCATTCGGCTTTCGAGGCGGATGTTCAAATCGAACATTGAGCCGGGAAGACTTTTCAATCTTCCCAGCAGTTTAGGCGGCTTGGTGAATTCGGTGACCGGCATATTTGTCGGGATACCAGGGGCATCGGGCTGTTCATGGACGATCGGGTCCGAAGGCTCCTCGTCGGCCGCGCGCAGTTGCTCCAAGACAGCCTGGCCAGTCTGTGCATCCAAGGTTGTCGCAAAGTCGACATCGTAGGACCCTTCTGTCGGCGGTTCCGCGCCATGCGTAGACTCGGGACGGCTGGCAGGAGCGCTGTCAGAACGCTCGCTGGCAGTCTCCGGCAACTCCAGATCAATACGGCGGGACAGCTTGGGCGCCTTGGGGGTCGTCTCGTTGGCGCTGGAGGAAGGTCCAACCACCTCACGTGGGGTGCTCCCTGCGGTCGCGAACTCCGTGGGTACCGTGATCTGCCCAGGGCTGGTCTGTCGTGTGGGAACTTGGTTAACCAGGCCGGTCTGTGCGGGGAAGAGAGGGAGCGAGGAGTTCATATTCAGTCGTCTGACCAGATTCTCTGTGCCCATCAGGCTGGAGGCCGTGCCGCCGAACGGGTGTTCTGGGAGAGATATGATCGAATAGACACTGCGTTCGTCGCTCACCGACTCACCAGAAGAAGCAAACGCCTCGGCATCATAGCCACCGTCATCATCCCACGACCCGGTGTGGCCAAGGCAATGGGAGCTGCGCAATGCAGAAGATGTGACTTCGCCAAAAAGCCGCCGGGCGTGGGTTTCGGCAACCACTTGACCATCCTGGAAACTCTCGATTTTGGGCAGCGATGGGTAGTGGATATCCGCAGGGATGTATTCGATGCGTGGCTTCTTGGCAAGAGCTTCGTTGCTGCTGGACTCCTCTCCGCCAGCGGCATAGGTGTATGCAGGCTCCTCGTGGATAGACAGTTGAGACGCATCGAGCTCTTCTTCGGCTTCTCCTATAACCGAAAGAGCATCCCGTGTGTCTACCAAGATGTCGTCGTCTTCATATTCATCCACGTCTGGAACCTCCGCAATCCATGGATGCTGGAAGCATTCCTTTTCCGTGGGTCGAGAGAAGGGGTCTCGGTTCAAGAGCCGGGAGACAAGATGCACGCCAGCCTCTGACACACCCTCACGTCTGAGGATGTCGAAATCGGCCTCTGACTCCATAATGCTACGCAACATGGCAACGCCGCGCTCCTCTGCACGCCCGGAGTATGGAGGGACTCCAGACAGGATATGGTACAACACAGCACCTAGAGACCACATGTCGACGGACTGACTGTAGGGAGAAGTCTTTGGAGGGCTATAGACACGTTTTAGCAAAAACGCCAAAGATTCCAACAGGAGAAGAACTACTCACGGATCTCCAGCTCGGCGTCTCTTCCTGACCTCACCTCGTCGGTAGGTTTCATAGTCGGGATACACTTCTGGAGCACAATACAGCAGTGTACCACAGAAGGTCTTGAGGAATGTCTCCTCCTGGGTGACTTTTGAGAGACCAAAGTCGGACAATTTGACGCGCAGGGGATCCAGGGAAGCAATCAATATGTTGTCCGGTTTGATATCGCGGTGAGTGATCCGCCTCTTGTGAAGATAGTGAAGCGCCCGCAATAGCTGGCGAGCGATCGTGCGCACCATATCCTCAGCAATCTTGCCGTGACTAGAGAGATATGCGGACAGCTCGCCTCCAGGAACGTACTCCATGATGATGTAGATCCATCGGTCGTGTTCATGGTGGTCAATGTATTGAACAATGTTGGGCTAGATCGATAAGTGTCAGTACGGATAATGGACTCCAGAATGCGCTTACGTGGGAAAAACTGACATGTTTCAGATCTCGCATAATCTTCATCTCGTTGTCGACCTTTTGATCCAGGATACCATTTTTCATGAAACGCCGTTTGTCAAGCTCTTTCGCCGCATAGATTGCGCCATGCTGCTTGGTGGCCAGCTTGTAGACAGTAGCGAAAGCGCCTTTTCCAATTTGCCCGGTCACGTTGTATATCGAGCCGCCCGTCCAATGCATGCCGTACGTGTTGGCGACCGACCATGATAGCACAGGCGGAGCAGGGCCATTTCGATTCTGAAGCTGCATGGCTCCTGCCGCCTGCTGCACGCGCTCAAAGTACCGAAGGACATTCTGAGTGTATTGCACGGCAAAGCCTTCTCGAGATGGAATCCGCACGACAAAACGAACCTCATCAGATCCTTGGTTTCCAGTCACGACTTGGATGACGGAGCCGTTGGTGAGCATTCGACTGTTCTCCTTTTGGGTTTTCCTGAGGCGGCAGTTGTCTACTATGGTGCCGTTGGTAGACGTGTCTTGCAGCATGATGATGCCATCGCCAGTCAGGTAGATCCGAAAGTGAGTGTTGGACACCCGTTTGGCTTCATCGTCGACAGCAAGAAGAACATCGCAACGGGCGCGGTTGCGACCAAAGCAGAACCCCACGCTGAGGTCGCATACCTGGGATGATAATCTGAGGGCAACATCGAGAGCGGCAGTCTCAGATGTCTCGAAGTCCAAGATATCTTGTTGCAGAATGTGTTGGGTGCCTAAGCTCGCTGTGGCAGCCACCGCATCATGTGCTGCATGGGAGTTCGGGTGCAGAATACAGATAATGTCGGCCAGATCCTGCTCGTGGAGCCCGGAGTTGTTCAGCCCTATCCGGCGGGGGTCCGCGCATGGTTGAGTGGATTCTTGTGTGGCTTCCATGATGAAGTAATGATAGAATGCAGATGAAAATGCAAATGCAGTGCGCTAAAAAGGTGGGAAAGGCAAGAAAGACTACTGTGGACTGATGTGATGTGGGGTATATGAGGTGATTGAAAACGGATTTTTGCATAAAAGGGGCATGGATACGCGAATTTGAGGCCTAAGGAGGGGCCAGTGAGCAAAAGTAGATTGTGTCAAGGTCCGAGGGGACAAGGGTATATATACCTTTTGGGCGGGTGCAAATGGGACAAAGGGCTAGTCACCGGGGCGATCACCCGGGTCGACTGCCACGACAAAAGGGATGAATCAGAGACCAGGGTAGCGGACACACTCGATGGCACAAGATACGGCTATGTGCCGGGCTACCAATACAACGAGAGGAGATCCGAATAGGTAGACGATATCAAGGTGGTGCTGGAATGTGGCCTTGTAGGTCCCTTGACAGGCGGCAGGGTGCCGTGTCAGCTCCCCACGTAGCGCACCCGCTGTCACTCTGCGGCTGACAGGGGGCGGATGTCAGAACTTTGTGATGAGAAAGAATCCGGTAACCTTCTGAGGGTATGACTGGGAGAACAGGGGTGGATGGAGGGCTCGAGGAAGGTATGGGTGGGTGCCGATGCAGGGCAGTAGGCACCTGCGCAGATGGATGGGAACCTATGCTGTGGTTCGGACCATTGATGGCAGTTAGTCGGAGGAATTTTGTTATCTCGGGTGGTCTGAAGCGATCAGAAGGTGGATCTCTGTAGATGGTCAAGAGAGAAGGTCAGCGCAATATTCTGGTACAAGCTGATCCAAGCTGTTTGTTTTGGCATCGCCTCGGCAGGACTCGACTCACACAGATTGACAAGCACCCTCTTTCTCCGTCCACAAGCGCTGGTAATTGATGAGATTGCCACCGCGGACAGACTGAACGGTGGTAGAAGCTGGGACGGAGTGAGGTCGTCGTCCGAGGAACGAAGAACGAAGACGACGAGCCGCATGATCTTACGCGCCTCAGGCAGCCAGGCGCTGGTTCCTGGAGCTGACTCAGGTGACGTCGGATGATCTGGTTGGTGAATTAAGCTGACCCCAGTCTCCCCAAAGTTCAAACCGTGGAATCCGTGGATACGATCGCAAATTCTTATTTGTGGCACCCGATTGGGGTCACATGTTCTAGCGACTCGTCACAGCCTTCTATATACACATATTCTACTTGCTGCTTCCATATGCTTTGCTCGTGTTTTCGCTCCGCTGGTAGTCACCCTTGAGAGCAATCTCGAAGACCTTGCTTACTCGCGCAATTGCATCGTCCGAAACCTCTGTTGATAGGTCAGAAAAAGGATTGAGTCATCGCTGGAAAAGGGCTGAGCCCATTGCAATCACAGTCACTTACGGTAATGCACCACCACCCGGTTCCCGAGCAATTGTAATCCTTGATCCTGGCCAATGGTTGAGAGATCGTTGGGGCCCACTCCAGACGCCTCCAGATCCAGCCAGACCATGTTCGTGTGTACGGGATACTGCAGCTTGCCTCCACGACTGGTCCAAAGCTCCGCGACATGCTTGGCCTTTGCATGAGTCGCAGAAAGCTTGCCAGTCTTGCCGTGGTCGTCTGTCCCGAAGGTTTCGTCGAGGGCGATTCGAGCAGCCGCTGCAAAGATACCGGTCTGGCGGGCGCCGCCACCGATAGACTTGCGGAACCAACGGGCTTTCTTGATGAAGGCTTGCGATCCAACAATAATGCTGCCAATCGGAGCACCCAAACCCTTGGAGAAGCACAGACTCACACTATCAAAGAGACTGGCATAGTCGGCGAGGCTCCCAGCCCCGGAGACAACGGCCTCCCACAACCGAGCGCCATCTAAATGAACCTTGATACCGTTGGCATGGGCCCACACCACGATGCGCCGTGCCTCATCGAGGGGCATGACCAGGCCGTTGAGGGTGTTTTCCAAGCTGATCAATCTCGTCGGGCAGTGGTGGATGTCATCGTCTAGCACGGCATGCTGCTGTATATCCTCCAGAGTCAAGTGGATGCCATTTTTGGGAATAACAGGCTGTACGGTGGCTCCTGTCCACGCACTGACACCTCCGGCCTCGTAGCAGATGATGTGAGATCGGTGGTCGCACAGAACGGCATAGGGAGGTTGAGTTAGATGGGTGCGGATAGCAACTTGGTTCCCCATGGTTCCTGATAGTACTAGTAAGGCGTCCTCATTTTTAGTCCTCATAGCCACATAACTCTGTAGGTCATTGGTTGTTGGATCCTCGTTAAAGACATCATCGAGTAGAGTCGTTTGACAGATCGCATTGAGCATTGCTGGGGTCGGTTTCGTCATGGTGTCACCTAGAGGTTATCGTGTTTAGCATGGCGCATTACCAACAATGGAGAGTGCCATACTGCGCAGGTCAAATTCAGCAGCTCCAGCCCCATGCCAACTGCTCTGCCCAGTGACGGCCATTGCATCCATGATAACGTGCGTGATTGAGAAGTTCCGGACTGGATAGACTGTTCGGAGTATCGTAGGAGACCTCAAGCCCGCAAAAGGCCGTAAGAAGCCGTGCAATGAGCGAGTCATGGAGCTTTATCGGCAGCAACTCCGAGGGGTCGGCGCAAGATTGCGGGGAGAAGGTAAAGCACGTGACCTAGGTCCGAGGTTGTAGTCAAACAGGTTGTGGCACCTACTCCAAGTCAGAATTTTGCCGTCGAATCGAACTGTGCAAGACAAGTTACACGACGGCTAGTTCGGGCGTCCTCTGCATCCTCATATGCGACATCCTTCCATCTCCCCGATTGCCATGAGGTCACTATGCATGCGTCAGGTACACCACTTATCGATAACCCAATTAGGAATAGCGTGAGCTGGGGCCTGGACCGCTGACTCAGCTCTTTCGAATCATCGGCCCCGGAATACCCTGAGAGTCCACACATTCCTCTGGACAGCTCCTCGCTCGTCGCATCCCGAAGATGGATCTAACTGATCTAGAGGGCCTCACCCGACCTGCAATACTTTGCCAGTGTCTGCGGTGCTCCAGCTCCCTGGCCGTGCTGGAGAATGAATGGGGCAAACTATCCAACGTTTACTCTGTTCCGACGGCATGGTTGAGTGTCAATCTCCAACGTATCTCCGTCTCTTCGGAGCAGAAGCGCATTCCGCAGACATCGGAGATGAGCCTTCTTCGAGGTCGCACTGCTCAAGATGTATCCTGCAAATTATGTCAACAGAAATTGGCGGTCCTGTGCGGACTTGATACTGGGTATGTGCAACGGCTTCTCTGTGTTCTTGTGAGAGAGTCTGCTGTTTCCTTCGTTGACTAACGCTTACGTCGTTTAGCCCTAACATTCTCTGGAAGATGTCAAAGGTGTCATTCCGAGAAATCGTGACGATGCGAACCGCCGACCCCCTTTTTAAAGATGGGGCCCTGGACAAATTGCTTCCCCCTCCCCCACCAGAACCCCCTCGACATGATGATGCCTTGGTACCCGCAGGCGCACACGACTTCTCGCTGAATCCATTCATGCAACAGCAGATGCAACACCAGGGTCGGAGTATCGATCAGATCTCCAACTCGGTCAATCACTTGCAAGACACCATGGCCGACTTGAAACATTCGTTCACTTCGCTTCGTATTGAATTAAATGGGCCAAACCGCAGCCTAAGCGACCAAGGATCCATGGGTGGGCCTGGTTTTGACATGATTGCAACAGTCCTCAAGGAGCTGAAGTCCAAGTCAGACGAGATTGAAAAACTGAAGCTGGAAATCGAGGCGTTGAAATTGAAAAATCGTTTCATGGAGGAGCGCAAACCGAACAGCCCCGAATATTCATCACAGTCAAATGGCAAAATGGCCGATGTGCAAAGTCCTGGTCTTCTTCAGGCGGGGAGAAAGCGTGCCTGGCCTGACGCGTTTCCAACCACTCGAGTACCTGCGATCGCGGATTCATTCGATGAAGAGGATATGGTAGACGACCTGTCACTTGACAACTTGCCCACATACAATGTTCGTGTACCGCCTCAACAATCAGCACGTCAGCTGCCATCTGGCCAGGCTCAACTTCGTATAGAGGCCGGTCGACAGAATGACAGCACCTCAGCCAACACTCCTTCCGGAGCCCAACCGGAACAAAACGTGGCGAAGCGCCCGCGGCTTACGCAGCAAGCCGACGGCACTGAGTTGAAGACTGGCAGAAAACGCGGCCGGCCGCGAAGGTCCGACGTCACTGATGCTGAGCCGGAGGTCACAACCGCTGAGCATTCTCAAAACCATCCAGTTCAAATCTCCATAGCGGATTCACAAAATCCTCGGAGTCGTCGCACTCGCCGGAGCACACGTTCTCAGTCTTTTAGGCCACCAACGATGAGGGTTCCGGATGAAGCAGCGGGGTCCAATACATCAGAACAAAACCCATCGTTAACAACCGATGCAAACGGCAATGGCGACACTCGACAGAATGGTGATCCCTCGGGCGCCCCTTCGAATGCACCCAGCATGAACGACGCAAAGGCCGCCGAAGAAGTACGCGCCACGGAGGAGGAAATACGCAAGGCCAAGATCGCGGCGCGGGACGCCATGACTCGGCGGGCTATGGAACAGGAAGAACAAATGGAAACAGATGGGTCCCGTTGAGCTGGGATGAGGATATGTACGATACAGATTCCAGTGGGAGAGCTCGCTTGTTCATAAATACCCTCCTTGATGCGAGGTATGTATCCATAGAAATGTCCAAACGACCAACTGTACCAGATTCGAAGCGGGCCACGAGGCTTTTTGAAACATGAGTAACCCCTGGCTTCACCCACAAGAGGGAGTCGTTGACAGTTTCAAATGCAACCTTGGAAGGAAATGCCACGGGCTCTCGTAATTGGCACGCGGGTGGTGGGCCAGATATTGCGACGAATTCGACTCGAAACTAGATACCTAACGATTACAGCTCCCCGCCTAGGTCGAATATATTGATATCACCTCACCTCCTTTCCCGGCATAACCACCATACTTATCATTATCGGTCGGGAGCTGATGGCGTGGCATCCAGCTTTGTGGGCTGGTTGAAGCCTCTAACCCCCCGCAAGATACGTCACAAAAGGGGAGTCTTCGTGGTGCAATCTGGTGAGAACCCAATACATCGCTAAATGCTGGTCTCATGATCAAGCTGAAAGGTATGACTTTGTTTAAGACCAGCGCCGTAAGAGATACTCATTCTGTCTTGAATATCTAGCGCACTGGGTGAATATGACCTAGCCCGAGATCTACGAAAGACTTCACCAGAACCAGCCAGATGGTTATCATTTCTTTGCACGCTCCGTTTTCTTCGGAGGGGATAATCTGCTCCTCTCGATTTCCTCAACGCGGCTGTATCCTGGTCCTGGAGAAGGTTCCCGGGAAACCGCTATTCGGGATTTGGAATACCCTCTCCGAAGATGAAAAAGAGCAGATTTACAACCAATGCATCAGCGTAGTTTGGGTCATACGGTCAATCTCCGTACAGCTGTGGGATGCGGGCAATGCACAACATCCTGTATGACTGCGAAACAGCAAGGCTGACACTTTACGACTTCGAGGACGCTGTGGATCTCGATGCAAGCGCCCTGTATCCATTCCTCGAACCCGAGCTTGGTGCCATCTTCTCGAGGTATGAACCATTTGCTTGATGGTCATAAGTGACGTGGGTCAGTCTACTTTGTTGGTGTTTTCTGGTCTGGCCTCGCTGGTCATGCCTATGCCAAACTGGCGGACCTGGGGAGTATCAAGACTGATCAATATGTGGAGTTTCCAAGCTGTAAAGAGCAAGAAATATCTAGATGATATCCGATCGTACTTCGGGGTATCGTGGTAGGTCTATTTTTCACGGGATGTGGACCATGGTGGCTATATACATAACTATTGCTCCCGAGACGCCGCCGGCATGGTGAGAATAGCCAATCTCCCTTTCGAAACGAGGCTCCTACTCAGACCGAAACCGCTGCGACGATCTGGCAGCAATCCCAAGCCCTCCCAGAAGCGCACTCACCCCCGTAAACACGATAAGTGGCCCAAAGCCTGAGCCATAAGCCTTCGCCGCAACGCCCTCCCAAGCAGACCGCTTGAGCAAGGCCTCACTCAGAGGCCCACTAACAATATTCCCAATACCCCGACCGGTCGACAAGAAACCAAACACAATACTGGGATCCGTATATGTGCTTTTCTTCTGAACCTCATTGACAACGGCGGGCCAAGTCGACGTAAACGATCCAGCAAAGAGACCGTAGAAGATGCAAAAAATGTACAAGGGCGCTAGACTATCCGCGAAGCCCCAGATCAGAAAAACCGCAATGGTACTTCCGACGGTGGACCCAAGGATACAGGTTGTCGCGTGGTAGCGGTCGACCATGGAGCCCATGATGACGCATCCGAAGACGGAGGCGAGATTGAAGAGCATTACGGTCAACGAGGACTCGATGTTGCTGGCGCCTAGGCTGCGGGCGTAGGAGGGGAGGTAGATTGTGGGCAGGAAGTAGCCCATTGCTTCTAGGATGTTGCCCGTCTCGTAGATGAGGAATGTCGAGTCCCAGAGGAATTTGAAGTCGAAGGGGCGGGTTCGTGAGTTTCGTGAGATGGGAAGGCGAGGACGGAGGAAGTAGAGCAGTGGCCCGCCTAGAACTATTAACACGATTGACCATGCGCGTAGTGTTGTCTGTGGTCCGAAGGCGTTGAGCATCCATTGCAGGACGATTGGGAGAATGACGCCAGAGAGCCCGGTGCCGGCCTGTTACTGTTAGGAAACTGTGTTTGGCTGCTCTGGCAGCATTCGGGGTTGAAGGTGGTCACTTACCCACATAATACCGAATGCAAGTCCCTTTCGCTGGACAAACCAATCGTCCATGAATACAATCGTCGGGGCATATGCCAGACTAGCACCGATACCGTAAGCCACGCCTTGCGAGACAATCAGGTGAGTAGTGGTCGTTGCAAAGGAGCTCAGCGAGAGCGACAGGCACATAATGACAAAACCGATCGGCGCGGCCCATAGCTTGAGACGAGGCATGGCTTGGAGTAAGACGAAAGCCACTGGAAGCAACATGTATGAGATACCCTGTCATGGTTTAGTAGAAGGCTCGGAAAATCAGTTAGAATTCGATAACTAACCATCGCACATGTCCCAACCACGGCAGTGTCCCCAGAACTTTTAAACGGCTCATGAGTGCTGTAGTAATCCTGGAAGATACCGAACGAAAAAGTGAAACCTAAGAGTATAGAATTAGCATATACTACCATGAGAAAACGATTGTCTTCTCTCAACATACCCCAGATCAAAGCCTCGATCACGAAGCAGGCCGCCAAGAACAGCCACGCTCTTCTACCGCGATCCACCGGCGGCAGGTTCATTTCGTGGTGGTTGGCGACGCTATCGCGAGACGAGACCTCGAAGGTGTCCATTCCCATGGAGCTACTAGCCGGGGTCGCACTCATGATGGGTAGGCTCGTGAACAATGCGGCTGAAAGATGAGAACTGGATTGAGTTCTGCATGAATTGTGAAAAGCCTCTTCTGGAATTGCCTCCGCGCCCTGTTCTTGACATTCGTGTGGGGGCTACTCTCCGATTGGCAGTGGTGATGTGCTGCTGCCCCACAGGCTGGAATATACAGAATGCAGCACAATCATCCTTGGTCAATTGTTAGTAAATACGACTAATATTGCGACAGAGACTATTGCATAAGAACTTTGACAATGGCCATGGGGGCTTTTCAGTCATAGCTTTAATCCCATGATGACTGAAGAATCAGACGTTTGCCAGAACCTTTCTCCGTGTCCGATGCAACCAATGCAGTCCATTTGGATGCCCCTCGACCAAAATCCACACCTTGAACCACACGCCAATAGCCGTCTTTCAGAGGATGGGCGTTCTGTGTGCCCTAACTACAAGGCTGTGTTGAACACCATATGAGCCCGCCATTGTCTCAGCCTTGACCCCAGCCTTGATCCGTTGATACGGGTTCAGAACCCCGATCTGAGGTGCTCCCGTATAGGTCATTTTGATCGTGGGAAACGGATTATTCAGCTGGTACGTGAATTGCTCCTCGCAGACCGAGCGGTCGCATTGACCACCACCAGCTATCCCCTGGTTATGATTGAAAAAGTACGAGTTGCCTTTGTAATCGATGACACCAGCATGATTGCCGAGGCACATGCCTTGCTCAGCCATAATGACGCCTTGGTATTGCCATGGTCGCGTAGGGCCGTGTGAATTCGAGTAACGTACATCTTGAGACAGCAATCCGCTGCGTACATCAACTAGTAAAGCCCTTTTCGATGTAGGGCCTTCGATCTTGTCACTCACAGCCAACCCCACTGCCATGTTGCAGCCTTTCTGTCCAACGGCGACATGTAAAATTTGCCGTTCCTCTCGATCGTCTGCGGCGCCCACACGTTGTACGATGCCCATGAGAAGTCATTCAGCGCAATGAGGCACTCGAGATCGACATACTTGACCATGTCAGTTGTGCTGTGTAGACGCCAGTAGACCATGTTAAAACCGGTCCTCGCGCTGGGCTGGTCGTAATCACAGAAAATATAGACCGTACCTATTGTTCCAAACCATAGGGGCAGGATCGGCAGTGAACCGCGTCTGAATGATGGAATTGTAAGCCACAACCAACCCTCACCACGACGAGTATGAAGACTGCGGTTGTTCTGCTTGGGTGTGACAGACGTCGTGCGCGTCAACGAGTAGGGTCGCTCTTGTGCACCTCGGACTCGTGTAATTAGGCAAAATACCCCGTATACTACATCATCTACGTATTAAGTTTATTGAACGAGATGGCAAAGATCGCAGGATTAGCCGTAGGTACCCTTGGCGGGGGGGGGGGGGGGGGGTATTACGGAGGCCTATGGGGAATGTGGACGAGGGAAGGGGAGCGCGTTGAATCCAGACGAAGCCGCGAAGGAAACTCAAGCGATCATCGTGAAGCTATTCCAGTGTCCACCCAGAATCCAGGTAATGAATTAGTTGGTTACTGGTTGATGCTGGATCGGGCCCCCGCAGCACCAAATAGCCTAATACCAGGATGGACGGGAACCCCAGGTGCATTTAATGATCAAGATGGGAGTGGCCAATGATGGGCTGTTTCAGCCACGTAAAGTCGCAGCAGTCCAGCTCCGGCGGTCCTGGCGTGTCGTGAAAAGAAATGCCAGGTGTTGAATCCGCGATGGAGCTGAGACGGGGTTCTACCCCGTCGGAACTCAAAACACAACTCAATAGCAACTTAAAAGTTAAACAACGGCTGGGTTTTGTGTAGTCCGGCGGGGTAGCTGGTTTAACTTTAGGACCAACCGTGCCGGGCCAATGGGCCCACTTACTAGCTGTTTCCCCGGATTCTCAAAGGCATATGAGCCGATCCGAGCGTGACGAGGTCGATATCAACAGCCTTGTCTCAATAAAAGGTCAACAGTGATCCCGCTCTCGACATCAGCATCGTTTGTCGGATCACCATCTGGGAACGAGATTATTGACGGATTTCAACACACACGGTTGTATGTTGGTCATGTCATAGTTTGTTGCACGGTATCATTGCGGCAGTCATTAACTCAGCTTCTAGACTTCCCTATACCTTCTCAACTTGTATTCACCTACAAGCGCCGGGCCATGGCATCTAATGAAAAAGCCGACGAGCAGGTAGCCCACATGGAGAGGGGCGACGACGACGATCATGTCAAATCCGAGGATCTTGCAAGACAAGCGGCCGCAGCGGAGCACCAGGATACTTTCGTGCAAGCGATTCGCAAGTACCCCAAAGCGGCGATGTGGTCGGTCTTACTCTCAACTTGTATCATCATGGAAGGTTACGACATTGTCCTCATGTCTTCCTTTTTCGCCCAGCCCGCCTTCAAGCAACGCTATGGCTCGTACATAGCCAGCAGCGATAGCTACCAGATTACTGCATCCTGGCAGAATGGCCTCAGCAACGCGGTCTCTGTTGGCACTATCGTGGGCGCTTTCGCCAACGGCTATTTCACCCACCGGTTCGGCTACCGCAAGGTGTTGCTGGCAAGCTTGGTTGCCATCACAGCGTTCATCTTCATCCCCTTCTTTGCAACCAGCTTACCTGTCCTTTTGGTGGGTGAATTTCTATGCGGTATCCCCTGGGGAGTTTTTGCAACCATGGCACCCGCGTACGCGTCTGAGGTCTGTCCTCTCTCCCTGCGCGGCTATCTTACTGTATATGTGAACCTGTGCTGGGCGATTGGTCAGCTTATCTCAGCTGGAGTGCAGTCTGGGTTCTCTGGATCTACAACCGAGTGGGGATATCGGATACCCTTCGCTATCCAGTGGGCATGGCCTATTCCGCTGTTCGTGATCCTGCTGTCCGCTCCAGAATCTCCGTGGTTCTTTGTCCGACGGGGTGATTACATGTCCGCGGAGCGGAGCATGATTCGTCTTGGCTTTGATGCAAATGGCGGCGCGAAACAAAGCGTGGCGATGATGATCCACACCAACGAGCTGGAGAAGCAAATCGACCAAGGCACAAGCTACTGGGATTGTTTCCGTGGCGTGGATCTTCGCCGAACTGAAATTGCCTGTATGGCCTTCGCCGCCCAACCCTTCTGTGGCTCGGCCATGGGCGGCACTCCAACCTACTTCTTCGAACAGGCCGGTCTCCCGCCTTCAATCTCATTCAAGATGTCTGTGGGAGGTCTCGGCCTCGCCTCTGTTGGCACCATTATTTCCTGGTATCTCCTCCATGTCTTTGGCCGTCGTACCCTCTATCTATGGGGGCTGGGCCTATTAACCATCATTCTGATGGTTGTGGGCTTTGTATCTGTGGGCGCCGGCGACTCAGTTGGGGGGAACTACGCGCAAGCAACGATGATGCTCCTCTGGCTGCTAACATACTACCTTACCGTTGGGCCGATATGTTATGCCATCATTAGTGAGACTTCATCGACCCGCCTGCGAAACAAGTCTGTTTGCCTTGCTCGTATTGCCTACTACATCTCGCAGATCGTCTGCAACGTCATCAATCCCTACATGCTGAACCCTACAGCTGGAGATTGGAAAGGCAAAACCGGCTTTTTCTGGGGTGGCTGCGCCTTGGCCTTTTTTGTTTGGACATTCTTTAGGCTTCCAGAGACGAAGGGTAAGACGTTCGAGGAATTGGATATTCTTTTTGCGCGCAAGGTTGGCGCTAGGCACTTCTCCAAGTATCGTGTTGACGCCTACGCTGAGGCTGATGATGTTCTCATTTTGAAAGACTGAAGGGCATCCTGGAGAACTTTTAGTGCCCTCGCTGGAGTGACGGAGTTTGCGGGGGTAGTGGAATTAGCTAATATTTTATGTCCTATCCTTATAGTCTCTTGGAAGTCTATTTGTCAATGTCAATGGAATTTACTTTGCAGGATTTTGAAATTACCGTTTACGACCACCTTCGAGATAATAAATCTTCGGGACAAGCTCACTGTCCGTAGAAGCCATCGAAAACTTTTCTCTGACCTCCTCGACGGACATATACAGCTTAATAGTAACGGTGACTCCAAGACAACCGACGATGCAACCTACGAGCCAGAAATTACATATAACTTGGAAGATGTGCACTTGAAAGTCGATTAATATTCCGGCTGCTATGAAGGTGTGCAATTCGCAACCAGAATATGGATTTTGGTAGTCCAGTCAGGTCTTTTTTCATCTAAGCAGACCCTGTCGCGTCAATCAGGCACTGGATTGTTGCTGCGTATGATCGCCGTATTTCCCACGTGCAATGTTTTGTCTCCCCAGGCACACTTCCATTAACAGTATTGTTGCCGGTCCTAGCATATTTCTTCCCGGCAAGCAGATAATATCCCTGCTTGAGAATCTTCAATGGCGCGTCATGCTTGCCGATATCTCCGACCCCTTTTAGGCGGGCAGACATTTTGTTCCCGACCCGTATGTATGTCTGGACGAGTTCATCGTCCAGAGGTCGGTCAAGGCGAAGCCAAAGAGGTTCATCGTCAGAATCATCCGAAGAGACGCGGTCGCCTCGCGAGGTCCGATCAGCTCTCATTGGACCTGGCGGGTTACTGACCGCGTATGTCGAAACGCTATATGCCCAGAGGAGTAGTGTTGCAATATAGATCCCAAATGGTTCTATGGCGTTGTTGGTGCTGAAACGGCGGACATGCCATAGCAAGGCGCCAGCGTGTACGACCGATAGTCGGGCCTTGAACTGATCGCGAATGGCCCATTGGAGGACGTGGTTACGCGCATTTTCATAATTATATTGGTTGGAAGGGATCGCGTTGGGCCATTTCAGCGTGTTCAATGACGGAAATTTTGCCAGAGTCTGAAAATGCGCGATCGGTGCAAGGAGTATCAGCCGAGAAAGATGCAGGTACAGAATGGTGGGTTCCTCCCAGCACGATTCAGCAGCTTTGCTGTTTGCGGCCCAATTCAGAACATCGAGTGAGTCGCAGGCCGCGTTGCGCCAGTTCGACGCTGTCGTGCTAGATGCGGGCCACTCCTGAGCTGGATTAGGCTCGCTGCTCAAGGCTTGCATGCTGGATGTAGGGCTCCAGGATGACAGTCGCATGCGACTTTCGTCGATGATCTCGGTGGTCCGTCGGTAGATGGCGTGAATGAGAAGAACATAACTGAACTCGCTAAGGTGTGGGCTAATCCGCTTTTCAATGTATATCATGTCGATTGCATCCGCAAAAGATACTATAATTCAAACGGGCTCGTCAGTAAGGGGGCGTCGGCAGGGAACCCAAGCAGAGATGACGATTGTACTTGAATGCCTCTGAGCGAACTCAATATTTGCAATCGATGGCTGCTCCCATGCTACTTCATGGGAGGGCAGCCATTTGGCGGCGTCGCCCAGCTTCATAATGTGCTTGCAATTCAACTCATAGGAAAGCATAGAGTCCAGAAGCTAGGAAACTTGTCAGGAAATCATTGCATTGTTGACAAATATTTGCACTTACCCAAATCATCATTCCCGCTCGAAGCCGTGACTGGAATTTTACCCAGAGCTGCACATCTGTAGCGCCGTCTATCGATGTAGGAGGGGCTGATGAGGTTGACATTAGGTTGAGATATGAACACCACTGCGTGAGTTCAGCGCGCTCGAAACCAGCACGTCGAGTACGATATAGGGTGCTACTATGCAGCATGAAAAGCATGTGCAAGATTTTGGCTTGCAGGAGTGGCATGACCTCATCCACAAGTTCAATTGTGATAGGCATGTCGAAAGGTTGCATATCTGCGTCACCGGTGATATCTTGGTAGCGACTGAGATGACTCGATAGAGTAGTTTCCAGTATTTCCATCAGTGAGTTCTTCCATTGCGTCCCTAGCGGTGACTGTAGATAGGCCGCCCCGACACCAGCAACTGCGGTTAACAGGACCCAGTGGGGCTCGGTGGTTAGAAAGGTCGCGCGATTGATGAAGGGGAAGTTGGGGTGCAGGCGGTCGAAATAGAGGTGCACGCAGAGTCGAAAGTATTCTAGCGGCGGAATGTGCGGCTGTGTGCTCATCTGCTCTTGTATGCCCAAAATAACTCTCGCATATACCTCTGGCGTCAGCCAATGATCAACGGACGACGCGATATTGCTAGTAGTGCTGGTAGATGATGAAATATCTGACGACCAACCCTCGGGTACAGCTAGCAGACTATGAGACCTGCGTTGAAAAGGAGCTCTCGATGTAACCCCGTGGACATAATATTTGCTTTCCACCGACCCAGACGTGCCGGTTGATAGCCCGTCAGGGAAATTTTCTGGAGACTTCGGCTCCCTGATCCCAGATTGACCTTCTGTATCTTCCCAGGTACCAAGCTGTGTGTGATCTGGGAAAAATTGACCGGGATTTCCAGGAGCAGCTCCCTGTTCAGTCCCAGCATTGAAGAGCGAGGGAATCTCTGGAAGATCAACCATATTGAACATCGGGGGGAAAAAATCGTTGTCTGTGATTTCAGCCAGTTGACTTCCCCATTCCTGGAGAATTGTTTGGCCCGGTGAGAGCCAATTTATTCCTGACATGAATTCCGGACTTAGGGCTTGCCTTGAGCCAGTTTCATAAATGACTGGACCCCGGGGGATGCCAGTGCTGATGGAAACCTGACCCTGATCAGCGGTATTCATGGAGACTCCCGAGCCAAGAGAATCGTGAGAGCTACGCTCGTCATTCAAAGCTGCTGTTTGGTGGAGGGGCCTTGTTATCGCTTCGTGGGCAGCCAGGGCATTTGGATTCTGGGTTGGATCGGCTCCAGAAACGCCTTCCTTGTCACGGCCTCTGCTTAGCTTCCTGATCGGCGACATCCGGTACTCGCATCGGAGGCCCTTTGAGTCGCAGCGCGCACAGGGATCTTCTCTTGTACAGCGCATTCGACTTTTCGCACATTGAATACACGCTCTCTTCGAAAGGTGTTTCGTAATAGTGTGTGGCGGTCGCTTCTGTGTATGGATCTCCGCATGACGGCTTAGGATGTCCCTTACATTGAAAGATGGTCAGTTCCAGATGGTAAACGTCACGGGGAAGCTAGTACTGACAAACGAGAAAATTCTTTCGCACAAGTACCACATGTGAATGGCTTTTCTTGTGTGTGGATCCGCATGTGTCTGACAAGGTGCTCCTTTCTCGCGAAACGCCGGCAGCAATTGGTGCAGGCCAGGGGCATACGGGTGGGCCTCGAGCCCTCGCCAGCATTCTGCTTGCCGGCAGTGGGAGGTTGTTCCTCATCCATGGGGCGACTGGTTTTTGGACTGATAAATACAGAGAGACGCAATGGAAGGGAGAAAGGAACTCCCTGGTCACTGTCGCCGGTGGCGTCAGCAGCTTCCCCCATCTTTATTTATCGCTGCTCGGACGGTCGCTCCACCGTCCTGTGGAGATTTAGCGCCTCCCCCACATTTTCGGTCCGTTAGGTACAACTACTTGTTGCATGATTCGTCCGTCATGATCGTGGACTCGGAGTGATCAGCCATCGGCCTAGGTAGACTTTGTAAATCGGTCTGTTGGCACAGACGAGACACCCGTGGGGAAATGAAAACGCGGGTTAAATCTCTCTCCAGTTACATTTTTGGATTCTAGTGTCTATTTACTCTCGACTCGGACAAAAACTGGCATAGTGTCGATGGCGCAGTCGATCTCAACCTCCTGGTTTCCTTCCCAGGTTTCTTTTCCAGCAAATGCCTGCCACTTCTCACCAGCAGCCAGGCATGGCAGATAGACCGTCATCTTGGTCACTCCAGCTGTCAGCACGGGGCAGCACAAGTACCGGTCGCCATACATATATTGATCACTCAAGTCCCAGCACTTCTCATCCCTTGGGAACTCATAGAACAGAGTCCGCATCACCGGCGTCCCTTTGTCGGCGGCCTCCTGCATCAGTCGCCTTGTATATGGCCGCAGCTCCTCCCGAATAAGCATATACTTCTTGCAGATCTCATAAACCTTTGGCCCATAAGACCAGACCTCGTTATCGGCCCCGCTGCAACAGGATGCACCCCCAGTCGTGCCTTGTTGCGGCTGTCGGGGCTCTCGGTCACCGTGCAGGCGCATAACGGGGCAGAAAGTGCCCCATTGGAACCAGCGTACAAAGAGTTCGCGAAATTGAGTGCTGTGAGGATCGCCTCCATGGAAGCCACCTATATCGGTGGTCCACCACGGGAAACCAGCGATGCCCATGTTAAGGCCTGCAGCAAGCTGGTTGCGGAAGCTACTCCAGGAGGAGGCGATGTCGCCGCTCCAGACGAGCGCGCCGTACTTCTGACTGCCGGCCCAAGCACATCGCACTAGGTTGACAACATTTTGTTGACCTTCGCGGGTCATCCCTTCATAAAAAGCCCGGGAATAGTCACTTGGATAGATGTTTCCAATAGCAAGGTTCGAGCCAAGGTGATACCGGTAATTATCGAAATCGTAAGCGGTGTATTCGGGCTCAGCTTCGTCAAGCCAGAAAACCTTGATTCCGTAGTTTTCGTAGTAGTTTTGGCGAACTTTACCCCAGACGTACTCTCTCGCCTTAGGATTCGTGGCATCAAAATGAACAGTTTCGCCTTGAAAATCTAGGCCAGTTCTGATACCGCGATCGACACGAATCAGAAGACCCCTTTCGCGCATATCTTCATAGTTCTCTGATTTTTTGTCGACAGTCGGCCAGATAGAAACCATCAATTCAATATTCATTTGCTTCAACTCCTTCACCATTCCGGCTATAGGCATATTTCTAATTAGTGTCTTGGAAGCATTGATCATCGAAAGCCACCAGTTGGTATCGGCAAACTCAAGAGACATACCTGGATCAGGCCAGTAGACGGGATCAAATTTCCACTCTCCCTGCTTCGGCCAGTGGAAGAAGTCAATCACAATAAGATCGATAGGCAAATTGCGACGTTTATACTCCCTCGCCACGCTAAGGAGCTCTTCCTGCGTTTGGTACCGCAACTTGCACTGCCAAAATCCTAGGCCGAATTCTGGCATCATAGGGACTTTGCCTGTCGCGTTGGCATAAGCCTCTTCAATTTCTGCGGGCGAATCCCCTGCCACGATCCAAAAGTCCATTACTTTGGTAGAATAAGCCTCAAAGCTCATAATGTTTTTCCCCAAGACCGCACGCCCGATCGCGGGATTGTTCCAGAGGAACCCATATCCGAGAGACGACAGGGCAAACGGCACACTGGCCTGGGAGTTGCGATGAGCCAGTTCCAGATCATGGCCTTTGAGATCGAGGTATGGCATCTGATATTGGCCCATCCCAAAGATCTTTTCGTTTGGGTCGATGCTCTCCAGTCGCAGAGTCAAATGGTAATCGCCACCTAGGATTGGTTTGAATTCCCGTGCTTCAACCTCAATGGCGCTGCATTTGGCATCAAGGATATCCCGGCGCGTGCGCGTGTACTCCTCAAACAGCACTTTGCCATTAGAGTTGGAGATAGTGAGCTTCCCGAATTTGGAAACAACAGCGCGTATTTTGCCATTGTTGATACTTGCAGAGGTGGAAGAGATAGAGATCTCTGGCAAGGTTGAATCAGCTAACTTGTCGAGGTTGCTGAGAGCCCAGTTCTCCGTCGGCATGGTGGCGCATTTCGTGGCGCGAATTCGGAACGCGTTCTCACCCCAAGGCTCAATCCAGAGCTGTTCGGAGTCATACTCGTACACCAGTCGGTTTCCTTCTTCGCGAAACATCTTTCCGGAGAATCAGAGATAATTGTCCACGAGAAAGTCGGCGAAGGTGCTAAAAGTGCTCAAAAGTTGTTCGTTCATTGTTGATTTATCCTCACGACCTGGTGATCTTTCTCCATCGCATCTCCTTCGCTCTCCCTCTCCACCCCCGCCGGGGTGCCAAGTAGCGGCGGGGGAGTAGTACACGCTTCTAAGGTTTGATCCCGGAGGGTGTGGATGATCCCATGGCACACCCCGCTTCCTTCTGCCGCCTTTTCAGCTTTCACAGTTTAGTTCAAGGTTTCTTCGATGTCGGATTGATGAAAACGGGGGGCGCAACAATCAAAGAAGGTTTGCCCGGCTGGGTCTTGGTATTGTCTCAGCCGAAAATCCTGGCACGAAGGACCTATTCCCCACAAATAGTCCACAACAGAGTTGTTTCTAGAACCCATTATCCTGGACGATAGCATGCTCCCATTCCTATAGCATGCTTACACCACTGCATGCCTCGCCTCCACTCCGAAAATAATTTCCTTCAGCTTCAACGTTTGCAGCAAGGAGATATAACTGCACAAGATAAAACCAATTAGACAAACCTCGCAATCGATAACACCTTCGAAAACAAGAAGGCTTTTGTATTTGATCTTCTGCTACCATGAAGTTCTGATTACGCTCTCTTGTTTTAACAGCTGTGACTGTGTTGGCTTCACTTAACAGGGAACGTGATGATGTCGGGTGTTTCCACCTACGTTGACCTGAGTGCACGTTTAGACAGGCGAACCAAAACATTTAGCTTCTGGGTTCATCTATGGAACCTCCGATGCTTTCGGCCAGATCCCTGACCACTATTTCGCCAATATAGGCTTCAGCTATGGTCGTACAGGCGGTGCTCAGGAAAAGCCTCCTGCTCGTGGATGGATTGATGCCATGCAGGTTTAACGCGGTCGCCTCAGTTCGACTTTGACCAACTACAAGATGTGCCATTCCATATATTGACGCGAGGTTTATTATCCTGCCTCACAATGTTTGGGGCGCAGACAGCGCGAACTCGTCCACGGTCTGGCCAGGAGACAACGGCGAGTGGTCAGATTATGACAAGTTCGTCAAGCAACTCATGTCTGATCTCTAGGACAATGATGCACTCGATGCCTTGTATGAGATATTTGGAATGAACCCGATGGGACTGGTTCTGGAGCCGCACTACCTACGCAACAGTAGATAGACCTTTACGTCTGCACCCTCAAGGCTATCCGTGCAGATTCCGCTTTCAATAAAAGTCTTGAACTCCGGGCCTACCCTTTGGGTGGCTCCCTACCCCAATAACAAATGGTTTACCAATTGGCTCTCCCAAATCAAAGGCCATAATATTCCTCCTAACCAATACACGTGGCAACTCGAGGCTGCTCCCAGTGAGAACTCGTGGTCAGCTCGTTACGACCTTGCGAATGCCTACCCATCTCTGTACTCCATATTGGATTCTTACGGTCTCCCTCATGCTCCAATGGTTATAAACGAGTACGCATCGTATGCGGAAATGTTTCCAGCGGGCGCAGCTTGGTGAATTTCCCACCGCGGGGGCTCGCGGGGTAATTGGCAGTATGGGACTACTTTGCACGATCTGATGGCCACCCTTCTTACCAAGGTTACGAATCCATTCAACTATACTGCTACAGACGACGAACCGGCCCCCGAATATCCTGTTTATCAGTACTACTACCAGAATATGACTGGAGTACGCGTCAACACCGCGGGAACCACCAACCTCATGTTCGAGGTTTACGCGAATCCAGGGGCAAGACGTGGATCCTCGCCGGCTCTGAGGTACATACCGGTACCTGGTCTATCAACGTGGTGACTCTCTCAGTGCCTGGCTCACCTTCGATCAATCCTCACTCTGTCGCTCATGGCCATTTCCTGATCGAGCAAACGTATACCATCAATCGATGGCCGCTCGTAATGCATGTCGACAGTCACCTCGTAGTTGTTTGGATCGGAGACTGACAAATACAATTTGCACAGACTTTTGAGATTCGGCCCTTGAGACGGTCGACGCACACCGCGAAGCTCCGAAATCGCGGCTTTCGGCCTACATCACTCGCCGTGAAGAAACTCTCAAACTCTATCCTCACTTCCTCAGACTCGAGTCCTTAAGATTCGTTGGCTAGTTATGTGTGCCGCGGCCCGCTATAGCCGCACAGAAGTCTATTTTCTATTTTATTTCTAAGCATTCGAATTCCGGGATGCGCCACGATTCACCAGATCCCGATCCAATCTTGCCTAAAGCGGATGTGGCCAGACTCCAGAGGCGACTCGGAACTTAAAAGCGGCGACACAATTATGAATACCCTCAAACTTCCCCAAATTCCACCACGCTTTGTCCTACAAACTTAGTGTCTTCTGCTGATTGACTGCTCCCCTCACAATACACCAGACTCGTGGTATATCTCACGACACATCGATTTCGTTGGGCGGATAACCCGACCCATCAGGTTACGGCTACGCCCACCCAGCCGAGTGGCTTGCTTACGGTCTCCTTCGTCACTTGCGCTCACCGGGATTGGATACGCCTTAACATCTGCCATCAGCCCATGTCCAGCCCGGGGCGCGATTAGGTGCATATTACAGGAAGATTGACTTGCCTGACTCATCTCCACGCGATTCCCGCTGCAGTAGACATTTATATATCACACTTGGTTCCAGGGCTCGACACCATCAACCCCATCAATCGACACCACAAATGGGCTTCTACTCCAAAGCAAGGCTACCACGGCCAAGTATCCATGACCCCTCAGTTAGGTCACGCCGGCTGGCTGTCTTGAAAGCGGCCACTATCAATCTGCTTGTCCTCCAGGTTCTTTTCCTTGGGCTATTCTGCTACATCTTTGGTTCTCTGTTCCAACAAGAGTCTCATATCCACAACATCAACATCCTCTTTGTCGACTACGATCAAAGCACCATAGGCGCCGCGGTGCGCGATGCCTACCAGAATCTAAAGGGACCGGGTTTCCCAACCCTGGACGAGCGCTCGGCACTGGCATACCCCAACCCTGACTCCGTTGATTCAGCAGTATGCAACATCAAATTCTGGGGCGCGTTGTATATCACAGCAAACTCATCAAACGAATTGACGGCTGCCCTCGCCGGCGGACCCGCCGCTTCCAGTTACAACGCGAACAATGTCCTCACCGTGGTCTGGAACGAAGCACGCTACCCGACTACCGTCGACTCAGCCGTCTACGGCAGCATGATTACCCTCTCAGAAGCAGCACGAGCCATCTACACGAAAACCAACGCAAAACAAACGATCCAATCCCTCAACACCTCCGACAACACAGCCCTAGCCATCTACTCTAACCCCTGGACCCTAGCCTCGATAAACCTCCAGCCCACCTCGCAAGGATCCCGGCTGATCTACAACACCCTGGTCATCATCCTCATCATGATCCAAGAATTCTTCTACCTCGGCTACGTCAACGGCCTGTACCTCCAATTCAATCTCTACGCCTCCGTAACACCCCACCGCATCGCCATCGTGCGCCAAATCATTTCGGGCGTGTACACCCTCGCCGGCTCCCTGTGCACGGCGGGCGCGATCTGGGCCTTCCGCAACAACTGGAACGTCAACGGCGGCCAGTTCATGCTGACGTGGATGGCATTGTGGCTCTTTGCGCATCTGAACTTCCTCGTTCTGGACGTGTTCACCGTCTGGCTATCCCCGCCCTTCGTGCCGATGGCGCTTATTTCGTGGATCGTGTTGAACGTCACGTCCATCCTGCTTCCGTTCGAGCTGTCGCCGGCTTTTTACAAATGGGGATATGCGCTGCCCGCGCATGCTGTTTTCAACGTGCTGATCGATATCTGGTCCGGCGGGTGCAATCCACAGCTGTACTATGGGCTGCCGTTCTGTTTGTGTATGAGGTACTTGGCGTGGTGCTGAGTTCGCTCGGTGTGTATAGACGCTCGCACTATGCTATGATCAAGCAGGAGAAGGATGCGAAGGATCTGCAGGAACGGATTACGAAGGCGATTGCCGAACAACAGGAACTGCAATTGGCCAGGGAGGAGGCTGCCCAGGAGGACCTTGAGAGCAGGGTTAGCGAAGGTGGAAGTGCACTTGAAGCGGGCGCTAGGGAGCGGCGCGGGACTGTGACTTCGAGACCGGATGAAGAGGAGGTTATGGATATTATTCGGCGAGAGATGTCGCGGCCAAGGACAAGGACGGAGACGGAGACCATCCGGACTAATAATGGGCCTTGTTTCGATCTGCCTTTTAGCGAGTAATTGGGCAGCTGCGGAAAAAAAGTCTTCTTCGGTTGTGTGATTCTGTTTTTTAAGGACCAGATGGGATTGTATTCTATTGATATTTACTGATTATTTGACAACCATAAAGCCGCATCCCTCACGGGCCCGCTCACAGGCTTTCTTCAAAGCCTGCTCCTCAGTATCCGTCCACTTCACACTCAACTCATTCCACGGCTTCCGCGCGTTGAATTCTTCCCGGTATTTGCGATGCATGTTCTGCAGGCGACTGACCTCGCGTGGGTCGCCGGTGCCGGAGTATACGATGAAGAGCGTGCACGGCGGCAGAGACTCGTAGATACGGGCGATATCAGAGACCGTGCGGCGGACAGTCTCCGCAAGAGTCTTGTTGCCTGTCACGGTCGCAGCGGGACCGGTGGTCGGAGTAGTTTCTTCAGGTGGAGGAATGAGAGTCGTGGATTCGTTGGCGTTGTTTGCGTCGGGCATACGCGTGCACCAACCCCGGGTCATTTCCAGGTTGCGAAGACGGGCCCAGGTGAAATCGACACCGCCGCCTGGAATAGCTGGGTTGGACTCATCGCCCTTTACGGCGGAGGCCACTCCCTTGACCACGTCGTCATCGTCGCGGCATCCAATTGAGACGGTTGCTTGCGAGCCGAATCCGCGCTCAGGGTTTCCCCAGTCCACGACGGCGCCTGTGCGTCCCTCGCCGGGGGTTGTGGTCTTTCCATTCTTGGTGGATCGGCCTAGGCGGAGGAAGATACTTTCGTTCGAGGCTTCGCTCGTACCCCAGAGCACGCCCTTTTCGCACTTCAGCTTGACGAGCTCGAGTACAGCGCGTGCGTCCTCAACAGAGTCATGGCCAGCCGATCCCTTTTGAATTTCTTTGTTCAGGTATTTCTGTGTGAGCCACTTAAGACTGCACTTCAATGGCGGACCACGAGGGTGTGGGTAAATATGAGCGGTATCAACAATGAATGGATGAGTGATCTTGAGCGCAGTCAGATCAGAGTTGAGAGAATGTCCGACAAGGATAGTGTGAGGAGTCAAGATAGTCAGGAGTCGTTTCTGGATGTCCTCCAATGTGGTCGTGACTGGGTCGAGCATCTCCTTGGTGATCCCAGAGTAGCGAGTCAGGTAGTCGATGATTGGTTTAGCAGGCTTGACCAGCTCGTCGAGAACTACCTCGCCATCCCACCCGACCATACTGATGCGGGTGAGTTCTGACTGACCACCTTCGGTCAAACACATCTCACAGTCGAGAGAGAGGATGTTCCGGCCCGCGGTCATGCTGCCTTTCTCGACTTCGGCATCAGGCACTTCGCCTGCCTCCAATGCGGGAACATTGGTGTCCACCCAGCCATGCTCCGTAGACTGTTCTGCCCGACGACGAGTTTCGAGATGCGTCGCTTTCTCTTCGTCCGAGGTGAAATATGCCGGATGAATAGTATACTCGTTCTCGCGCAAGTCCTCCAGCGTGCTGATGAATGTTGTAATCGGCGTGCGCTTTGGCACAAAAGCCTTGTCCACTTTGGCGGGTCGCGGGCCCTTTCCACCGCTACCACTCTCCTTCGACCTGGGGAGTGATGACAGCAAGATAGCCTGAAGAGGTGAATGCACCCTGTTGTACTTGGAATCACCAGGGGCCTTGACAGGCCAGACGTGAGGGAACATGTCGCCCAAGGGTCGCAGAGGCTCAGGCAATGTTTTTGAATCAAGCGCTCGGGGATTGAAACGGGAGGAACGGTCCTCAAGAGGAAGACCCTGCTTCCAGCGCTCAAAGTCGGCCTTTTTGGGATCGTCCTCCGTTCCATCTGTCGCTTCGGCTTGCTTCGCATCTTCTTTCTCCTCCTGGGCCTCCTGTGGCTCCAATGGTAGCGTGCCGTCAAACATACCAATCTCGAGTCCCGGAACCATCAGCACGACGACCTTCCGCATGTGTCCAGAGTGCTTGATCGAGATCCATTGTGGTGCAACGCCGTCCGCGAAGCAATAGAGCAGCAAGCCCTGCAGGTCGGAGATCCTGATCGAGGCCTGCAGGTTTCCTTCCACATATGTCAAGTCTGGATATTTGGTCTTTTCTCCGTCGACACGCTTTCTCTTGGTACTCGGCTGCTGTCCATTCTTAGGGCTCTGCAGTGTGTCGGGGGCGGCTTGATCGCCGTTGGATGGCGAGGGACGATTCAAGCGTGAGAGGGTCTCTGCGACGCCGAAACCATTCGAATTAGTACCAGCGACTGGATCGGAATCCTCGTCCTCACGCTTCCGTTTGTTGTGGCGCGCCATCTCCTGCTGCTGAAGTTGGGATTGCTCATCCCAATGCAAGAGAGAAATCAAGAATCGATCACGTGTTGATAAGCGAGCACCTTTGCAGACAGGCGCCACGGCTGAATTGCGCAGTCGCTTTTAGACCGCCTTTGGGACTTGGCCTAGCCTCAATTATGTAATTTCTGCTCCGCGGCGTCCTTATCAGAGTCGGCGTATGTAATTTACAAACCTTAGCGGTAGCCGCAAGGACCCGTAAATTACGCGTAACCGCCGAACGATCTGATAACGGACGATCGCCGGAAAATTCGCCCTCGTCACGCCATCGATCTTCAACTTCTCTCCATACACTTGCAAGCCATCACAGCCTCGATTGTTCGCGGCGGCAATCCAAGCCCTATATCAACACTCTGTCTACACCTGCATAACCCCAAGACACACACCCATAATCCATTCCTCTTTTCTCGCACCCACAACCCTCCGATTTCGGGAAACCCCTCTACCCCCGCATCCACCATGTCGGTCCTCACTGAAATCACCTCAGAGGCCGACTTCACCTCGCACCTGGCCTCGCTGCCCCCATCCGCGCTCCTAGTCCTCTACTTCCACACGCCATGGGCCGCACCATGCACGCAGATGCGCGCCGTCCTCGAGGCCATTGCCGGCCAATACCCCGCCGCCTCCCCACCAACCATCTCATTTGTCAGCATCAACGCAGAGGAGCTGCCCGACATCTCGGAGGAACTCGACGTCACAGCTGTGCCATTTGTCGTACTGATGTGTGGTGGACAGAGACTGGAGGATATCAGCGGAAGTGATGCTGTCAAGGTCCGCACCGCTATTGAGCGTCACGCGGGTGGCGCGGCGCCCGCCGACGGGGCAAAGTCCAGCATCCCTGCTGCCCTCTCAGCTACACCCCGGGAGAATGGACCTGCGACTGCGACGCAGCCACCTGCTACCACTACGGCGGCGGCGGCGGCGAATAATGTACCTGAGGCTGCTGCGAACGCTGTCGATGTCTCGTCTACTCCCGCTTTGACTCCCGAGCAGTCGAAGGAGGCTTTGTGGGCTCGCCTGGAACAACTTGTCAAGGCTGCGCCTGTCATGCTGTTTATGAAGGGTACACCTAGCTCGCCGCAGTGTGGTTTTAGCCGGCAGCTCGTCGGCATTCTGCGTGAGCGAAGCGTTAAGTACGGCTTCTTCAACATTTTGGCCGACGAGGATGTCCGACAGGGCCTGAAGGAGTATGCCGACTGGCCCACCTTCCCACAGTTGTGGGTGGGCGGCGAGTTGGTTGGTGGATTGGATATTGTAAGTTCCTTGCATCTTCCAGATCTTGTCCAAATGCCAATTGAACATCCTGCTAATACCTCACACTAGGTCCGCGACGAGATTGAGAACGATCCCAGCTTCCTGGACCAGTACTCGGTCAACAAGCAGTCTTAGGTGGTCGGTCCCAGTATTATACCCCCATGACCTACTCTCGGGGGCCGAATAAAGAACATGTCTATGAGATGCACGTCGACGCTTGATGTGAGACAAGCCTTTCACTTCTAAGCATATGTATTTCACTGTTTGGATCTCGATTTAGCATAATCTATTTTCTCATGCAAGCCCATCTCGTAAAGATGTACAGTTGCTGCTACTTGATATGGAAATCTTGTAGACTACATCATAGCCTGTCAAACACAACGCTATCTTCGCTACAAAAGATGCCAATATGCACATATGGAACCACATCAGAGAGGCTTGTATAGAGGCCTCAATGCATCAACACCTGTCATGCTCACATCACAGTTCCCAGTTCAGACACTTTAGCCTGCTGAATGGGTTCCGGCTCCGTATCTTCATGCTGAAGAGCCTTGCCAATGTCCTCCAGAGGCCCAGCCTCCTCAATAATCTTCCGTCCTTCTTGCAAACGAGCCTCTGCAAGCGCCAGTCTTGCCTCGTATGCCGACGTCTCCGCGATCTCTCTACGGACTCCCTCAAGTCCCATGAAAGGATCAGCAGCCTTCCATGAAATCGCCTCCTTCTCTCCACACACGGCGTAACGAGACAACAGGGCATCCTCATCCACATATGCACCAGCCAGCCATCGGGACCCAGTGCTGGTATTGAACTTGTTCCGGGCGTGAACAATCCGACGGTTGTTGAAGATCACACATTCGCCGGGATTCAATTTCAACTGGAAGACTGAGTGATGGCTTTCCATGAGCTTAATGAAGTGGGTCAACGCTCGCTTCAGATCAGCGTAGCCGCGAATACCAGAGCCCGCCTTGCCCTCGTATTCAGGGAGAGCAGATTGGAATGGTGGCGAGTAGTTGACGTAGCGGAGCTCCTTTGTTTTGGGGTCGAGCTGGAACACGGGCCTAGTGTTGTGGTACTTGTGCTCCTCGTGATTGTACTCGTAACCCAGATGGCGATGAGACAGCGCCTTGTACTCGGTGGGAAACTCGGATTTCATGATGTTGGCGGCACGGAATGTATCGGCGAACAGGGACTCGCCTCCATCGCACGAGTTCTCCAGGCAGTGGAGCAGTTGGTAGCCCGGAGGTTCGTTCATGTACATAAGGTCCATATGGAAGCCTAGGAATTGGTTGGTGTATGCAACGTTCTTGGCCTGTGGCACGGTTTTTACGTCCCACGTCTCGCCATAGAAGGTGTTACGTAGAGGACCCATGCGTGTCGCGATCTTTGCAACCATCTCTCGCGAGTCGGGAATATCTTTCACGAAAATGAGACCCAGACGAGAGAGGTTGCGCATCGCAGCTGCAAACTTGGCGTCGTCAATCATGTAGTCCTCATAGGATACCCAATGCTGTAAGCGGTTCATGAGATTGCTTGTCCATCGAAGAGGCTTCATATTTTGGGAGGTCTGTTCGTGCGGGTCCAGTACGGGCTTCTTGAGATAGTTGATATGCCAGCGGGATTTATGGTTCTTTTCGTAGCCAGCAATATCATTGGCCCATTCCACCTCCAGGTGTGTTCCATCCCAGCGCACAGATCGTGGATAGACGTCCTTTGGAATATCGCTAGTGCGGAAAGACCGCTGCTTCGAGTGAGGGTCCACGCATCGCGGGCATTTACAAAGGTCGCGCAGGTACCACAAGGGCAGAATAGTTCGACCATGTTCGGGAGCCCACAACACCAACTTATCCGGGTGGAGGTATGCCTCCGCCGGCTTTGTCATTTCCATCCGAACAAACGTCTCTGGCTGGCCGTTCGAGGTGGGGCGTCTGACTCGGCTGACGGCGACGGGCTTGCCATTTCGTTCAATCAAGTGGCCGGTTTTGACCGCATTAAACAGAACCGCATTGTTCGTAAGACGAGCCATCGCATCCTCCTCAGTATGGCTCCGTCGGACCGAAGAAACGAAACTTCGTCGTGCAGGGCTTGTGAGGCCCCGCGACAGCCGTCGGGCCGCAGCGAGGGAGGCAGGACGCATTGGAGAGGTCGGAGAAAATCGATTGGGACAATTGAGCACACAAAAGAGAAGAAAGAAGGGAAAGAGAAGGAGGGGAAGTAGACAACATGTGATATCCCTCGACCCCGGACAGCGCTAGTAACGGCCCATCTCGCCTGGGCGATTGTAACCGCGGTGACTGCTCCTTACCCGCCCGTACACAGCTTTTACAACTTTTGATTGCCGAGGTACGGTCAGCTGACTATGGTGTGGCTGGAAGCTGGAACCTGACGAGGCTGACGTAGATTGCTGCTATATGGCCTCGAATTTAAGGTGTCAAGGCAGCACAGTCCGACTTACGTAAATCACCGCGGATACCCCCATTCCAGTCGCCCCCGGATAAATATTAGAAAAAAAATAACAAACCGGTAATCGAGGACCCATCATGGATTCCTGCTCCTAACAAGCCCCCGTTAACACAGCCATGTCAGCCGGGGGCGAGCATCTCAAAGATGAAGGCACCAAGCGACAAGTGGTGCTGGCCGGCGGAGCCGCAGGACTGATCTCGCGATTTTGCATTGCGCCGCTTGATGTCGTCAAGATCCGCCTGCAGCTGCAGATTCACTCCCTGTCGGATCCGGCGTCACATCGGACGGTCGTCGGGCCCGTATACAAGGGGACATTGTCTACGATGCGGGACATTGCGAGGCAAGAGGGAATTACGGTATGTTCGAGGTTTTTGGTCTGATGGCTGTCCGACCTCCGCCGGACCCAGCGATCATCATGCGGAGGCGGAACAAACTAACGATTTTCTGGGGATAGGGTCTATGGAAAGGCAACATCCCCGCAGAGATGATGTATGTCTGCTACGGCGCTCTTCAATTCACCGCATATCGAGCCACAACCCAGGCGCTGGAGCAATTGGGTCCGTACCGACTCCCGCAATCCGCTGAATCCTTCGTCTCTGGTGCCGTAGCCGGAGGAATCGCAACTGCGACAACATACCCGCTCGACCTGCTCCGCACACGCTTTGCTGCACAGGGCACAGAACGAATTTATCGATCATTGGGATCGTCGGTGCTAGAGATCGCGCGACAAGAAGGGCCTTACGGATTTTTCCGGGGATGCTCGGCGGCCGTGGTGCAGATTGTACCATATATGGGGTTGTTCTTCACAGCATACGAGAGCTTTCGACCAACAATGGCTAAGTGGGATTCCTTGCCATTTGGCACTGGCGATGCCGCGGCCGGCGTTTTGGCTAGCGTCATTGCGAAGACTGGCGTCTTTCCCTTGGACCTGGTACGGAAGCGTTTGCAAGTACAAGGTCCAACTCGGACCCGATATGTGCACCGCAATATTCCCGAATACACTGGAGTCGTGCAGTCTATCACGCTGATCTTGCGCACGCAGGGCGTGCGAGGATTGTATCGGGGATTAACTGTGAGCTTGCTCAAGGCAGCACCAGCCAGTGCCGTGACGATGTGGACCTACGAGAGGGTTTTGAAATTGCTCCAGGAGACACAACTGGCGGCGTTGGATTGACACACGGATGATTTGCTTATTGGACTGGTGTTTTGCATAAGGGGGGTTTTCGTCAACTGCCATAGAACGGCGTTAATGGGGGTTTCTCTGTGAGAAGATTATCATTCGCTAGACACTTAATGGATACTGCTTTATAGTACTTGGTGGACTTGCTCAATGATGCTGTAGCCGTTGTTCCACTTTTTTGAGTCGTCTTGATCTCAGCCGAATTAAGTCCACTTTGTCCTGCTCGTCTTAGCTCGACGTCGCCCCTTTATCACGTAACTGCCAGCTTTGCTTTCTTCCTGCCCCGGTTGCGTCCACCAAACCATGATGTCGGGCCGGCCCAAGGATTCGCCCCGTTGATGCTTCCCTTTTCTAGGCTCGAAGAGCTGCCCTCCCATTTCGAAGTGCGAATCTGCGCGACCCATAAAGCGAAAACTTCAATCGGACTCTCCACTTCTGTATCCACAGGTGACGGACACTGTTGAAGATGAGATAGGACTTGAGGTGTGATTAGGAAATATGCCTCCTCTCAATTCTGTATTATTGATGTTTCCTCTACTATATGATAAAGACTCTATTACCAGCTCGGCAAGAGCATCACAGGACGTCGGGCAATTTCGGATATCGAGTATTCCTTTCAAGGCATATCTATCTCATCGCGAGGAATATAACCAGTCAAAAAATCCATGCGTCCAAGTCTGGGATCTCGCAAAAAGTATGGGGCCTACTTTGCGAATTTATTCGCTGAGATTGCGAACGATACCCATTCTGTGGGAGCATATCCATGGAGTCATACTTGCATTCGTTTGCTGACGTGACCGTCCCTTCCACCTTCCGACTAACAACAAATCCGAGAATGGGCCCCACACGATGTCAGATGTCAAAGATAGGGCGGATCTAAATACGACTCTACATTTAGCGGCGCCACGCAGCCTCGTGCCCCTTTTCTTTTTCACTCCGTTCAACAAAGTCAACACGTTAGTTAAAGCGCTAAGGGTAGACCGCGTTGATCACGAGGTTGCTTCGATATGTCTCCAAAAATTCAAGTGACTCTGGTTCCTTGGGATCCACAGTCCTTGGCTCATCGGCAATGCCTTATCAAACAGCGAGATGAATGCGGGTGGGACCAAGACAAAGTCGAGGGTCTATGGATCGATCTACAGATAGAGGGATACAAGTGCATCTATTGGATTGTGAGTGTTTTGAATATGGGAGAAGACCCATGATGAGCAGACTTCAAACTAATGGTTCTTGAATCAGGTTGTGCCTTTGGACGACCAAGAAGCATATGAGCAAGTCAAAGACGCAATTCACGAGTCAAAGGTGATTTCCTTAGGGCTACGCCGTTCTTGAACCATACACTAATACAGCCGTCTAGGGAAATGAAACTCTTCGTGATACAGCTCGGTCTATCAACGGCGTGCCTCGAGAACCTACTCAGAAAGACTTTGTTCCCATCGGACACATCTCTCTAGATTCGAAGAATCCCGGAGTAGAAAAAGTGGGATTCGCTGCTTCTGCCCCCGGCCTCTTCTGGATTAAAACGTTCTTTGTTTCTATAGCATTCCAGAGCAAAGGCATTGGGCGAACTGCAATGGACGAGGTCGAATCCATGGCCGTGCGAGAGCCGTTGCTTGCGACAATGCTCATGCTAGACGTCATTTCTGGAGAAGACCAGGTGAGGGAAGAATTCGCCCTCGCTACCTCTGGATATATTCCAAAGGTAAGGCAAACCTAGCAATCGCGGCGCCCCATTGTACACTCTGACGCATTTGAGCAGTTCACTACCGAGTCGTGGTATCTCCGGAGAGGATATAAACCTTTGAAAACCGTTCAGAACTACTATGATGTGGTGGATCGCAACGGAAAGCCTTGGGATATGAGTACGATTTTTATGAAAAAGGACATACAATGAGTAGTCAGTTGCTGTCTGGTAAGAATTATGACTAAGTGGAAGGGGTGTGCTCAGGCGTACATAGAGGAGTTAAGGTCAGTACCTTTTAAGTAACAAGTTCGAACTTATATGCAGAGACTTTACTGAAGCTATTGACAAAGATGAAAATCAATTTCACTCGCTTATTAAGTATCTCGACCAGGAGACAGAAGGAGACATTGCATGGATTTGCATAAGATCACGCAGCCCAAACCAGAAAGAACCAGGTAAATCAGAGCAAGGCTCATAAGTAATACATCGCGAAGTCATTTTCAGAGATCAGAAAAGCAAAGCCCAAATCACTGGTGGTCAGCAAAACTCCAACGAAGAGACAGTTTATTTCTTGCCACCCAGGCCCAGAGCATCAGTCAAACCACCCAAGCCGAGGCCGTTGATCAGCTTATCGAGACCAAGGCCTCCGAGAATACCGTTCAAGAGACCACCCAGGCCTAGTCCATCGAGAAGACGGCCAACCAGGGTAAGAACACCGTTCAATAACAGACCAACAGCAGCGATGATCTGGAACAGTGGCTCGGAGAGCAGAGCCCAGAGAGGGTTCAGCTTCTTCTTCGCATGAGGCATGTCGGCAATGCGCTTCTTTCCGTTATCAATGGTCTTCACCACGGTCTCGGTCAACTCCTTGAGCATATCGGCCAGCTGGTATTCCTCAGGGGTAGCATCGCGCGTAGAGGCACGAGCCTTAGCGGTAGCGGCGATACGACCATCGGGATCAAGAGCGCGAATGGAGCCGTTGCACTCTTGCAGGATGCGGCCACCCTCTTCGATCAGAGGCTTGACGTCCTTGACGAGCTTCTCCTCATCGAGCTCGTCCTTGGGAGTGCGGTCGGCCTGCTCAAGGCGCTGTTCAAATATTTGTTAGTCTCGAAACTTGATATCGATGTCTTCTTCGGAATGAAACTTACGTCGGTGATTTGCTTGCAGACTGGCTTGACTTGGTCGAGAGTCTGGCGGAGGATGTGGCACATTCTCTCGGCCAGTTGGCGATCCTGCTCTGCCTTAGCCTGAGCCTCCTGCTCTTCAGCAGTCGGTCCCTCCTCCACCTCAGGCTCCTCCTCGGGGATGTTCTCCAAGAGAGTGCATTCACCGAGTCTATTGCCATCGTTGTCGACCACAAAGCCGTTGTCGTCAATCGACTTGCCAATCAAAGTGGCCAGGTTACCGGAGGTCAGCTTGCCAATGAGATTGCCATCGGCGTCGCGCACCTCACCCTCCTTGTTGACCTTGCGGCCTGACATGGGGTTGACGTCGCGCTTCTTCTCCTCGGGCTCCCAGCGTTCGGCCTTGCCAATGGTGTTGCCATTCTTGTCGAGAACATCACCATCCTCATCGACCTTACGGCCCAGGAGACGCTTGGCATCGCCTTCAGTGAGGCGCCCAATGATGCGGTCACCATCGACAACGACGCCGTCCTTCCCAACTTGTGCGTTGTCGAAGCCGTAGAATGGGCCTTCGGCCTTTTCCTGTTCGGCGCCGGGGATGAGCTCGGCGCGACCGATGATCTTGCCATCGTCGCCCCAGATCTGGCCCTTGCCGTCAACCTTGCGACCGGCAAGGCGCTTGTCACCCTCGACGACGCGACCAAAGACAGCGCCGGTGGCCGGGTCAACGACCTTGCCGCTCTTGTTGACCACCTTGCCTTCGAGGATCGAGAGATCGGTCTCCGCGGGAGCTTCCTCCTCTGGGGGCTCATAGGGCTCAGCACGGCCCTTGACATTGCCATACTTGTCGGTGATCTCGCCATCCTCATCGACGCAGCGACCCCGGAGCTTCTTGGCGTCGCCCTCGACCAGCTTGCCCACGATGGCACCGTCCTCATCTTCCACGAAGCCATCCTTGGTCACGACAAGGCTCTCCATGCCAGCGAACGGCCCTTCGGGCATGGTCTCGCGCTCGTCCTCCGGGATCAGCTCGACACGGCCGACGACCTTCTTGCCGTCGTAGATCTCGCCATCCTCGATCTTCTTGCCGGCGAGCTCCTTGGGGTTACCCTCGACAACGCGCGCAATGGGGAAACCTTCGGAGCCTATCACGTAACCGGCCTTGTTGCAGTACATGCCGTTCAAAACAGAAAGATCGGGACCAGCCTCCTGCTCAGGCTCAGGCTCGTCGTAGCGCTCAGCGCGACCAATCACGCTGCCATGGCGATCGAGAATCTCGCCATCCTCGTCGACACCACGACCGAGCAGCTTCTTGGCGTCGCCTTCGACAAGCTTACCAACGCGAGTCTGGTTCTCGTCCTCGATCCAGCCATCCTGGCCGACGACGAGACCCTCAAGACCGGCGAAGGGACCCTCCTCATCCCCATCGTCTTCAACAGGGAGGGCCTTGACCTTGCCTATGATGTTGCCGCGGTTGTCCCAGAACTGACCCTTGTCGTCGAGAGTGGCCTTCATACGGGAGATCTTCTTGGGGTCGCCCTCGATCAGCTCACCAACGGGTTTGCCAGTGTCTGTGTCGATGACATAGCCGCGCTTGTTGCAGGTGAGGCCCTCAAGAGTGTCGAGGTCGGGGATACGCATGCCAGATTCTTCGGCAGCATCCTCGGCAGCGTCTTGTGCTTCGTCGACAGCACCCTCGGCAGTATCCTTGGCCTCGTTGGTGGCATCTTCGGCGGTATCTTTGGCCTCATCGAGAGCGCCCTCAGCGGTGTCCTCTGCCTCATCGGCACCAGGCACCGCATCACCAGCCTCAACAATGGCATCCTCGGCAGTATCCTTGGCTTCGTCGACATCAGGAGCGGCATCTCCGGCTTCATCGACAGCACCTTCAGCGTCGTCAGCGACACCACCAGCGGCGTCCTTGGCCTGGTCTGTGGGCAGGTCGCCTTCGGCATCCTCCACCTCATCATCGACATCATCCTTGGCTTCATTGGCCTGCTCACCGACGCCTCCAACGGCTTCCTGGATGTTCTTCTCCTGCTCTTCGACAGGGACAAGCTCGACGCGGCCGATCGCGTCACCGTCATCATCGACGACCTCGCCGTCGTCGTTCAGAGTGTATCCAATAAGATCCTCGGGGTCGCCCTCGACGATCTTGCCAACAACCTGACCAGCAGAGTTCTTGATCACACCGCCATCAGACACGGGGAGACCTTCAAGCTGGGCCAGATCGGTGACCACGTTCTTGGCTTCGTCAAGTTTGGACTCGGCATCGTCGGGAATATCCTTAGCCTGATCCGCAACGTCGTGGAGAATATCCACCCGGCCAATCAGGTCACCATCCTCGTCGAGAATCTCGCCGTCGTCCCCGACAGTCTGGCCAACCAGATCCTCAGGGTCTCCCTCAACGACCTTGCCGAGAGGATTGCCATCCTGTCCCAGAACCTGGCCGCCATCGGCAACTTCAAGACCCTTCAACGCAGAAAGATCGAGTGGAACGTTGTTGGTGACGGTTTCAGCACCCTTCGAGGCAGTATCCTTGGCTTGTCCAGCAGCATCCTTGGCCTTCTTGCTCAAACCAGACGCAGCTCTTCCCAGAGGAGCGGCGGATCCTGAAGCCTGGGAGGCTGCATCATCGGGTGGGGAAGCAGGCCGGCGCTGCTCGGAGGAGGGCATGTTCTTCTTGGACTTTGGCGAGGGGGTCTCGGGTACGGATACATCGTCGACGTCGTCATCGATGGGCTTGGGTGCTTTCTCGGTGAGCTTCTTGGGAGTCTTCTTGACGGACTTGGCGGGGGCTTCTGAGACGTTGCTGGGCTTGGAGGCGGCGCTGGAACCAGAGGCCTTGCGCAGTTTGGCGGGGGAGCCGGTCTTCGATCCGACCTTGGGAGATGCTTTCCCGACGGTCGCCATTGTTTTGGATTGGTTTATAGAACAGTCGCTAACTTAAGATTGAAGGTCAGGTGCTGCTTGGGCCGTGTGTGATTAGCAATAGTCAACCTTCAACGAAGCAGCCAAAGTACTCACAATATAGGTACTGAGTCGTTGAGAGAATCAAAAGCGGAGATAATGTTCGTGTCTCTGATACAATAACGTCGTAAAACTTCGTGAGGTGTTTCGGTAGTGAGCAGCTGGAATGGATATAATACAAAAGCAAGAGCCGATAGGTTGGTAAAGTTTTGGGCTAATGCAGAATAATGGATATTATCTTGTAGAAGAAAATAGGAAGGCTCGCAGTATCACGAGAAGAAAGGTAGTCTTATAACCAAGCTTTCACCAATTCAGGTTCTGATATCATCGAGACTCCCCAAGCCCCAGTCAATCTATATGCACTTCCTCACATCAGGTACGACCACCCGCGAGCCTACTACGTCATGGGCCATTGATATCATGGCTAGCTCTATCCCAGTCCTCCAATCCTTGGTAGCCAAGCAGTAAAACCGTGCCAGAGGCTTCTGCAACGTGCACGGTGCAGGACGTAGTAAAGGCGAAGCGGGGAGACAGCGAGCCACAGAGCTACAGGGCGGCCGGGGGTTTCATTGGTACTCGTCGTTGGCATCATCATAGCGGGGGCTGACAGCGGAGCTGGGTCAATGTAAATGTTAATGCACCTGTGTTCAATGTTGGTCGATCCCTGTCTCTGACAAGGGTGAACCGCAAATAGGAGGTTTTACTTCGGGGTTGTGGCTGGATCGGGGTGTGACAGGATGGGGGATGTGGAGCACAACGTGGTGGATGGAGTATAACATGACGCGGATGGATCCAAGGTGTTACATTTGCTTTCTGGGGCCGTCTACAGTACCTTTCAAGTATTGAAATAGATCTTGGCTTTTTGGATGTAGCTAGGTGCAATGTATCAGTTCGCCGGACATGTTGTCGGGACCGTAGTATACATTATAGAGGGACAATGGTGTTACTTTCTCTGTGAATTGTTCTTACAGAGGAACTGGAGAACACATCCATACGTCCAACATACCTTCATTCTCTCAGGACGTGACAAGTGACAGGTGGAGATATCATCATTAACTGTGGCTGACCGGTCAGTGGCACGTCGCGAGCCATGGAAATCCACACGTCCCGCCATTTGGAAAAAGCAACCATGAGCGAAGCAGTGCGTTAACTGGGTAGATGGGCAAGGGCCTTTGCTCCATTATCTGTGCCCACCTTGATTTTGCCTCCCTCATCCACTGTTTCATTCTGTCACCCCCTGTCAATGTACCTGTCTTGTGGCTCATGGCCATGATCATGTCTGGTTCACTGACAAGCCTCGACGTCGACCATGCAGCTTGGAATCAGCCAGTATCACTCCAGTGCTGATGCTTGACCGATCATCATTACATCAGGCCTTTGCTCTTTGAGAAACGGCGGCTGTTGGACGGTGTAACTATACACAGCTGTTGCCTAGACCTTCTTCTCCAGCAGGTATTTTCACAGTGTTGACTGGCAGGATTTATGGCTCGAAAGGAATAATGGGATTGTCTATTCCACGGTACTTCCAGCTCGCTTACAAGCCAAGGTAGCGCGGGCGAGGGATGTCCAGAAAGTCGCTACGATAAGCGAGTCCTACCTTGCGCCTACTCTTTGATATTACTGCATTTCCTTGTTCGCAGACCAAATCACGTCCATTGCATAATCACTTAGACCAGGGTCCCCCATATCGGCAGCGATACGAGTGGTGGAAGGAGGAGTGAGCACCCCCCCAAGCCACCGGAGTCTCGGCTGGATGAGATCATGATCGATCGGGAGTCGGGACGATTCATCATTTTTAATCTATTTGAGTGGAGCCGTCAGCCACACACTTCATGGCGGGCAACAACTGATATCATCGAGGCGAATTCAAGGCAGATACTGCAGTTTGTCAATTCTTTTAAATTATTTCTGGCTGTTTGTTACTCAGACTCCTACTGCGAAATCTGAAAAAGATAAACAGTGGCCCAATTCATGGACGATGTCGTGTCACCGACAAATCCGGAGTCGTGAATGACGTCCGATCCGCGACCGTTAGAGACTCCCAGCCGCGTGGACGGTGACCCGCTTGGAAAATCCCCGACAGCCGTTGGAGAAGAATCAAGGTTCCGCACTAGGAGTCGCTAGGGCCAACGGTGTGGAAATCAAGTTTTCTTGGGCCGTGCGTGGTGCTAGTATACGGGGGCGAATTTGCTTTTGACGGGTATACTACTATACAGGAGAAGAGTGTGGAGAAGAATTGGCCTCTGTTCCAACAGACAGCGCATTCGAGACCGGTCCTTAATGATCCTCCATTCATGGGCATATCTCCATGGTGCTAGATCTGATTTGTCTGTCCTGGATCTCACGTGTGTGGTATCAGAATAGACTCGTCCACTACTGACCTGCTTGCTTGTTTTGAACACCAGTTCCGGACAATCTGTTACTTGGTTCTTGGAGCTGGCGAACATAGACGCCATTATTCATCAGATGAAGTAGCAGGATTCAAGAAACTTGCAAATATTTGTGAGAACGAACGTCTCTTTAGCCTGGATTACACAAGATATCCTCGGACGATTGCGACGATGGCGCTGATACCTATCCTTGACCAACTGGTCACATGGGCGATCATGATTGTGCAATCCAAATCCATGCCTTTTGGCAGAACTGATGTCAATTTATGGGATTCACTCTCAGTAGACATGATTCTTGGCCGAGTCTACGCCCTGCATATCTTAGCAGCAGCACCTAGGAGCATCAATAGTAGAATCAACTCTTCCCATCAAGTCTGGCGGATAACACCAAGAAAGAACAATCCAAGGCAGGTTTAAGAAACGCCGTGCGACCGTCCAATGAGAAAACCAAGTCGTGTATGCAACTCGAGATGCCAATGGCCCCAATCGGCGGTGTAGACATCTCTCCGCGTCGCTGCATGTCGCCTTTACGCACCTTCTTTATGAAACTGAACGACGCAAGCTAGGCTGGAATCCGAGACCATGAGTCGGTGGATCTCGCTTCGAATGCACAATCCGAATCGCCTCAGACCCGATGAGACGTCTACCCACGAGTTGTCGAATATACTCCATCGTCCACTCCTGGTCCCTCTTATTGGTTGTCTACACCTCTCACCACCGATTAGCAAACCCTCGCATAAGTCGCAGTGTCGCAAATACTGACCTCGTTCACCGGCGCCAAGAAATTCTCACTGATACCAGGAGTCGGAATCTGAGCAGCCACCACTTCAATATCCCCCCTTGGATCAGCATCAGCACTCTTCACGCCCGACTCGTCGTCCACGATATTCGCAGAGTCAATTTCTCCGATCGGTATAATCTCGTAGTTCTCGACGGAGTCGTTTGGAGGGGAATAGTTTCGTTTGAATTCTAGCATGTAGCCGGCCATTGGTGCGCCCACGGCCTCGATTAACGTTCCTTGCTCTGGGGCCCTCTCGGCAGGAACAAAGATCGCAAAATGCGCCCGTTGAGCTTCGGCATTGCGGGAGGCGATGAGATGAATGGTTCGGCGTGTCATGGGGGGGAAGAGGGGAGATGTTGTAGAAGGGAGAAATGTGTTCAATCTTGAAAGAGTTGGGTTCAGCTCGTGGTGCAGGCGCGATCTTGAATTGATGCAATTGACGTAATGCGGAGCCTTTGCACTGCGGGGTACCCCAACTTTGCCAGTTCAGGAACCACAAAGCTCTTGATGTTCTTGTCTTCAATTCTGTTTGCTCCAGGAACAATGTGCTACCACCTGCATGAGAAAATAAAAGCCCGTCAGAACAGGAACAATAGCCCCTGTTTTCTGAGCTTGGTCTACGAAACGCTGGGCTGAAGATTCCAAGCAGGTCCGACAGGTATGTAGTTCGGTGGAACGACCGTCCACAACTGAAGAAACCTCTTCAGCGCATTCTGATCAGGCGATGTAAATAGTGGCCAACTACTACTGGTCTCGTCATAGTAGGAAACATAAATGTCACTACTCCAAAAGACCACCTACCTAGTTAATATAACGGACCATGTTAGTCCCAATCGGTCAGCCATTCTTCCTTCCGACCCGATAGTCGGCTAGTCTAAGATTGACTTTATCACGCTCCGATCTAAAAGCGATTATGGTCAACCTTCGAGACCGATAAGAGCCTGCCGCTATTCAATCTAGCAGCTAGTCAAACGAAAAGCCCCTCTCGAGATTGTGCTGCAATTGGTCCAGTCCACAACATGCCTGCCTACCCCGCTCCCTGAGATAAGCCAGGCACCGGAAAGAAGCTGTCCGCGCGGATTCCTCTTGTTCCTCGGTCTTCTCTCTCATCCAATCCATCATGTCTCTTCCAGAGTACCTGTTATGGTCAGCGGGAGAAGAGACAGCAGGGAGAGCAGAGTTGTACGTGCTCCTGGCGCGATATTTCACATCCATCCACCGAATCCAACTAATTTCTCCCAGAATCCCCATCGAAGACCCAGCGACCGGCGAACCATTTGCACAGTGAGAGCAGAACCTGAATACCCACCTTGCGGCCTCATGCTGACCCTGGAAGATGCCATGCGGCGTCGGAAGCCGATGTCATGTACACGGTCGGTGCAGCCTACGGCGCATTCACATCGGGCATTTGGTCTCGGGCAAGCCGTCATCACCGCGCCGATGTTCTCCAGAAATGCGCAGTCCTGCTCGCAGATGCCCTACCGGAGCTGATAGCTTTGGAAACCAAACAGACGGGGAGAGTGATTAGAGAAATGCGAGCCCAGGTTCCCTCGTTGGTGAAATGGTTCAAATATTATGCGTCCTTGTTACGAGTCGAAGAGCGCGCGGTTCTTCCTACGACTGGGAAATTGCACAATTTCATCGATAGGTTACCACTCGGTGTGGTGGTCCAGATCACCCCGTTCAACCACCCGCTTCTCATTGCGGTGAAGAAGGTCGCTCCTGCGCTCGCAGCTGGGAATAGTGTTATCCTCAAGCCGAGCGAATTGACACCTCTTACATCGCTATTGCTGGGGAAGATCCTCGGGCAAGCTGGCGTTCCACCCGGTGTGTTCAGTGTTCTACCAGGACTCGGCGTGACCACAGGAAAGGCCCTTGTTTCTCACCCTTTGGTCAGGAAGGTGGATGTCACGGGAGGCACCGCGGCAGGCAGAGCGATCGGTTCGATTGTTGGTGGCAACCTGGCCAAGTACACTGCCGAACTTGGAGGGAAAGCGCCCTTGATCGTGTTCGATGATGCAGACATTGACGTTGCTGTAAATGGCATTGCGTTCGGCAGCTTCATCGCGAGCGGACAAACATGCATCGCAAGCACAAGGATCATTGTGGACTCAAAGATTCAAGGTCAGCTTTTGCAGAAACTGCGGGTCAAGGTGGATGGGATTTCGAGGAGAATTGGGAATCCGGCAAATCCGAATTCCATGATGGGACCTCTCGTCTCTGCAAGGCAGCTTCACAATCTTGAAGGGCTTGTCAAAGCTTCAATCGGCGGCGGTTTTGCTATCTGTTTCGCAGGGGCTAAGCGAATGGAGGGAAAGAGTGCGCTCGATGGATTCGATCTCTCAAGGGGGTACTTTTACGAACCCACGATTCTGGTGTCCTGTGACGGTGGCCAAAGCATCACCATATCTCCGATCTGGCGAGAAGAGGCATTCGGGCCCGTCATTGTCGTTGTCGGGTTTGATTCTGAGAAAGAGGCCGTTTCCATGGCGAACGACACTAGGTTTGGTCTCGGAGCTAGTATCTGGACGAAAGACCTCTCCAGGGCATTCAGAATGTCTGAGCAAATTGACGCTGGAATCGTCTGGGTAAACACCCATCATCGGAATGACCCCAGCAGTCCATGGGGAGGGGCCAAAGCTGCGAGTGGCGTGGGAAGTGAGAATGGAATCGACGCATACCATGCGTACACGATGACCAAGAGTACCATTATCAACTACGCCTCGCCGGAGGAGTCGCTAGCCACAGAAGACTGGTTCGCAGAAGAACCCGAGGATGTTAGATATGGCTGAAGCAACCCCTTCTACCTCAATAGAGAAATCAAAACAATATTGTGTCAAGGAACGAGAACATTAAATATCTTATTGATATTAACAATGAGAGGCTGATCACAACACCCACTCTAGAACAAAGTCCCATCTCCTTCAATCAAAATAGGACTAGACTTGGTCTCTGGGCGAAACTTCGCCGCCAACTCTCGGCCTGCCTTCCAAGACCCAGCCTCCAGCATCTGCGGCATACTCAGCTTGACACCCTGACTGGCGAAATGGGCACCAATAAGCTCATGCAGCTTGTCAAGAAGAGCCACAGTCATTGCGCGCCACTCGACTATAACATCACTGGTGGCCTCATAGCTTGGCAGATCCTTTTGCGAGGACGCCAACCCAGCCTTCAGAGCTTCTTCTTTCAGCTTGAGAACTCCCAGATCGACGAAAAGCCCTCCGTTCCGGTACTCGGGGAGACCGGTGCCTTTTTCCAGATTTTTCCACTGCATGTCGAGGACTCGCATGAATGGTACTGTCAGTGAGTAGGCAAGCCATTGCGTCAACTTGTGGAATGGCGCGATATGCAGTGTGCGATTTTGAGTGTCGTTTTCTTTTCCTGCGGTGATCTTTGCGAGGATCTCAAGCGGCCAGGCATCGCCGATTGGGATGTCTGCGATTCTTGTGCGATTCCTAGGCCAGGCTGGTAGGAGGGTCTCCTGGAGGATGGTCCAGAGTGTGGTAAAGTCTAGCTCCTTTGATTGGCCTGCCTGATGGACCAGGTAGTCTAATGTGAAGGTGTTATTAGCTCAACTCAATAACAGTAGACTTAGTACGTACCGACAAGGTGGCCCGGCCGACCACTTTCGCCAAAGTATTCCGGAAGACCCAGCAAGGAAGAGCCCACATTCTTCAACAAGTTGACACGAGAGGCGGCTCCAACAAGAGAATTTTTCCCAGTAATTTGGAAATGCTTCTCGAAGGTATCGAGATCGAGATCGAGTAATGCACGTC
The DNA here is from genome assembly GCA_024706585.1 of Penicillium simplicissimum. Lineage (NCBI taxonomy): Eukaryota > Fungi > Ascomycota > Eurotiomycetes > Eurotiales > Aspergillaceae > Penicillium > Penicillium simplicissimum. The sequence continues at coordinate 1,056,674 of JAMZTW010000078.1, forward strand.
CTGACAGTGCCAACGTGAGCATACGCATACGCCTCCACAAATCCAACAGTTGTAGTGACTGACCATCAACCTGTTCAACATCACCCCCTTCATGACTCGAAAACGCCCCGGCTTTGAACATGTATAGAGACGCGACAGCTATGCCTTCACTTCTGCCATACGCGTTATCAGTGTTCGGCTCAGTGAAGGTCCACACATCTCCCGCTCCCGCGTCCAGCAGGACAGCAGCGAAGAAAAGATCAATCAGTCGGCGAGTGGTCTCCATCCGGTTCAGTCCCTTAAGTTTCCATTGTTTGATCAGGCTGTCGACCCGAGCGACACCGCCAACATCAAAGTGCTGCCACCTTCCGTGCGGGGGAATCTGGTCGAATCGGTCTGGGCCGAAATCTCGCTGCGCTCGCTTGGTTAGTCGCCGTTCAAGCTCGGAGTGTAGGAAAAAGACACACTGTAATAACCCCAGCAACGAAGTCTGCTACCGCAGACATCTTGGACGGATCGTAGTCGAAATGGGTGAGCTCGTTTCGCTCGGCAGCCCCCAGGACTAGGTGCGCTCGCTCACGCACGGCGTCGAGGCCTTTGAGATAGTCAACGTCGGCCATGGTGCTGGAACGGGGTGTTGAAATGCTCGGTTGCGTCTCTAAATATTGTGAGTTCTCCAGGTTTGGGAGCGATTTGCAAGCCAAACCCAGAGAGGGTTTTATCTCTGAGGTTGTGCAGAGTTACCCCTCCTCATGTCTCCTGCACACCCCGCACACGCCCGCAGCTTATCAGGCTATCATGTTGCATTCGATACGTCAACCCCATTCATGCCCAAGGCAACTGGAGTCGCCATTTTTCTTGACCTAAGGATATCTCAATCGGAATCATGGTGTAATCCGTTTAATCGGTCTTTTCTGCAATCATGAATTCGCTGTGGTATTGCAAGTCGCGATACCGTTGAAGGCTGCGTCAGTGCCAAGACTGAAAAGCTTCCCTTACATTAAAATTGGCATCCCCATCATGGCATCAAACCATAAAAACCACGTAGAACGAAGTGGCCGTGGACCTAAAATTGCCAAAATCATCCCCATAGCCCTCAAAGGCATTCGAGTGACTTCGAATCGTTTAGCGATCAATCGTGAGTCGTGACTCTACTTCTTCAGCCTTTGGGAATTTCGATAGAAACATTGTGCAGGAACGCGGTCACTGCTGTCTCTCTCCGTTCAGTATGAGCAGGCCGAAGGCTGTTTAGACATGTAACTAGCTATATAATGGCTCAATCATAGAATTTATCATCTTCTCTTCAATTGAATGTTTCTCCCTTTACCTCACAGCAATTCTCTTATGCCCCTCTTCTCGGTAAACTCTTTGCTCTCCTGGTACTCCGCAAACCGAGGTGCTATCTGCTCACAAATCCTCCACACACGTCGTCGGTTAGCCAGATTAAGGAATCGACTCTTATCATAAGACTTGCTTCCAACGTAGATATCCTTGTAAATCTGTAGCCAGTCCAAACTCCGTGGATTCTGCTCGTTTCGATGGTACGGAAAGTCCCAAAGCCAAGGCATGTCACGTTTGAGCTTTTGCTTCCAAAAGCTACCGGGCAACTGGGCTCGTGCTATTACAACGCTAGCAAGGCTCAAACTGATGATTGATCTTGCCGGGAGATGTATGAGGATCATCATGAGGAGCTCCGCTGGAAGTTTGGAGAACGGATCTCTTGACCACACGGCGTTCGTACAGAAGACGCCGGATTCACTCATGTGATCTCCGCCTGGTTCAACCACAGGCAGGTTATCGTAGTAATTCTTCAAGGCTGGCGTGATGAAGAAAGGATCGTAGACAAACGCCTTCGTATCGAGCGTCGGGTACCAGAACTGGCCCTGTTGTTTCGCGATCTGGCCGACCTTAATCCGCCCAGGGTAGACAGGTATGTATCGGAAACTCCGCAAAGTTTCGTGGAGAACGTCAATGTAGATGCTTCGGTAGATGCCGACTGTGTAATCCAGGAACTTGACCAGGAGGTTATTGCACGCATCATGCAGCGGGATGCAATATAAAACACCTCTCTCCGTCCTTTTGAAGTCAGAACCCTGGCTTCTGTCATAGAGCGGAGTTATACGTACGGATCAAAAGTCCTGAGAATATCCGGTTCAGGATTGTCAAAGTCATCCGGTAGAAGATCTTCCGTTTCACGGTACTGCCCATCATCGTGGCGGACAAGAAGGGAGGATAGGAACACTCTGCGAGTAGACGGTTAGATTCTCTATGTCTGAATTAAAGTTGACCATGCTTGTGACAAACCTTTCCTTCAGTTGACTAACATAGCTGCGATACAAGATGCGGACATTTTTCAACCATTGCATGTCCTCATCCGTTGGTCGATCACTTCCCGCGCTGTTACCGACGCGGCCATCTGATGCCCTGAACAAGGGAATAGAAAGGGCGGCGCCGCATATGGGACAGTAGATGTCACTTTGTGCCATGTTGCTAGTGCTAGCTTGTAAAAGCATGGCAAGTTGGGGGAGATGGAGATGAGAAAGATCGTGCAGGTCTATGCTGATTCCCGTCACTACGGAAAACAGCACAATTGACGCCTGAATTCCAAGGCGTGATCTGCAGTCAGAGCTGAAAGGCCTCAAGAAGAGATTGGCCTCTCGACTGGAGAGATCTCTTGCGGAGTAGGGCCTTTCTCTCATCGGCGCAGGCGAAGACCTTGGATTATCGTATAAGTCACCAAAATCGAACATGACGTGGTCATCAATCGAGCTTTTTCATTCAGCATATACCCAACGTACGCTCTAGTATTATGATCTCTATGTTGTATTATAACTAAAACCCGCGATTTCCAGTGGATTCCTCGAAAATCCAACTTCCAGATCTACCCTCAAGCTCTATCCTCCCACCCAACATCCACCTCCCTCACCGGCGCATCGCTATACAACCCCATCACCACGGCCGTAAGCCCACACACCACCCCCAAAATAAGCGTCATACTCCCCCATCCCGCCCAAACCCTCACCCCACCAGCCAGAATAGGCCCCAGCAGCTGACCCCCCGCAAAAGCCATATTAAACAACGCGTAAGCCTGCGCAAGGGGACTCTTATCCCCAAACGCCCCCGGAAATGCAGCCTCGTAGTCGCCAACAACCTGGGAGACCTCCGTCATGGCGGCAATCTCGACGAACACAATCGAGACGCCCTGTAAAAGGAGCAGGATGACTAGTAGAGCTATATCGGTGGGGGTGTTGTTTTTCACAAAGCGCATGCTTATCCAGGATAGTGCTGCGAGGGAGAATGCAAAAACGGCTGGGGTGCGGGCGCCGGCGCGTGTGATTATTTTGCCGACGTGGACGCCTAGGAAGCTGGGGAGGGCGGTTGTTGCGAAGATTAGGCCTGCGCCGGTGGAGGACCAGATGAATGTTTGCATGACGAAGAGGGGGAGTGTCTGCAGGCAATCTGGTTAGCATTTTCAGTGCTTCAACTGTTGCAATGATCGAGTGAGGACTACGTACAGTTTCCAACGCGGAGAGTATAATCGCCAGCATGACTGTCGCGATCAGGGCAAGAGGCAGACGCGGGGTGCGGAGGAGGTCGAACACGGTAGCTCGTTTCTCATAATTCAAGCGAGGATGGTCGAAGCAAGGATTCGAAGCCCGAATTCGAGGGCCCGCCTCGCTGGCCGTATCCTCGCCAGAGGAGAAATATCCCGAGTACTCGTCATCCTGGCGGACGAACGTGCCGTACGCATGACTTGGATACCCATCGCCTGCTGTCTGGAGACCTGCCTTGTCGGGTTGGATAGTACCTAGACAATGTGTTAGACTCACTAGAGCATACCATTGATAATGACCTGTAGCTCTCTTACCCGACTCCTCAATCATCGCAACCCGCAACACAACATCCACAACAATCAACCCTCCCGGAATCGCAAACGTCCCATAAAACCCCAACTTCTCATACATAACACCCCCAATCATCGGTCCCAAGAGGGCTCCCCACGTCAACGCAATCGACGTTTGACCCATAGCCTCGGCAACCCGATCTGGTGGCACATTATCCGCGATGATAGCAAGGCCGACTACCCACACTGCGGCGGCGGAGAGCCCCTGCAGACCCCTGGCGATGATAAGCACTGGTAAAGATCGGGCAATAACGAACAGCAATGTGGAAGTTGCTAGCGCGATCAGGCCGGTGATGAAGGGGAGTCTGCGCAGGCGACAGTGGTCGGCGAAGTAGCCAAAAAGTGCTGCCGGGGGAGTGGTTAGCGGGTTGCACGGCAGGATGGGGTATGCTTGGGAATTTGGAAACCCACGCGACCCCACGAGAAGGGTGGCGCCGTAGACGGCTAGGAGTATTGAGACCCAAGATTGAGCTGTGATTTATTGTGAGCGATGAGCAGATTGACATTTCCATGGGACACTAGAAGAGAAGCACCTTCTTCCTCGCGCGCACCGGCACGCTTGACTAGTGCAATTGGGACAATTGGCACGATCTGTGCGAGTTGGTGAGTATTAGGGGGTGACCTGATAATCTCGGAGGCTCTGAGTAACAGACTATGCCATAGATGAAACAATCCTAGCCCGAAAGATTAGCGACAGTAAAACACTGTGGACAGAAGCACTGACAGTGAAAATAGCGATTGACACCACAATCACAATAAACGTCTCCGAGGAACGAAAATTATAAAGCCACTCTATCCGTCGTGTATCCTCCATGATTTAGTCGAAGGCTCGATACTGTAGAAGCAAAAGCCTGGGAGGCGCGGAAGATCGAAAGAAGAGTGGCAGAGAGATTGGCGGGGTATATGGGGGGAAGCGCTGTAGTTGCATGAACGATGATCACCAATCAGCCTGATCAGGGCTAGGCGGGGACTCCTTTGGGAGATGCATGCAGGCTGTAGGTAGCTGGGTCTGATTTTCATGCTGATGCAGGTGATTCACGGACCATCGTGCTTGAAATTATCGAATCAGGGCGGGAATTCCCAGAGTTGGCTTATTTTGTGGGTTTGCGATCGCGAGACTAGTGTGGGCAATCGTGGCGAGCTTGAGCTGACAAGTTTAGATCGCAGCCAATAATTGCAATATTAAGATCTGCGATTGACCTGCAAGGGGGTGTCACCCCATTGCTGGCAAGAGCAGATTTGTAGAGATCGTAGTCACTCATGATTTCAATATGATCATTAGTAACTATTGAGTCCTCCAATATGCAATCCGTAGTGGAGAAATATATACACAGGAAAAAAAAAAAAGAATTGCCGAAGTGCCGTGCGCCATGCTGTTCAGAACTCTCGAAATTCTCCGAGAATCCATAAATCATAAAAAAATGGTATATATGTAGGAGAAAAAAAGTAGTGCCGATTGTCAAAATTCCCAACGGTGTATCGTCGGGGAAGTATACGCCCGCTCAACCCTCCTTGTGAGAGCTGGGCCAAGACTGATGAGGCTTCTTCGGCGCCCGCGGGTTATACTCATAGCGGTTCCAGTTATCAGTAACCCACCACTGAGCAGCGCGGGCGGCATCGTGCACCCACTTAGCAGCCTGTTCGCCATATTCTTCACTGACGGCCTTTCTGAAGGGCTTGAAGTCGAATGCTTTGACGGGCTTTTCTTCCAGATGGTCTCTGCTGAGGTCGGTGAAGCGAAATTCGACTTCGGGGACTAGAGGGACGATTAGACGGTAGGGAGCGTCGGCGGAGCGCATGGCGACCATCGAGCCGCCGGTGTTCATGACGGTGAATTGGTAGTAGGATGTTTTGTCGTCGTGGGTGATGATTGGGCGGAGGATGGATTGGCCCTCGTACAGGGGGAGGAGGTCGCTAACGGCGCGGGTGCTGTATTTATCGAGGGAGCCGGAGTTTTTGAGAAGGTCGAGGATTGTGGGGAGGATTTGTACCGAGGAGACGGAGGCGTTGAGTTGGATGGTTGGGAGGCGAGGGTTGGCCTGGGAATGGATTGTTAGTACTAATCAGATATGCGTAGCTTGGAAGGACGTACAAAGATGAGAGGGACGTGGAAGTTGGTCTCTAGAGGGTTATCATAGGGAGTGACGTTGCCATCCTCAGGAAGGGAAAGACCGCTAGGTTAATGGTTAGTATGTTTAGTGACTTTTGTGAACGAGGCGACTTACTGATCCCCAGTCATAACGATGAGAGTCTCGTTGGCAACGCCAGTCTCCTCCAAGATATTCAAAAATTCCTCATACCAGCGATCATTGACACCAATAGTGTTGAGGTACCGGTTAAGACCGTCGTTCTTCCCACCAAAGGCATTCGTTTGCGTCCCGATAAGCTCATCGTACGTTCCATTCGGCGTATCCCAGGGGTGATGAGTGATGCCAGTAAGGTGCGTCAAGAAGAGTCGCTCATGGTCGCGCTCAGCTTTTTCAATCGCCTCGCGGAAGTACACTCCAAGCGATGAGTCAGGGTAGCCCCAGAAGTTGAACTTTTCCGCAGTCCAAGAGGTGTCGTTGGCACGCTCCTCGTCGATAGTCTCCACAGTGACAATATTCTCAGGCTTGAAGCCAAGGGCCGGGGTGAGACGATCCTGGTGATCATAGGTATCGGTGATAGACTGCATAAAGGCAGGGCGCCACGGCCAGTCGGTGAAGTCATCGCTCTTGCTGTTGTTCGTCGTCGCACTCAACATATCGAGGATGTGAGGCATGCAAGGTTGGTAGATATGGTGCTCGTACTCGTGGTTGAAGTCGACGACCAGAGGCTCGACCCCACAAGTTGTTGCCTCGATACTCTTGAGGGTGAAAGTTCCGCCAGTGTAAGAGTTATGCAAGTTGATACCTCCATAAGGCTTGATTGTCTCGTTTCTGTGGAATCCGGAAGCTGATCCAGTGATCCGTTCGGCGGTGCGGGTCAGATTAACAAGGCGATCCTGGACATCCTTAGGAACCTTCTGATCCTTGTAAGACTTCTGAATCCGATCCCATAGGTAGGTGTTGTTACGCAGGGGGAAAACATCATAGCGAGTGCTCTCCATCTTGAAGAGGAAGATATGCTTAATCTTAACATCACCACTGTCGAGAGCGGTTTTGATAGGCATCAGAATCTCCTGGCCCAGGTTGGAGATATGTAGCGGGTCCTCCGACGAGTTATAGTGAGAGTAGCGAGATCGATCCTCCCAGTCTCGGAAACCGGGGAACTTGCCCTTAGGCAGCCAGTCGAACTGCGGGACCGCAGTGAGAGCAGTCGTCTTCCCATCCAAAGTGCGGTCCTTGAACATATGGGCGAGCTTGCTTTCCGAGTCGACGCCCGCAAACGGGGTGATAATGACGGTCTGAGAGAGGAACCAATAGGAAGAAATCGAGGGGCGGAGCAGGCGCACGAAGAAAATATAGGCAGTCGGGAAAACCACCAGCGCGCGCTTCAACCAGAGTTTCCAGTCAATATCGCGCTTCCAGTCACCGCTCTTTGCCCAGTGCATATTCCAGCGTCGGTTCTCAAATTCCTGTGGGTGGTCAAGCAGGGGCGCACCGCTAGGCGTGGCTTTGTCCTCCTCCTCATCGTAGTCGCTCAACGGCACTGGCTCGTAGATCTTCATACGCTCAAAGACATCTCGGCCTTTTCCCACTCGGGTCAGAACGTGGTTGAAACCAGCTGTCGCATACGGTTTAAGTGGCCTGAACATGGCCTTGACGGGCTTGAACAAGGCCTCAAGCACTGAGCCCCAAATCGAGATCATTGCTTCCACGCCGTTATAAATCCATGGTGTCGTTAAGCCCGCCGCAACGATATAAAGGACCTCGACAATGACTAGGCCAGTCAATCCGGTAAGCAGCGTGTTGATCGAAGCCGGGTCGCGGTTGAAGCCGCCTGCTTGTCGCCAATGAATCTCGGCGCCGGTAGTGAAGTAGAAAGAGGTATTAGCGGCGGCCATCGTGGAGAGGATTAATCTATAGAAATTGCCGGGTCAGCAGCCCATACAAGTCAGGTCTCCCAGTACACTTTTACTTACGTCCCCAGAATGACTGCCGTTGAGGCCGCATAGCGCAGCCATTGTCGTTGAAAGTTGCGGGTGAGCGAATATACAATCAAAAGGAAAATAGCGTCCTGAACGAAAAAGGTAGGCCCCCATAGGAATAGATGTTTCGTCTTGATAGAGTCGCCGTGAGCGTAGATATGAAGGACTTTGGCGCAGAATGTCGAGACGGTCAGCAAGCTGTACCAGAATTTCTTCGATGATTCCCAAGTAAAGGCTGCTGTGCAGGCACGCGCTGGCAGAGCGCAGCAGAAATAGCTGAGATAGGCTCTGCGTTGATGACCTCCGTAACGGCCTAACATCACGGCCGGACCGCCATGCGCGGGCGAGTTGGATTGACGCAACATATTGGCGAGGATTTTCTAATCAGGCCGACATAGGGTATGCCATACAACTGGCTCTCTGGGTTGGGTGTGTATGTGCGAGTATGTGCTATACAGCTAAGCAGCTGCTAAACGAGCGACAATCATCAACCAGAAAATCAACAGACAAGCAAGAAACGAAAATCTCCCTCGGAGAGTCCGGCTTGACAGTGGCCGTGTGGTAATAATAAATAGAAATAGAACGTGGGGGAGAAAGAGCGCAGGACCAGTCGCCTCAGCCCAAAGGCCTCCAAGCCCCCAATTTGCGACAGGTGTATGGGCAATTTTGCGTTGTGGAGCAACGAGGGCCCCAGTCCGCTTGAGTCAGTCCACTCCGTCGTCCAGGGTTTCATCCAGCGCAGCTTAGCCTTCAGGCCCCAGGGTCGGGTCAATAATAATAACTGGGTCATGCGGTCTTTTGCCTAAACGAGGCTGTGGGGGGTACTAACTTCCTAAGGGCACCACCAACTTCCAAGCCTTGTTCTTCTTACCTAACCTCCTTCTGGCACGGCGGATGGAACTTTTTATTGGGTGTCGCGGGTGTCCCTGACGAGTTTATTGGCCTGCGCGGAATAGGCAACTCTTCGTGTGAGACGCTTCGGATGCTGTCACTGGCCCGAAGCCTCCGTGCGAGGGTCCTCCCCACAAGCCAGTCTCACCTGGGCCTTTTTTTCCCCTTGTAAGTTGTAACTGGGACAAAGTTACTCCAACGTGGCAATCATGTTGGATGGTTGGATTATCCGACGGTTGGATTGTCCATCCCCCTCAATCCTACAGGTCAAGACCCGCGTCATATTCACACGTTCCCTCGCCATCGTAATATGCAGGGTCCAAGGAATTCACGTAAGGGTCCAAAGTCTGACGTGAGTCTATTTTCCCTTGGGCCTGGTTGTGTGACTGTGCTGGCACTGCTGGTGGTGAGTTCGTAACAATGTCACAGTGGGCTAGTTACTGGCCACTACTGCACGACTGCATAGCCCGCAATGGTCGGATATCTGGCCTTCCAGCATTCTTGATTGACCGATCTCACGTGAGGCAGGTCCTTTCTGGGCTCGCAACGGTGGATCTAGGGGATGGATAATTTCCCTCGCAGTGGCGCACTGTATCGATAGCCCAGAATTATGAGAATACGAGTGGCCCCCAATTCAAAATTGCCAATTGGGCACACGAGCAGCTGCTGAAAAGGGGGCGCTGCGGCTCATAGGGGAAGTGCGAGTAGCGAGTGGGGGCAGAACACCGCCTGCCTTTCTTGTAGTTAGTCTCGGTTATGTCTCCGGAGAAGAGTCTGTCCTCAGTCCTCCGCCCTCGGTCCAGGAGTCCAGGAGTCCAGGAGTCTTGGGGCTGAAATGGGCTGCCATTTTTTGCTCCAGTCAGTAGCAGTCACGGTACACTGATGGCTGATGCAGTGTATACACTATCAGTATACACTATACACAGGGCTATGCACTACATATGTCCTCCGGACCACGGAACACGTCCTCGCCGGGCGCATCGTCCCTCCTTCCGGCGGCCCCGAGGAAAAGGTTGTGGTCCCTGAAATTCTGAATAGAAGACATTAAAAGGCGCCCCCAGCTTGGCGTCTGGGGCGAAGAGTGTAGAAGTCCATGATTCAACGATTCAAGTCTGGTCGCACATCTTGAAGCTGCTGGTCTATGCTGAGATGACGGGTTTCTCCTGTTGTAGAATCTTGGCTCACAAGGCTTAATTGCCATACAGCAAGAAACAGAAAGAGGACCCTGCAACCCGGTGGAGACTGGAGAAACATCTTGGCGTTACAATGCATGGCTATGCCAGTGCGTTAGGCGTTGGCTCCAGGGGCGAAGTTGAACATGTCCGACCGAGGCAAGCAGGAAGAACCCGTACTGTCACTACTGTGCGATATTAGCGATGTAACTGAACCCCAAGAACCCATTGAAGGTCTCTTCTCTTGCACAGGCTATGTGGGGAACATGTTCTGTTTCACAATGGGTCCAAAATTGACACCCTGTATCTGAAATTAGCTAGCAATCCGGACGAACCCCCTAAGTCAAGCAAATCTGGTCGATCGAGCGGGCTTCCAGAATCCACAATGGAAGCTGGTCGCACCGTTTGAGCCCGAGGATTGAAAACTTCATTCTTGGCTTGTCTACGAACTGGCCCCAACTTCCTGGTCTATCGCTAAATGTCATTGAAGAGAGCGGGTCAATGTAACGTAAGATGCGTTCAAAACGGTGTCGCGTGCATTCTCACCTTCCTTGAATTGCACTGCCGCCGTTTATCTTACATGATATGATACTTTGGTCATCGATTATCAGCGTGGAATCGGACCCCAAGAGGGCTATGTCTGCAGCACTCGAAGTCCTCCAGAATCGTCCCACCAATGATCTTGTCAATTGGTAAAGCGCTTGTTCTAGCGGGATGCCTTACAGGATGGCCCTAGCCCCAGTGCATCTCATCGGCAGTGAGCACACTCACATGTGCAATTTCCTCACCGCAGTGTGGAATGACGATTACTCTTGAACAAATTAGATAGGATAGGCTCATACTGAAGTTACTCCATCCAGTTGACAGGAAGCTTCGGACCCTGGATTGCGGGCCAATCACGCGATACGATTCTACTCAAGTACATTTATCCTTCCTTCCACGACTAGGTTCGCTTTGACCCCTTCTCTTGTCCCGCGGCTAGAGATCTAGGTAGACGACGTGGCGGAGACCCCGGGTTCCTTTCTGCGAGATCGACTAGTTTAGACTAATTCATGGCTTTCTCCCAGAAGACAAGAAATACCGCTTGACGACGAAGAGTCCACATACAGCCCGCGTACGACGAAGCAACGCTTCGGAAAATGATCGCCTGGTATACTGCCGCTCTGTCCGTAGTGGAGGTTTGTACAACGCAGTGTCAATCCGATGCCATGCCGCCAGAAGTGAAGGTGACACTTTCTACAATTTACCCGGTTCTGGTCGAAGTCATTCCAAATTCCCAATGATTCGGCTTATTTTGGCTCCAATCATGTACGACTCAGCCAATTGGCTGATACCCTTACCCAATGTACAACTCGCTTGAACAATGGGCTTTCCACTCGCAGCCTAGTGCTGACCACTGCCATGCTTTAGCCAGGTTAGTTACTTTATGTTCCTCAGCCCATCAGAGGTCAGATCGATTAACTAGTTAGCGATGCTGTTGAGCTTCCTAAAATATTTGCTTCACGTCGAAGATTTCCATGGAGTGGATCAGTTGTGTACTACTACTGAGTGAGATGGGCGAGGACGTACGAAGGTAGAACATCTTCATATCAGTATCGGAGAATGGCTTTGTGGAACTCTTGATCAGGATGGTAGCGTATCACCCAAAGCATCTTTCTATTTAGAGGATCCAGACCAATTGATTGTCAGAGCCACCCAACAATTGGCCCCAGTGTCAACATTAGACACAGAGCCCCTCGAAACACTGCGGAGCCCGTCAACACCAAGACAGCCCAGCGCAATATCTTACCAAAAAAAAACCAATATAACAGTACTGAGTACAGCCATCAAGTATCTCTCCTACGCCAGTCATTAGATTGAGCCGCCCTTGATCCCGCCACATAGTCAGCATAAGAGATCTCCTGACGAGAATTATCTCTCCCAGACTCGCCACGACTGCCTCCGAGATTCAAACGGCGATCCTTTAGCGCTGGTCCCGCTTCTCTCGCCGGCGCGAGCTTCAACTTCTCTCCCATGAACAGCCTGCCTCTGAGCGCCTTCAGCGCGGCATCCATTTCGTCCTTGGTCTCGAAATCAACGAAGCAATAGTGTTGATTACCAGGTAATGTTCTCGTGTGCTCGGCCGGGGTGATACGTTTTCCAATGGCGACCCTAGAACACGGTTCTGTTAGACGAGATTCTTCACAGAATGGAACGAAAAGGACCCCACGCACGGGGTAAAGCCAACGGCGGCGAAGAGTTCCGCAATTTCGCTGTTATGTTGGGCCTGGTTGATCATCTTCGGCAGACCACCGACAAACATCCTCCGCCCTTTCTGGTCTTCGACCATGGAATCGAAATGGTTCAAAGCCCCGGCGGGACCCTGTTCGATACCTTGGGAGTGTGTGCGGCTGCCGGTATCATTATCGTAATTGCGGGATCGGGAGTTCCAGTCCCCCCATCGCTGGAAGGCAGTGTCGGACTCGCCATTGAAGCGGCGATTGCTCTGTTTCTTGGGCTCGCATGGCCCGACCTTAACATAGCGTCCGTCGATTTCTGCACTTAATGAGGCAAGTGCACGGTCGGCAGTGGCCTTGTCGGGAAAGTCGACGAAGCAGTAGCCTGGGTTTCGGGCGCTCACGGGATCCACCGAGATATGCACGCTTTCTATTTGCTCGAAGCCATTGGCGGCGAGGAGGTGCTCTATGTCATAGGGGTTGGCTCTGTATGGCAGATTGCCTAAGATTGAATGAATGAGAGTTAGCTGATGATCCTTTCGTTGAGAGTAGCACGATCGGTAAAGATGGTCGGACCCAGGTAGATACGCCTGCCTTCGGACAAGGCATCGGCTTGACCTTGCGGAGCTTGGGCCATGGCGAGTTCGCGGGGGCTGCAAATTGTACTGCGATTGAAATGTCGTCTTGAAATGGCCAGTCGAATGCTCTGCTAAATGCCTTTTGAAAGTGATTTTGTCGAATCGAAGCCAACAATTCGTAGCCGAGCTAAGCCACGTGATGCGAGCCGATTGCGTCGCTGTCGGATGAGGCATCCCCCAGATTGGTGGGTGTGGAACAGAACGGTGGTAGTCGATCTTCCTTTATTAGAAAATTGCCCGGAAGATAGATCCGTATCAAGCTCAATCGTTGCGGGCAATTTTGCGAGTGATCTGCCTCGGGCTCCAATTGCCACTCAAGGGAATGGTAATAGAAGCTTGGACTTTGTCTACAGCTTCTGGAGTCAGCGCTGTTCCATTCGGTTTGAATATACATTGCTCAACGATTACCCCCCACGGGGTGACAGCTATCCTGAAACTTACCCGCAAAGTGGCCGATCCATTTTCCCGCCCCAAAATTGAGATTATTGGAATGGATTTCTCCTTGGATCTCCGTCTGCAGGAAATTTTTACGGAGAATGACCGGGGTCGGTGCCCGGAGGGAGTATAGCTTCGTCTCTGTTGAGGCTGACTGTGGTTCTTCGACAACTAGGTTTTAACACGCAAATAACTCGAGTGACAGCCCAGGAATGTTGAAATTAGGACACGGAGTGTCGGGAAAACACATAAGTGGTACTTATATTTGCTCATCGTAGGACCATGATTGGAAAAAGGTAATCTACTCATGCACGGAATATTGGAGCCAAACAGTGTCGATCCTAGTTCACAGTGTCAGCTTCACATCACCTGCATGGTTGCAAATTTCGGTGTAATTCAACTTTGGGCGCTTACCAGTGCCCTCTCTTGAAGCCGACCTTCTTCAACCGACCACATTCTTCAAATCCTCGTTTCAGATACCACTTCCTCAAAGCTTCGCCTTGTTCTTTGCCCTCAGGATCGACAGCCATGACGGCAATCACGTTCCTGACCCGAGTCGCGCCACTAGACTCAGTTGAGAGTCCTGAATCGCCCGCTTCTTCACAGCAGTGCCATACTTGTCCTTCCCGGATACGCTCAAGCAAGTTTGCCAGGAGACTAGACCCTATCGCACGGCTTTGATGCTCCGGGTGGATGAACAGAGTCAGCTCAACTGTGGGAGCATAAGAGACCTGTGGGCGGAATGGAGAAAGTGACGCATAACCAAGGACAAGAGGTATCCCGTCATCTCCTTGTTGACTTTCATCCACCGCAACGATGTATGGAAGGCCTCGAGTTGCAAGATCGTTCAGCTTGGTGATGTATGACTCACGGGCTGGTGGGGTTTGCACGAATGTGAGCGAAGTGTTAAGGATGTAGTGGGCGTTGATGGCGCAGATTTGGGCCAGATCTTCTAGCCTCGCAGGACGATAGGAGATCATTTTTCTTTTGCTATGTCTCCTCTTCTTTGATCAAAGGTCTGGATGGATAATCTGAGGCCGTTGTAGAGATTCGAGGCACGGCAGAAGGCACGACGAGGAACCAAACGGGCTTAGCACCGTTTAGTTCCCGTGGCTGTTGCCGATCGCAGTTTGACAGATTTTACAACTCCTGGAAAGAATGGCGATAAGGACGCCGAGAGTAATGGATTGTGTTTTCTAAACAGGAGTCATTGCAAAACCTCAACGGTAAGTGGTGGCAAAAGGAGGGGCCAAACCAGAGGCAGATTGCTGCAGATCTTGAGCGCTCAAGTAATTTGCTTGCATTGTTTGAAGTACTCCGAACCAATTCCCAATTGATACCATCAAAAGTCCAACTCATTACAACCAAATCAGGATGGGGTTTGATTGTGTATGAATAATTTGAATAAAGACACATATGGAGTTGGAAATTCAAGGTACCTACACCCCAGTCGTATTGCTTTCTCATACTTCGAGCATACCCATCGACGGTCTGACAAACACAATTTAATGACAACCATTTCCCAGTGTTGCATGGGCGATGAAGCGCAATCTAGACCTGCAATCTACTACTGCTGCCTGCATCCTCCAGATGGTCCCTGCAAGGCGCGCTCAACTTGCTGAAGCCCTGTCACCACCTGTTGATTGATGACCGCCTCTGCAGCAATACTGTCAGTGAGCTGCTTAATAGCTGCAGCTTGGCACTTGACTCGCTGCGAAAGACATATTATGGCAGAATTCTGTTCATCAAGACGCTGAAGAATGTCTTGTCTGTCCACCTGCGTGTCACTGGAAGAAGCCGCCGCACTTCTGCGCTGTCGCAGGTCAAAGGTCGGCGGGAGAAGACCGTTGGGGGATGCTTCCACAAACTCACGCCATCTGTGAACGAGGCGATTTCTCGCAGACTTGGACAAGGCAAAACTCCCACCAACATCTCTTCGGAGGGCAATCCAAACGTATGCATCACGTAGCATACCCTTCTGTGGGCCAGCGAGGTGAATGACCGATTTGGTTTCTTGTATCGCGGACCAGTCATTCTCTTCCGCCATTCTGGTCGCCTCTTCGATGGTCTCTTCGGTGGGCCAAATACCTGGTCCCCGCAGTGAAGGACGAGGCACACCATGCTCGTTGATGACTCCGGCGATGGGAACGCCGTTTATCAAGTACTGCCGGGGAATTCCCGCGGCAAGCCACACTCCAGCACGGATTTTTGGGCCCTTTTTGCTGCCAGAGGCCATCTGGAGGAGTGAGGCTTGGGTATCGGTAGGCCTAGACTCGGGAGTGGGTGGGCCAGAGGTAGGTGCGTCCTGTCCATCGGGCATTCAGAGGCACTCATTTCCTCGGATGAGGCAGAGTCGGCACTCTCCATCAAGTCAGTAGACTCAGGCATCCAGGGAAGCGAGCTCCCACGTCCGAGTACGTTAGGTGTATCGGATAATGGAACCATTCTCTCCATGGAGACGATGTTTTAGAGAAGCAATAGGAGGCGATGGTAAGTGTAGGGAGTGTAAAGATGTAAGTGTTCAAGACAATGTGTGCTGTGAAAGAAAATAGATATATGAATGCCTTTCAGCAAACACATTGCAAATGATGCCGAGATTTCTATTTGCTATATAGAAACAAATGTACTGTACCTCTGGCTCACTTTGTTATTGTTTGTTTGCCTTCTCTCCCTTCGGACCACCGCGCGCCTTCTCTTCTCAGCATTAGCCTTGTTTCCTACGTTCTCAAGCGGTTGTCGTGGAGAATCCACTCAAACCATCGATGCGCAATGGTAGAACGTGATCTCATCTCATTCACCTGGTGAGCCTGTCGCGTCTCGTCTCACATATTACTTTGAAGGCCACCACGAAGGCCACCGCAAAGTCTATCCCACAGACAAGACCAAAGATCAACCCTGACATCAGTCCAAAATCTACAACGCCCAAGATGGGGGTGTGGACTAGCCGGCAGGCTAGCCCCTGCCCCAGCACGAGCTCGAATACGAGCACAAGCACAAGCTCGAGCAGAAATTCAGGACCCAGTCTCCGCCTCTCGCGAACTAGATACCGTCGCCCCGGCGTCGTGTCTGCGGCTTCAAGTTCGCCAAAGCAGTCTGGCAGTCCCGTCGAGATCGTGGAGAATCCCGCCGCCTCCAGCTCCAAAGCTGAGCCAACTCCGTTAGAGGATCAATTCGCACACTGCATGAACCTCGGATATCCAGACGAGTATTACTCAAAGCGCTATCGCACTCGACTCCCCTCTGGTTACTGGTTGTCAAATGAAATCCCCCTCGAGCACGTCATCGAGAACGTGCCCACCGTCGGCTACATCAACGAATATGACCAGCCGATCCCCTCTCTCGACGGACCTGACATTCATCTGACCCAGGCCACCATAGAGACAATCACCCGCATCGGTGAGGAGAATGACCAGAACGCCATGCTGGACCTGCCACAGGTTTTCTATCTCACCGGCCCTCGCAAAGGCCAGCTCAACGACGCGTACGCCTGGGTCGCACTGAGAGGAAACTGCGGCGACAAATTTGTCATGTCCCGCCGTGCACGGAATCGCCTCGGTCCCAACTGGAAAGACTTGGTCAAAGACTGGGAGGAATTCGGCGAATGTATTCCGGATCCTTGCGATGACCTTCGTCAGGCTGTCCGGCGAGCGTCGTTTGCAGCGGAGTTCGCCGTTGCCATGTATGCTGTCCAGAGAGGCATTAGTTTCGCTCATGCCAAGGTGGAGGACATCATGGAAAGACAAAACATAAGCCGTGATTTGGCTGAAGAACTCATCGAGTCCGCGCAGGACCTCTGCATCGCTGCTGATTTCCTGAAGGATCACAGTGAGGAGTTCCAATCCATCGTTGACAAGGTGGATATGTGCCGCGGTGTGGTGTGATATCGTGTCTGCTTCTGTGTCGGGATTGAAGAAACACAGTGCGATATTGTGACCAAATCGTGAGGATGATCTGTTTTGTCCGATTGACTCCGATTTCCCACACATTGGACAGAAATTTCGTGGCCATTCTTGTGGACATACTTGGGTGGTATCTGGTCGTATCAATCACGGGCTGTTGTCATGCTGGTGTGATTGGAGCAAATACCTGTATCTACAAGTAAAATAGACAATTCTGTTGACAAAAGGGAACATTTAGCAGTAGCCAATTAAACCATGGTTCAAGCCATTCGGTGATTAGTAGTTCTCAAGTGTCAATTGTAGCTCAGTTTCTCAATATTATAGACACCATTTCCATGGGTACTGTGTAATCCTGTTTTCCGACGAACCCATCCCAAACAACTCTCCCACAGGAGATCTTCTGCCTCCAGCCCACCCAGGATCTCGGAAACTAGCGCCTTGCCCGCATTGCGAGCCCACCAGCGCTGTCCATCCAGCTCCGCGAGGAGAACACCCCAATACGCGAGTATCAGAAGCTCAAACGGTGACCTCCTTCGAATGCCATGTACGAAGCCAGTATCCACGGCACCAAGCCATGCAAGTACCGGGGCAGGATCGGAGGAACACGAGAACTTCATGAAGCAGTGTCTGAGATGGTTGATCACGTCTCGATTTATCCCGTGTTGAATTTGATCTCCATTAGACCCGATCTGGTCGTTCACGAAAGCGAGCTGATCGAGCGCGGACTGGGTGTCTTCGTCGAGCTCAGCAGAAGTGTCTTTCCAAAAGTCGCCCTTTGAGAAAAGTTCTAAACGGATCCAGGATCGTCCGATAGTCAAGATCTTCTTGACGCCCTGCAGAAGCTCGAACGCCGTCACCATATTCTCAGTCATTCTCCCCTCATTGCCGGGGGTGGCAGTCGACTGCGTCAATGCCAGACTAATTGCCGTGGTGACCACTGATTCCGCAAAGACCGCGTCGCAATTCTCCGGTGTCAGGTTGTCAATTGCCATCCGAAACGGCTCAAGGCTCATGCTGTGGTACTCAAGGCCCGTATCAACGTAACGACGCGCTTGCGAGGGATCCAGCGTCGTCGCAATATGCAACGACGCCAGCGACAGAATCCCATGCATCAAATACCGATGCTTCAACGCCAATTTCGGGACAAGTTTTTGCCACGTCACTTTCTCGGATTCACTAACACACAGACTCAGATACGTCTCCGTCGCAAACTGATGCATTAACTCCAGCTCATCCACGCCAGGCGGCAGCGGAGAGCTCGCCGCAGTACCATGCGGCCCAAGAGGCGCAGGACTGACAGGGCTCGTCTTGACGGAATTGGCACCCTGACTGGATCGCCGCATATTATCGAGCAGGTATGCGGGCAGAACCCGGGAGTAGGTGCAGCCCTCCAGCTGGCGCAGGATGCAATTCGTGCATGGTGGCCCTTGCTCGTCACATTTGACGCGTCGGCGTCGACAGTGATCGCAGCCGTACCGAGATTTGGTGTGGGCTTTCCGGGGCATCACGCGAGTTCTGTGCCATGCATGGAAGACCAGGAAGAGATTCTTTGCTGATCATGTGCGTGTTGAGGAATGAGTTTTGGAGACACACTCGTGTCCAAGCGCTTTCCCCGCACGATTGAGTTCGGGGCGGAAGCCCCTTGATTCGCTCACGTCATAGTGGCTAGACTGTAGGGTTAGGCCGGAGATAAGATTGTAAGATAACTTTACATCCGAAGATTAGAATCATGGCGATGCACACACAACACGGCACGCTGACGAGCCTTTCTCAGACCTTAAACCGGCCAATAATCCGGTGATATCGAGCATTCCGTTATGGATCTTATCCATCGTCAATTCAGCACTGTCCAATGTTCAGGTCATATATACTTGGTAACAAGGTGCGAGCAGCGACGGTTTGTTTCAATGGATTCGAACTTCTTGGGGATCATCTTGTGTATTGAAACGCGCCCTATAGAAGTACGTGCATAGATATGCGACACAACATTTGTAATGGCGTAAATATAGCCCGGCAAGTTCAGGCACCCGACTGACAAGCATTTGCCCAGCTTTAACGCAGGGTTAGGAATAACTGGCGGGGCGACTCCTGATATTGTTGAGAATTGCGTGGTGAAAAAGAAACTAGAGGGTGCAGCGCGGAAGGGTTATCATTTAAAAAAGGCTCCAATTGAGTACCCGGGTGCGATGGCCTAGTGGTCAAGAGACCCAATATGGCCATCCAGGTTTCAGCTCACTGAGGCCGGCTGTCTGAGGCGGAGGGATGAAGCTTGTGTGGATCTCGCTCAGGTGGCGGTGCCTGGGGACGTTTTTTTTTTTGTTTATCCCCAGAGGTTAACCACACACGATTTTTACCTTTTGTTAATTTTTTGTGATAATTTCGATACTAGAATAATAAGTAATATTAAGAGAGTATTTTTGTTATTTCTTAGAAATTTTTCGAGTTAGCTAGCGCTTATAGGAGTGTATTGAATTTTAGCCGTGGAACTGACATCGAATCTGGAGCATCGCGGGCTGGAAATAGAGCATCGTCAGAGCATCGATTTTCGTTTGTATAGTGAACTGAAGGTTGAGGGTTCGACTCCCGAGGGTGGAGATGATTCATTTTCAAGTTTTAGGGGGACTTGCGTGTAGACTTTTGACATAGCTTGATCTCAGCTGTTCTTTCCCCAGATTGGTCACACTCGACCTGTTGGCCAATTTTTAAGCTAAGCAGAAGTGTTAACCAGAGACTGCACACATGAACCGACGCCTCGCTAGATCAACAGCTCTCCTTGTAATCTCGGGACAGAGACCGCACAATGAGCAGGCGGAGTTAGAAGAAAACCCAGCCTGGATTTTCCTTTGCAGCAGCCAGTGGAGTGGAGCTAGTCAAGGCTAAGGACGCGCACAAGGATAAAGTGGCAGCAATGCTTGCTGGTTTCTGGTGTAGGATGCACCACCCAGGCATTTCTGTCCTTTTACAGATGACTTGTGTGTGTTGGCACACCGGGAGTTCACGCAATATCGTGCATGCTCAATTCTATCATGCTGGCCTTCCCGAATCATGAAATAGACTCTTAAGAGGTATGAATCACCTCGAAAAACAGAATGCCAATTTGCTGACCCAGCCAAAAGGTTTACCATGACGGGAATGTCCTGGGAGACGGCGATAGCTCGTGTGGCTTGGATTAGATCAACGTCCACCACAAGCTGAAGGTAGTGCTTTCGGGATTAAATTCAAGATGTTGTTGACGAAGCTGTTGATCTCAGTGACAACCGGTCCAAGGTCGGTACCATCGCTGGCCTAATGTCCTGGACTGTTCAATAAGCCTTCTTCAGTAGCGAGGGCCCTCTGTCGGAGGCACTCGGCCAGCGGTCGCTGAGATGAGAGGCCAGGATTGCCACTGGCCGTACCCCAATGGGAAGACTTGTGGAACTAGAAGTTCCACAAGTTCGAGTATCAGCACTCAATTCTACGTCGTCAGTTGGGTGCTAGGGTTGGCGTACGATGGTGGTGGAAGTAAGACAAGACATGAGGATGTTGTTGTTGTTGAAAAGTGAGTCCGGTTCGAGTTTGCGCAATGCGTGAGAGGATGAACTCGAGAATATGGGAATGAACAGAGTTGACGAGTACCTTTATGTTTGATCGGGGCTTGGAAGAGGGTGAGTTGGTGTCATGTCTTCTCTTTCCCAATCTTCCCGCTTTGATTGACTAAGAGCTTCAGCTTCGATAGCAGTCTCGCTGTTGAGGGGTCTCGTAGGCTCACCGTGGGAAACCAGGGAGCACAATAGTGAGCGAGTTGCTCGTACTTCAATTGAAGCTTGAAACCACCAATCATCATTCGTAGACATCACGGTGCTGTTCCTGGACCTCTTTGGAGTATCGCCTGTATCTCTCCCGAATTATCAACCTCAGGGTCAACTAAACGACCCAGGATGTTCTTGTCATCTCTGGCTTTGCCGGGAAAGGCTCATTCATCATCACGTTCATAATTTTGATAGCCGCAAGTTCGCTCAAAGTGCGATTCTTCGGCCTTCACCCTGATTCTGGCCATCTTTGCCACTTTGCCAACCTTTCCCGCATGAAGGCTGTTGAACACGGGTTTATCAATCAGGAAATCGCTTGGTCCTGAATAACCACATGCTGTGGCACTTCCAGGATCACATTTTCTGGCAAGAATCTGGGTAAGACGCCGCCATATGATTCAATACCGCGAAACCCTTCGCTTGGAGTAGTACTCCTCTCTGGATCGTGAAGGGATCAGGTTCGTCTCCCTCAGTTTCGGAACAGATTTTGCCATTCGGTAAACGAGGTCAAGCGTTCATTCATCTTGCTGGCTTTCCTGGGCAAATTTTGGTTTCGGCTTTAGCCTGGACCGTCTCCGCCCGTGCTTGGGCGCAAGTCGGTATTCAGATCTGGCTGCCGCTTTGAGGCCAATCAACGCTACTTGGGGTTGGCAGGGCAGGGGATGGGAGTGGATGGACTCGCCGAGTCCGACGAGTCAGCGTTGTCAACGGAGCCGACTGGGCCAGTTCCCCTCTTGCCCCAACGGTCCCTCGGCCTCGAAGTCGGCATCACTCGGTCCAAAAGGGTGCGGCAGTCTTCATCGTCCGCCGCCTGCTGTGCGCGGGTGCGTTTGTCACGCCACGCGATCAGATGGAGCTCTGGACGACCGCCCACAATTTCCGTGGAATATATATATGTAAGAGCTCTTGGACCGTCTGGTATTCCCAAAATCCATGCGACAGGTGCTCAAACGGTCAGCCGCAAGTCGGCAACGATCTTGGCGTTGCGGGCGACGATTCATTAGTTCATCATCCGATGGGTGTAGCGTTTGTTTTCGAGCTATGAAAGCATAGCAGAAGGCAGCAAAGGTGTTGTAAAAGATACTCCATGAGCCCAGTTTCAATCGTACCGCGTTTCATCGCGCCCGTTGGGGGCTAGGCCCTATAATGTCCGTATGAATACTGATCCGCTTGTTTAGGCCGTGCGAAGCGAAGTAAGACCGGGGGTTTCAGGTATCTGATTTCAGATGTCTAGGGAAGGGTCTGTAATTCTGTACCAGTCGTTTGGTCAGCATGTGCGCAGTTTGGTCGGTTTGGTCAACATGAGCCGACATCAAGGTGCATGGAAAGAAAAAATGACAAAATACCTATCGCAAGGCACACTCACGATAAAAGGACCTTTTGTGAGTCCAAGTCTGGAACACTCGAGGCATCACAATCGTCTCGTAGGCTTCGTCTCTTGCTTGTTTCAGGGACCTGTCTCGTAGCTCAAGGGGATGGAATATCCCTCCAGTGAATTCTTCAAAGGCATAAATTCCGGCCCGTGAGATTGTGAAGATGGTCCCACGAGTTCGGCTCCGGCGGCTGGTAGTACTCCAAGTCCCAGGTGTCCCCTTTCGCGCGGTGGGACACGTTGCAGGCGTGATCCCTGGGTGGAAGTAGAGCAGAACGGGTACTTCTCAGTCGGATTCTCCGCCCAAAATCTTATCTTGAGAGAGGCTAACGGTAGGGCATTTACAGGCCTGATAATGTTTTTAGATGGTTTGAGCTCATGATCAAGCGCTGTGGCATGTTAAAAAGTGCCATGGAGAGAGGGCGTCCACTGGCAGGGGTTGTTGAGTGAGCTTACCTTATAGTGAAGGATGACAGCTGGAATCGGCAGTTAGTTTCCAGCCTCTCAGGTGCAAAGCAATAGCTTCTCAGAGCGGATATCTTGCTTGGCAATTTTTCTCTGTTTCTCGGTTTTTTCCTAAGAAACACGCGGCCTAGATCGAGCCAGCAAATCTTGGCGCACAGGATCTATGGGGGAATCCTGGGGATAGAAAAGACAATCTGCCGTTCTCTGAAAAGGAAGAAGGAGAGAACACAATCTAGGAGCAGAAAGGTTCTTATGTTTCCCCGGGAAACAGGGAGACAACTCTTCAACAGGAAACTGTCGGCCTGCGATATGCAAGGAAAGGGAAATGGAGATATCCAAGAGAGTCAAAGCAACAGATCTGCACCCATATGCAGGGACCGAGGTCGAAGCCACACAATCCCCATCACTTCCTCCAGGAGGACGATGTACTACGCATTACTTACGCCAGCGAAAGGGTACGAAGGTATCACGCCTCGACGCTAGATAATATCAAGCTGTCCAATAGTGACGGATTGAGGGGCGATAGATATAAGAAGTGGGGATGAGAAAAGAGAGAGGGAGGATAAGAGAAAGGCCACAAAGAGACAATCAAAGGCGTTTGTCTCTAGAGGGGTCACATGATGCCTACAATCTCGCGGACATCACTGGCGCATGCTACTGATCTGCAAGGACAAAGATGAAGTGAAGCAAACAACAAGACAGCGATAGAGAACACAAAAAAAGAGGACCAAGATTTCAAAACTAGACCGCTCAGATAGAGTGACTTTCCACGTGAAAAATGGCAATTTCTGACATTATCTACGGAGTACTCGGAATGCAATGCCAAAACAGCTCAGAACTCGACCCGAGTGATCGTTACCGCACTCTGGCCCTGCAGATTGCCGGATTGCTAAGGGCTGAGGCCCAGGTTCGCTGATATACCATCGAGACTGTCATTATTACTTATCATTATGTCAATGCGAAGACCACGGTGACCACGGTGACTCGATCAGCGCTGCAGAAGATTCAGTATGCACTGCGTCGAATTTTGGCGCGGCAGCGGACACAGCTTGCCTGATCACCGTTCAAGAAATAGCCACTGGCGAGGCCGAAACGGAGAGTTGGTTTTCGAAGTCTTCAAGTGAACGGTTTTGTGAATAAATGCAATCGGAAGCTCAAGGTTGCGACAATAATGTTTTGAACTGGACATTATCGGGGGGGAAGGAGTGGAGACGATGCGGGATATTGCGCAAGGTTCCTCGGGGTTCCCGATCTCTGCGAAAAGCTCGAGAACAGATTCATTTCATATACTGTACAAGGATGGATCGTCTGGGTTAGGGTTGTATTATGAAACGATCTAATATAAACTGACGGCTTTTCGTCTTGCAATTTAGAGCTTATTTACTGAAAATGCCCCTTGACAAACGGAAAGTATTCTTAGTAACTTACAGTACTCCGTAGTGAGTCCGTACAACTCTGCGTTGGGTCTAGTGGAGTGGTTCCTGGCAGGAGCCAGCCACATTTGCCAACGATCGGCGGGTGGCGTTTGGGCCCACGGCTGGCTTGTAGCTACTAGCTACGACAGTACATACAGTAGCTACATACAGCACACACTACAGCGATCGGCAGGGCACAGCCCTTGAGTAAGTACTTGCCTAAGAGGAAGATGGATGAATTGTCGCCCAGCTGACAGGAACCCAGGTCGCGAGTGCGTATGAAGCAATTGTACCACTACCATTCTACAGTAGAGTACGGTCTAGCCTCGACAGACGTGGAGCCTTCCACGATTACTCCACTGTCGTGGGGGCAATAGCGTCAACTTGTCAAGAGAATGAAGAACGAGGTCATCCATTCAAGTTTTTGAAGATGGAAAGGTAAGTCTGTCCCGCGTCTTCTCCCTCAACAAAAGAAACCCAGTCCTGAACATCCGAGCAACCAGAGAAAATTGGATCAAAGACCGCCGGATCTGAGGGGAGGCGGGTTCACCGGGAGTTGATGGCGATGCCGATCGCAATTAACCACCAGAACCGAACTCGATCAGAACTCCGCCGTCAAACGAAGCACCAATGACACGTGGGAGGTGCCTGCGCACGAACCGGGACATGCTTCTAGACGAAACTCAAATCACCTCAACGACATGGTGCAGGTGAACACCTCAATCCCGCTCTCAAAACACAGCCAGGTCTGTAGTGACGGCCAGAGTTTTGTTCCTGACGGAGATACCTCGTTAAACAGTGTGCTGACCACTGTCAGATAACCTGATGAATTATTTCGGTTGAAGAATTGCGGGTCCATTCCCGGGAACCGATCGACAGTCGACGATGGAGACTTTTCTTTGTGGGTCGAGTCATGATTGCGACCGTCGACCCTGCAAGTTGCCAGGTACAGTCTTTCCTGAGCCCTGTTGAGATGCTCCGTCAATGACAATGGAGGCCCTGGTAACCGGTTCTGTCATAGCTCATCGATGACTGGCGCAATGCTCGTCGGTCGCGCTGGTTCCTGCTCGTCGTTGCCTATTCCAGCCTGGCCAGTGGATGCCTCATGCTCCGTGCCACCGACACATTTCCAGATTCCCTGATATGATGGTCCGCTGTATATGACAATGGTGAGAACAATCAATTAAAAGAGAAAGTGCCAATGTGCTAATGAGTTTTTGAGACAATGGAACAAATTGGGAAGACAATGAACCACTGATCTTGCTGGACCATCAGGTATCCCTGTTTCGTTGATGTCACTGCCTCAGTGCCTACAGAGTCCAACCTCAACAGGCTCCACCCTTCGGCCAAAAAGTGGAGATGGTTCAGGGCCTTCGCCAGCCTGCTGCGAACCCCCGGGGCCCTGGGGCTTCTGTTCTGGTCCCATTTAGATGGACCATTCGCCCACCTCGCACGCCTAGGAGTAGGAGTCTACACCCATCTTCTGTTGCTCGTCCTTCATTTCTGGCCTGCTGGCCCTATCCTATCTTGAATTGCCTGCAATTCCAATCATTCGTTTCAATATCAGAGATACATCTTCTCTATCCACTCACTGCATTCGAAATTCGATCTTTTTCACGTCAAAAGACTATTCACTCTCTTCCCCAGTCAGCAGCAGCATCTCGAAATGAAGTTCACTACCTCGATCACCCTGGCATCCATCCTGGCAGCCGCCCAGGTTGGCAGCGCTGTGCCTCATGTTCCTCGCCACAAGACTCACACTCACTCGGTCCTTCCTGTGCCCAGCAGCTCTGGTGTTGCCAGTTCGTCTGCTCCTGCATCTTCCCACACGGTGGCGCCGTCTAGTTCAATTTCGGTCTCGATCCCAGCTTCGAGTTCGTCTTACTCGGAAACCCCCTCCAAGTCACCGTCCAGCTCAGTCCCGTACTCGACTGTTTCCGTGTCCGTTCCTACTATCACCAGGACTATTCCGGCGGGCAGCTCCTGGATTCCTAGCTCGAGCGGTGTGCCCAGCTCGAGCGTCGTTGTTAGTTCGACTCCAATTGCCAGCTCCAGTGGAATTGCCAGCTCGACTCGGGTCCCCAGCTCGACTGGCAAGGCTAGCCCGACTGGTAAAGCTAGCTCGACTGGAAAGGCTAGCTCGACTCGCGATCCCAGCTCGACTCCAGTGCCTAGCTCGACCGGTATCCCGTCGTCGATGACCAGCACCCAGAAGATGACCACTTCGACCATCTACACCACTTCTGAGGTGACCATCACCAAGTGCGCTCCCACTGTGACCAACTGCCCGGCTGAATCGACCACCGTGGTGACCTCCACCATCCCTGTGACCACAACTGTCTGCCCAGTTACCGAGTCCGAGACTGCTACTCCCAGCGGCCCGGCTCAGGGCTCCACCGTCACCGAGGAGATCTACACGACCACGACTATCTGCCCCGTCACCGAGACCAAGACCTCAGGAACCAGCGTCATCACCTCGACCTACAGCACCGTTTCTACTATGACCGTGACTCCTACCCGTTCCACCAGCTCGCCCGGTGCCTCGCAGACC
Organism: Penicillium simplicissimum; assembly: GCA_024706585.1. Classification (NCBI taxonomy): domain Eukaryota; kingdom Fungi; phylum Ascomycota; class Eurotiomycetes; order Eurotiales; family Aspergillaceae; genus Penicillium; species Penicillium simplicissimum. The sequence goes on from JAMZTW010000078.1 coordinate 1,083,468, forward strand.
AGCACGACCACCGCCCCAGCCCAAGGATCCACCGTCACCGAGGAGATCTATACGACCACGACTATCTGCCCCGTCACAGAGACCAAGACCTCAGGCACCAACGTCATCACCTCAACCTATAGCACCATCTCCACGATGACCGTGACTCCCACCCACTCCAGCGCCAGCGCCAGCGCCAGCGCCAGCTCCACCAGCTCCGTGGTTATCACCCTCACCCCCGCCGCCCCAGCCCCAGCATCGGCAACCACCGTGACAACCTTCGAAACGACCACCATCTGCCCCGTGACCGCGACAATGACCTCCGGCTCCAGCACGTACGTGTCAACCTACAGCACCATCTCAACGATGACGGTGACCAGCCCCGTGCCCTCTTCGCCGGCTCCCGCCTCGTCCAGCGCTTCTCACTCCGTTGTGCCCAGCGGCTCTGTCTCTTCGTCCGCTGTGCGCAGCAGCACCCATCCCGTTGGCGTGACCAGCACGCCCCTCGTTACTGTCGCGTCTGCCTCGACGATGAAGAGCAGCGCGTACGTGCAGCCTAGCTCGGTTCCTACCACTGCCAGCGCTTCTTCGCCTAGCCAGACTCCGGCGTTCAACGGTGGTGTTTCGGTTAGCGTTTCCAGCGGGCTTTGGATGGGGGTTGCTGCTGTGTTGTCGCTTCTCGTTCTGTGAAGGGGAGGATAGATGGGACTTGGGGGCGTAACTGGACCAACAAGGAATCTCGAGTTGACAGTTACCCTCAGTTTTATTTTCTGTGCATTTGGTTGTATCTGACGAAATTTACCTACCTTCTTGTCTGAAGTCCCGCGGTTTTCGTATCCGATGACGAGTCGACCGGGGGCTTGATGTTGATAATTAACTTTCTTTTTCCGTTTAGAATTTCGGTTCATTCCGCTTGTTCTGATTTGTTTCTTCTTTACATATTTGAAATGGATCATACTCTTCTTTGCCGCGGTATATGCGACCCTCGCCGGCCAGTGAAAGAAGATGGGTAAATTGGAGACAACGCGCTCGTAGTTTGACGGGAGAATCAGCCGTTCCAATGACAATCAACCCACTCCCAGCCAGATTTCCCGCAGGTTGGGAGTATAGGTATCCAGATCTATGCGTTGGTATATCCCACTGCATTGCCGTTTCAGATTCACACCCGTTCATCACGATGAGCGCCTGGTAACAGACACAACGGGATCAAAACTCTACCTTTTCATGACTGAAGGTTCCAGTGTTTAAAGGAGTGTGGCTGGACCCAGCTAGCCAGGTACATGAATACAACCTTAATATTTTCACGTCTGGGATCTTTCGGTATTCAAGAGCCCATATAATAAAGCAATAGGTAGATGGGCACCCAAGATCATCTGTGAATTTCGAAAATCTTAGGTCAAAAAAAGTGCAAAAGTAGTATTTTCCTCCCATTCCTCCTTTCATTACCTTATACCAACCCGGCTGCATTCCAGGGCTGAAGGATCGAAACGCGCCGCTGAGAAAGCTACGCAGTCGGAATGGAATACCTCTTGAACCTGATTCATATAGAATCTAGCACGTTGATGGTTACAGTAAGGTACTACGTACTACTCAGCAGGATATATCTTCGCAACAATTGTAATTGAAATGTTCCTCCCATATTTAAAAATATCATAGCAAGTGGTAAAGTCAATTTACTTTCTCAGCAGGGATTCCATCCCGCAATCACAGAAAAGAAAAGGAAAGAAAAGAGGTAAAATCTCTAGTGCAAAGTAACTGGGCAGTCCATCCCACAATCCCCCGCTTAAACAGCCTCAGGGAAGGGGTGGGGATTAGCCAGGGTGGTGGGAATGTTGGAGCGAGCCTTGGGACCGATCAGGTGGTCAAAGGCAGGCGAGTGAGAGACACGGGGAGTCAAGTCCTTCAGGTCCCACAGGTAACCGAGGGTCTTGAGGACGGAGGTGGCAGAGTAAGAGGCAGACTTGCCGGTGGCGGGGTCAGTACCGAAGTTCTCGACCCAGCCCTTGGGGGTGTAGGGGGAAACGAGCCAAGTGGGCATACGGCCACCGAGACGGTCAAAGCCGAAGGTGTAGACGCTGCCATCCTTGGCGGTCTCGGTGTAGGTCTTGTTGTCTGGGCGGACGGCAAGGGGGGGAGCGACGTGGTCGAAGAAACCGCCGGTCTCGTCGAAGGTGATCAGGAGCAGGGTCTTCTCCCACTGGGGTCCGGTGCGGAGGGCGTCGTAGATCTGCTTGAGGAGGACCTGGCCGGTGGAGATTTGGCCGGAGGGGTGCATGGAGTTGGTGTCGATGTCGCAGCAGGAGGGGTTGAGGTAGGAGAGCTTGGGGAGGGTGCCGAGGTAGGCGTCCTGGTAGAAGTGCTCGAAGGGGACGACGTTGGACTTTGCGTTGGCGACGGTCCAGTTGAAGAAGAGGGCATCGGAGAGGAAGGCGCCGTTGGTGCCGTCGTAGTTCTTCCAGGAGATGTTCTTGGCGGAGGCCTCGGAGAAGACGGAGGGGATGTTGATGGCAGAGACGTCAAAGTCGTTGTCGTTCTTGCCGTGGCCGTCGGCGGTACCGGAGATGGCACAGAGACGGTTAGGGTTGGTGGGCTGATCGTTTATTAGCTGTGGGACTTGCAAGGACAGGGGATTTGGGGACTTACACCGGGGACACAAGAGTGCCAGTAGTTGAAGGTGGTGAACTCGTTCACCAGGTCGACCATGGTGGGGATCTCGTCCTCGGAGTAGTAGCCCAGGACCTCCTCAGCGGCGAGCTTGGAGGAGATGTTGTAGCGGTCGCTCTGACGCTCGAGGAAGCCCTCGACGTTGGCCTTAAGGGTACCGTTGGCAATAGCGGTGTTGTCCGGGTGCCAGGTACCGTACAGCTCAAAGTTGTAACCGGTGATGGAGTGGTCCGGGTCGTGGGTGACCGAGTCAAAGTCCTTGAACTGGCTGCACACCTTCTGGCCCTTGGGGTCAGAGACGGAGACGGGGTTGCAGAAGGGGCCGTTGTTGACCACGTTGTCGAGACCCTTCTTGTGGACGCCACCGAGGATGTTGTCGAAAGCACGGTTCTCCATGAGAATCCAGACAACGTTCTCAATCTTGTCCTTCAGGTTGGCAACGGACTCCTTGGAGCCAGAGGCGTAGCCGAAGGGGGTCTGCCTGTCGCGGGCGACGACAGCGCCCACGGCGCTGCTGGACAGACCCAGGAGGGGAAGGAGAGTGTTGGCCTTCATTTTGCAACAGCTGTGTCTGACCTAGAAGGTAGAAGAGAAGGGTGGCTGATGAACGAGAGAGAGAATCATTTCCCAAGACGCGATGGGCCAGCATTTAACATGGTCGTATTGGCGTGCAGCTCGTGCAGCTCGTGCAGCATGCGGAGGGGCAGCATACCGCGACCCACGTGGGAAAAGGATCCCTGCAACACTGGGCAATGCGAGCTAATCTCACGGATGCTGGGATGAGCAAATGAGCGACAATCGCAGGATGCACATGTTGACGGCTCGGGATGCCATAGGGTCCGCGCCGGGGGACGTAACGGCGTGGATAATAACCGGGCAGCCGGTGTGAAGCGGGGGGCACTAGACAGGAGATTTTGTGTTTGGTGAAACCGGGACTCGGTACGAGAGTATTTACTTTGCAGAATCTGCAAGGAATCTTCGATTTGTTTATTCTTGTCCGTTTCAGTTGCTATCAGGGGATCTGGAATCTCGATCCGTGGGATATGCTGGGGACATGGGCGAATCTTAAACATTCTTTGGGGGGTGTGCCTGGCGGTGGAGTGGAGACTTTGGTGCCTGGTGTTGCTGGTCCGCCAACCACACCGCCTGTGCAGGGCCAAGCTCCACCGGGACGGGCTTGGCGTGGACGCCCAGGCGCCAATCAGTGCTTGTGTTCGGCACATGCCTCGCAAAGTCCTCGCAAGTGCAGCAATTCCTGATCCATTCGGTGATCTGATAGGATACAAACTCGAGGTATACTCAATCAGTCCATCCATCGGATCTCGCTGGATGCTGTGGCTGACAGCCTTTATCCGGCACGGTTTTCATCGGGGAGAACAGCGAAAAGAGAGTTTAATTGCCAGCCAGCTCGGAAATGTCGAGACTCGAACAAGTATAACGCCTTCCCAAGCCACTCTTGGGTGGTGGAATCCATCAGTTTAAGCAGCACTGGCCTCGTGTTGCATTCGGATGGACAGGGCGTGTTCCCCGATGGGTGTTTTCAGTACCCGGTTATGGACTCGCCGCAAGACTATTCCGAATCACTCCTCCTCAGAAACATATGGGCGTTGCACCTCGTCGAGCAAACGTAGCTGCAGAGGCTTCTGTGGTGTTCTCACTGGGTCTCGCGGTGGTCGCTGTTCGTAATGGTGTAGGGATCGCGCTCGCTCTCGTAAGGGCAACTGGTGTACGTGAAGGTGGCCCTGAGCTGAGAAAACCTCGGGTTAGCTGGTCTCATGCTGTATCGACACAGGTGTATGCTCTCTTTCCGGGTCCCTCACTTGGTCTTCCCATCAAGCCCCCCCCCCCCCCCGGAGACTCAGATGTCTTGAGCTGCCAATAGCGCAGTGACAGAGGGAGTATCGTCCCTTTGTTCGCGACTGTTTGTGGCAGCACGGGCACTGTGCTCACTATCGTAGAGCTAGCTGCTGTCCCCGAAGGTCATGGATTTCGATTCAAACACAAGCATTCTGGAGTGAGTCGCTGCGTGAAGACTCACACACACCACATTTTTGACCCGATTCTTGAGCCCCTATGAGTTCCCATGTCAACCCGTCCACGTCCTAGTGTGCTGCGCTTTCGATAGCGCAGGTTGAAGCTAAGCCTCCAACCAGTGTGTAAACGCGTGTTGTAACCATGTCGTAATTCTCTGCGCTGTCAACACTGGCAACCAGGTTCGTTATCTGCTGATCCACGTGGTGTGAAATCATACTCGCTCTCGTAGATGTAGCTCGTGGACTTGATCGATAATAATGTCCTGTGCTCAGTGGCCTCTGGGTTAGCGCGTCCTCTCACACTGTTGATGCTCACGATGCTCATACATCATATTTTCTCTCGATCTGATCTCCGTCCCTCGATCAATCTTCTATCTCCATCGGCGTCTCCAGTGTATCCAGCTATCACCAGCCTTCGTCGGGCTCTGGTTACCTTGAGAAAGTTGATACAAGCCCACCGGTATGCCTTGCTCGTTGCTACCCAGTGGAAGGGTCGTGCTTTCTCTCGTAGAGGCTGCCAGTCAGCGTAGAATCTGTTTGTCCTTGGCTCGGCCAGACTCGTTAGCGAGACTCCTCGTCCTGTGGTGGTATGACACACATACTGTACTCACTCGCGGCTCTCGTGGTCTCCCCAGCTATCTCGTCTTCCCAGTCAACACGTCTCCTCAGTAATCTAGTCCCCGAGTCATCTAGTCTCCCAGGCATTTTCGGCTGTAGTTATCGACGGCGTAGTAACTGTAGCTCTAGCTTCAATGAGTTTGTAAACACGCCTGCCGGTACTCGAGTCAGATGGTGCCGCAGATATCTCACCCTGTCTGGAAGTAGCCTCTGCAGCGCACTGAGTCTCCCTCTCTCGGAAGATAAAGTCCTCGCTGCTCGTAGTAGTGTGATGATTGCGTTGGCTCTCGTAGAGACAGTTCGTGGACGTGGTACTCGTAGTCTCGGACCTTGCAATGCCTTGGCAGATTCTGTAACCGATTGCATCCCTGATCCTCGATCTGACTCTCGTCCTTGTCTCGCTTGATCTTGCAGGTCATCCCGTGTTCCCAGTGTTCCAAGCTGTACGTGACCATGGTGTAGTGGATCCAGTCCTCGCCGTGAACCCTCCTCCAGTTCTCATAGGCTGTGTAGCTCAGCTCATCTGGTATGCTGCTAGAAGGAAGCTGTCGTAGGGTTCTTTGCGCTGCCGGTCCGGGGGTGCTTCATTTGTTGCGGCTCGTTGGCAGCGCTAGGATCGAGCTCGCTGCAGTCGAGATCATTGGGCAACGCGAGGCTAAATGTCCTAGAGGCGATGCTCTCTGTGTTAGCAGTTCCTCGCACCATGCTGGGATAACCAACGTACATAATGCTACCGTCATCTGCTCGTCGTCCCTGCTCGTCGTCCCTGCTCTGCCTTCCGAAGCCCTCCTCCCTGGTGTCTTTAGCTGTGGTTGTCCATGACGGAGTGTTCGAAAGAGTGTTTGAAGGGGTAGATCCATGTCTCTCAGGGACCGTGTCATGGGCTACACGGTCCAGCATGCCTGCTTTCTCGTGAGAAGCTGCTGCTGCTGCGACTGCGGCCGTCGTGCTGTCCTCGCTGGATGCAGCGTTCATCGTGTCCCTGGCAGCGTAGATCTCTTGCCCCCTCGTAGATACAACCTGTGCTCGTGGAGCTGATGGCCTGGACTCGGCGCACTGTGTGCTGGGAGTGCTGCCCATGCTGCTGGCACATATGGAATGCTCTCTAGCTGATCGTCGTGCCGGGCTCAGTCTCGCAACTCAACCCGTCCACTTTCGTAGGAGTTACAGGCTGGTACTTCCCACGCTGCAAAGAGTATGTCGTCTACGTGCTCCCTAGTACAGCATCATGCCAGCCTCGTATCCCAGTCTACTCATTTGCTGCATACATACTGTATTGTATACATGTTGCCTCTGCGGACGCATCGTCGGAGGTGCTGATGGGTCTCCATGTCTTGGAAATATATCTCTGCATATCAATCCGTATACATGCCAACCCGTCATGACCCAACTGGAAGATGCTCCTGAAGCCTCCCGGGTCTCCCTGATCCTGTTTACTAGAAGCTCTCTACATGATTTCACTCTATATCTCTAGCATCATCATTGACACCGTCCCTGAAGCACATCTTTCTCATCATTCATACTGTCCCCCATTCCCATGGCCTTGGCATTCGTAGCGGCATCCTTCCTAATTGGGAAGGCACCTTCTGGAAGCCTCCAGGGGGCTGGAGGGCGCGTCCCAGCCACGAAGCGCACACAAACAATCGCCCATTTAGGAAGGCACCCTAGGCAGCAGTCGGTCCTGCTGCCTGAGGTGGTCTCGCCTACGCTAGCGTCGTTTTTGCTAAGCGAGAACTTATAAATATTTCCTCCTCCTCCCGGATTCTTCTCCTTTTTTTTTCTCCTCTCCACTCCTCTCCACACTCTACACTCCACTCCCCCAGGTCTTGATACTTGGCACTCAACCTTACTTGGACCTCCACTTGACATTCCTCTTCCATCTCGACATCTCCCTTCCATCATGATTCCATCTTGACATGACCTCACATAGGTATGCTCCATCCTTCAACACACACACACACACACACACACACACATTTATCTCCTTGCTGACCATGTCTCCTCGTTTTATCCTGCTCAGGCATGTCCACCTGATGTCACAACATGTCACGTCCATCCTGTCAACATCAAGACGCGTCTACACTATGACACGTCCACATCATGACACGTCCACATCATGACACGTCCACATCATGAGATGACCCCACACAGGTATGGTCCATCCTTCATAACACTCCTGTGGATTCTTATTGACCAAGCCTATTCATCCTACTTAGACATGTCTCGCTACATGGACTTGACCACCTTCATCACTTGACCTTTCCTCATCTCAAGGTATGATCCTCATCCTTGCTCATATCAGTCATCACTTTTGATACGATTTTTCCTTAGGTCTTTCCACCACTTCAGATTTTGACCATGTTCCATTTGGACAGGCGTCATGTAGCTGGTCTTCCAGTTTGCATGTCAGGACAAATTCAAATGGGGCTTGGCTCATCATCTTCCTACCTTGCCGCTTGACACATTGGCTTCCAATCACTGTCTCGCGTTCTTCTTTCCGCTATCTCCTCATGCTTGACACATTGGTTTCCAGTCCCTGTCTTGCATTCTTCTTTCCGTCCTCCTCCTCACGTTTGACACATTGGTCTCCAGTCCCTGTCTTACGTTCACATAACCACAGATGCTTGGCTTTGCTCCACTTCGGACAGGCGTCATGTAGCTGGACCCCCAGTTTGCATGTCAGGACAAATTCGAAGTGCACGCATGTCATCATCTCCGCACTTCCTCATGCTTCCACTCCCTCGATTCCACTAACCCTCCCCACCTAGTCACCACCGACGCGTCCTTCGGATCCCACGGACCACCCTACCGAGCTACGAGCTACGCACCTCCTCGACCTCACGGTCCCTGGCCTTGGGCTCTGCGCACCCTTGACCCCCCTCCCTATCTCTCCCCTACGGGGGGGGAGGAGGAGTTCATGTCCCCTCTCGGGCGGTTCTCAAGAGTGGATGGGGGGTCCCATAACCTTCGGGTGTTGGTTACAGGCTCTACGCATCCCTGACCTCCTTCCCTTCCCTACCCTCGCCTGTCATCACAGGTGAGTGGCGGGGAGTGCTACCAGGGAAGAGGGTCTCGGACCTTAAGGTCCCTGGCTTTTGGCTCTGCGCATCCTTGAACCCCCTCCCTATCTCTCCCCTACGGGGGGGAGGAGGAGTTCATGTCCCCTCTCGGGCGGTTCTCAAGAGTGGATGGGGGGTCCCATAACCTTCGGGTGTTGGTTACAGGCTCTACGCATCCCTGACCTCCTTCCCTTCCCTACCCTCGCCTGTCATCACAGGTGAGTGGCGGGGAGTGCTACCAGGGAAGAGGGTCTCGGACCTTAAGGTCCCTGGCTTTTGGCTCTGCGCATCCTTGAACCCCCTCCCTATCTCTCCCCTACGGGGGGGAGGAGGAGTTCATGTCCCCTCTCGGGCGGTTCTCAAGAGTGGATGGGGGGTCCCATAACCTTCGGGTCTTGGTTACAGGCTCTGCGCATCCCTGGCCTCCTTCCCTACCCTGCCTTCCCCGTTGAACGGGCGAGTGGCGGGGGACTTAACAGGGAAGGGGGCCTTGGGACCTTGAGGCCTATTGGCCTTGGGCTCTGCGCATCCTTGAACCCCCTCCCTATCTCTTCCCTACGGGGGAGATGAGGAGTTCATGTCCCCTCTCGGGCGGTTCTCAAGAGTGGATGGGGGGTCCCATAACCTTCGGGTCTTGGTTACAGGCTCTACGCATCCCTGACCCCCTTCCCTGCCCTGCCCTCCCCGTTGAAACGGGCGAGTAGCGGGGGTCTTAACAGGGAAGGGGGTCTTGGGACCTTGAGGTCTCGGCCTTGGAGCTCTGCGTTTTCCCGGGACCCCCTGATCTCCATTCAATGTCTGCATCCATCTCTCCATCACCTTCCTCGGGCTTGACATGTTGACTGCTAATTACTTTCTTGTTTTCTCTCTGTCCACCTTCTGCTTGACACATTGGTTTCCAGTCCATGTCTGCATTCTTCTCTCCGCTCTCATCTCAGCTTGACACATTGGCTTCCAATCACTGTCTTGCGTCTTCTTTCCGTTCTCCTTCTGCTCCATACATTGGCGCCTAACCAGTTTCTTGCCTTGTGCACTCTTTCCACGTATGACACATTGGTTTCCAGTCCATGTCTGCATTCTTCTCTCCGCTCTCTCAGCTTGACACATTGGCTTCCAATCACTGTCTTGCTTCTTCTTTCCGTCTCCTTCCACATGAAACTTGGCGTCCAATCACTGTCCTGCATCCTTCTCTCCGTCCTCTTTCTTGTGCTCGAAGTATTGGCTTTCAACCTCTGTCATTGCCCTCTTTCCACACATTCTTGTCTATCCTTCTCTCGTGTTCCTTGTTTTGGAGTATGGAGACAGACATTTGGAGATCAACAATACTATCGTATTGAATGCTTCTATCTAAGATTCCTTCCACATAAGATAATAGTAATCCATTGTAGTTCATGTAATTTACTTTAGAGAAAGTCTCGCCTCGGACATATTATCTTCGCCCTTCTCTTGGCTGCCTTTTCAGATTCCATGGACCAAGCAATCCAGTCTTCTATTCTAATTCGAATTGGGTCGAATTTTCTTGTCCTCTGGGCTTCGGCATGTATCGCGTTCGCATGTCGCTGCCCACATTGGAGACGGATGTACATATGTACAGATTGCCCTTGCATGGTCATCATGGCTTTCTTTGATAGCTGGTTAAAGCTAAACGTTTTTGGTCAACCGACATACACAGTACTGGAGGTAGCGTACTATATCAGTCAAAAAATCTTAATCCTCTTGGGAGAAGGGTCCACAAAAAAAAATCCTAACTGCTTGACCGAGTCGACATGGCAGATATTAGGTGCAGAGAAGACTAGGCGCAAGGCGATGGGACATAGTTGATGAGCTGAGGAAGTCAGGTTATGCTTTAACGTTGTTCTGATGTAAAGAATTAGCTTCTTTACTAGTTGGCGTGATGCTCCGCGCGGAATGAACTTGCTCCGACACCCTTTCGAACACTCCTCCCCCTTGCGAGATCATCCGGCGAGAACAGTATTTCAAGGTTATAGGCAACGATATTTAGTCCTCATAGCCGATCAACGTCTTCATACGTTCATGCCAAGTGCCCAACAAGAACTAACAACCTCCATTGAAGCAGCAGGTACTAAAATCCGCGAAGCGCATCCCAAGAGAGAAACCCAGAATAGATCGCCATACTAAATACTAAAAATGGTTTCCATTTCCCCTAAGCCACCCTTTTAAGTGGGTCAAATCCTGCACTAAATCATAGGGCTGGACTAGCTCAGCGCCTAGCAGACGCCTCCCGCGATACCGTAACATCTAGGGTCCTAGACTCTTAGGCAGTAGGCAGCCTTCAATCACTAGCTTGGAAATGTCGGCGCTACCCAATTAGGCAACCGTCAGCCAGGATTGTAAGCCATGGCTGTGCGTTGGCTGGGATTGAGCAGCGTACAGCCATGGCTTGGGCAGGGGTTGTGGAAATCCCCCCGTGGTGTGGCAGTGTTCGCGGTCCACCTGAAGAATGGGTCTATACTGGGCTGAAGTATAGAGTCAGATGGTTTAGATTGTGGGGGTTTGTGCGAGGTTACCAACACCCGGATAATCCAAGGCCATCTCGTAGTGTGTACTTTACCTGATTCAATGTTGATATCTGCTTGTTCTCGTAATCCATCTTGAACTGGAGTGGTTTGGGCAGCTTCCAGCTCGTCTAGTGTAGAGCCGTAGGCCGGTACATGGACTGGCTGGGCAATCTTGGCATTATTCATGACCAAGAGATTATCAATCTATGCCTCGGAGATACTCGATCTAGTGATCTACTGTACCAAACAGGCAACTTTTGGAGAAACGAGGGTTGTCATCCGAGCATCCGACCTAGCGCCAAGAGCCACAATGTAGACGCCTGCGGCCTCGCGAACATGCTGGGCATTGGGCAATGCGCGCGATGCTTGGCGCAGCCAAGCATCGAATTACCTCTTTTCAGACCCCGACCGAGGGCTCGGGACTTCCCCCAGATTGCCTAGTTTGGCAATTCGTATTCTGGAAGGCTATGCCCTACATACACGAGGAGAGGGGATATTCATGGATCTTCTGCGCCACGACCGGACTTGGTTGTTCAGGTGTGAGTCGTGACATACGCCGAGACCATTTTGGCCCGGTTCGGACTGTATGTTCATCACGGGCAATAAACTGGTGAGCTGGCAATCCCCGTGGCAGTGGCCGTGTCCCCGTATCGCCGTGTTCGCCCGCCAGTGGCGTGCCCAGGGGGATGTCGGAGGAAAATCGGGCGCCGCGGAGTGCGAAGTTGCGAACTGGTGAGCCACGGCCCACTGGCCGTGTGGGCCGAGAAAGTCTCACGCTAGGCACATTTGCGGGACTTAACTAGGCAGCCACAATCGTCAGATCGGAGATCATGGCTGTCGCGGAACTCTTTGCAGTACAGTAATCTGGAAAGGAGGCAATGGATTCTGTTTGGTTCGAGTACAGTAATCCAGAATCCAGACCCCTGTCGGCCCTTTTGTGGGGCGGAAAAGTCCTGCGTCGAGCCAGCGTTGCGACTTGCGAGCCGACCGGAGTCACGGAGTGCCTTGTGATAAGAGGATCCTAATCTGCTGCAGTGGGGGGAGATGAAGTGTCGATCTTTGAGAACAGCATACAGGACTGATCAAAGGACAAGTATCACAGTCAAGTATCACAGATTACTCCTTGCAGTACCCAGGAATACACATTTGGAATGGCAAGTCCTAGTTCGTGTACTGTGTACTTGGGTACTTACACTACTTTGTGTAAGTGTAGGGCCGAGGACCCTGATCCGTTGCCAAGCGGGAGCTAAGAGGCTTGTCTGAATCTTAAATCCCGCTTGACATCATTCTGCGACCAGGCTCAGGCACCAGCATTTCTTCCGTTGCAAATTGCATGGGGCCATGGGCTGCTCTGGTCGTTTCTACTTTTCTCTCGCCCTTCCGTCGTTCTCGCTTCTGTATTCATATGGGGGAGAGACTCAATCTGCTCGGTATCCTCAATATACTTTCTCGAGGCATGGTGGCGCCCATTCCCTCACGAGAACGTTGATTAAAGCAAGAGAAGGGAGAAGGGTCCTTAGGCTTTGGACAATTCAGTAAACGCTAAGCTAAGATCGATGGCTTACACACCTTGGACCCTGTTTTCTGCCCCCCTAGCCGACGAGGGTCTAGTAGACAGCCAACTTGCTGCCCAGCCCCATCACAGCCTTGGACCCCGTAGATCGTCCCCATCGCAGCCGAAGTGTAGCCAAATTATTGGCGAGTTCGTATAATACATCCGGTAACAAGTAATAGTTAAATGGTTCCACTGATTGCCCCCCTCCTCAAGGCTCAGGGTGCAGAGCTTGGTTGGTTGCCGAGTGGGAAATGCCTCTGCCTAACAGGTTTCCGGGTTGCTGGTCCCAGAGTTGGGAGCAGGAATTCTACACGGTTGAGTTTGGCTGGGCGGGCACGACCTGAGCAGCAGCAAATCAAGTCGCGGGTTTCTGATGATTCACAAAGGTATAACCAGTGATGTTGGAGTGCCTTGACTGAATCCTGCGGCTTGGTCGGGTGTGTCGTTTTTCGTTAAGAGGCACGAGTGGCACTGAGCCAGGGATCCCACTGCTCCCGTCTTCACGGGCCGGCCTCTAGGAAGGGTCGAGTGTGTCGCAGACTCAGAAAATGAATGACTTGAAATGGTGAGATAAGAATTCTGTTATTTCTTTTCCTTTTATTTTGGCTCGCGAATTGCCTTTTGGGAAGTGGGAACTCGGACAGAAACACCCCTGCCCTCCCCCAGCGGCCTTTTCTGTTTTTAATTCCTCGTATTCCTCCTCCCATCTTTTTTTATTTCCTCCCCGGCAGTTCATTAGACTTCGCATGGCTTGACCCGGCCATTGAACGATTGTCTTTTAATTCGTTTGACTTCCACTGGCGGCGATCACTGCTGCTTGGACCGCTTCCTTTCCCCCAGAGTCGCGTGTGGACTCGCTTCCCCTTGTTGGACTCTCAGCTTCCTTCTTTCATCATGACCGCGGCGACACTATCCCCGACAGAGGCCCTCTCGCCCATCATGGCTACTACTATCCCCATTGCGACGTATGCCACCATGCAACCCACAATCAGTATACCTCGCACGCTGGAGAAGAAGAAGCGTGGTCGACGAGGACGAAAGAACGCCATCGACATGGTCGAGACAAAACAGAAGAAATCGTTGCTACTCGATGAATTGGGCGATGCATTGGTCGATCAGATGTATACCACTACGCCCATTGCTTCCAAGCTCCACGACCGGCTGGATGTTTCATGCGCATCCATCGTGGACCACCTACGCAGCAACTTTGCCACGTCCTTTACAACTCCCTCATACGCCAGCTCACACAGCAGCAGTAGTCGGACATTGACAGCAATCGAAACCACCAGCACACCCGCAACCAGCTTGGATGGCCGTGATTCGCAGGAGATTGCCACATCAAATGCATCAACCGTCGTACCCACACTATCCAGCCACCACCGCCCCAGCATGGAATCTCTTTCCTCCAATCCTCCAGCCCAGGACCAAGATACTGCCACAAATGCAGCGGCCACAGGCGCCGTCTTCTGCCTGGACGACTTTTCCACCATGACCGCCATCCAACGACTAACCGCACAATACGGCCGTGTCGCCCACATGGGCATCCTCGACCACAGCTACCGCTTCTTCGTCAACCAAAGCCGCACCGGCGCCCTTAGCTTCAAAGTGCGCAACCACGTCGCCGTCGTCGGCGGCGACCCCCTTTGCGAACCACACATGATCCCCTCCCTCCTCGCCGAATTCGCCACCTACCGCCGCAAACACCACTGGGGTCTCGCCTTCATGGGCGCCAGCGCCGCCTTCGTCCGCGACTACGCCCAACCACAGCGCTGGACAACCATCCGCTTCGGCACGGAGCGCGTCCTCAACCCGCAAACAAACGACGTCCTCCTCGAGCGCAGCGGGAAACGCATCGCCGTGCAGAACCGCCAACTCCTCAATCGCGCCAAGGGCGGCGTTAGCCTGGGCGCGTACGCGCCCGCCGTGCATGGCACAGACGCCCAGCTCCAGGCCGAGCTGGTGGGTATCTATGATGCATGGCGCGCCGAGCGTAATACCTCCGCCGGCCCGCAGGCCTTTATCACCGTGTACGACCCGTTCGCGCTGCCCGCACTGATGACATTTGTCTACAGCCGCGGGCCGGACGGGAGAATCAACGGCTTCGCAGCACTGCGCCGCCTCGGCGACGGCGGATACCATATCGACCCCTGCATCGCCGCCCCCGGCGCAGCCAAAGGAATCAGCGACCTACTCATCGTCTCAGCGATGGCCCTGCTGCACCGCGCGGGCGTGTCGTATCTGGGGTTCGGGTTCGAGCCTGTCCATGCGCTGGCGCACGAGGACATCACCGGTATGAAGGGCCCGTTGGCAAGTCTCACGAGAGACTTGTATGGTCATACTTTCCGGAGACTGCCGCTGCATGGCAAGAAGGCTTATCATGATAAGTTCCGGCCGGATGCGGAGCAGGATTGTGGGCTTTACATCGTGTTTCCTGGTCGGATTCCGGGCCCGCGCCAGTTTTTGGGGATGCTGCATATGGCGAACATTAGTTTGAGGAAGATTCTGTGGGCGGATGTGCGGTCTTGGGTGTCAAGGCGGAAGACCAGCACGACGGGGTCGGAGGTGGAGTCTAGGACGCAACGATCGCAACCACAGTCACAGTCATCAGAAGGACCGTCAAATTTGGTTGATAACCCGGGTCCAGGACGGTGATGTGGATATATTGTTCGTCTTGTTTTTCCTTGCTCCTGGGGTATGTCTTTTCTTTTCATTTTTTTTTCGGAGGTCTCGTGGCTACATACCCGTCCGTGATGGTGCCGGAGTTAGCTTCGGTCTCCTCGTTGCTTGTATTATATGCACAGATGGGGATTTGTATCATAGCAAGGGCGTTTTTTACTTGGTCTCTGCGTTGGGCTTTTGGGTTTCGGGGTCTTTGGAACGGTTCATTTGGCCTGGTCTGCGATCTTGCTACTTACATCACTGGCCTGACAATGTCATTGTTGGAGCCAGTTGTCATTCTTTCGTTGGATTTCCTTGTGTTGAAACTCGAGGCCTCGAGCCTCGAGTGCAGTCGTCTGCTTACCTTGCCTATTCAGGTTTTCATTTCCTTTTTCTTTCTTTCTGTCATCATCATCATCAACAACAAAGCTTCTTTTAATAAGACATTCTCATATCTCATCTTTCATCCGTGTTCCGGGGGAATCGGCCTGTTAGCGTACGCACATCATACTCTATTGGAGTGAAATGGGAGATCAGAAGGGAAGAAAGCAAAAATGGAAAGTTTGACTCGATTTCTGCGGATTTGGATTGCTGTTGAGCTCCGTACATTTAACATCACCAAGACGCCGCACCGGAACGGACGAATGCGAATGCCCAACATTAGATTATGGAGCGTTTGGTGGTTTTGAGTATACACTCCGTAGAACAGGATCTGTACTTGAGTCGCTTTACTATTCACGATAACCGGCCGAAGAGAAAGTCCTTGACGATGGGGGAACTGGAGAATTCGGGGTTTAGGAGGACACAGCTAGAGATGACGGTTAGACAAATCTGAGATCATACTTTATCTGGATGAATGGGGTGGAGGGGTTTGTCCGGGCTTACTTGAGAAAATACTCCAGACCGACGCGGCGAGATTCGAGGAATTTGGGGCGGAATTTGACTTGCAGAGTTTGACAGTTAGATTATATCCTAGGTTGTAGGTTGGGAGATGAAGGTTGAGGGTCAGGGTCAGGGTCAGGGGCAGGGTCCATGGACATACAGAGTATACTTTTCGGGGGAAGCGCTGGTAATGCATTTCTCGCGTGCGGGAAGGCGGATTCGAGTCTTTTTCGGAGATCGTCGAACTCGGAGTATCTAAAGCAGTTGAGGCATGAGTATCTCACCAATAACTCCCGACATAACTCATACAGCATGAAAGGACAAGCATACCGCATTCGAACAACAATCGGACCTCCCTATCAACACGTCAGAACCAACAGCAACAACACCAGCCACTCCCTTGCCACAGCAGCCAGAGCAAACTCACATCCAAAGTCTGAATCGTACAATTCCACACCACATACGATCCAACCCCACTCTTCCCCTGCACAACAACATAATCCTCAATCGCAACACTCCGCGCCCACAGCCCCCGACTCGTCTCCGAGTCCGGATCCGCCGTGTGATCTTCCAACCGGATGATCCTGCTCTGCGCCAACGAGCTCAGCGACGCCCGCGACACGGTCCGCTCATGACGCTGCCAGAAGGGCGGGACGACGCTGGAGGCGGGGCGAGACTTTGTGCTTGATGCGGCGCTGTCTAGGGGTGTGTGCGTTGTGCCAGCGGTGTGTTTGGGGTTGTGGTGGTTCTCGTTCGTGTTGGCTTGAGCATTGGCATTGGCATTGTCATCGCCAATGTCATTTCTAGACAGGTTCTGATCGGCCTCTGATTGTGTCGCGACCTGCGGGGAGGAGAGCTGCGGCAGAGGTGACGGTGCCGCTGCTGGTGCCGGGGCCTCCTCAGTCGCAGACTCCATCCATTAGATGGTGGTACGGGGCGGATATCCTTCGCAGGGAGCTGGGTAGCGATGTAGTGTCAGCGTCAGCTTAGCATCAGGGTGTGTGGTACTGTATCAGCGGGGGCTTATCGAGCGCCAGCCCCGCGGCATGCGTCGTGTTGGTGCGATGTATGTCTCATGCGGACCGTTGGGTCCATGCGGGGAGAGACAATTATAGAAGCGAGAGGGGTTGGGGGTTGTGTAGCAGGGTAGGGCAGGGTGAAGTGGAGCGAGGCATTCAATGCCGGTATGTTCTTTCGGTAGGTCAAGGAGGGGCGCTGACCTTGGAACCAGCTTCCGAGTCCAAGCGGGCTGTCACAGGATGGACTACTCCGTAGAGTCCGTACAGACTTACAGGATGAGGTGTGGGTTCTTTAGCTCGTGATGAAAGTCAAAAGGCGGATGTTGGGGAGCTTTGGGGGGTGCGGAGTCGAGATTAGGTAAGCCATCTCCAGCCCAGGGAGGTTCGTGGTGTAGATACAGTATGGTATGGTAATGGGGAGAAGAGGACTGTAATTCAGACGATCAGGCTTGAAAGGGGTAACCCTTAATTTACATCGACGCCGCCATTGTCTACCTCAAACGCCCTGTGCAATTTCATTAAGCGTCTTGCACGCCATTCGTTCTATTTGCTTTGAGTAAATGGATAGCTCCGTTTGATCCCGTACTCTGTTCTCGAGTATTCAGTGACTTTGTAAGCCGAAGGCAAACAGACCAGGACACGCTGTTTACCACTGGACTTCTTAACACGGCAAACGAATTTACTCGACTCGTTTGCAAAGGTAGTCTAATAAGAAGCTTCTCAACGATCAAATTTCAGTATGCAAAAAGGGAATGAATTATTCTCGCATTATCTCACAAATCGCTATTCAAAAAGAGTCAAAACAGAAGCCGTCGGTTTCAAACAGACAAGGTTGAGCCACCTCGC
Organism: Penicillium simplicissimum; assembly: GCA_024706585.1. Classification (NCBI taxonomy): domain Eukaryota; kingdom Fungi; phylum Ascomycota; class Eurotiomycetes; order Eurotiales; family Aspergillaceae; genus Penicillium; species Penicillium simplicissimum. The sequence goes on from JAMZTW010000078.1 coordinate 1,101,300, forward strand.
TATGTAAACTATTCTCGTCAAGGAGCAATGGCCATCTCTTTGCATATCATCTCTAGGCTATCAAGCTTGAAAGGCCCATACAAATGCGCCCAGGTGCCAGTGTCTTCTGCAAAACAGATTGAAAAAAAAAAAAAAAAAAAAAAACGAAAAAAAGAGAAAAATCATGTCGCCCCAGACATTGAGATCCCCCAGGGGGCACTCATCTCTTGATGCGTGCGCTGTCAAAGTTCCAACTGTAGTGAACTAACGTAAACCCTGTTCATCCTTGAATATTTACTGCTGCATTGATGTCCGATACGATCTCATACACTCGGTTTAACTCAGGCAATGCATCTGGAACCTCAAGTCCCAGATTCACAGGTCGACACTCTTCAGGTACTCGGGGATCTAGCAGATAACTTGGTCAGCCTTCTCCTTCCATGGTGAGATAAAACGAATTGACTCACTCGGAAAGGCTTCCCTTGAGCCAATAAGCGCAGCAAAATGGATCGAGATGGGAATTGTCCAGTCATCCGCAAGAACTTGTATAATTTCTTCAATTGCCTGCAAGCGATCGCGTATCTCTGTCACAGAGAGTGATGCCGATCCCTCCGGCGGCCAGATGGCTCTTCGAAGGCGAAGGACTGCATTCGCCCATTCAGGTTCGATGGCATAACGAAGTTCCGCGAATTCGGGCTGAATGCGACGCAATCGATCTTGGTCGAAGAGAATATCCGCAGGGATTACTTGACACTTTCCCTCAATCTTTAGCGATCCCTGGGACAGATATTCTCCGAAGTAATAGCCGCGCGTGGTGCGCAGGCCTTGGAGGTTTTCAAGGTCCCCGTTATAGGCACAGAAAATATTGATAAGATCCAAGTCGCGCATGAACGTTCCTAGGAGAAACATAGTTGTATCGATAACGTATAACTCAATCTCTTCGAGGGCTGAGCCGTCTCTGGAGCTCAGGTGTCGATAGTAGATATACTGAATCGCGAAGAGCAGCGAGCCGGTCCATGACACAAAGTTGTCTTCCGGGTCGTACGTGCACTTCCATCGAAGATGCGAGTTGACTTTCTGGGCGACCTTTATTTTCTTCTCACGATCCAATTTGAAGAAGATATCTTCAGTGGAGGAGCTGCCATCGAAAAGGGCGGCGTGTGAATGCACCCAGTCCTGGTTCGTTTCTCCAGCGGAGTTGGGAGAGACGACGCGAAAGAGGTAACGAGGAATGTTTTGCAGAGCCTTCCTTGATATTCTGAGATCTGATTCAGGGCTGAATAGTAGCTGCTCTGGCTCCGCGGTCTCGTCGCTCAAGTGAGCACTGCTCATCGCCTTGGTAAGAATGTCCATTTTGACGCTGGTTGGGACTTTCACAATGATGGGCCAAAAATGAAGATAAGGTCAGAGTTTTATGTTGAGGAAAGCAAATAACACTTGGATGATTTTCTAAGGAGATAGGACGCTAAAAAGATGGTTGCTTAAATACCTTTGAGACGCTGGAGTATAAAGAGCTGGAATAGTATGAGAACGAGGCTGAATGGAAGCCTATTCACTGCCATACACCCGAAATCAATAGAGACCAACCAAGAACACAGCTTTAAGCGTTCTGAAATTTAACTATCGTCTGAAGAGATTCGAAGATATTCGGTGCTCTACTGTTGGCAACCAACTTAACTCGACAAGACGGTTTGATTCGCTGAGACTGGCCAACATGTGGCAGGGCGCTTAAACGCCGCACGCTGTGCTCGCCCTCAGCCACAGTCGAGCAGCTTGTAGATCTCGAACAACCATTCAAATCAAAGCACGCAGTATTATCCGATATTCATGTAGCCTCGCAGTGTGCGGCCTTGAGCTACTACAAGCGACGCAGCGTGTGGCGGTGTCAACAACACCTCTCACCTTCTGGCTCATCCTCATGATCTGTATGGATGTCACCTGCACAGACACAGTAGCCCTAGGTCGTTGAACACATCAGCACATCTCAAGGCAACAGCCGAGAAGTAGACTCGATTCCGGAGGGCAGCACATTCGTTGCCCGGTGGCGCTGGAACCCATATACTCGCCAACGGTGGAATCGACCCATTCGAAAGAGGACTTTTCAGTTGGTCGATTGCCAGGCCTTGCGAGAACCGAGAATTACAGCTGTATTACTGTTGTACGCTGTACGTCTGTAATGATTACAAGATCCCGAAGCGGTTTTGTGGGCCAATCCACGATTGGGTGGTCTGACTGGCCGAGGGAATGCACTTGCCGACCGCCCCCAACAACACTTGAAGTCATGCAATTAGCATCCAACCTGCCGAAGCACTGTACTCGTTGCAGATTGTATTATCGAACTGCAGATGGTCTGCTCTCAATCAGACTATATCTTTACACCGGCTTCCCTGCTCTTCACTTCCTCGTCTCGCCTCCAAAGAGCTTCCAAGAAAATGCCACCAGCTCCAAGCCAAACAACCCCCACTAGTCCAGATCTAGTATAGCGTCCTGGATCGACGCAGCTGCTAGCACTGAGACATCCCTTATCAACCGGCTCGTCTCAAGACCGGGACACTACGGTAGCACGCTGACCTGTTTTCTTTGCCTTGTTGCAGCGGGGACTAGTCCAGGTAGCAATGATGGAGATGGTGACTGCAGCCGCATGTGTTCAAACGGCTTGAACATGGACGATGCAGAGACAGGAATCCCTGGAATAGGGGGGGGGGGGGGGGGGGGGGGGGGGGGGGAGAGTTCTCGGTGCAAAAAGTCAATTCTGCTACGGTACCCGAGATCCCCGGATCGACATGTCCACCGCCTTTAAGTCCAGAGCTCGAGTCTCTAGAGCTCCCGAGCCATAGTAAATCAGCTCGCTCAGAGATAGTCAACAGAGCAGGGATCGGCGTGGGGTGTGCTGATGCAAGTACCACCACCCAGTCAAACATCAGATATGCACACGTCAGTGCCAGTCTCAATGCCGTTTGACTGTTTGACTTCTCCAAACAACTGCAACTGCGGTACCACACTCCACAGCAGACCGCGCTAGTGATCAGCCCGGGCCACCGCTAGTCAAAGCACCAGTGCATTTTCATTCATTTGGAGCGACTCGCGAGACCCTGATAGGACCCTGATGGAACCAAAAAAGCAGCAGAACACCGGAAAGGAGGCTGCCCGGGCCTAGTGTGGCCTCATCGATAGTATATTTAGCATATCTTATCCATACTCTGGACGTACTGTACTGGCACTACTCCGTAGTGTATGACTCGGTCATGTCCTCGTGATCGTCCAGACCATTTGCTCCACTCCTTGCACTTTTATTTCTCTTCTTCCTCGGACTCCTCTCTTTCTCCTCCTCCTTTATTCTTTCGAACCTGTCACTCGTTCTGCTCGTTCCACCCCCTCTGTCTGTCGCTACAAGACCCGCCTGCATCGGTATTGCCTCCACCTTCAATTCTCCATTCTTGCCTCCGTTCTCGAAGCAGGTCCAGGAATTCCAGGCTTCACGGTGAGTTTTCCAGACATGGTCGCGGCCCTGCCCGCCATCTCTCTCTCTCTCTTTTGCCAAGTTGCCCTCCCTTCATTCCCCTTATTGCCCGATCTGTCGATTTTTTTCTGTCATGCGTGTACCCGATATCCACGCAAACACTCGCCTCCACCGCTGGCCTGTCTGTGATCTGTGATCCCCACTGACACTTTTTGTTTCCTTATCTAGTCATCTTCCAGCAACACCATTCCACATCCGTCACCACCTCACCATTAAGCAACCATGTTGTCCAATGTGCTGCTGGTCCTGGCTTCGGCCGCCGCTCTGGTGAGCGGCCAGTATACCGCTACCATCGATCCAAACTCGGTGGACATCAACACGCGTCGTGAGTGAATCCCTCGTCTATCAACAGTCTTCAACTTCCAACCCTCAATTGAATCTAACATTATCTCAGGATACTGGTGCAACGAGCAGAAGTCCGCCTGCCCCCTGCTCTGCCTCCAGATCTCCTCCGGTGTGCCCGAGGCCAACAACTGCACTGCTGTAAGTCCCACTCAGCAACCCATACAACAACCACAGCTCCATCTATCAGCCCTTGATCACTAATCTCCTCTTTCTCTCCCAGGAAAACCTTAGCTACTACTGCATCTGCAGCAACGGCATCTCCCCCAACTCCTCAGAGTACTCTCAGACCCTGCCGTACTTCATCTGCACCGAGGCCAACAACCAATGCGTCGCCCAATGCAGCGATTCCGCCTGTCAATCCGATTGCCGCACCAACCACCCCTGTGGTGCCCAAGACCCCCCGCGTGTGAATGTCACCACCACTACCACCTCCGCGTCGATGGCTGCCACGAGCACCTCGGCCAGCACTGCCGTTGCGAGCAAGGAGGCTACCGGTGCTGCTCCCCGTAGCTATGTCGCTGAGATGGGCCAGGTCTATGGTCTGTGTGTGCTGGTCGGTGGTGTCGTTGCCGGCTTTGCGGTGTTGCTGTGAGTTATGAGTGACGGCGGGTGGTCAAGGGGTATGGCTTGGTAATAGGGGTTACCTTGCTGCCCTGGTGGATGTTGAAAGCCGATGGGCGGTCCCTTTTATCAATTCTGATTTTCATCGTGATTTAATTCCGGTCATGGTGTTTTTTTGGCTGGACTCGTGGATATTGTGTGTCTTTTTTTTTTTCATTTGCATTGGCATTGAGCGTTTTCGTACAAGTCTAATCTTGCATTAATGGGATCGGTATCTACTGCAATTTACAAGGCAGATTTAACCCTTTCGTCATCATCTTAGCTTGCACTTGATCTGCAGTTGCTTCAGGCTTGTGGATGTGTCCCCTTCCCAGATTCCACAGTCCACAATATCTGCTCCAATTTTCAAGCATAACACAAGAAACCATACCTCCCTGTTTCCGACGCAAATCTAAATCTTAGCCGCACGAATCTTCGTACTATCCATCCTCTGCCCCTCATCATCCTGCTCCGCAACCTCCAGCACCGGGAACTTCGCCGGCATAATGCGCCGAGGCGTCGAGCCCGGAATAACAGAGTACTCTGAGAAATCCGTGACGCCACACTCTTCGCGGAGAAAGTCCTCGTCCGTGTCCAGGAGACCGTTTACCTGAGCAGCTGGGGCACGGAGCATCGCCAGGATTGCGTCGGAGAAGATTTTCTGCGAAGAAGTTTAGTATATAGTATTTGACATGGTCAACGGAGAAGGAGAAGTTGCGGTTCGTACCGGCTTGCGGAGGTCCTTCTTGTAGGACTTGTCGTCGGACTTGTTGAATTCTGTGGCGGCGGATTCAATAGACTGTATGCGGGTTAGATGAGGCCCCCGATGTATGTAGCTGTACCCATGGTGAAGGGATTAGACATACCGCTGCAGGCCAGATCCCCGTGATGGCCATCTCACTCCGCTCCTGACGAACAAAATCCATAGCAAGACCCTTGACCAACACACTCATGCCCACCTTGCCTGTCACACCGCATCACCAAAATCAGCACTCATCCTCAGCTCGGCCTCAACCCCGGGCAGCAAAGCATCACACTCCAGTCCATACATACCCATGGCATACGCCGTCTTCCCCCGGAAAAACCTCGAGTAAATCGGTGGACAAACAACCACAATCCGCCCCTTCCACCCATTCCTCCCAAAAACCGGCAACACCGCCTGCACACTCGCGTAAAGTCCCTCCGGGTTAACCTGCTGCATAAGCTTGAACCGCTTCAACGGTGTGTTCTCCACAGAAGACCACCATATCGCCCCCGAGTTGTAGATCAGCACGTCCAGGCGTCCAAAGACCCGGAGGGTTTCGGAGACGGCGTGCTGAATTTGCGTGGGGTCGCGGACGTCAACAGCAACGCTAGCAGCAGCGGAGGGGCCGTTGGTGAGGTGGATTTCGCGTTCGACGGTGTTGATTGTTGAGGAGGGGGAGTTGGGGTCTGGGGGGAAGGGGGTTGTTTTGGACGCGTCGGAGGTTGTTTTTGCTGCGAGCATTACTAGGGGGAGTGTTTAGTTTTTGATGTGTTCTTGAGAGCACGCGGAGCTTGGATTGGGGATGTGGTGGTGATGGTACCTGCGTAGCCATTGTTGGCGAGATCGATGGCAATTTGGCGCCCGATACCGCGGGATGCGCCGATGACGAGGGCTACGGGCTTTGGAGATGTCATGGTGGTGGTGGAGGAGTGCGATCTGGTCTTCGTTGATGGTTGGAGTGTATGCGGGGAATGAGGGGAGCCCTGCGCGGTATATAAAGCGCGCGAGATTCGGATACAGTCGGGGATTTGGGGCTCGGACAGCTGTCGGCAGCCGAGATTAGAGTATCAGGAAATTAATCATCGAGAAAATGCGAGGTCATGTCACCTGCGGGCATTATTGTGGCGTTGGAGCCGACGAGCATGCAGAATCCGGGGAAATGACCCCGACTATTTCGTGATTACTCAATGGACAATTTGACGGGTTGATGGTTCCGAGGCTCGGGGGATGCCGAGGAGTTGTGCCTCAGGCAGAAACGGCACTCGAGCTTAGTCGATGTCTTTGTGTTAATGGATGGTAACCGCGTTACCGGCTCTCTCGGATCTTAAAGCGGTTTACCGGGCGTTTACTAGGTACCTAGATCTTTGTCGTTACCTACAACACCAAAGGTCCATAGGATCTTTAGCTGAGGATCGTCGAAATATATTGTGGGCTAGGTGGTTCGGAAGAGACTGAGTAGGTATTGGATCTCACCCAGCTTCAATTTTCTCAAACCGACTGTGTTCTATTGTTAGAAAAGACTTCCATCCGGGCAATTAGAGTAACTTACAATCAATGTACATCATCATCACAGCATTGCGTACTAAAATCTTCTCCAAAGGCTGGAGCAAGGATCCATAGTTGGAAACCTGATGGGAGGCTGAAAGAGCGGTGGCCAGGGCGGTCGGATACTGCCTATCAGCTCCCCGATTCAACGAGCCATCACAATGATGAGGGCACCGCTGTCTCCAACTCTCACAACACACCTTCTTCACGAGATACTGATCTGAGCAGGAAAATCAAGACTCCAATTTTTATCGACAGTGCCCTTGCTTCATCCCTCGCTACTCACCCCATCCTCTGTCGTGTCGGGGCCAGTGCTGCGTCTCCGGCAGTGCAGGCAAGATGGACACAATACCAGATGCCTTCCCCTCGTCTACACGGACAGGACCCGCTGCTTCATTCCATTCAGCTTCCATGGGAGCCCCATCACAAGGCCTTCCGGGAGTGAGTGAGAATTTAGAGACTTCTCCGCGCATCAAGGTCCATGGTATGTCAATCCTCCTGCGGGGCAAGCAACATACATGCCGATAGCTATCCATTTCGTGGAGGAACTCTTGACTGACGCGACCTGGCAGATCCTCCAAAATTTGACCTCGAATCCTACATTGCAAATTACGTCGGTAAGTTCGCAGTTGAATGTTTGACGCCATCGGTCTTGGTCTAACTTGCCTTTCTCAGGCCGAACCCGATTCGATCGTCTCTACCTCATTGGAACCTCGTCCACAGTCCTCTCGACCGAAGCGCTGAAGCTCGCAGTGGCCGAGGCCAAGTCTGGAAAAGATGTCTCGCAATATGACAAAGCAGTGCGGGCGCTGTCAGAAGTCGCACCCAACGAGCCGGATGCGTCTCTCGACGCGGCGTGGGTTCATAATGTACAACGGCAGGTCCAAGCTCAGTCCGAACGATTGGAGCAGGAGCTACGGGGGTACAAGAACAATTTGATCAAAGAGAGCATTCGGGTACGTATCTAGCTGTCCGTCTCGTACCCTATTGCGTCTAACTTGTCTCGTCAGATGGGTAACGAGGATATCGGAAACCACTACTACGAGACTGGCGATCTTCTCGCGGCCTCAAAGGCATACACCCGCATGCGAGATTATTGCACGACACCGAACCACATTGCCTCCATGCTCTTCAAATTGATCAATGTTGCCGTTGAGCGTGGTGATTGGCTTGCCGTGCAGTCGAATGTCCACCGCCTGCGCAATGCCCAGTCAAAACCAGAGGACATGATTAAGAATCAGCCGAAGATGTCCGCCGCCCTAGGTCTTGCCCAGATGCACTCCGGCTCGTACCTAGACGCTGCCAACAGCTTCTTGTCCACTGATGTCAGCTTAGGCGACACCTTCAACGAGATCATCACACCCAATGACATCGCTGTCTACGGAGGTTTGTGTGCGATGGCCTCCATGGACCGCGAGGATCTACAGCGCCGCGTCCTGGAGAACACCGCTTTCCGCAATTTTCTCGAGCTCGAGCCACACATCCGACGTGCGATTGCGTTCTTCTGCAATTCCAAGTTCCGTCCATGCCTGGATATCTTGGAGGCTTATCGCACCGATTACCTTCTTGATCTCCACCTGCAGCGTCACGTTTCCGAGCTCTACACGCTCATCCGCACAAAGGCAATAAAACAATACCTTGTGCCTTTCAGCCGGGTCACGCTGACTTCCATGGCCATAATCTTTGCCCCCGAGGTGATTGGCGGCGAAGCGCAGCCCACCAGCCTTTCATCACCATTTGTCCAGGAACTCATTCGATTGATAAAGAAGGGTGTGCTGGATGCCCGTATCGATCTGGAAAAGGGAGTGCTGGTCTCGAATCAAACCGATCTCAGGAAGGAGGTTCAGGGAAAGACGTTGCAGAGCCTGGATTCCTTCAATCAGGAGGCCCATCTGCGCATCTTGCGTGCCAGCGTGCTTCATGCTGGGCTGGAGGTGCGAGGTCCCGACAGTGAGCGGCGGCCGCGGACGAATCAAGGGTTGAATCCGAGAGGAATGGGCGTGGCGGAGAGGTTCACTCGCGGTGGACTGCGCAGTTGATCTGGATAGATGGCCTTCCATCCTGGGCGATGGAAAAGCGTTGGACTCTTCGGATGTAAACGCGGCATGAGACAATACCCATACTACAGAGCGCTAGCTGAAGCGGGTCATAGCACTACCCCTGGTGCTGAAATGACAGGGCTGATTGACCTCAGAGACAAGGTGTCCTCGTAGTACATGTAAAATCCCGCGTCCCGAGAGCGAGGTTCGTGCGGATACTTGCGTATCAGTCCAACCAGGATCGAATTTTCTTTGTTCTCCCTCTTCTGATTCAGTCCAACGCGCCCAGGACCAGTACCATGAGATTTGCAAATCACCACACAGAGCCAGACATGGTCACACTCGAGCAAACAGACGATGTCTCTCAGAGTGAGAGCTGCATGTCCTGGAGGACACAGCGAGACACCTCCACTTAGCCGTTCCACGAGGCAGTCTCTGATACAATTCGGGACATTTCCCAACCTCGTTGTCGTACGTGGGCCAATTCTTCCATCTCAAGAGTTACGACTTTTGCGATCCGGAACAGATAAATCACCTACGCGTCGTGATTGATTTGCTATGCAGCATCTCTACAGGTCCAGCTTTGGTGCGAGTCCCACTGTCCCTGGCTCAAGGTGTCGCGCCGAGTGGTTACGGTCTTGCTACACTAGTTCTCCACACCTTCAAGCAAGTTCATGTCAGACACCTGGGCATATAGCCACAGATCTCATGGATCCAGACTTATTCAATTTCTGCTGCTGCGATCCCGTACCGGGCTCTGAAAAGCCTCGTCTTGAGGATCCCAGGACCGGCGTGGGCACGGATGTGGTTTTTCTCGAGCGTACCCATTCCAACGGTTGCATCAGCACCAACAATGTCTCCAAGAAGTGGAATGTTGAAGATTCCAAGACCATCGAGCCAGCTCGACCTTCGCCGGCGTCGTATCCTGAGTCCAAGCTCGGAATGAATGGCCCTCGACCAAAGGAACTGCCATCTTCCCCGTCACCATTATCCCTCCCACCCATACAGGAGCCTGAGGATGAAGATTCTATTCAGGAAGCAATGATCGAGACCCTACCACCCCGTGTTGACGTGACCAGAACGTCTGCCACAGAGCCAGCTGGCACTACTCAAGCATTTGTACTGCCACACAACTTAAACGCTCAGACCATTGCAGATCCGGAGGAAAATCCCGAGCGTTGGGATCGTGTAGAGCTTGCCCTGGCAATTTCTCCGCAACTTACTCCTATCCCAGAAGCGGGTGAAGAAGAGCTTCTGGGAGACAGACTGGAAGCGTCCAATCCAGAGTCGTCCCCCCCGCGTTCCGAAAATTCGACTTTGCGGGCGGTGACGTCCACCGCCAAGGAGGCTCAGCAGGGTAGTGAATGGCCATCCCCAAAAACGACATTCACAGCGGCCTCAATTGTTGCGAATCCAAGATCAAGTGAAATCATGCAACCGGAGAATTTTCCGAACCCAGCGTCGTGGATTCCACCCGATCCCGACTCCAATGCATCATCCACAGAAGATATGGCGGACACCTCCACCGAAGTCTCCGCCAACGACGTGGGAAGCTCTATATTCGACCTCGACGACGACTATCACTCCGATACATCAACCTACACGGCCTCACTACTGTCAGACGTAAAAGATTACGCCTACGAAAATGGCCGGCGATACCATTCCTACCGCGAGGGCCACTACGTCCTCCCCAACGACGAGCAAGAGCAAGATCGACAAGACCTGCTGCATCACGTCCGCAACCTCGTCCTGAACGGCGCTCTGTTCCGCGCTCCCCTGGACAAATCTGTCCAGCGGGTCTTGGATATCGGCACCGGCACCGGAATCTGGGCCATCGATTTTGCAGACAGTTGCCCCAGCGCCGAAGTCATTGGCACAGATCTGAGCCCCATCCAGCCATCCTGGGTCCCGCCTAATTTGCGCTTTCTTGTCGATGACGTCGAGGAGCCCTGGCTGTTTAGTGCCAGTCGGCCATTTGATTTTATCCATGCGCGCGATCTGGGTGGCGCGATCGCCGATTGGCCGCGGCTGCTGCGGCAGGCTTACGCCCACTTAAAGCCTGGTGGGTGGATTGAACTGCAGGAGTTTGAGGTGACCCTCAAGTCGGACGATGATACGATGCGGCTGGCGCCGACATTGTGCGAGTATCTTCGTCGCTTGCATGAAGCTAGCGAGGCGTTCCAGCGGCCTATGAATATCGCCGAGGGCCATCGGCAGCGACTAGTGGAGGCTGGTTTTGAAAATGTCCGAGATGAGATATACAAGGTATGCATGCCATAACTCCGGTGAGATCCTGTCCTATGCAAGATCCACCCTCGCGTTGGTTTTTGTGTTGGTGATTGTACTTTTGTTCTGAGCAGCGGGGCTAACTTGCGTCTACTTTGTTCCGTTTTCTTTTGGGTGAGTAGGTTCCTTCCAGTGCCTGGTCCAGGGATCCTGTCCAGAAGCAAATTGGCAGGTATAACCTGTGCTCGCTGTTGATGGCCGTCGAGTCGTACTCGTTGGCGTTGTTTACGAGGGTGCTAGGGTGGTCGAACAATGATACCCAGGTGTTCCTGGCTGGGGTTCGGAGAGATTTGAAGAATCCCCAGGTTCACAGTTATTGCAACTTGCATATTGTGTACGGTCGGAAGCCGCAGTCTGGCTGAGGATCGGAATGATCAGTTGGGTCGGCAATCGAACCGGAGGGGAAGATGATGAGATTTGGATGCAAGGAAAGACGTATTCAGAGTGGGGTTGTGAATCAGCACTGCCAACGAGGAGCCCACCGTGAGAAGGCAAGCGAAGAACTAAGTGCAGAAGGATCAAGATGGCGTTGCTCTATCCAACTGTGGCTTTATCTCGGTGCCACTTCCACCAACGCCGACGCCAACAAACAATCTCATTCTAGTCGGATTCTCCAGCCTTGTGCTGAGCTGGGCCGGCTTGAGCTGAGGGCTTCTCTATTTATCCTGCCATTGCCCGGCCCTTCTTCAAATTGACTGCATCAATTCACTCCGGTGTGACTTTCAGATTTTACTTTGGGCTGTCTCGGGGTTCTCATCTCCCAACGACCAGCAGACCGGGATCAGCTTGATACTACTCCCCCACGACAGATCAAGCAGTTGATACCTAAAGGGGTGAATACCATGAGAGAGGCAATCTGCAAGATCCTGGGGTCCATCCCCTCCACCGTGCAACCCCATCTCAGCATGCTCTCGCCAGGCTCGTCATCCAGCATCCTGTTCTGGGGTCTCTCTGCAGCAGTCCTGGTAAGTTTAACACCCGGTAGGCCCTTTTTCGTATGCGTTGCAGGCTCTACAGCTACCAGCCTGCCTTTGCGCAATCACATCACTTCCGAGACCTCTGTCCTCCGGGTTTCAACTTATACTTCCCTTCATATGCATCACGCAGGCGCTAACCCCTGTGAAACCACCCCAGCTCATACTCGGTCTCGCATATACCATCATCTACGAACTGTACTGGTCACCACTCGCTCGCTTCCCAGGCCCAAGGCTCTGGGCCATCTCCCGTGTACCTTGCCAATGGTCAGTGTTCCGGGGCTACTCCCATTTAGATGTTACGGCTCTCCACGAGCGGTACGGGCCGATGGTTCGCATCGGCCCGAACGAGCTGGCTTTCAACACCCCGCGAGCATTCCGGGATATCTACGGCGCTCGGCCCGGGGGCTGTTTTCCAAAGGATCCCTCGCGGTATTTACCACCTGCGAATGGTGTCAATCATCTTGTCACTGACAGAGACAACGCCTCGCATGCCCGCCAGCGCAAGTTACTGGCTCCCGCGTTCTCTGACCGAGCACTGAGGGAGCAGGAATCGCTGATTACGGGGTATGTCGATACAATGATTTTCAAACTGCGGACCGAGATCCAGAGGGGGTCTTCGCGTATTGACATCAAGAACTGGATGAACTACACTACATTCGATATTACCGGTGACCTGATGTTTGGTGAATCTTTCGGCTGTCTGAAGAGTAGTCAGTTACACCCATGGATTGATTTGATCTTCAAGTCCATCAAGGCGTTGGCTCTTGACAGTATGGCGCGCCAGTTTCCACTCTTTCACACGCTGCTGTTTGCGCTTGTTCCTAAGCGAGTCAAGCAAAAGGCTGTAGAGCATTTTGACCTCGCTGCCCGTCGTGTCGATCGTCGTCTAGAAATCAACACGACTCGACCGGATTTCATATCTGCCATTTTGCAGAATGGGCTGGGTGATTCAAAAGAGCAGTCCCGTGATGGGCTGCGGAGGATGACTCGCGCGGAGATCCACTCGAATGCATTCATGTATGTTCTTCGCTGACGATAGGACATTGCACCGTCTCACTCGTAAACTAACTGGAACAACTAGTTTGATCGTCGCAGGCAGCGAGACAAGCGCGACCTTTCTTTCCGGCTGCATCTTCTACCTGTGCACGAATCCGCGCATTATGAACCAGCTCGTCGGCGAGATTCGATCTGCGTTCCGCGCAGCTGAGGACATCACGTTCCGCAGTTCCGCCACTTTGCCGTACTTGGCGGCTGTCATTGAAGAGTCACTTCGCATGTACCCACCATTCGTGACCAGTCTCGCGCGCGTTGTCCCGGCCAATGGAGCAGCTGTTGATGGCCAGTTTTTGCCGGAGGGGGTTACGTTACCCACACTTGCGAGCGCGAGGGAATACCCTATATAGGTACTTTGCTAACGCTTTGAATAGACCGTAGTGAGCTGCCACCATTACGCTTCCTACCACTCTACCTCCAACTTTGCTCTGCCCAACGAGTTCCTTCCGGAGCGGTGGCTCGGAACTGATACCCGCTTCGAAGGCGACAAGAAGGACGTCTTGCAGCCGTTCAGTCTCGGGCCGAGAAATTGTCTCGGAAAGACGTGAGTTTATTGCCAGAGCTACAATGCACGATCTGTGTCATCCTCGAACTGATCTTTGATTTCCCTTCCAGACTGGCTTACTGTGAGATCCGTCTGGTCCTCTGCAAACTGCTATACATCTTTGATGTTGCCCTGTGCCCAGAGAGCACTAACTGGACGGATCAGAAGGCGTATTTCCTCTGGGATAAACCTGCGCTTATGGTTACACTGCGGGATCGCTTCGAGGGTGGGGAGGAGAGTGCATGACCTGCAAACTTTGGATTCGTATGGGATCCGAGTTGATTGGTTCTTGGCGTGGTTTCCGCGGTCTGCACGTTACATCAGTAGTTTTCAATCTGAGCACCTCTACTAATGGCCATGCGTTGCGACTGGTGCCACCGCTTTGTGCTAGGCTGGATGGTTAACAGTTAGAGCATTCCCATAGAGAACAGTTCTACGACTAACGTACCGCTTTTCCCTTCTGCTACTATCACCCATGAAAAATCGCAACTCACGGGGTAGCGCATATGCAATATGGTCTGATGGGCTTCATAAGCAGGTTTCGGACCCGTTGGGAATCTATGTATGATTGCTTTGCGTGCCTGGATGGATTTCTGTTCCTCTCGAGTCACCTCATATCGGCCCTGCCAACTTTCACTGGCAATATTTAATTTCAGTCCCTGGATAAACCTAGAATCTAGTACATAAACCAAGAATGGCTTTGAACGAACTGAGCAGGATGATAATCAAATAAGCTTCTCTCTGGTAGCAGGCTGTTGCGAAAGCTAGACTAGTCATTGAAATACAAGCATGATAGCTCGTATTTCCAGCCCGGTGTATAAGTCCCCCATTGTTAGTCTACCTTCAGCTCTAATCTAACATTAGCTTAGGTCGCCTTTGCAACCCAGAGCATCGTGCCTCCCTCTTCCCAGTCTGGTCTCTTCATGGCAGGATAGGCGACATGAGTGGCGGGCATATACAGCCGTCTCCGTTGAAACTGAACGACTATCTGGACAGCGAATACAACCAAGCTATCAAGGATAACGGCCATGCAAGAGAGGAAAAGGACATAAGATGGGAGGAAGGCTTGCAAGCGATAGTCGATTTTCTGCAGGCTTTCATTGAAGATAAAACATCACATCAGGCGCCATTCCGTAGTGCTTTTACCATAGCGGACATGGCTAAGAAGGAGCTCAGAGATGTTGGCAACAGAACCTTGCGGTTTGCGATGTACATGTACCGCCTATCCAACCCTCGACGTACCCATCTTATTATCGAGATGCAGACCTTGACTTTGATTATTGATGGTATGTGCTGGCTATGTCTGTTCTATGGTGTGTGATCATAGTTTGTGATAATAAGAGAAAGTCTTAGGAATGGTCGAAGGGCTTCCTCGAACAGGATGAGATCTCCGGTAATGCCGGCGAGCAGTTAATGAATTGAGTTCATCACGAAGTTCAAGGATCACCACAGGAACTATGAAAAGTTTACGACCATCCGAAACATACACGGCGGAGTGGGGTCAGAATATCTTCAATAAATAAGTCAAAGCATTCCCAGTACTCATCAGTCACTACAGAATGTTTTAGACAGTCACAAATTCTCGATCGGATCGGGAGTCGACTATGAAGACCTTAAGCTTGCAAGTTTTATCCGGATGCCCGGTGATCATATTCTAATTTCCAACGACATTGCCTCATTCGACAAGGAATTGAAGCGCTACCGCGGCTGTTAGTTTGAAAACTTCCCCAAGACAGAAGGTGTGATGGTGATCAAGGATTTGTTTGCATTATTGCCCACAGTTGAGGCAGCCAAGTCCATTCTGTAGGCTTATCAGTTGGAGTACGAGGAGATCATTGAACAAGAGTTGGAGAACCTGCAGTCGAAAGGACTAACCGATGATGAGTGGTATCTCATCGATGTCTATATCCTTGTCGCAACAGATAATGTTATGGGGGCGACTAGAATGGCTCAATATGGAAAAGAATCTTCGAAATCGCCTGACCAGAGCATGCCAAGTCTCGATTCACGCTATTTCAAAAGCGAAAGGGATATGAGTCGTGTCCTTACTCTGGGAATCCCTGTTACCTCCTGAGTCTTTCTGTGATGCCTTTCTTTTCTACACACGGGGGCCATTCTTCGACTTTGGAGGCATACTGTAACACGTTTAAGAACGATGAATGAACATAGATTTGCAGCTTTCTAGAGAGGTCTATTGCAGCAGTTGTTCTGGTAATTGATTTTACCACCATCATCTCATAAGATTTGTCTTGCGGACTGTAATATTGCAATGGCAATTCGACGTTGTAGATTTGATCAAACATACCGTATATACCTACCCTAAAGCTCAACTATCTACGGAGAAAGTAGAGGCCAGGCCAGCAACTACCACGAAAACGTGCTGTACAGATGGACTTATCTTCCTTCGCTCTGCTCGACAGTTCACGTCTAAGGCAGTGAAATCCTCAACTATATACTATGGCCGACCAACTTACCATCACCGCCTAGTACCTACTCTCGGCCTTGGGCACGAGTATAAATTCCATACAGGATCGCTGGTAGATACAAATACGGGCTTAGCGACTTTGCCGCCACGGCTTTTTCTTGGAAACAGTATTCAGAAACCCTCTCTCTTTTTCCAAAATGACATTAGACGTAACCACCTCGAATTATCATCTTGAATTATCATCTCGAACGACAATCTCGAACAACGACTAGTATCAGCCATATTGACATTTCATTAATAATAATATCTTCAATATCCACCTTGAGAGTCTGCACAAGGTCTATGGTGCTATATAACTCTAGGCTAGGTGTACCAGGTGAAACATCCGTGATTATGAGAGATAAATTGACTCTACCTCGTCCTTCATACTACCGGAGTCTGCTCCGGTGTAGTTCTATTCATACAAAAATGACTCTACCTACCGTTCGAGTTGACATATGGTCAAGTCAATTCTTTCGAACTTCGTTGACGAGCTCTTCACGTCATAGTCTTCAGCCTGCACATACCAATACTCAAGTGCATGATTAACTTCAACACTCTCTCACTCAGAAAAAGTATTATATAATTGACAGCTCAATCTCGTCCCCGAAATGCAAGTGGCAAGCTTTCTCCATACATACATCTGGTCCTACCTCCACCCGACACCAAGTAAACGCCCCGACGCCATCAAATTGGGTGTTCTCGTCGAAAAAGCCGAGCTTGACCCCGTTACGAGTAAGTCCTCCATTTACATCCTATGCCATAGCACTGCAGTACGACACTTTCGATTATCTCGAACAATATTGAAGAAACACGCTATCACGCCCGGATATCCACCAATTCACCCACCACGGGCCACGCCCTGTCTAGAATGGATACGATACTAAGTCATACAGTTATATACCCCTCAAAAACCCACCCAGCCATAATCCTCCACGCCCTGTCCCTCGCCCAGTCCCCATCCAGGCAACACACCAAACACGCCAACCATTTCGTCAAGACGTACACCTCCCACAACACCCTCCTCGATGATCCGACCATCACGGCGGTGTATATCTGCGCCCCCATCGGCGCTAGATATACCCTTGCAAAAGCAGCGCTTGCAAAAGGGAAACACGTTCTCTGCGAGAGTCCTGTTGCGGGGAATGCGGAGGCTGTGAGGGATGTTCACGATTTTGCAAGGGAGAGGGGGGTTGTGCTTCTTGATGGGGTGAGTCTGGACAATCCCTTCTTCGGGGTGTATATCCTATCCTATCCCCAAAGGGGTGGGGGGTGGGGGGGGGCGGAACAGGGCTGATGGATGAATCGTTCGCTTTGGGGTGCAGCCAGATTGGCAGTTCCACCCAGCGACGCATGCTTGGCGGAAGATTGTTGATACGAGGGAGTATGGGAGGTTGCTGCGGACGGAGACGGTGGTTACGTCTACGAGTAGCTTGCCGTCTACAGATCCGGCGTGGGATTTTGAGAGTGCTGGTAAGTACTACCCTACACTCCGTAGTTCTATCATATATTGATATCGACCTTGATATCGATCTTGATATTGATATGTACTAGGCGGCGCCTTCATAACCCACTCCTCTGCCCTCTCCGCAACCCGCTTCGCCCTCCACGCCACCACACCCTCAACCATCCTCTCCAGCGTCGCCCAACGCTATCCGCAGGACCCCCGAATCGACACATCCCTAACAACACACCTCCTCTTCCCGTCCCCATCCTCAACATCTACCTCCAAGTCCACTTCCACTTCCTCTTCCACCTCGAATGCGAACACAATCCACAGCCGCATCCACACCTCCCTCTCCCGCCCTCGAACACTCAACAATCTCATCCCCCACTTCTGGTCCTTACCAACCATAACAGTCGAAACCGACGGCGCCCTCCTAACCTTCTCCAATTTCACCCACCCCCACCTCTACAACTCCATCTCCGTAACTGACAAGCGTAGCGGAGAGGTCCGCCATCACAGCCTCTACCGGGGTGGACCGTTATGGGGGGAACGGGTTGTTTCGACGGGGACGAGGGGGGGAAGCAGTGGGTGGAGTGGGTGGCGGTGGCGGGTGGAGGCGTTTGTGGATGTTGTGCAAGGGCGGACGCCTGTTTTTTGGGTGTGTGGGCAGGAGAGTGTTTGGAATGGGGAGGGGGTTGATAAGGTTTATATTGAGGCTGGGTTGCCGGTTAGGGAGGGGAAGGGTGTAGATGTATATAGGGACAGCGAGGGAGAGGGAGATGGAGAGGGCGAGCGGAAGAAATGATTGTAGATGCGGGAGGGATTAGATTGGTTATGTACACGGGGAGTATACACGGAAATAGACAAGCTTGAATAGAGAGATAGAGAGGGAGAAAGATGAAAAGAAAAGACTGAGGAAAGAAATGTACAGGAGCCGGCGCGCTGGATCATGCTGTCGTCGAGAAAAGGTATCAAATCATTAAGTAAGGTAGATGTGTACAGGTAGGTGAGTACATGATCGACATCCATTAGAATAAGAACATTACCACAAACCCCTAACCCCGGAGAAAGTAAGTTGCAACGAACACAGGGTTGGACCCCGTGATCCACGCATGGCGAGACCAGTCGAAGAGAGATAGAACTTTCGTCTCGACTATCGCTTTTGTTTCTCCCTTAGACGAGAGCGTAGACCAGAGCCAGGGCGGCACCGCCCAGAGCCCAGCCGTTGCCGGCGAGGGAGGCAGCAGCGTTGGGCGCAGCGGGGTGGGTGGAGGCCGGGGCGGTGGTGCCGGCGGCACCAGTCTGGCTGGGGGCCAGAGGAGTGCTGTTCGCCAGCGGGGTGGAGGCCACGCGAGAAGAGGACTTGATGGGGCTCGAGATCGGGTTCGAGGTGGGGGTCTGAGTGACGGTCATGGTCATGGTCGGGGTGGGAGTGGGAGTGGGAGTGCTGGTGGAGCAGTCCCCGGTCACGGTCACGGGCATCCAGTTGATGTTCTTGGAGTCCAGAGTATGGGTAACAGTCACGGTGCCCTGCGCAGCGGAGCAGGAGGCGTAGGTGGTGCCGGCAACAGCGCAAGAGACGGTGGCGGTGCTGCAATGGCCCTGTTAGTATTGCGATGGGATGCGCAAGGTTGAGCGCCAGATGAACTCGATTTACTTACTTGCCATCCCCGTAGGCCTGGAACAGCTCCGCATAGGTGGGCGCAGCGACAACGGTCATGCCCTTGCCGGGGATACCGCAGTCAGCGGAGGCGACGGTAGTCGGGCAGGTCACCAGGTAGGTGGTGGCATCGCCAGCCTAGATAGAAGGAGGTGGATTAGATATGGTTGTGGGCTTTGCGCAAGGGCTCAAGTGCCGTGCTCTCGAACGCGCACACACATACCGTGGTGATAATACCAGCCTCGAGGTCGCGGCCCTGGAAGCCAGGCAGAAGCAGAGTAGCGGTGTTGGCAGCGACGGCAGTTGCGCCAGTGAGGAGAGCGACAGTGTGGAAACGCATGGTGACTTTGTGAGTGAGATGGTGATGGCCCAAGGAGTGTAACGAGTGTAATTGGCGAGAAGGGTGTGTGTACACGACGTGCAGAGACAGCGACTGGCAAAAAAGAGCGACTTGATCTATAAAGATCTGAACGAGAGACTGGGGATTGAAAGGAAGGACAGGCCAGAAGCGTCGCGCGCGCGTATAGACGGGGGTAAGGGAAGAGGAAAGAAGGGAAGGGAGGAAGTGAGATGCCCCCAAGTGCCAGTCCTGCCAAAGTCTGCTAGTCTGCTAGTCTGCGAGTCTGGGGGCGCAAGGACCCGAGGGGGAAACCATGCCACTGACGGACAAACCGACGGGGGCCACGATACGGCGGATATGCCCAGAACCAATTTACCAACACAAACGACGGCACAGGGTCTGCCGCATACGAACTTACGAAGAGCTACGAGGCTTACGAGCAACCTTGGCGAGTGTTACCCGGCCTCTACTGGATCTCTGATAGGCTGACCATTGCCAAGGGACCCGGGGCGTATCGCCAGACATCGTGGGATTGGAGTAATTCGCAGTGATGGCGAGCGGCTAGCGAAAAATGGAGCCCACCAGCACCAGGGGCAATGGGCAATTCAGGAACGGTTCACTGTTCAGGCACAGGCGCAGGCCCAAGAAAGTTAGTCGAACTGCGTGCGCCGTGCACGGGACCAGGAACGGGCCCCAGGGGTTCCTCCCCAAGTTCCTGAGTTTAGGGCGATGTGTTAGGCTCATTGGAGTCTTGGGCTCGTTTAGGGTCAAGATTGAACCCAATGATGTGCGAGTGAAAAAGGGGGGCCACGCTACTGACGAGCCGCTAGTCTGTTGCAGGCCTAGGGTCCGGACATCCAAGGGTTAGCGGATTATTGCCCAGCTGGCTGGCCCGATGCGGAAGGTTGTGATGGCGGTCGTCATAAACAGTGGGAAGAGAGGACTGGCTGATGAGCGGTCTGCACACAGTGCACAGTCCAGAAGCAGGTTCATGAGCGAGATTTGTGTCCGGTTCATGGAAAGATCCTCAAGATGCCGAGTCCAGACTCCAGAGGCCAGGACCTGGCCTCGGGTGGTTTCTCCCTTGAAGAGTTGGAGGGGTCCCAACGAAGATTTAATTTACTTGGTGGGGGAAATGAAACAAAAAGCCACGGCCACTTTGGGGGCTGTCTGCCTCAGGCAATGAAATCAAGTGATGAACCTTCGCTAGGAAATCAGCACGGTCATGGGGAATCAACTAACTAGTAACTGCGCACCCTTACAGTCCGAGATGATCTCCTCCTGAACAGTTCCTCGCTAACCTAGATGGATAGTGGAATGGGTGTAAGCGCTGCCTGAATCAGCGTCAAATCTTACCCTACCGTCTCGGCGCCTACAGTGCTGCTGCTCGACTTGACTAGCGTGGCCGTGGTGGCACCTAAATATGCCTTGCCCTTGAGTGCCCAGCTCGAGGCAGACCCCAGTAACTAGCGCGGTCACGTTGAAACGTTGAAGCGCCGCCACAGTCAGTTGCAGTTACAGATGCCAAATAATTCTCCATGGTGGTAAACTATACAAAGTCTGGAGCAAGTCACCAAAATAGTATCTTCCCAGCCCTACCTTTTAGCTCTAAATAAACCTAGCCTGACACCTTGGATCGTGCAACATGATTCAAAATCCCACACACAATCCCCGTCACAAGTAAGATCCCATTAAACGCCGCCATAATATAGAATGGTGTCCCCGGTGACAGCGCGTCAAAGAGCAACCCACCAACTTTCGTGAGGATCAAGATTCCCGCCCCACCATACAGCGAGTACACCCCGGCAATGGAGCCCTTCAGATGTGACAAGTGTTGCAGCCGGTGATTGACAGAGCGGGTCAGCAAGGGCTGGTTCTCGCCCTCCGCGCCGTTGCCCCCCTCGCTATCAACTGTCTGCTGGGTATAGATCTTGCGCAGCGCGTCGTCAACTCCTACCTGGAGAATCCCGTTGCTGAGCACGGCGAGACTGCAGACAATAGCGCCAATTTGACTGATGCCTAGTAAGGCCATCACGACAAAGACCCCCGGGTTTCCATCGGGACTCTTGTATTGCGGGTTGGGGAGCAGACCAAATGCAAGATATCCCACCACGCCAACAAAGGCCGCCACGAGAAGAGGCACGTTGTACCGCCGAGACTTGTCGGTGAGATAGCCAAATGCGGGCGCAGCAATCAAGGCCACTAATTGGGACACGCCCGTGAGGATGGAGGCCAGGATGTAGGCGCGCGGGCACGCCTTTTTGATATCACCCAGCCCGGACCCGGGTATTGGCTCGTAATCTTCGTGGCAGAGTCCGGATGCACGGTAATAGTGATTTACCGCCAGAGGAATGAACAGCGAGATTCCGACCGAGGACGCGCGAGCGACGAACCCTCCCACGTAGCCCAACCCGATGCTGCGATTCCGGAAACCTAGAAGCAGTGCCGTTGTCAGTTGTTTCCAGTACGGCAGTCTGTCCGATCTGTGGACATCGTCATCGTCATCGAGGTCATTGGCATTTTGACCAGAGCGATGGTTCCACAATGCCCGCCACCCTTTTCCTTCCTCCTCCGGCAGATTGCGAAGCCCGATGAAGCTGATCAAGCTGATGATTATGGCGACGGCAGCAACCAGATAATAACTGCGCCGAATCGCTTCAGCGGGCGAGAGACCCATCTTCTCAAATCTAGCCGGAAGGGGCAGGAAGGCACCGAGGGACACGAGGGCACCACAGCCGGCAAACAATCCAACAAACCCCGATAGTCGAGCGGATGGCGATGTACGGGACACGGCACTATCAGTGTGGTGATCATTGCCATTGCCGTTTTGCTGGCTGTTCAACCGCGCTGGGGTGATGGTTAACTCCGACGAGACTGAAACCCGATAAGCCTGGTCTCGGGGTGCCTTGCCCGTGACGGTTGGCAAAACGGCGGTGACCATCGTCGACACCGCAGAGCCCCCAACACTAAACAGCAACCTCCCCAGAAGAAGCTGCGGGTATACATTCGTGGCCTGCACGAAAAGAATCAATGCGACAGCAATGACCGCGTAACCGATGGTACACACCTGCTATCTTATCAGTAACCGCGGCATTGGGCCACGAACGAGAACATAGGGATGGCTTCCATTGGGCAGCTTACATATCGTACGCCGATCCGATCAGAAAGAACGCCCCAAAGCGGGCACGCAGCAAGCGCGAGCAGTTCGTCGGCAAAGCCTAACGTCCCCACGGCATCACCTTCTCCATCGTGGAGTCCGATCAGATCCGTTACGACGAATGATACGGAGGAGTTGATAAAGACGAGGAAGGCGATGGAGAAGGGGCACACCGCCAAGAGGTATGTCAGGGTTTGGCCACGAGAGGCCGTGAATAATGTGGGTGAGGAGGCCATCGCCAATGCTGGGGCATTGCTCTGGTAGTTGATGAGGAATTGGGGAAACACCCTTGGAAGATGGGGGGGATTACCTGCCGATCGACGATTGTCTCACCTGGTTACGTCGGTCCATGGCGGGGCGGCACGTGATGAGATCAGATAAACATTGATCAGCTTGGCGGGTTCCATGGATGATGGATCGGTGGCGCCTCAGTGCCTGAGTAAGTTAGTGGTGAGGGTGTTTATTACTTAAGAGTATAGGTTGATAGGTAGGGAGGTCCTTTGTCATATTCATATTCATTGCCACAAATTTATCGGAGATCATTACTCATTGCTGGTCTCTGTTAAGAGCAGCCAGCGCGATGTACCCAACAACCCCTCATCGACTTGTATCTCAACGAATCCCTACCGCGAGCGTAAATCTACCAGCACCTCCTCCAGTTCATACATGTCCTTGGTTGGAAGTGGGGCCCCTCGTTCCTGCTTTGGCACCTGCTCAAGACGAGAAGAGTCCCTCTGCCAATAAAACCACAACGCAGTCGAGAGAATCGTAGTCGGCACCGCAGTCGCCCAGTAAATCCAAAACTTGCCCGACACCCTCCATCCCAGATTCTGATCATAATTGAAAAACGACATACTGAAGACAGAGCAAATAAATGTGGGCGGCAGGAATGCAAAAGTCACAAAGGCAAGCGTCTTCAATGCCGCACTATCGCTCATCATGGCCCGACTAATCTTCTCCGTGACCAAGGCGTCTTGACGAGCGACCATTTGGAACGTCAGCTGGATCTCGTTCTGCAGGCGCTTCTCATTTGAGATGGAGCGGTGTCGTAGACTCCCGAGGTAACTCTGGCCAAAGGATAAGCGCGAATGGATTTCTTGCCAGACATGCGAGTCGGGGTGTGACGTGAAAGGACTGGAGTTGCCTGGGCTCATATAGGTCTTGTGGTTCTCGAGAATACGCTCGATGGTCTGAAGATTCACATCTAGAGTCTCCGTGACGTGGATAGAATGGCGAGCGATATCGTGGAGCTTGCGGTAATTCGGCCTCCCACCTGGCTGAAGTGGGGTCGCATCTTTTTCTCCCTTTTCGATCGGTCGGATTTGGTTCCGGATTGCCCAAACAGCTCTCTCTTCGAGATCGGAGACTAAATTTAGTATGTAGGGGTATACCCAGAATGGATCGTCGAGGAGATGTGTTTCGGGGGCCAGGTCCTTGAATGGACGGGGATCGGCAGGATCAAAGACGAGAATGCCGGTTTGGTTATTTGCGGAGATCCATCGTGTATAAACATTGATTTTTGCCCAATTATAGACCTTATCAGAGTTGCATGTCTTGGACTGTAAAAAGGCCCAAGTGCCTACCAAAATTTGTTAGGTTTTTGATTGCATTTTCCATGTTCAAACGGGCACATACTTAGACCGGTCGTTTCTTCCCCATCCCGAATCGCTTCGCAGCCGAGATACCCATTTGACTTTCGCAAATGATCAGACCACCAGAATGACGGCATCAGAAAGGCATCTGTCAATGCTTTCTTGCATCGCAGACAAGTTCGAATCTCATTCGCGCTCGCTTTTCTGCTGCATGTCAGTCGCCGATTTACCCACAGTTGACTCGGGCGCATCGACAAACACACATAATATAAACCTGGGTATCTGCAGCAATTACATTAGGCGCCTGGCTTCGACCGCCGACGCTTAGTTGCGACGGATGAATACTCTTTTCTCGCCATGTGTCACCTACTTCATTAGCATAGGTTGAGGCCCGGACATAGAAGATTGCTTACCTTGCTTCCATTCCCATATAGATAGGTTTGTGCAGGGCTTCCGACCAGTACCAGGGCTGGTCATGTTGGCACCAGAGTTTCTTGGTAAATTGGAACATGCTGCTGAAGGGTCGGCTTGGGCGCATTTATAGGTGCGGTGCGGGGTGAGGCTGAATCACAAAGGCAGTGCATTGGGCTAAGCGTGGTTTTCTTGAAGCGAGATGATTAGCCAGTCTCGAGCCTCGAAAAAGTAAATCTCGTGAAGCACCCGGGTGAACGTGTATGACATCGACCACAGTGGATGATGTCAATAAATTCACCCAGGATCATCCTCGGTAGTTGCAAGGCTGACTTTCGAGGAAGAAATTAACAAATTTCGACTCTTGGTCCTCTGGTCCGTGAGATTCGGAGCCATGACTAGTATGCAAGGCTAAGCGCCCAGTGCGACGTGTCAGTCGGTGTGTTTACCGCTGACTCTCAGCCACACAATAACTATCTCAGCCTTGTCAAGTAGAACCAATCAGACATCATTGTGATTTCCACCGGGTATACCTAGAGTAAAGCTTATTAGTCTAAGTTTCTAAGCTTGATGCTGGCATCAGTTGATGTACGGTGATCTTATCGTATGCATGGCGATGACAGAAGCAGACAAATCATTAAGACTGGAGCCCTGTGGCCATGTTCCGACTCACCTTGAAAATAGCAGTGATCTTGGGCAAGTGCTCATGTAGAACCTCAGGAAAGGAGCAATTTGAATATCTGACCAACTGAGATGGAAGCCATTTTCAGTACGATGTGAGAAAGTCCGGCAGTCCCCTGTTTATGGTGGCCTTTTCTGGCATCATGCCGTGAAGAGAACCTCCTTCAAATATTTCATCCTTCGTGCGTTCATGAGCCCTCCATGCTTGTCAAGCTTGTAGCGTCTCTGATCTCGACAATCGGGTGTGCCCAGGGTGAAGAAGAACTTCTTCACCGTCGCGCAGAGAGCTTGTATGACACAGACTGATGACCGCAAAGTTTGAGTTCTTTCTGTTATGCACAAGGTGGACGATGTATCCATGGAGAACCTCACAACTCGTCGTTCGAGCCTTTTGATGGTTCTTGCGTGTGGAAGAGACCTTGCTAGACGAGAAATCTTCAAGTAGTCAGCGCTGGATAGATATTTCAATTTCATAAATTGTTTGGATCATGCTAGTTCCAAAGCTGGAACAAACGAAGGTGCGGTGGGTTCGTTGATTGCCCCCCGACTGATAGCTTCTGCAACATCTCAAGCCTTCTGAAAACAACACGTCAACTTGGTCTCTCACCTGGCTGCTAGTTTATCTTCTCCATCCCCCACCCTCCTTCGTTTTTTTCACATCCTTTGCAACGATCTCGACGAGAAAGCATTACGGTCCTACCACGTCTTTCCCCTTGGGGGGTCTCCCTCGTCAAGACTCTTGCGAGTCCCGATTTTTCCTCTCTGAGCAAATCAAACTCCACAAAATGGCGGACAGCAAGTCCAAGGGAAAGTCCACGGCAACTGAGCCTTCGGAGCCCGCCCTGGAGACCTTGACCTGGGTGGAGATCACCAAGTACTCTGATCAGATCCTTGCACGCTTCGAGAACGATGAGACAACCTTCCAGCGCTGGGAGGTCAAAGTCGTCTGGGAATATTGGCGCGGATTCGAGATGATGGGTCTCAATCCTGGGGTCACTGTTCTCAAGTTCATGCGTGATGTCGTTATTCCTTTCGCGTCTTCGCGGGTTCATTCTCGGTTGCAAGGCTTTACACGGCACGAAAAGGCTACTGGAAAAACCTACAGAATCGAGACTACTGTCGATGAAGGACCCGCTATCGTCTACCGCAAGGGCAGCTCGCCAGACACCGTGACCCTAGCTAAAACCGAAGAGACAAAAACCGAGGAGCCTCACGAGGCGTCAAAAGTTGTTGCCAGTTCAAGCTCGGCAGCTCCCCAGCCCGACAACCAGACTATTCAGTGGGATCTCGTCGCTCACATGCGCGCGAATGCCGCTATCAGGCCTCCTCCGACCCCCAGAGCTTCCAGCCCTTCTTCTCCCCGAATTTCCACTGAGCATATCGAGGATGTGAACCAGTCTCCCCCAAGCGATCCAACCTCGATTCTTGCCAACCATGACATTGGTCCTCGTTCGTCCTCGCCTGCTCCATTCCACAACGCCCCCATCGCCCAGGCTGCCGAAAACATCCTTAGAAGCCCGATTTCCAAGTCGAAGCTTATCACCCAGGGACCTCTAAACGGCAATGGATTCCCCGCCGCCGCGACTAGTCGAGTTGAAGGGCACCCGGAGCTGATCAAGATCGTCTGCAATGGAATGGAGGAGACTGTGAGCACGGAGGACTTGGTTGCAAATAACTATCTTCTTCGCTCCACTGTGGAGTCTCTCACCACGACTGTTACCTCGATGCAGGCGATTATCGAGGCTCAGAAGGACCGAATTGATGCTCTGAGCGGCTATGTTGGATCGCGGCACGCCAAGATCAGGAGCCTCACCGAGAAACTCGCGCTGTCAGAGCACACTGATGAGTGAAGATGGCTTCAAGATTACAAACTGCGAAAAGTCTCAAGGAGAACAAATGGGAAGGATGAAGCGGAAAGGAAACGGGATGCGGTTTCAAGGGAGGGCCGCCTTGCAATGGAGAGGTGCTCTGGTCATTTGTTTACAAAAATCCATAGCCATGCACTCCCATCAAATAAGCTATCTCTTCAACAAAGACATTAAGAAAATCAAATAAGCATTCGCAACAATCCAGATTGTGCCATCGTTCCATTGTTGATTGTTCAAACCAGGTCGTACAAGCTGTAATTACCCGTTTGGGTAAAGATCGGACGCCAGACTCACATCGCCCCACTGGCCGTTTCGCCGCGCGTTCCGAAGGTTCCCATTTAAAGAATCCGGGCTCGCTGACCCACGAACGCGACTGTCCGGACCCTGCTACTCAAGACCAAATCACCCAAATACCATTCGTCTACGATGGACACAGTACCTGTGGTTCCCTTTTGGGGGCCAGCAACATCGTATCTAAAGTTTGTTTTGATCCAGCAAGCCCCTCCCGACGAACAAGCCACTAATGTGTCCAATCTAGCTTTTGCGAAGAGGTGAACAACTCTCCTCGGCAGATCTTCTTCGGCACTATTTGGGCATCTAATGCTCATTTACTATCCAGGACTATGTCGTCACTCGGTTCGTCGCTGAGTTTATCAACACATTCAGCAGCTTTGTTTTCAGTGAGTCAGCATGGATCGATCTGGCGATATAACATATCTATTGAAAGTCCACGATTACTAACCACGTACCACCAGTCCTTTTTGGCGTCTATGGCTTGCGACAGCTCCAAAAAAGGCAACAGTCGGGTTTCCGCTCCATTTCGTACCTGGGATTGATCGGGGTGGGCGTCTGCTCGGCTGGCTACCATATGACCCTCAAATATCACACTCAAATGTGTAAGCTCGATGAACCAGGTGCCTTGACATTCAGAAATGATTGACTAATGTCATGGATTTTAGCGGATGAGCTGTCCATGCATCTTCTGACAACACCACTGCTATACCGAATTCTGACCTTCAAGGCTAGCCCGGAGCGAACCAGATTTGTGGGCATCGTCCTCTCAGTACTATTCACCATTGTCATGGTGGTTCACATGGCCATGGACGAGTTCCTTCTGCATGCCGTCAGCTTCGGGCTTGCAGTTTATATGATCGCGACGCGTACGTCGAAGCTCATCTCCCAGCAAGTTCCGGATCCTTTCTTGAGGAAAAAGCTTCGATACATCTCGTTCTTCGGTATCTGTATGACACTCCCTGGTCAAATATTTGATGCGGATGCTGATTGAATTAGTCTGCTTTGGCTTGGGGTATACTGTTTGGCTCATTGACGACTGGGCTTGTGGATCCCTTATCAAGATCAGACACGCCGTCGGTCTGCCTTTGGCTTTCTTGACTGAACTTCACGGATGGTATGTCTCTTTTGGTGTATTGAGAAAGATTAGGTATTGACCGAGCTATAGGTGGCATATTCTCACTGCTATTGGTGGGTACGTTGCTGTTGTATTCGTGGACCTTGTCACCTCGGGCGAGGTGCACGATGACCCTACCGATAGCCTTGCATGGCCGATCCCGCCCGCGGCAAGATTCCTTGAGTCATTGACGCTCTCTGCAAAGCAGAAATAGAATTGACGGAAGTGAGACCCGGTCTTTGGTTAAGTGGGAATGTTGGAAGATCACATTTTTCATCCTTCTAGCCCGCGTTTGTCTTGTTCAGTCATTTGTGATCCTTGATCGGAAAAAAAGTATAGACTACCATTGAGAACTGGGATCTCATAGAATGAAACACCAATTAAATCCCAGTTTTACTTATCAGTGAGTCTGGAATTATACTTGAGGTGTTTTATGCTTGTATCACTCTCCCAGGTATGTTGTCCTGCCCTAGCGACGAATCTCATCCATGAGCTCCATGATGTATACTGTCTCAGCCCACGGCAGAATGGTGCTCTCCTTCCGTCCCGCAAGAACATCCAAGGCCGTATTCTGTGCCCCGTAAATAAATTCCCGTCCAATAGGCGCATAATCATGCTTCTTCCCTTGCCACATCTCTCTCTCTCTCTTGAAGAAACATCGATCTGCAGTCCTCTTTTTCTGCTTCGGATCTACCGTAAACGACTCCGAACCATAATCGAGGGCGTCCTTCCTTCAACCTCTGGAGCAAACCCCTCGGTTCCAGAAATTACCGCAAACACCCTATAATTATCGAAAAAGACGACCCGGTCCGTACGAGCCTCTTCTTGGCGAAATCTTGGGCGAAGGCTCAACTGGGATCCCGTATTGCACGCGTGGCGCCAGGCGTCATCATCAAATGTCTACGATTATTCTCTTGGTGGCATTCTAAGATAGCGGCAAATAAATGGTTCCTTGGAGATATGAAGCGGAGTTTTGAGGTAGAAGAACGACTTTTGTAAATCCTAGGCCTACATCCACGAATAATAGAGTCCGTAAGCCCTAAACTTCTTATAACTAGCGGTTAACTTCTTTAGGCTCAAGGGCGTCTCAGATAACCTATTCGGGTTATATAGTATTTGCCGAAGTAAGCGATGGAAATCTACAGAACTATATTGACTAGCATCATACTAGCATCTATATGCCGCTGCGATTCAAATAGCGCACATAAGCCGTGGAGGCGATCCAATTCATTTATCAAAAAGGTGTGATCCACTCTGATCTTCGACCTGAGAACTTTTTGTTACACACGGTCGATGGAAACGAGCTCGATCTTCTGCTCTGTGACTCGGGGGTTAAGGTTAGTAAATGGGAAAATAGATGGTCGCCATTTACCCGATGCTGGATTTTTTAATCTATGTGATCCGCCAGAATCGACGAAAAGCAAGAAAATTTTTAGCCTCGGGTCCATTTACTATACGATAATGACTGGCCATTGGCCCTACCGGTCTCTAGGTCCATTCAAGTCTCTGGAGAAGACGGGAAAATACCAAGAACTGGTTGATGATCTGTTTGCCTCCAAAAGGTACTCACCGGTTGATGGACTAGAAGCTGGAGTTGTGATACAACGATGCTGGGCAGGAGGATACCTACTTAGATTTGAGTGCACTTATTGCAGACCAGTATTGGCGGGTTGAGACTCTGATATGGTCTAGTGGTGAACTGATGGATGATGGATTCGGGCAGCCATATCTCTCACATTTTCCTCTCTCTCTCTCTCTCTCTATGTGAGGCCAGTGGTTGAAAATCCCACCCGGACGCTTAGGTGTGCCAACATCCTTGTACGGTACGAAGTTCATGTCGTCTTTGACCCTGCAACCGCATGTATAAATCTTGGTCACAACGTTGTTTGACACGGTAGTATTAGCTAATAGCGATATATCGATTAGTTTAGGGTAAATCCTACTTACGTCTACTGGGTGCCTACTTCAGTGCCAGGACAAAACAATATCAAGGTAAAAGCTGCTCATACCTCCCAGAGCTATGCCGAGACATTGGAAGGTCGAGCCTTAAGGTCATATCGGGATATCCCGTAAGCATTTGCCTATCTTATGAATTTACGTGAGTTTTCGAATTTCAGCTCAACAATTTCGAAAAGTTTGAGGTTAGAACTCTAACAAGGAGGTGTGTTCCAAGAAGCCGTTAGAGAATTTATGCAATTCTTGCATCTTGCTAGATGGAGGCAGGCAGGCACGTGTGGGATGGAACTCACCTAGTTATCCATAACTTCACCAGTTAACTAGTTAGGTTGGAAGGTTAGTTGGGGCTGACGTAATATGCGGAGGCGGGCGCGATTCTGGAAAGCTGTCCAGATTGTCGTTGAGGTATACTCCACGTCTCCCGAACCCCCGTCAGTGGTTGAGCCCCCCTTCTTCCTCTCATGACCATCACCTCGCAGGTCTCAGTTCAATCGCCATGAGACTGGCCGCGTACACTGGGGTGAGTGATGTTTCGGAACGCGAATGGCAGCTCTCCAGAACCCCCGCTGACTCTAGGTAGGCGTCCGTGGCCTTGGCCACCGGTGTGTTCCTCAAAGCGCTACACCAGAGAGCGAACTTCTACTCCGCTTGTGTATACCTATCGCAAAGCAGTGCGAATCTTATGGTATGTTCAAACCGTTGATTATCTACTGCTCCTGCCTTTGGGCTACACGTTCCAGCACTGAATCCTGCTGACCTGGGCTCTCGCGCGCGACTCCAGATCCTCACGAACCTCTGTCTCCTCGCGACGGGCTTTATCCTCTTCTGGCTTCAGCGACTTCTATACGGACCTCTTCGGCCTATCGAAACCGAACAACTCTACGAACGAGCATGGTTTGCTGTGACAGAGACATGCCTCGCCATGACTATTTTCCGGGGAGAGCTCGGGGGTTGGTTTCTGGTCATGTTCGTCTTGCTTCTGGTCGGAAAGGTCTGGGGTTGGATCGGCGAAGGACGAGTGGAGTATCTGGAGCAACAACCTCCGGCAAATCCACAACTCTTCCATATCAGACTGGCGCTTTCGCTAGTGTTGTCGGTTCTTTTCAATGCCTCGATGCTACGGTACTGTGTCAACGTGGTCATTGAAGAAGCACGAGCAGACATGATGATTATGTTTGGCTTTGAATTCGCAATCTTGACCATCCTATCAACTTCCACCACCCTTCGATACAGCATCGCCTTGACGGAGATCTACATCACTCACCAGCAGGTCAAGGCGAAGATGGAGGAACGCCGGGCCGAGATTCGAGCCGCTCGGGTTGAACTCATCCGGGAACACGCACGCGCTGGGGCAAGCTCTCCGCCGACCGACCTACCTGATGAGAACGACGTCAATGAACTGGAGATTGATGTTCCAGGATGGGAAGAGAAAGGTCGCTGGGTATTTTACCTTGACCTACTCACAGATTTCCTCAAGCTCGTCATTTACTTGGTATTCTTTGCCATTCTTCTCCGCTTCTTCGGCCTGCCGATCCACATTCTACGCGATGTCGTTGTTACGATGCGATCTTTCGCTCGTCGAATCATGGACTTCGTTCGGTATCGCAACGCAACTCGAGACATGAACGAGCGATATCCCGACGCCACGGCAGAGGAGGTCGCACGTGAAGATGTCTGTATCATCTGTCGAGAGGAGATGACTTCAACCCAACCCCCAGTGGCTGCCGAGGGAGAAGCTGCTCCCCAACCAGCGGCGGGCGCCCAGCGTGTGCCGGACCGTCTGCGCCCGAAGAAGCTGCCGTGTGGACATATCCTCCACTTCGCGTGCCTTCGCAGCTGGCTCGAAAGACAACAGAATTGCCCGACTTGCCGACGTCCAGTGGTCGCGCCTCAGCGCCTTCAGGGCGCCGCTGCTGATGCCAACAATCTACCCGCAAATGTTGGAGGCGCCGCTCAACCCAATGGTCTTGGTGGAAATCAGGTGCCTGGTCAACCAGGTGCCCAAGGAGAGCTGCCCAGAGCTCGAGTATATCAATTCGGTCCATTCCGGATCGGCTTTGGTGCCGTACGCGGCGATCTCTTCCACAACCTTCATCAGCAGATTCACCAAGGCAATGCACCATTGCAACCTCCCGCCAACGCCAACCCAGCTGGTGCGCGACAAGTTGGCTTCGGACTTGGATTTGGTCGTCGTCCACCCGCTCCAACCCCAGTCCAACATCCGCCGACCACAACAGTTTCCACCCTCACTGACATCTTCGCTCAATTGCAACAAATCGAGCAGCAAATTGCGCAAGAAATGAGCGCTCTGCGTGCTGCTACAGATCAATTACGGCATGTGACTCAACTTCAGATGGAGCTAGATCGACTTCGTGTGCAAGCCAACCCTCAAGCTCAGACAGCCACCTCTGCAACACCCACAGGGACTATACCAACGGGCACCGCAACCATAGCATCACGTCGACAGTTTATCTCGAATCCAGGTGCTACACCTCTAGCTGCTGGGGACTCGCGTCTACCAGAGGGACTTACTCTTCCGGCCGGTTGGACACTTCTTCCTCTGCATTCCACAGAACTCGGCGCTGGAAGCGCAGGGCAGGGCAGCGACAACACCAATCCCACTACATCTGCTCCACCGCAATCCGGTCCGTCATATGGCACAGCTGCGAGCCCGGGCGACCACGTCTCAACCTCAGAGACCGCCGCCCCGAAAGGGGAGGGTGAGGGAACCGAGACCAGTGCTCCGACCACGGCACCCGCTCACACCAGCAGCATCATTCCAAACTGGTCCGTACCTACCGTGCCCTCGTCGGCCGAGCATCGGGCATACTCCCCATCCCAAGAGTGGACAGACGTCCAATCCGAGCAAGTTCCCGAGGCTGGTCCCTCCGTGCTCCTTCCCGCATGGGGCGCCAGTGAACAGGGCAAAGAAGGCTCCGAGGCTGAGGACGAATCCCCATCTAAGGGCAAGAGTCGTGCAGCTACAGTGGAAGAGGCAACTGACGAAGAGGCGTCTTAATCGACCCGGATACCCCCTCATGTCCTTTTTTTTTGTCTTTCTATTACACTGAGCGAGGACTACTCACTCGCTTGTTCCTATCCTGTCTACTGTGAATCAGCGTTGCATGGCGTTCTTGAGCAAAATTTCATACCCTGGTTTTCAGTCTTTCCACTTTGATATATGCCCGTGTCTTCCTATGCCATGATTTTGTCCTCTAGACCGATGACTCGCGTTTGCCCTCTAGTGGCGTACAGATTATAGCTTCACTGTCAAAACTCAATCAATTCGGGATCTGACCGTTGAGCAAGAACTTGCATTTTAGATTACCTAGCGACTTGAATCAATGCGCGTTCTAGAGCCAAACGTCTATTCCCAGAGATGGAATCTCTTCTAGAGTGATGCAGAGTGAATTTGTAGTGATAAGATATGGTACATTCCTCGGACAGGAGATTCTATGCACAGCTTCCAAAAAGATCCAGTCCCCCAACGCCCAGGGTAGAATACATGCAATTAGGTCACAACGGCGCCTCGTCTAGAAAAGACTGGATCAAAGGATGCCGGGTTGATATAGTATTGTACAGTGTGCAAGAGCACTTATAGTTGAGTTGTGAGCTTTTCTTTATGCCGATGTGCCGACAAACCGAAGGACGAACTCGTAGACGCCCAGGGTGATGATGGCCGAGGGGATGGAGCGAACCATGTGAGGCATCAGGCCTCCATAGAGACCCGCCATGCCCTCTTCCTTCGCGATGAGTCGGAAGCACTGCAGCAAGCCGGTGTATTTGGGAACGCCGTTTTCCATTGGCGCTTGGCGGAGTCGTGTTCGGATGACCTTTGGAATAATCGGTTAGCACAATTTCAACGCCACTTGATAAAGGACAGCTCCATACCTCGTGCGGATATGCGATCAGGGCAGCAGCAAACTTGGCGGATCCCGCCGCACCAGTCGTGCTGAGCCAGCTCGTAATTTCCTTCTGGGTAGCCGAATCCTTGCCATCCGGCGACCCGAGCGAGTTATGCAATGTAGACTTTATCCGTTCGTAAAGCACCAAGTGAAGCGCCGTCTCTAAAGAGCCCAGATAACTGGCGCTGAGTCCCTTGTACAAGCCGCTGATGCCTTCCTGCCGAAGAACCTGGCGGACACAGTCCAGACTATTCTTGTACCGTCGAGTTCCGGTAGTCGTTTGGGCCTTGTCTAATTGCAGACGTGTCTTGACCAGCCAGATCGGGTTGGTTGCCGTGGCTGTCGCAATTCCCGCGGAGATTGCGGCCTGCGCGTGCACGAGTGTTGAATCCTCGCCCGTTCCGAGCAGTTGGGCGCCGAGCCGCTTGCAGTTTCCGTAGACGTAGAACTTGATGGCGGTCGCCGGGACCACGCCAGCGAGACTGGGACCGAGACCGCGGAAGAAGGCTCGCCATCCTTCGGCTTGGTAGATGTTGCTAATGATTCGGGCGGTCTTGTGGCTTGTGTGTTTGGGGATGCCGGCGGCGGCGGCGGAAGTCACGGAGGAGGGTTGGGGAGGACGTTGATAGAAGTCGGATTGAAGGCGTGTTCTCAGGACATCGAGGGGAGATGTGGCGATAGCAGTTGCGAAACCACCGCTCCTGTAGAACGGTTGGTGTTAGTTGCAGATCTCTCCGATGGCTGATGGCGATTGTCCGGGGACAACCATCCAAAAAAAAAAAAAAAACTTACGCGCCGGCTAGTAGGTGAACCCAGGGGTCATGGGACTTTTTTGTTGTAGCATATGAGGCCTTGAGAGGAGCAGAGTCCTCAGTGGACCGACCGTGGATCTTGGGGCTCTGCATTGTGACGGCGCATTCTGGAGAAGAGAGAAGACAAGATGCGGACCCAGGAAATTTCCCTTTCTGGGGACGGCGCCGCAAGTTTTCGCGGTGTCACGTGAGATAACAACTGCTGATAGGCGCCACTCTTGCCAGTTGCCACTCGCTGTCTGGACGTGTCGAGCGATTCGAGACCGCAATAGAACTGGTCATGTTCGGAGTCTGTTGCTTAGATTGTTTTATTGGAGGACTTATGGCAGTCATATCGTAGTCATCGAGTCTCCAAAACTCGTCTTTAACCTTAATGTCAGGTTCATGTATTACGAAGGCATGATCCAGGACTCTTGCCAAATCCTATCCGAATGACACCCAGGGCTGCGTAGACAATTCTGTTCTGTGACTGGACCTATAGGCTCCAGCCTTTTTTTTTTTGAAATACATGTTTTGCAATAACTCGGTGTCGAGAAGACCTAGCTAGATACCTGTCAAGTATCGAAGTCTGCCTCCCTCAAGAAATCACCTGACCATGAATACGTTCTAAGCTTGTTTGAACCTCCCACTCCCAAATTTGAAGCGAACCCATAGTTATCTACTTGTTTTGCTGTCATCAAGGTTGGAATCATTTTTTAGGTCCCGAGGTCCTAGAACGGCGACCAGTGATCGAGCCATTGCTCTCGTTCGTATACCGCACCGAGTTTTGACGGATGGACAGCTCACATCGAGGTCGACGCGCCGCGCCCGAAAATATATATATCAGGTCGATGAAGGACAGAACATTGAAGTTAGCGAACCGTCGGGCTCTCTCATACATATCATACCTTAAACCTATAGGAATACAGGTATGGCCAGTCCGGGCATCTAAGGTTACCTAGGTGTAACTGTATGAGGGCCGTGGTTAGGTGTGGATGGCCAGGGCAACTTTTTCGCCGGGACAGGATATTATCACAAACCTAGCCAGTTCGGATTCCAATCATCCTTAGCATTCGATTGGAAGCGGGGATCTTCAGGGGCGATCTACGCCATGGCGCCCTTTTATCGCTACGCTACCCAACTCTGTACATGGCCCGCGCGGCCACTAGGAGTCCTGAACGCGACGACCTTTCTGCAACTTCAGGGATCTGCAGTGGCAAGCCAGTTTCACTTTCTACGGAGAACGATACGGTGCTCCGTATACTCCGCAGTTGAATATCTTGTAGACCGCGCCATTCCTGGTCCCCGTCGTGCCTCACGACCTTTTTACTTTCTTAACCTGATCGCTCCTTTTCGCGGGTTCTTTTGCCGATGCGATAAGCCGCAACTATTGTCCCGCTGTTGTCGTCATTTTCACGCGCTGCGCAATCCGAGCCTCTGAGGACCATTTCAGCTCCACTCTTGGCCGCGTCTTAGCCCTTCATTCGCCCTCGGCGCCCCGCGATGGGCCCTCTAAGTTACTGGCACTTCAAATATTAGGTATGGGCAAGCCCCAATCTAGACCGTCAAGGGGGGGAGAAACTTCTTCTCCTCAATTCGCTTTGGTCCGAGGTTTCCAGAGGTCACAGTTGTATTGCGACAGCTTTTTCATTCTGTTCGTGCTTTTACCTCCTGAGACCGATTCAATGCGCATGGTCTAGGTGCAATGTGGTTTTCTGAATCCTAGTACGTTGGCAAAAGATTGATCGCATCCCAGGTGCTCCAGCATGGACATCTTGCGATACTTGCAGGGATATGGTAGCTCGAGGGAGATTGAGGCTAATTACTATCTTGTGCTACAGACCAATTCGCCGTGTATAATTGTCCCTGTCCTACCATCATCCTTCCATGATTCTCTCACGGCGCGCGGTCCTCTTCCTCGGCTTCAGCTTCTCCTGCATCCTCTTCTTCACAGCCCGCCAGCTATCGCGGCCATGGAGTGACTATCCACAGGCCGTGGGCCTGGGGGACTACTATGGCTCTGATTCCTCATACCGCAACTGGACAGGCGCCTTCAAC
This sequence comes from Penicillium simplicissimum, assembly GCA_024706585.1. Taxonomy (NCBI): domain Eukaryota; kingdom Fungi; phylum Ascomycota; class Eurotiomycetes; order Eurotiales; family Aspergillaceae; genus Penicillium; species Penicillium simplicissimum. The sequence goes on from JAMZTW010000078.1 coordinate 1,138,671, forward strand.
ATTTCCAGCCATGGCAGTAAAAACCTATACGCCCCTCAACCCAACTTTGCGCCTGGCATCCCGAAACCCCCGGGTTCGACGTACACAAAGATGTTGGTTGTGCCTCGGACCAAGAAGGAGGACACGAGCTGGATTGCGAAGGAATTGCCGGACTGGGGTACTGCGATCTACGTCGCAGACGACCCGAAAGCGCCTTTACATCCGCCGAAGAACAAGGGGCATGAAGTGATGATATACTTGTCGTTCATTATCGACTTCTATGAGGAGTTACCCGATGTTGCGGTGTTCATGCACTCGCATCAGAATGCCTGGCACAACGAAGAACTGTTCGGTGGCGACGCGGCGGAGATTCTCCGGCGGCTGAGTATGGAGCGGGTCATTCGAGAAGGATACATGAACACGCGCTGCGCGTTCGGGCCCGGATGTCCCGCCTGGATGCACCCCGGTGCCGTTGAGGAAGATGAAACGAAGCAGGAGGAGGTGATGCTCGCTCGTGCCTGGGGCGAACTATTTCCAGACCAGCCAGTCCCATCGGTTCTCGCCCAACCGTGCTGCGCGCAGTTCGCCTTGTCCCGCGATCGCATTCGTACGATCCCCCGCGCCCGGTTCATTTTCTACCGCGACTGGCTGCTGCAGACAGACCTGAGCGATTACATCGCGGGTCGTATCTGGGAATACCTATGGCAGTACGTGTTTACGGGCGAACCCGTTGTCTGTGTGGAAGAGAGTGTTTGTCTCTGTGATGGCTATGGGTTCTGTTTCGGTGGTCCGGAGAAATACCAAGAATGGCGAGATATGGATATGGAACGGCAGGATTTGCAGAAGCAATTAGATGACTGGATTTACTGGGCGAACGACATCCAACTCGCACAGGCCATGGGGGAATTGGACGAAACTATGGATCTGGATCTTCCGCCTCTTGGCCAGCAATCCGAGCTCGAGAAAGAGGTCTTTGCAAAGGATACGATGGTAGCGGATATTCTTCAGGCTGCGATCGAGCGTGGGAAGGACCCGAGAAATCGTGCCCTAGAGGCTGGTCGTCCTTGGAAGGAAGGCGATGGCTTCTAAGCCGAAGGGAAAACTTCAGCTGCTCTCTTTTCCAACGCAGGCCGAGTTTTGAGAGCATGTTGTTTAACTTGCAATTTGTTTTCCATATTCTTGATGTACTGGCATTAGAGTTGGTGGTTAACGACTTCTTCTGGAACCTGATTTGTTTCAAATTTATCTACATCGATCTGATCTTCGAACTGAAGAATAAGTGCTTATACAGTATCTTCTCGTCTATGCCACGATTCTAAAATTCACCGTCCATAGGTATATGGTATGCTGCTCAGGCAGCGTTGATGTGGGCCATGCCTGGCTTTTCAAGCTCTGCCCAATTCTTGGTTATATACAGAGTATATGACGAGTCCCGATTCCATCTCTTCACGCGAATGAGCATGTTCTCAATAGTAATAGGCAAGGGGTGCCCGCACCCGACCTTTTGGAATGCTGAGTCAGTCCTCCCAAGTGTCAACTTAGTTAATTAACTGGTTAACTTCCAAGATACTGTAGAATCGGGACCAAAGAGTGGATCACCACGTGACTCCAACGCAGGGCTTGCGGTCTGCAGTTTGCACTGTCTGTCCTTCCTTCAAACGACGCAAACATCATCATCAATCGCCCCGTCGCGTTGCGCTCTTATCGGAAGCTTAACAGCTTTCGTAGATAGCTTCGATAACTTCCAAATTCGGCGCAATAACGTCCCCTCACGGGGTGCGTTCCTGCGAGGTTTCCCCTGAAGAAGTACTCAGCTCGCGACTTGAACGCAACTCGCGATCAACTTCAACCATCTTCCAGTCATCCTGGCGCTCTTTCTTGGCTGTTGATCCACTGCCATATCTCATCGTCACCAGCGTTCGGCGACTCTGATCTTCACCCACCACCCCTTCTTTCTTGCTCGGCGTTTTTTCATCGACGAGGAGTTCCTTGCTGTCGAGTCTCATTGCGTCGAGATTGCAACCTCTTCTCATCTTCACTACACACATCCACATTAATCATGTCGTCCTCGAATGCGAACAATCACCACCCTCCCCCCTCCGCAGACATCGCATCGCACTCAAACCCCAATCTTCAGCTGGACCCAAGCAGCGGCTACACCCCGAGCGACAACCAGCTCGCTGGCTTGGTGGAAGCAGCCACCGCAGCTGCAGGCCAGGATGTCTCCCCTCAGTGGGCTGCTGCTGTCGCAACTGCCGCTGGAGTAGCAGGCCACCACCAACTGGAGGGATACAGTGCAGACATGCATCTTGGCGACGACGGGTTCGGCGAAGCAAATTTCGGAGCGGGCATAGGAGGCGGCAGACACCTTCGAGTACAAAATGACCACTCTGGAGGCTCGGGCCTGTCTCGCACCGTTTCGAAGAAGCGCAAGAGAAATGAAGATAACCTGGACCCCGCGCTGGCTGGAGCTGGTCTATCTGGAGCACAGCATCAACTGTCTCAACAACCTCAGCAAGCCCAGCAAGCCCAGCATGCGCATGCGGGCGATAACATCGACATTCGTCCGGTCCCACCACAGTCGCTTTCTGAGGCGCGCGCAGTTGGTGTTCATTCTGCAGCGGCGCTATTTCGTCAGCCATCAAGCAATAAAAAGCACACTCGTCCTCCCATGTCCAAGCTCTTTGCTTCCCTCGAGCTCTCACCCGAAAACTTTCTGCATCTCCAGTCTGCAGCCAAAGGATTTATGCTAGATGATGAGCACCCTGAGAGACGCGATTGTGTAGGCCAACGGGGTAAAGGAGATACAGAAATGGTTAAGCTGCGACTGTGGAATTGTGTTCGGCAATTCCTCGACGATGAGGGGAATGGCGAGCGTTTCTTCGGAGAAAACGTCGTGAACGAGGGGATGGGACCGCGGACATACATCTGGCCGCGCGATCAGCAAAAAATTATTTCGCTAGTCATCCCTCTTCTGAGACGAATGGTTACCAACGAACGACAGCGTCAGTACGCAATCGAAACACGAAAAGGAGGCGGGGCGGAGGAGCGCCGGCGCCGCAAAACAAACGAGAGCTTCTCAGATTTAGCCGGCCCTCGTTACTCACCCGAGGAATCTCTGCAACAGATCCATAACCACAGCCAGGCAATGGCCCCGCCGCCGCCCCCTCCTCCAGGGCAGGTCTCCCAGCCTGCGATGGAGTCTGGCCAGATCATGGATATTGGGCTGGTTGACTTACTTTTGGACGGATACACCGTGGACTGGAACGAGATGGCCAAGTCATACGACCTGTACAACCAGGATTATGAGCTCGATAACCTCTGGTCGCTTTCTGGTCTTCAGCAGCCCGACTGGCGTGGCCTGGTTGCGGCCGTGGATAGCCATTACCAGGTCGTCCATCACGGTGAATATGATTGCCCGACTGGTTGCGAGAACGAAAACGTCAACCGAATTATTCACGCTGATACGACGGCAAATCTCCCATGGCGTATCGGTGGGGCTCGTAACTTGCCTGCGCGTGACGAATTGTACGTATTGAACCCCAAGTTTGTTATGAGAAACTCGTTTGCTAACCCCACAAAAGTGCCAGCAGTATCACTCGCGACGTCTCGCGGATTATCCGCGAGAACATCGCTGCCAGACAGGGTGTCCAGCCAGGTCCTCAAGAACAAGCGGGTGCTGATCAGCACTTCCAACCTCAACAACCTTTCGTCCCTGTTCACCACGCCAAACCCCACGTTGCTGCAAATATGGCTCCCACCAACTCAACCTATCACACTCAGATTTACCTTCGCATCAATGTGCTCCAGCGCGGCAAGCGCATCCTTCCTCGCCTCGACCTCCAAGCAGGTCAATGCCCTAATGTCGACACGATCAAGGAGGCCGTCCTCCGCCGTTATCATGGCCAGATCCCTGGTCTTCCTCTTCTTCAAGGATCAGAGGGCATCGAACAGCAAATCCGAGACTTGGCTGCAGCATCCAGCTGGAAGGTCAGAGCACTCGTCCCCTCTGGTCTCATCACGATCCAAAGCGAGAAGGACTGGGCTTTTGCGCTCCTGTCTGCAGACACGGTGGACTGGATGGATGGTGATTTGAAGATTCTGGTCGAAATTGAAGGTGGTCATGCCACTTAGACGGAACGCTACCATACCACCGGAGGGGCGGTCTTCCAAAGGATTCCGGTCACTTCTCAGCCCGCCTGATCTTAAGCTTCTTTCTCAAAGGGTTCGGAAAGGAATTTCATTCAATCTCTACTCTTTCAAGGTCCTGTCTTGCTGAGGCAAGGAATCTGTGTATTATCTACGGCTTGTGTACTGTACTTTCATGACATCCCCTTAAGCGAATAATACTTTGTTCTGTTTGTTGTTTGATATCTGATGTTTGGGTGTTTGAATCTCCTCTCTCCTTCCTGACGTAGTCTTTCCTGTGTTGTTCTAAAGTGAGAGAACCCTACTCTCCTACTCCTTCATCTATTTATCCCTCTCCTCCACGTCTTCCCCCCCACACTCAGCAACTGCATCCAAAACACACATCTCAAGCTGTACCTACACGCCATGGATCCTCTCGATCCACCCGAGACTCACTCTGAGCCTCCCCCGGAGACCGAACCCGTCTTCCCACACTTCCAAATCGAAGACCTGGACCTCTCCCCAGATGTCCTCGCCGAAATCGACGCCATGCTCCTGGCAACCCCTCAAGCCGAGCCCAAGGACGCCCCAGATGCTCCCCCTGGAGCCCGAGTCCGCCTCCTCACCGAAACCAACTGGAGCTTGACTATAACACCATGGCACGAAATGATGGCCCTTACTCCCGTCCGCGAACCCGTCCACATGCGCACGATCTTCATCAAGGAAGCGCTTAACCTGAGAGACTTCCTCAACAGCCGCATCCGCAAGCGCAACGCGATGCTCGCCCAGGCTGTTGGCGTCAGAGTTACCCCGGAATGCGAGCATTGTGCCCAGGGTAAGGGTCAGTTCGTGGGTTGTGTTGTCGTCCCCGATATGCTGGAGGGTTCATGCGCGAACTGCGTTTGGGAGAGATCGCGCGGTCAGCGACCGCAGTGTAGCTTTCGTGAGTGAATTCCTTGTGTTCTTGTCTTGTGGGTCCTTCTGGTACTGACTTTTGAACTTTCATCTAGTCGTTGAGAAGGAGAATCTGGAGGATGCTTTGAAGCATGAGGAGAAGATGCGGAATGGAGGTGGAAAGTCCTCTTTTGGAATGTGGAAGCTGTCCAAGACTGGCTCCGTTTGATGGCTTGCACTGAACATTGAACCATTTAATCCGCATCGACATGCTCCTGTTTACGCAGCATCTCTCTGGTTACTATCTGGTGATTTTTGCAGATAATGGGCCGTTGCAACTGGTTCGGAGATTGAACTTCTTGTTTCATATGACTCTATCGTCAATGGCCTATGGGTGGGCACCGGTCAAATAGGCGCAGAATACACTCGATCCAATAAGTGTTGCTCAGTTGATAAAAAGTAATGTGCTTTGTGCTTTATCCTCAAGCATGGACTAGACTGTATTGCTTTCTACGTGAGTAAGCATTTTGCCAGTATCTCAACTTATCAATGAATATAGACTGGAGCAATGCTGACTGCATGAACTTCTGCCTCTCTCGCCTCGTACGCCCACCCGCTCATCATGGGCCCTAATCACAGTGGAATAAAGGTCTGAAGGGTCGATCTGTCACCAAGCAAGCCCTATGACTGCAATTTGATCCGTCTGATATGTCATACTTTCATCATCTCATGTACGAATTTCAAAGACCTGAATGCCGGCTTCTCTCGCATGGCGCATTCGTTGTATACCGCCGAGTTGTATCATCCAGCTTTGAAGCTTTACGCCGGTCTGCATATGGTAGAGGATAAGAATGTATCATATTGTTATGGTCATCTCATCTTCCTACCCTCTTAGTCTTGGTTGACTGAAGAGATCTCGCAGACCCATAAGTGGGCCGGAGCAAGTTGTGAATTGCTGGCTAGAATTCAAAAGCTCATCTATTACCTTCCAGAAACAGGCATATTCAAAGTGAAAGTGAAGAGGGAATTTGTTTTGAAGATAGCAGCATGACATGCTGGGCCCTTAGAGCATACTGCACCTACGAGTGATGTTTCTTTTTCTTCAAAGACGAGTGGTATACGTTTTGCACGGATCAGGTATGTGCGTGTCAAGCTACACTAACTTAGAAAAGATTTTCTAGAGCTTCGTTAACATTAGTCGCCCATCCACTCCATACCTGAGTAGAAATCTTCAAGATGTCCCATAGCTCTCCCCAAAAGGCTCTCCAATAACTGACGGTGCTTATTAAGCCATTCATCAAGTACACTTTGACTTGTGAGAAAACTGTACTCGAAGACACATCCCGGTGTGAGATCCAGATCATAGCCGTTCAAGTTGCCATTTGCAAGGTACTTAGTAGATAAGCGATCTTACCAAGATGTGGCAAGTGGCAGCCAGGCGATACTGAGGCTCCGGGGGCGAGACTGCCTGTTGGGCATCAACTATGAGTCCAAAAGTCAGTCTCGCTCATATAACGTGAGGAATGAACAAAACCATTCCAATCCTTAGGATGATCGGCGTCGATGGAAACATCGCATAGCGCCCTATTTCGAGAATCACGCTTGAAGCTCCCAGTAAAAGGATTGTCTCGAATTTCAAAATCCTCGAATATATCCAGACACAACATCGCGCAGCGAGAACCAAAGGATGAAATGGGTGGTTGGATTCTTGAGAGCACTCATTGAGCAGGACCAAGACCCGGGAAGTTTGCTCGGAGCTTATTTCACGGCCGTTTCTTTGGTCGTAATAGGTGCATAATGTTTCTAGAATCTCTTCATGCCACTGAACATGCTCGAAATGTCCATCGCGCCAGTGAGTGAGCCTTGAGACATACTCTAGGGGGTCCTGTGCCCTGGTTCTTGTTTCATGCAAGGCGTGCTCGACCGTTCTCATCGCCTGCTCCAGCAACCTTTCGGCCCTATTCACGATTGAACATTGCCTTCGGGTTCCCCATTGTACGCAGCAAAGGACGATACGGAAAAAGTCGCCCATTCTGGAAGTTCTGCTGGCCCCTAGTGCATCCCTCAAGGCGCTCGTTCTGAGCAGCTCCTCATGGAAAGACTGTTTGATCTCATGGTCACTCGGTGCTTCACCAGCGGGGGCTAGTCGTTTGATTTTGGTGTCAAAATCACGAATGAATTGCTCCACACCACTATCAACGATATCGCCAATCGCAAGCGCTGTCAAGGGATCTGGTTGGTTTCTCGACGAACGACGGATGTCAATTTGGAAGCAGCAATCGCTACGGGGGAAATAATTAGATAAATGGGCAGAATCGAAATAATGAGTGTGAGAATGCATTCGTACCATGTAACCCCGGAGCCTGATATGATTAATTCTTTCCCACAACCTGACCGAGGACATCGCTGAATGTCTTGTCCGTCATATGGGAAGATGACACTCATCTCCAAACGTTGGCGCGGTGTGACCATGTCTGTGAAAGACCGCGCACGAGGACTACTCGGGAGAAAATCCTTTCTTGTCGTGGCATTGTGGATCAAGTATTCTCTTTTGATGATCGACTGTGAACCGCGTTCATGAGCCGGCCATCTTTGTAGAAGAAACTCGTGGAGCGCCTGCAGAATAGTTAGCCTTGATTGCCAAGGAGAACCTAGAGCCAAGCCTGACTGACCTCTCAGGAGGATACGTTTATGAGGTCTAAGGTGCATGTTCGTAGTTTCGCATCCACGAAGTTTATGCGGTCCTCAGTCAGCTGTGGCAGGAAAGGTTGAGTCGAAGACAACTGTATATCCTTGAATAAATTGTTACATCATAAGTCATGAGCCATAAGACGGGGCTGAACGTACCTCGTGTCTATTTCCAAGTGGCTATTGATGAGAAAAACCAACGATTGCAGCTCTTTTGAAAGATCATTGAGCTCGCCGACTCGCGAGGCCAACTTGACTTTGTGCACCACGTTGCTCAGAGCGTAAGGATCCGTGAGAAGAATCTCTTCAAAACATCGTAAATCTGCTGCTGAAGGTCTTCAAGGGGCTCGTCAGATTCTTGGCTAGCAGTATGGGATTAGGTTCATCCGCAGTTAAAGGAAAAAGAAGTTATTAAAAGTACCCGAGTTTTTAAGCCGCTTTGAGTAGCCGTGACAGAAAGGGAGCAAGTCGAGCCATGCGTCTGCGGCCTCTAGTTTCAGGACTTTGGACGGCCTCCTTACGGACAAACAGACGGTATCTTCCGCTATCTTGTTTGCACATGTCATTCAACCGCAAAAATCAGGCTTGTGGTATTTAATCTCCTTTATCCCTCTGTCAACCTCCGGCCGAGCGGAATTTGTATATGCTGATTTTAGGCAAGGACTTGACGAGACCCTGCCCCTGTCTATTCTCTACCATTAGTGCCATGCTTGGACAACACAGCACAACCTCTCATCCTCAACTATTGAAGGCACGGGATAAGCCATGAACCCTAGACAAGGGCAGCTGTACTGGTCAGTATGATGTCCCTGAGTGCTGCTCCCCTCCATGCCCTCGCTCTTCCTCACCCTTTTCTCCAGATATCCCAATATTATCAGCACTCGATTTTATAAAATGCACAGAATAAAGCGCAGGTTGCTACACGGCAGGACTCCCATGTGGTTCATGATCAAACCCAGCTGCGGTTCTTCCGTGTGACTGTGACACCTACCTATGTCGGTGTGTACAGAACCAGTCATATAGTGCTCACCACTGTTGCGCTCCAATCAACCTATAAGACAAAGGATTACAGTGAGCATTGGACGGGCGAATATCCCATCTGCGTGGACAGAGCATGTGGATTGCGTTCCGTCGAACACGTATCCAGATACAAGCAGTCCTTGTGATCCTGACGAGGCAATTACACTCTCGGGCGTAAAGCGTTGCCTCTTTAACTACGTGTAGGATGAATCTCCGTCCAAAACATTTAAAGAATGGCCCTGGGATTTGGAGAAGAAGAAAAATCGGCCCTGATAGCAGATGGGGAAAAATGTGTGGATGGACTCTGAAAGAAGTCCAGTCCACGGAGCCGTCTTCAGACAACTACATGGTAGGAGGATTCTACCTGAAAAAAAATGATTCCTACTGGGATCTCTGATTAAGGACAGACTTTTGTGGAGAGTATCCTGGCGCATCGCCTGCGCTGATACCGTGGCCTCATCGCCGCCGATTGGAGTAACTCACGCGATCCTGGCTCGGTCCCAGCAGCCCGATCTTACGTGGAAAGGCAATTCGATTACTGCATAACCCTTGGTACCGCCTCTAATGCGTTGTTCAGCCTGTGCAAAGGTCCTCCATAGCCCAGGCAGCCATCAAGTCGAACGAATCGGCATGGATCGAACACTAAAAAGAGACATTGTTTCGTTGCGGTGTTACCCCAGCGATATGGAAGCACAACAGCACCATCAATACAATCCCAGAGCAATGTATAAACTGAGCGGTATGTAGCTGAGCGTGTGGTTCGCCATTGATCGTACCGCTAATGGGATAATAGTCAAGACCTGGATGAAGAACTTGCCTCTCGACCGCTGCGATCAGTTCTCAACACTCCTTTAGCCCCCCTGTCCTTCCTTGGTAATACTTCTCCCCAAGGGCAATTTCACACATGTACAACGCAGCGTGTGGTAACTAGACCCTAAGCCGGCGAAAGAACGCGCCTGTGATAGAGGGTATCCGTGCCAGGATCCTCCACATTCACCCACACCAGAATATGCACCTGGACCTCACGCTCCGTTGTGATCGGCGAAAGAGAACAAAACGAACTATACGGCAACTTCCATGACTCTCTCTGTCGCATGATCCTAGCTGTGTTGCTCAAGACTTGGAGGAAACGAATGAGCTGCAAAAGCACAACATGCAGCTCTTTGGTTTAAGATTAGAATCATCAACGAATATGAGCCCCCTCGCCCAGCTAGCAGCGTTCGATAATGACACAAAAGCCCTCGGGGGATCAAGTTGGGCGATGAAGGGCAGAAAAGTGCGCACCTTGCAATCTAGCGCGATGAGCAAACAAGAGGCCGCAAGAGGGCAACTGAACGCCGTGGAAGAATGATCTGGCTTCGCGGGCTTCATCCTAACAGGATCTGACGCCGACTTCCACGGAAACTATCTTATGCCTCTGCCGCCCGTATCATGATCTATGGCAATGAAGGAATGATGGTGGACGGCAGGCGATGGCCTGGACCGTGATCTGAGACTATTATTTTCCCGCGGTGTCTCTCGTCCAGCGCATGATCTCCTATATAAACCTGTGGATGCACGAGTCTGTCTGGAGCAGAAGAAACTGGTCTCGCTACGAATGGCATCATGGTTTCATGGTATTTGCAAGAAGTCTTATATCGCTAGCTCTTATCGCTAGCTCTTATCGCTAGCTCTCCTATGTAACTGAATCGAAATGATCAATGATGAAGGCAAAGGACCATATCTCATAATACAGTGCAGTGATAGTGATGGGTAGATCCTTCAATGAAAAGAAATGCATGCGAATGCGTCTCCCAAGAAACGGTACGGTATCTGCGGTTGACCTCAAAAAGAAAACAAGAACTCCATCCTATACGCCGTGTGGCATTTCCAAACCAGCTGGAAAGAAAACGAGGTATGTGTACTTGATCTCGACGAGAATCATTTCTCTACAAGGATCTCATTTATTGTGTATAAACAAGGTCCGGAACGAGTCCCAGTGATCTGAGTCCGCATAGCTATCCCACGAGAAATTGATTAGCCGAAGTGATCGGGGAAGAAACAGGGCCAGAACTGGCGGAATGGGGAGGGGACAATAAGGGTGACGCACATGTAGACCATGCTACTCCGCAAACTGGACGCCAGGGTCTCGGGGTACCACCGGAAGAGGTACATGACAAATGCCCAGCTCAGACTGGCAAAGGCAGGCCAGGCATTGTTGGTGATCGTGGCGCGGGCTTCGGGGGTGATGAGGGAGGAGAGCGGGTGCATGTCGGGTTGGACTGAGAGTTTTGCGAGGGAGAGCATCACGCGAGCGAAGACGTAAATGACAATCTAATTGATGGTGTTAGAACTTCGCGTTGCGACACAAACGACCCGACGTACGTTCGACCTCGGTGTGGGGATATCGGCATACCTGTTGGCTAATGCTTCCCCGCTGTCGGCCGAAGACCGCGTATCCACCCAACAAACCCGCAAAGAAACTGTCATAACGGCCTTCCTTCCCAGATGCTGCGGGAGAAATATTCCGTAGAACAATCATGGACGCCTTGTATATCATAGCGAATGTGGCCAGGTTGCGCGCATGTTGGCGGGTCGCTTTGAAGACAAGCTTGACCTTTTCTCGGAATCTAGAAAGACGAAAATTAATTAGTTTCTCGGGGAACTCCGAGGATGAAGGAGCAAGGAACTTCACGTACGTTCCAGATCGGAACAGAAAAATCATGCTGTACGAAGCCACAATTGTCAGTATTCAGCTTGTGACCACATTTCTCATTCCACTTCAAAAGTATCGGAGGCCCAACGTACACCAGGGCATGCGGAAATCGCACTTTGGACCCGTAGACGACACCATTGCGCGCGCCTTTCAGCAGTGACAAGAGAGGCGCAAGATCAGGGTTGAGAACAAGGGCGTCCAGGCGGGACTGTAGAAGTGGCATCGTATCAGCTGCTGCAGCTCCTTTGCATGTGCTTGGAACTAGCTCACCATGAGCGCATCCATGATGGGGCGCAGGACCTCGGTTGGAGGTCGGACTCGGACGGAGGGGACTACTGGAGAAGTGTACCACAGCGACGAGTCAGTAGACCGAAGAGGTTCATGGAGTTGTAGGAGAGAAGTAGAAGAAGATAAGAATCTGGGGGAGGGGAGGGCGGCACTTTGACTCGGATCCGCAACTGCGCAACGGCGAGAAGGGCCTCGGCATGTGAGACGATGCCGACGGCCGACGTCATGGTCACGTGGTCTCGTTGACAGCTACGATGCCATCGTGAACTTATATTCTGCGTCATTTAGAAAACAAGATCAAAAAAAGTGAATGATCATTTATCGTCAATGTTCAGGGCTCATTGTGCTTCGGTGGAAGCGTTCTTGTTAGAGACTTATCTGCTGCTTGATTCTTGACGAACATGGCACCATTACCAGCTTCGTACCAGCGAAATAAACTTTGGAGAGGATGACACGCAGATCGAACGAACCTTGTGAGAATAGCCTGAATGAGAGATCTATTTACGTTTACGAAAGACTTTTTACACCTCAAGACAACTTACAAAGAAGCATCGCTTCACTATGATACTTTTCCATGTCGGTACAGGAAGCCTGCAAAATAGACAGGCGTCAAGAAGCACAAACCCCAGCCGGACCGAACGCCTTGAGATAGTGTAAATACGCAACAATGCAAGTAAATCAGTCCTCGTCCATACGAGCCCGCTTGTGACCCTCCTCCTCCAGAATCTCGTCCACGTCCATCATCTCCATATCCTCCTCGTCGTCCGAGTCGATACCCGCCCGACGCTTCAGACCCTTCATCTTGCGGGTCTGAAGACCACCCAGATCCTGCTTGCCCAAGTGCACGCGACCGATCTTGTCACCCATAGAATCCAGGGTAATGTTCTTCTTGGTCTTCATGTCCTCGTTAGGACGCTTGCCCTGCTTCATGGCCTCCTTCATGGCTTCGGCGGTAGCGGGGCGGTGGCGGCCAATCTTGAAATCAAACTTCGGTCCGACTTCCTCCAATTCCACACGAGGCAGCTTGTGGCCACTGCGCTTGGTGATAATCTTGTACCACCGCAGGTGCACAATGGGAGAAAGGTTGTCACGGGGCTCCTCGGCGCCGACCATCAGAATGTATTGAAGGCCTTCCACGTCAATTTGGTTGGTCTCTTCACCCTTGAACATAGCGAGGAAGAAGCTCTTAAGCATAACGTGCGTCGAGGATGTCGGGTCTTCCCAGGGACTACCAGAAAACAGGAGCATTGGTCGCATACCGAGTCCAACAGGCATGGTGAGCTCGTTGAATGGGGGGATAGCGCTCTGATCGGCGGGAGGGAGAAGGACCAATTCGCAGATATCGAGGATTTGTGAGTTGAAAATCCGTGCTAGAGTCACGCAGTTGGGGCGCTTCTTGTTGCTGCTTCCAAAGACTACCAGACCGCACTCATTCTTGTTGGCCAAGAACTCCATGCTCTCGGTGTTCTCGAAAGGGTGAATATTCTCATTCTTCTTGTGGAAAAGGACAGAATTGGGCTTCGTGAGCGCATGGAAGGTCTTCAAAACTGTGTCGAGGGCCTGGGGGCATTTCGTCCCGTGGAGCAGTAGAGTCTTCTTCGGGGGTTCGATGAGTTGGGGCTCTCGCGCCTTGAGGATACGCGCGGTGCGCGGGTTCTTTGCCTTGCTGTAAGCACCGAGTCAGTTGATATTATCCAGCTCGGCCATCTCTCAGGTACATACACTTCGCGCAACATTGTGGCAGTGCGTTTTCACGTTTGAAGATGATCGGAGTAAAAAACGCAGAAAAGTTTTGGGGTGAGGGCTTGGCGCTCTTATCGATAAGGACCCACCATGGCGGCCTGAGCTTCGATGTTGTAGCCTGAACTTTAGGGCATCAATTTATGTCTACCCTGAATGCACCCGTCCATGCGGGCTGCACTTTCAATCTGATCTCGTTCGATTTCACGTCCAACGACGATGGTATGTAATGGAAGCTATCTGACGAGAAGAACTAGTCTCACAATACCTAATCTCCTCTTTGAGTTGTCTTATTTCCCCTTTGTTACTAAGCATACCCTGTCATAAACAGTCATACCACATTCCCTGCAAAAGTCTCGTACCTCCACCTAGCCATCAGGTCAGTGCTGCCCGCCAGTCCCTGTAGGTTAGGTAACACGGAACTCTCTGTAAAGACCGGGCTCAAACGGCCAGGCTGCGCCGACATGTAATCCCTAGACACGTGACAAGATCCTCTGCGTTGTTCTCCAACCATCCCAGCGGAACCCTAGTTAATCGAATGCCCGACCCCAATCTAGAGCCTCAAAGTGCGAGCGGACTGGCCATCCGCATAATTAACATCCCTCTCAGGCCAATTTCCAACCCGAATCATATGATCAACAAGGCTATTCTTACCACCCCAAGTCTCCCTCCCGAATGCAGCCATCATATCCATCCCATTCAGTAACGAGCCCGAGGTCCATATCTTCCCATCCTGAGCCCATCGCTTCTTAATCCACTTGGTCAAAGGGGCCATTTGCCGCATCGTAGGAAGCACGGGAAGAGGCGCAGTTGCGGTCTTCCCGTCGAGAATTCCAGCAGCGAGAATAGGTAGAAAGCCTGCACAGACACAGAGGAGTGCGGAGCAGGATGCGTAGGCTTTGCGGAGGAATTCCTTTTCTGTCTCGCTGGCTTGGTAGCCTGATGCGTTTGCGCCGAGGACGATTATGTCGAGGGGAGGGCAGTTGGTGAAGGAGTTCTAGATGTTCAGTGATGAGTCTCGAGATTTTTCAATAACATGGTGCTTGGCTTACTGTGGGCAGCACTTTCATATTCCCCGTCAAACGGGCAGGGGTTGTGCCATCCTCAGTGACCCAATGGTGCTCAAAAGACAAAGCTTGAGCTTTTAGATGATCAGAGATGAGATGTGGTGGTGCATGACTGAGATATTCGCGGCTGATGCAAGAGAAGAATGCGGCAGGGGCGATATCGAGATGCTCTGTGACGCTGGTTGCGAAGTCTTAGCTGCTGAGTCAAAGCGAGATACCTAGCAGAAGAGGTTCACCTGTTCATAAGAACGACGCCAACTCGGATTGGACGTCCGGGGTCACGGAGGTTGATTGGTGAGGACATCTTTTATGAGGACAAAGACTGACAGGAGATGATTCGAGGTGCGCAACTACACGGGGTGAAGACGATTTAAACTTGCATCGAGGAGAGACTTGCGCAGTACTTATCTCCATGCGCTTGGTGACATTTGAATTGCCGTGAGACCTTGCTGCTTGTCTTTAAAGATTCATCCGGCACGCTGCATCGTCCTGGCTTGCGCCCCGTGAGACACAAACAATACACACGAAGCTGGCCTCTCATGCCGCATCGAGTAGATATCACATTGAAACGAAAACCATCTGCTGAGAAAGAGAGGAAGGAGTTGTTCCATTCATATAATTTTATCTACAGATCAAACAGCAGTAGCTGGTGCATTTTACTCCAGACGCAGCTTCTCAAACTCCTTGATCTGTTCCTCCAGGCGAGCAGCCTCGCTCTCAGCATCCCGGAGACGCTTCTCCTCAGCCTCGCGGACCTCCTCCTTAACCTTCTCCTTCCAGTTAGGGGCGCTCATGACACCCTGAGACCGGCGCACGGTCTCACGGGCCCGCTCAAGGCTGGCCTTGGCCTTCTCCTCCTGCTCGAGGGCGACTTCCTTGGACACGCGCAGGTAGACGGCGGCCTCGGCACCGACGGGAGCAACAACGCAGCCGGAGGGAGGGGTCTTGTTGTCCGGACCAAGGTGGGACAGCTCACCCAAAGTCTTACCACCCAGGGAGTGAATGGTGCTGAGCTGCTCGGACACAGTCTTCTCGCTGGTAGCGTCGTAGGTCTGGATGATGATGTCACCCTTGGTCTTGACATCGTACTGGGCCAGGATGGAACGGATAGCCTTGGAAGAGTTCAGGATGAGCTCGTAGGCCTTCTCCGCAGCCGGGTCGTCAAACTCAGCACGGTACTCGGGGTACTTGGCCCGCATGATCGAGAAAGTCTTGTCGTCCGGGCGACGGGGCAGGCGCTGCCACAGGTGCTCGGTTACGAAGGGCATGATGGGGTGGATGATGCAAAGAGCACCCTCAAGCGCGGTGTAAAGAGTCTGCTTTGCAGATTCCTGGGTCTCGGGCGAAGCATCCTCGGCCAGCAGGTACTTGGAGTTCTCAATGAAGACGTCGCACAGCTGGGAGTACCAGTACTGGTAGGAGACGTTGGCAGTAACGGAGAACTCACGGGCCTCCAAAGCCTCGTTCATCTCCTTGGCAGCGGCGTTAAACTTGTGTAGGATCCAGCGCTCAGACAGAGACTCGTTGCCAGTCTTGGAAACGGTGGGCAGGGGCTTGAAGTCGTCACCAAGCTTGCCAAGAACGAACTTGGTGGCCTGGTAGATCTTGTTACAGAAACGACGGTAACCGTGGATGACCTGGATATCGAAAGCGATGTCACCACCTGTAAATGATTATTAGTAGAAGCATACGAGCGAAGATAAAATGGATACATACCACCGGTAGTGTAGGAGACCAGGGCGAAGCGAAGAGCGTCAGCACCGCACTCCGGGATACCCTTAGGGAAGGCCTTCTTCTGGTACTTGGTAGCAGTGGCGACCTCCTTGTCGGCAAGGTTACCAAGCAGCAGCTTGTCGTGCAGGGTCTGCAGCTGGATACCCTCCATGACATCCAGGGGGTCAATAACATTGCCAAGAGACTTGGACATCTTGCGACCCTCCGAATCACGAATCAGAGAGTGGCAGTACACCTCCCTGAAAGGAATTTGACCGGTCATCTTGATACCGAGCATGATCATACGGGCGACCCAGAAGAACAGAATATCCCAGCCAGTCTCGAGCACGGAAGTAGGGTAGAGGTTCTCAAAGTCGTGAGTCTTACGGGGCCAGCCCAGAGTTGAGAAGGGCCACAGGCCGGAGGAGAACCAGGTGTCGAGAACATCGGGGTCACGGTCCAATGTGAACTTCTTGCCGGGGAACTTGGCCTCGGCCTTCTTGCGGGCGTCCTCCTCGGTTCGTCCAGTGACCCAGAAGTTGCCATCAGCATCATCGTTCTCCTCGCCCTCGATGTTAACAAAGTAGGCGGGAGCCTGGTGACCCCACCAGAGCTGACGGGACAGACACCAGTCGTTCAGATTGCGCATCCAGCGGAAGTAGTTCTTCTCTGCGGACTCGGGACGAATAATGATATCGCCCTTCTCGACGGCCTCGATAGCCGGGCCAGCCAGGGACTCCATCTTCATCCACCATTGAGGCTTGAGGATAGGCTCGATAACATCGTTGGACTTGGAGCAACGGGGCACCTTCATGGGGTTGTGCTCCCACTTCACGTACAAGCCCTTCTCCTTGAGCATGTCAATGACCTTGTAACGGGCATCGAAACGCTTCATGCCAGCGAAGGGTCCACCGTTCTTGTTGAAGGTGCCATCATCGTTCAGGACGGAGATAAACTCCAGGTTGTGCTGCTTGCCGCGGTTGAAATCGTTGAAGTCGTGAGCGGGGGTAATCTTCACGGCACCAGTACCGAACTCGGGCTCAACACCCTCATCGGCCACAATGGGAAGCAGACGGTCAACGAAGGGGTGGCGGGCGTTCTTGCCGATCAGGTGCTTGTAGCGAGGGTCGTTGGGGTGGACAGCAATACCACTGTCACCAATCATGGTCTCCGGACGAGTGGTAGCAATCTCAATGCGCTCTGTGGTGCCATCGATCTCGTAGCAGAAGTGGGTAAGAACACCAAACTCGACCTTGCGGTCGTAGCCAGGAACATCGAGGAGAGTGCGGCCTTCAATCTCCTTATTCTCGACCTCAAGGTTAGACAGGGAAGTGTTCAGCGCCACACACCAGTTGACCAGGCGGTTGGCACGGTAGATGATGCCCTCTTCGTGCAGACGAACGAAGGTCTCGGTCACGGCAGCGGACAGGTTGGGGTCCATGGTGAAAGCCTCACGCGTCCAGTCGAAGGAACCACCGACTCTGCGCAGAGCATTCTTGATATTCTTGTGGTATTCGTCCTTCCAGTCCCAGATCAGCTTCACCATGGCCTCACGTCCCAAGTCGTGACGAGTCTTCTTCTCCTTCTTCCACAACATCTTCTCAACAACGCTCTGAGTCGAGATACCGGCGTGGTCCATACCAGGAAGCCACAGGGTGGTCTTGCCCTTCATTCGCTGCCAACGGATCATGGTGTCTTGAAGGGCATTGGTCAGGGCGTGACCCATGTGAAGGGAACCAGTAACGTTGGGAGGGGGAATAGGAATGACGAAGGAGCCCTCAGGCTTCACCTTGCCATCCGGACCCCATTCGGGCTTGAAGAGGTCGCGCTCCTCCCACCATTCGAGACGGCCAGCCTCGATGACCTTGGGATCATATGCATCGGCAGTCTTCTCCTTCTCAACCTTCTGCACCTTCTTCTCGGCCTTGGGCGCAGCGGGCTTAGCAGTCTTAGCCTTAGCCTGCTTCTCTGCAAACTTCTTGGCCTTCTCAGCCTTCTTGCGCTCGCGCTCCACTGTGATAGTGACGAGACATTAGCATTTACTTTTCATGAACGAAAGCTCTGTCTAGATCGTGCAATTCAAGATCGCGGATTCCGATGGTTCCACATACACTCCTTCTCGGTTTTCACCTTCGGGGCAGCGGAGCCAGCGTTGGCCGCGGCTTCGGCGATCTGGTTGCGCGTCTGCTCGTCGACTGGAGGAGGATTCTCGGTCAAAGGGGCAGTGTTCTCCCCCACTGCATCGTATGTTCACAGTGAGCTTGCGGACTCCAGCATGAGTCATGGATCTTCGAAGGGGGCTGGACTGACTGGGGTTTTGGGAGGCAGAGTTCTGAGCCATCCTTGAGAATGATCGATATGTCGGAGGGAATCTCCAAGGCGCCGATCGCGCCACGAGTCGCCGGATAAGTATCTTGAGAGAAAGGGAGTTGCGACAAGGAGGGGTGGTTGTGGGAAATGCGGGCAGATTAATTTTCCCACGACGAATGAGCGAGCGGGGCTCAAGTGAGGATCGGTGGGGACCACGCGACGCTGGGGTTGGCAGATGCAAGTGTGGCTGTCTATAAATGCAATTCCAGCATTGAACTTGGTCGCCGCGTTTATAGTTGCTCCTTTTGCTCTCTCATATACGTTTTGGTCGGTCTCTAGTATGCTGCTACAAGCTATCGAGATTGGAGCTCACGTGATAACGCTGGTGCCAACGGGTGATCCGATCAGCACGATAAGGCGATAGTCGGCGAGGGCGAACGGGCTGCCTACATGATTTGCAGAGACCTGCAAATCTAATAAAGAAGGGAAGGTAAAGAAAAGGAATGCTAAGTGAACTGCCAATGCATTGTCTCTTCGAAAAACCCCTCGTAGCGTGGTCGCCAAGCATGAGTACCTCTCCAATACCATCACTCCGTTGAATGTGCATGTTAAGCCAGACGCAGCCACAAGAAATAAACAAGGAAGCACGAATAGCGGAAGCCAAAACCACATGGAAACAGAGAGTGGTGTAAAGAAATTCCATAACACCAGACCAAGGGGTGAGAGAGGGGGATAGAGGGAATTGACAAGGACAGAAGAATCCAGCGCTGCCCAATTAGGGGAGCATGACAGAGAAGGGACGTTCCTCACGCTCTAAGATGTCGAATGGTTTGATTGCGCTCACTAACATGCCCTAGGAACAAGGCGATACAGGCTGGCCAGCCCAAGAAGATTAGATGTCATGTCTTGTCATCAATGTCGTCTCCGTTCGGAATTCGGTCATTCATCGCAGCCCCTATTTCGCCAGAAGGAAAGCACAGGGGAACCATCGGGAAAGAGGTGGCATCGAACAAAGTCTCCCTTGATTTCTTGACCGTGGGCCATCAAAATTGGCAAGTCCCCAACTCAGGCGCAAAAGGAAGCTCGTGATACGGGCGGTGTTCTGTAGATACGATGATAGGGAAGAGGTGGATGGAAGATGTGCTGATAGGAAATGTGAGGAAGATAAAAAGGGGCCAAGACTGTCCGCAGCTGCCACAGATCAGGATTGGGCAGCGGCGTTGTTCTGGGCGTCGGCGCGGACGGGATCGAAGTAGGCATGGGCCATGGCCTCTTGAGCGGTCAAGCGTTCCTATGCAAGGGTCAGTATACCACCATGTTCAGGGATCTAGGTAACATACGGCATGGTCATAGCGAAGCAGCTTATCAAGGAAGTCAATAGCTTCATCGCTAACAAAGCGCTGGTTTTCAGCCGTGACAAACGAGCCCCATGGCTTACGGGGGAATCGTGAGAGGATATCGTCGTACTGGGGGTCCAGCTCAATATCGTACTTGTCCAGGTATTCGAAAAGCTCCTCGGTTCCCAGGACCTTCGCGATCTTAACCAGTTGGTCAGAGTTGCTGTTGCCGTGAAAGAAGGGCTCCTTTCGGAAGATCATGGATGCAAACATGGCGCCCAATGACCACATGTCGAGAGAGTAGTCATACTCCTGGAAATCGACGAGCAGCTCTGGGCCCTTGAAGTAACGAGATGCGACGCGAACGTTGTACTCAGTGCCCTTGTGATAGAACTCGGCAAGACCCCAATCGATCAATCGTAGCTATGGCCTGTTAGGATATATAAGATTCGCTAAAAGTTCATGGCACACACCTTGCGCTTCTCGTGGTCGATCATGACATTGTGGGGCTTGACATCTCGGTGCATGATGCCCTTGCTGTGACAGAAGTCCAGCGCCTTGAGGAGCTCGTAAATGTAGAAGCGGACATCATAGTCCGTGAACCGGGGGTACAAGGTGCGGAAGTCGGTGTTGTTGACAGCCTCAAAGACCAAGCTGGGAGTCTTGCTCTGGTTATCCCGAACAACGTCCAGAAGAGCCACAACATTGGGACCGCCAGCGAGATTCTGGAGAATCTTGATCTCTCGCTTAATCTTCTTCTTCTTCACGGGCTTGAGCACCTTGATAACGCATTTCTGATAATTGACAACGTTGATGCCCTCGAACACCTCTGAGTACTTGCCTCGACCTGGAAAGGAATAGCGTCAGCAAACAATCAGTCCGGAGCTTGTCTCCACACCCCAAGTGGAATGGCAGGTGATAACACCAGCGTCCCGGGTCGGGTGACCTCTAACCAGAACGTTACGCACCGATCTTGCGAACGATCTCATAGTTCTCAAGCACGCCCCAGGAGATGTTGACACTGTCATAGTCCCAGTAAGACCGTGGCATGTGCTCGTTGACATCGGCGTAGACGCGCGCCATGGTGATCGCAGACGGCTTCCGAATCCGCCCACAATAGAAATCAGCTGCGGCGGGGTTACGCGGGGCGCAACCGAGTAGCAGGGTGAGGGGGAAGCGAGGGGTGTCGACACAGGAGATAGATAACAGCAGCGGCAGGCTCAGCAACTTGCCAGCTCGAACTCAGCTGTGCTATCGATCGTCCTGATGCAATGGGGTTTTGGAGGGGTGACAATCCGATGCGAGCGAGATCTGTTCCGCCTTGTCACGGGATTGTCCTGTGGAGAGCAGTCCCAAAGCGGCTAGACTGGGAGTGCTGGGAGAATAGTTATTCCGCTGGATTTTCTAATTGCCTCTTTCGGATAGATCGTGACCGCGGGTGTTCCTGAAGACTTGATTTCTCAACGCACGCAGGAACCGTCACCGTGCTCCTTGGCCCTTTTTAAAAAAGGCACCATGTTCTACGATTTGAATGTCCCATATAGCCCAGATGACCCTGAGGCACTCCACACCCTGAACTTCCTGGCTGAGCGTAAGTCATTCTGCCCTGACCTTGGCACCCGATCCGAACATACCTCAAGCTTGCGGACCACATGATGTACTAACATGACCCTAGTCGGTTACACTACCGTCGCCCTCTCCCAAACAATCACAGGCAAACTTCCTCCGAGCCTCAGCCCGCCGGCTCTCCCATCGAATGCCCCGAAGTCCCTCCAGCTGCTCACTCGTCTCAACCTTGCACTCGCCGACCCCGCGCAAAATCAGCGGCTTAACAGCTTGACACAAGCTTACGACATCGTTGCTCTCCGTCCAACAAATGAGAAAGCCCTTCTGAATGCCTGCACCAACCTGGAGTGTGACGTGATATCACTCGATCTTTCCGTGCGACTTCCATTCCACTTTAAATTCAAAATGCTGTCGGCTGCGATATCACGTGGTATTCGACTGGAGATCTGCTACGGTCCGGCAGTCACAGGGAGTGGGTTGGATGCCCGCCGAAACCTGATTGGAAATGCTATGTCGTTGATCAGAGCTACCCGTGGAGGACGCGGCATCATCATATCAAGTGAGGCCAGGCGCGCGCTGAGCTTGCGAGCTCCATGGGACGTGATCAACTTGACCTGTGTCTGGGGATTGTCACAAGAGCGCGGCAAGGAGGCAATCTGTGAAGAAGCTAGGAAGGTCACAGCCTTGGCCAAGCTCAAGCGCACGAGCTGGCGTGGAATTGTTGATATTGTCCATGGTGGAGAGAAAGCCACGACTGAGAAGAGCTCGAAGCAGAAAGGTCAAAGCAAGCCAGCCACATCTGCCCAGTTAGATACCACACCTGATACCTTGAAAAGAAAAGCTTCTCTTGGCTCCGAGACGGCCGTGGAGCCTGAAAGGCCTTTGTCGAAGCGCGAGATGAAACGACGAGCGAAAAAGGCCCGCCTTGAACCACAAGGAGAAGATGCGAGCTGAAGCATCGCAGGTTTATATCTCATGACTATTGCGACACTTCGTGATTGATGACATTGGAACCATCGGGTAGTGTCTGCCTTTGGTTGGCCCAGCTGAGCCTTAAGTGCTCCTTGCACCATCCCGGCTTGATCCCATCCCATCCCCTTATGGACGGCTCGCTTGAGGGGAGCTTATGGGACCACTCTCAGCTGCTACCAGGCATGATCGTGCCCTCGACGGAGACGTCAGCTGTTTCTGTTCACTCCGTGGGTCCACCGTGTCCCATCAACAGCAATTCTGGGAAAATCGTGGCTCAGTCTGTTTGACTATTGAGCTCTGTGACGGGGACTGGGCGTGGAACTTGCTACGGCGCTGACGTGGTCTTGCAAGTCTTCTATGCCGGTGGCAGTCATTCGTTGCGCCCAAGAAAATGTTTTCGTGTTTTAGCGTTTCGATTTCTCATAGTATCAATACCCACATTTCAAGAGGCACGAGTCCTACCAATTCGATCTTGGATTTCTCTAGGCTAGCGCGTCCTGCCGCGCTAGTTACTACCCGCTCTCCGCCGCCATCGTTAGCCTGCCATTTAAAACTTACCCCGAGTCCCTTGGCACAAATAATGTACGAATTTTACTTCTACAGCGAGTTGAATAGATGCAAAGCAAGATACCGCAACCTTATCCTGAAGGGCGGCAAGTTCCGCTGACTCATGATTGGGTTTAACTAAGGTTCAGGGCCCGCAGAACGGGTGAAACTAACACGCTTCTTAGCCTCCTCTACGACCATGCCGTTGCGACGTTCGCACACAAAGTCACATCACGGTTGTTCCAATTGCAAGCAGCGTCGTATTAAATGTGACGAGACTCGCCCAAGTTGTGGATCTTGTCAGAAAAAGGGGCTCTTATGCAGCCTCAACACTTTTCAGTCTGATCACCCACACCTTCAAGGTCTTGATGAGAACGCCCAACGACCGGGGGACGGAGGCACCCCTGGCATACTGTGACTGCCCCATCGCTGGCACAGAATGAGACCTTGAGTGAAGTTTTGCAGACACAAGTCCCCAGAGAGGGACTTACCCACCCGTTTCTTATGCATGGTTTACTGGCTATTTCGGCACTGCATCTTTCCCAGCAATGCTCTGGGCCTCGCCGTGACATATACACAGACAGTGCGATGCGGCACCATAGTCGTGCATTGTCACTCTGTGTACCACTTCTCAGCAATGTTACTCCCGAAAGCTGCCAGAGCCTTTACGCCTGCTCTATTCTGATCGCCACCTTCTCTTTTGCTTCTCAAGGTCTCCATATCTACCGTTCCTCCCTGCATATGAGTGAAGTGATCAAAATTTTCAGACTAGTCCGTGGAACGGCCTCAATCGTGGAACAGGCTCGGTCCTGGATCGAGCAAACCGATATGAGGATTCTTCTCATACTGATCCTGTATGCGCAACGGACACCATATGACCATACGGTGCATACTCAGCTGGAAACGCTCCTTAATCAACAACAGGACGAACGCCAATTCCCTCAACTTCCGGGTAGTTCGAAGGCCGTCATGTATTTAATCCACTCGACATCTTCTTGATGTCTTTGACTCCTGTATCGCTAGCGATAATCAAGCTACTATACTCGCCTGGCCTGCGATAGTGGATTCGAAATTCTTGGATCTTATGCAGCAACACGAGCCGTGGTCTTTGGTGATCCTTGCTTACTACGGGGCCGTTCTGCATCTTACGACCTGGGCTTGGTGGATTGAAGGCTGGGGCAAGTTCCTGGTCAACTTAGCCGCGGGACACCTGGGTGATGCTACGCCATCGGCTATTGCCTGGCCCATTGCCGTCGTGAATGGAGAAGTTGATGAGTGACAGGCAGCCATGATTGTCATCGTTCTTCTTACTGTTTTTGGTATAGTTATCGAATCGGTGGGGCATCCATGCATGTGGATCTAGTCATGCGCAAGACAGCCAGGCGTTCTTGAAGGGCTTTTGCACACAACAACCAGCCCATTGACTCGGCATAGCTGATACCGAAGAAGTCAAAACTTCCACAAGTGCAGAACTATCTCTTTTCATAATTCCCCGCAATTTCGGTTATTCGAACCGGCAGGGCGTTCATTTGCCGCGCTTTCGTCACGAATCAGGCTTCTCCCGCATTTTGCCGATCACTAGCGGATACGCGGATACGCGGACTTGGGGTCGTATTCGTACATTCATCCATGCTTGTCGAATGTTCTTCAGAAGACTCAATGAGATTTTGTGATAAAAGAACAGATTCCGCCATCGCAAGAATGCATTCTTTCCACACCAGTCGCACATTTTGTTCAGATACTTGCTTTTATCCTTCATGATGCGTTGGACGCTCTCTGCCCTCGCATGCACGTTTGCCCTCGGTAGAGCGTCAACTATACCGGCACCGCCTCAGCCAGAGTCAATTGAAGTTGTCGAGCTACCTCTGCCTCCAGTCGCACCAACCAACGACACGGGTGCATGCACTGCCTCAATCAATCCTCACCGGACTGGCTGCATTGGACAGATATCAAGCTCCTTCCAGGCTGGCGACTTTACGCCTGATGGAAAGCACGTGGTCATCAACGTGGAGTTTGTTGGTGCTCCAGCGGCGCCAGATTCAGCCAGCATATATTCCGGGCAGCACCTCATCATTGTCAAAGTGGACGGCAAAACATTTGCGAATGGCGACCCTTGGAAATGCTTAAGCTGCGGCGTCCCCGCCCAGAATGCACGCAACTTGGACCCGTCGAGGGACTATCCACATGCAGCAAGGAATTCTCGACAAGCGCTTTGGGGACACAATATCTTGGACTGCAGTGGTATTCCCATTGTCAGCGATGATTGCACGCCAAACAAGACGCACATCTATCCAATTTACTGGCCCACTGGCACGAACAGCTCGGGCACCCCACGGGAAATGCGCCTCCACCCTGATGGTATCCATATGGGCTGGAGTTCATTCACAACTGGTGGCGAATATGCCTACTATGGACGACTACAATTCCGTTCGAATCCAACGGACGGCACCCTTCTTGTTCCGCGATACGATCTCGTCGATGTGAATCTGCTCATTCAGCCGAACGGAACCGCTCCGATCATGGCCCAGGGCACCGAACTCAAGCTTCATGACGAGGCTATCACAGTTGGTGAGCTTCGGGGATTCAGTGGCGCCGGCGATGAGATTTTGTACATTGGATCCACGCGGGAGGCAAACAATATCGATCTTTTCGCGGTCCATATGACCACTGGCGCAGTTCGCCGTCTCACCAGTCATCCCGAGTACGCAGATCCTATCGCCTTTTCCCATGATAACCAATGGTTCGTGACCATGGACACTCGTGGCTCCAATCGACAGATGTGGATGTCAGGGGAGCGATATATTCCTCCTCTAATTGACCTCGTCACCATCACGGCTGCTTCGTCAACTCGCAACAACGGCGTGCGCCGCTTCTTTCAACCAATCTTGATCGATCGCTACGGTGATCGAGGAGACTATTTCGGTCAACAGGTCAACTATGAAGGCGACGGAAGCAATGGCAGTGTCAACGACCCCGACTGGAACGGCCGAGCCGACCCAGCCTTCTCCCCCGACGGAACCCACATTGTCTTTTGGCAGGCCTTGGTAATTCCACCTGCCTGTGGTGGTGTGAACCCCCTGCCCTGCCCAGTGTCGACAGCCCAAGGAGGTCGCACATACCGAGTAATGCTGGCATCTCTTACAGACCGTACACCGACGGATCCAGCCCCGGTTTTCGCTGCACCCGATTACATTCCCTGGGCTACCCCGTTCCCACCAGGAGCTAGTCTCCCTACATCCTACTCCTTGCCGGCGGGCAACTACACTCTTTTTGGGAAGGCAACCGGGTTTGCAAACGCTACTCTGACTAGAGACCCGGTTTTCGGCAGCTTCAAGACTGTCTCCGTCAATTACACGAATTTCTCAGATGACGCCCAGCACTTTATCAACGGCTACGAATCTGTTACTCTCACGTTGAGTGCATCCAATCCCTGGCTCAGCCAGTTGGACTGGGTCTCCGATGTTGTGCAGACAGGCGCTGTGAATGCTGTCAAGGTGACTGGGCCTGGCGGATTCCATTTGATGATTGATGCGCTTGAAAATATTTTTGAGGCTAATGGGACACTGTCTACGACTATTGATGGCGTTACCTATCATCAACCACTCAACGGCGCATGATCAGTATACTGTCAGCTGTGGGATTTGGATGCTCTGCTTTGGGGAGGATTGAGAGGTTGTTTTGAGCGCTTGTACGTATCTACACTTCGTGCATAGTACTGAAGTCCAAGATATTTTCCATTGGACTAATAAATCAATCTATGTTCTGACCATCAGTATTCAACATTCGATAAAGTTGGGCAAGTCAAACGGGATGAAGGACAAGAATTGCATACAATAGTCAATTTGGGCATCGATCGCTCTGGAAATACTATCGAGCCCCAAGTACAAGACCAAGGCAGAGTTAAAGCGCACGATTGTGTTGAGCGTAGGAGGAGGTAACAAGGAAGTGTATCAATGAATGATCATGTAGCAGTGAGAAACAAAGAAGAAACACTTGAGGTAACCAACGCATTAGCCCTTGTATAAGCTCAAACTTCGCCATAACCTTAGGACTTTGGTGGCAAAGGCTTTACCGGCCACTCGTAGGCTCGCCCAAAATCAGCTTCAAAGGTCCATTCGCCCTGACCCACAGTCCGATGCAACTCTCCAGATCCCTCGGGCACGACGATGTCACAGGTCATGCCCGATGGAACCATGACTTTGACTTCCACATGACTTTGCTTGCCCTCAGAGTCCGTAGTCTTCCATGAACAAGAAACAACGCCCATATACGTCTCATGCGAAGCAGAAGCCTCCGAAAATTCCGCAGCAATACAAGGCGCGATGCGACAGCGTTCCCAGCCAGGCTTGATTCTCTGCAAACCGGCCAATCTCTCATACAAAAATTTCGCGATAGAGCCAAACGCATAGTGATAGAAGGAAGTCATCTCGCCTGGGTTGACTGATCCATCGGGCAGCATGCTATCCTAGCGCTCCCACACGGTCGTTGCGCCCATGGTTACTGGGTATAACCATAAGGGGCAGTTTTTTTTATAGAAGCATCGCATAGGCAACTTGGATATGGCCTGTCAACGCGAGAGCTTCACACAGGAAGGGTGTTCCTGCAAAGCCTGTGCCGATTCGGAAGTTGTGCTTCCGGACGAGATAGACGAGGCGCTTTCCTGCTCGCTTTTGTTGTGTGGGCGTCAGGAGACCGAAGCATATAGCAATGGCGTAAGCTGCCTGGCTGTCAGACACAAGTCGGCTATTGGAGGTCACATATTCCTCCTGGAATTCCTTTTTGGCGGCTAAGCTCTTCAAGAACTCAATTTTTTCCTTGTACTTGTTGAGAAGGTGCGTGATTTTAGTCATGAGCTCTAGACTGTGAATCAAGAGCGCGTTGGCGATCAACTGTGCGTCTGTTTTGCCTTTCCAAGGTGCGTCGGCTGGAGCATCTGGATCTAGCCAATCCTAAACGTAGCGTCAGTGTCAGAGATCATGTGTCTTTGAAGCGATGGATGCCTTATCCCCAGCTGGGAAATGCTAGTGTCCCAAAGATGCGTACAGCCTTCCTTGTTCCTTGGAAGTATCCGCATCCAGGTCATCATGCTGTCATACTGCTGTTCAAGAATCTCTACCTTGTCAGTCTCTTCATACAAAGCCCAGGGGGCAAGTATAGTAACATCATGCCAGATTGCACAAGGCTTGCGACGACACCACACAGGGTCTGGAAGTGTCGCATTAGGCGTGACCATAGCAGGAACGCCATCAAGAGTTTGCTGGTCATACCATACATCGACAAGCCAGTTTTTGAGAACGCCGTAGCAGTCAAACAACAGCAATGCTGTGGGGGCAAACAGTGCCAGGTCACCAGACCAACCCAGGCGCTCATCGCGCTGGGGACAATCCGTAGGTACAGACAAGAAATTTCCTTTCATTCCCCAACGAACATTGTGGTGGAGCTGATTGAGTAAATTATCGGAACATCTGAATGACCCAATCTCTTTCATGTCTGAGTGGCATACGACTGCCTCGGCCGAGTCAATTAAACTGAAGTCACTACTCCAGCCATCAACTTGAGCATAGCGAAATCCGTGGAATGTGAAACGAGGCTCGTATTTTTCGCCCATCGGATCTCCCTTCAAGACATATTCGTCGACGGCATCACATAGACGAAACGGTCGTGTACAGAGCTCTTCGTTTTCCAGAACTTCCGCGTGGGAAAGGGTGATTTTGTGACCACGCGCTCCTTTGATATTTCTGAGCCTGACGTATCCAACCAAGTTTTGGCGAAAGTCAAGAATGGACTTGCCCGTCGGAGAAAGGAGTTGTTGACAAGGCTTGACGACTTCGATACGTCTCACAGGCCCGTCAACCCCAGGCGTGAGCTTCACCTTTTCGGATAAGGGTGACATAGTGTAAACGGGCTGCCAGTTGTGACATGTCGGCAGCTTCTTCGGGCACATTGGTCGACCAGTACGGAACCTCTCGAGTTGCATCATACTTCTCTCCGTTGTAAATTTCTGCCAGTTGAATAGGCCCTTTGTGAACAAACCAAGTGGCATTGGTCGGTATGATCTCAACAGTATCGTTGTCATAGTGAAGTTCAAGTTGGGCCATCAACGCTGGATGTGGTCACCAGATATTCCTGTGGCCACCCGCGAAACCAATCCTTCCACAGAACCAACCCTCAGCGATGCGAACACCGATGCAGTTGCGACCACCGAGCAGCTGGTCAGTCATATCGTATGTCTGGTATTGCGGCTTGCGGTCATATGATGTCCATCCAGGAGCCATGAAGTGGTCGCCCACGACCTGGCCGTTGATTTCCGCCTCGTAGACGCCTTGAGCAGTGATAGCAAGTATGGCGCGAGTACAGGGCTTCACTTCGAACTCTTTGCGGGAAAAGCCATTCTGGATCCGGTCCGGGTGTGTCAAGGCCCCATGGTGCAGCATTCGATCACAGCGCCAATCTTGCTTGTCCCCATTCGGGCTGATGTATTTCACAGAGGTCATGGTGGTGGGCCGAGTCTCAAGTCTCTTTTCTCTCCTAACAGGTTGCTTTGAGTGGCGGATGTTGGCCAGGGTGCTTTTGCTAGTCAAGTCTATTGTGGCTTGCCGAGACCGGCAATAAGACTACTTGGAAGAGTTTGATTTCGGTGTGATGAGAGACCGAGTCGGTAGAGTGACAGGAGGGGAAAGGCGCTGAAGTCATGAAATACCCCGAGACTGGCGTGAACTTTGAAGTCATGTCAGATGCCGCATGTCTCACTCAATTGCCGACACCTGATCGATCATAAGTTCGACATTTGACCCGGCTGATTCCCGGCTGAACGCACAGATAGAGGAACGCCACACGCTGACAGTGATTTAACTTACCGAACATTGTCCATTATGAGCGTCAACATGTTCCAGGCTAGGGACAATGTCCTTCATGCCGACGAAGAAGATTGGGCATTCGAACCTCACCCCGTGGAAGAGTTACCTCTTCCTTCAAACTTCTTCTGGGGCACATCTACTGCTGCGTACAAGATCGAAGGCGCTGCATTTGAAGACGGCAAGGGCAAGTCTATCTGGGACACTTTCAGTCACCTGGAGCCTTCACGGACCAACGGTGAGAATGGCGATGGGGCCTGTGATCATTATAATCGCATATCGGAGGACTTGGACCTGATGGCCTCATACAATGTTGATGTCTATCGGTTTTCCATTGCCTGGTCTCGTGTTATTCCACTAGGTGGCCGCGGCAACGAGATCAACGAGAATGGCATTGCATTTTACAACAAGCTCATCGATGGTCTTTTGGCCCGAGGCATTGAGCCAATTGCCACCCTTTACCACTGGGATGTGCCGCAAGAGCTCTATAACCGCTACGGTGCCTTTTTGAATACGGTCGAGTTCAAGGCAGACTTTGAGCATTATGCAAACCTGTGCTTCTCTCGCTTTGGCGATCGCGTCAACCAATGGGTTACCTTCAACGAGCCGTACATTATCTCCATTTCCGGCCATCACAGCGGCGTCCTTGCTCCTGGACATAACGCCGCCAATGGAAACGACTCTCGAACTGAGCCATGGCGCGTCGGTCATACCATCATTCTTTCGCATGCGACCGCTGTGGGTCTTTACGCGCGAGAGTTTCAACCTTCGTAACAGGGCAAAATCTCGACCGTGCTGAACGGACACTTCTACGTGCCATGGGATGCAGCCAGTGAGGAGCACCAGGCCGGGGCCGAACGCCGGCTAGCATTCTATATCGGCTGGTTTGCAGATCCCATCTTCTTAGGCCAGAATTACCCCGCCCAAATGTGTGCTCGGCTGGGTTCTCGACTGCCTGAATTTACCACCGAGGAAATGATTTGTCTTCGAAGACTTGCCCCGTTCAACGCCTTTTACGGGATGAATCATTACTCCACCAAATTCGCCCGTGCACTGCCGGGCCCACCAGCCGAGGATGATTGCACGGGGAATGTGGAGGAGTTAGCTACCAACAATGAAGGCAAGCGAATCGGCCCTGTCTCTGGCATGGCGTGGCTCTGTGTTGCACCCGACGGGTTTCGAAAGCTCTTGAACTGGGCGTGGGACCGATACCATATGCCAATTCTCATCACCGAGAAAGGCTGTCCCTGTCCCGGTGAAAGTCAAATGACACCAGAACAGGCATTAAACGACACTTTTTGGATCTGGTACTTTGGGCTTTACCTGGATGCTATCTCACGTGCCATTTACGAAGATGGTGTTGAGGTTCAGGGATATTGCGCCTGGAGTTTGATGGATAACTTTGGCAAGTTTCACGTCTTAATTGGAGTGCTATTTTCTTTTGCCTTGACTGATTGTTGCTTAGAATGGTCTGCTGGATATGGTCAGCGCTACGGTATCACACATGTGGACTACAAAACTATGAAGCGAACTCCCAAGAAGTCTGCGTCGTACTTGAAGCAGTCTTTCAAAGATCGTCGAAGAGAGCAGTTAAAGTAGTTTCAACGATATGCCAGGTACAAACCTTACAGAGTTTGCGGAAATGAGGAGTTCTTAGCTAGAGTAGTATGTGAATTTTATAGTCGCTGAAATGTTTGATTTTGAATTAGAGGGCCCGGTTTGATAATCATAGTCTGCATGTATATTGGTAAGCCTTTGCATCCCTAGCAGAACTTCCTGGGTAAGCCTTGCGTTTGGCTTCTCAAAATATCACGAAAATGGGAGACACAGCAAATGAGTACGGAACATAACCGAATTCCCGCAAGAAAGATGGGAATTAAATTGGACGAATTCGGGTCAAAAGTACTCGACAGCTGGGGTCAACAATCAAGTCCCAAGGCAATTGAGCATGAGACTCCATTTCTCTGGCCATAAAACATGGACGTCCACTCACCGATATGGTTGGTGTGGCTACTGTAGCTGCAGCCTTGCGGCGCCACCAGCTAAAAGCGTCGTGAACCTTCCCTAATTATGTATAGTTTACGGTTGGTTTATCTTTCCATTCTCAGATAAGGCTCATCCTGTGTTTCCTTCACTGAACTATTGCGTGAGAGACTGGTCGGATGACTTGTGATCCGATAACTCGAAGGCTATTGCACCGAGTATAGAGCTGGTAACAGACGCCGGCATCTCCCCTATTCGACAATATGAATGACCTGTGGGGAGCTACGTGAAATTTTTTCTAATTCCGGTCTCGTTCGGTAGCTTACCATCGGCAATTGTCAATTAAACCAATTAATTTGTAGCCTTTGCCAAGATCCCAGACTTCCAGGGAAGTTGCGGGGTTATTCATGGGGCGTGACAGTTGTGGGGTTTGAAGCTAAACCAGCATCTCCAAAGCCGATGTGCCCATGTCCAGGACCGGTGGGAATAGTAGTAAGCTGCAATAAGTGATCGAAAAGATTCGCATACTTTGTCTTTGCCCAGCACAGATCTCGGCATATTGACCACCGAATCCAGCTTGTGGCTGTAGTGCTGAGTTGGCTCATACGACAGCCGACTCGATATCCAGGAAGCCTTGTGGCTTTAAATTCATGTAGTGCCAATCGACTCCTCGTCTGTCTATCATTCTTGGAATAACTCTCATCCTTGAATAACAACTACCATAGAGAATGGAATCCGCAAAGAAAGAGTCCGCACACCAGATTGAGAACATCGCCGAAGATGGATTCGAGAAGACTGATCCAGTCTTTGATGCGGTGACCAAAGACCAAGGTGTCACTGGATACAAAGCCCTGGGTGTTCTACTGTAGAGGTGATCAAGACTTTCAAGCTTTGCACCCTCGTTTGCTTCATGATGGCTTTCAGCGCAGCAACCGATGGGTATCAAGTCGGGTATGTCATCCTTCGAGAGGAGCAACCTCACCTGTCTTTGCTGAAAGAGATCTATTTTTATTTTCTAGAATCAACGCCAGCATCATCGCAAACAAAGGCTTGTTGCACGCTTCGCCACCTTTGTTGGAAAAGACGGAAAGCCTGCCCTTGCATCGCCCATCCTCAGTGGCTGGATGTCCTGCGGCCAGATCGTCGGAATGACCACTCTTCCCTTTCTCTCCAGCAGATATGGTCGAAAGGCGGCTATGTACACCTTCTGGGTGATTCCAGTGGGAAGCGTGCTCACCGAGTGCCTAGCAAGATCATGGCAAGGATGGTTGGTCGCCAAGCTCCTTGCAGGAATTGGAGTTGGATGTATGCAATCAACGGTCCCAATATACATCTCCGAGGTCGCCTACTCGCATCCGTGGAGGCTTGTTGATGTGCTACAGCTTCTGGTAGACTTTGGGCTCGTTCTTTGCCCAAGTCGCTCTTCAACACCTTTCGAAAACCAATCCGACCAACTATCTGCGCCCATCTACACCCAGTGGGCCCAGATCGGGATTATGATTTTGATCTACCTCTTTGTTCCGGAGTCTCCAGCCTGGTGTGTCAATGCTGGAAAGTTTGAACGGGCCAGAAAGCAGCTACTATGGCTCAACCGTGGTGTCCAAAATTATGACTTGGAAAGACAATTCCAAGTTCTGGTCATAGCTGTTGATCATAACCGCGAGGTTGCGGCCGAACAGCGACGGGGAAAATGGTACGGAATCTTCCAAGGAACCAACAGCCTGCGCACTGTTATCTCTTGCTAGACCAATCTTCCCCAACAATTGATTGGCCTGAGTCTCTTTGGAACATTTGGTACATACTTCTTCCAACAGGCTGGACTGGCAGATCCTTTCAAGATCAAGGTCATCACCAACTCGATCCAGATCGCGACTGTTATTGTTATTATCTCTGTCGCCGACCGCTTGGGGAGGAGATTACTCGCTTGCTCAGGTACGACAGTCAGCTGAGTCTCTTGTGTCGCCATCGGTATCATTGGTGTCTGCCCTCAGGTCAAAGCAACGACCTACGTTTTCATTTGCTTCGCGTGCCTTTGGAGTGAGTAGCCCTGTTTTACTTTCATTGCGGCTACTGACAATCGTACCAGATGCTGGGCTAGCCAGCAACGGTGCGACTGGCAGGGGATACATCGGTGAGGTCTCGTCTCAACGGCTTAGGCCATACACTGCTGGCTTCGCAGCAGCCGTCACCTGCGTTGCGGGAGTGGTGATGGATGTGCTTGTTCCATACATGACAAATGCCAATAAATGGAACTGGAGCTTGAAGACAGCATGGTTTTATGCCGGCGTTTGCCTTCCGTTTGTTATCGGCATGTGGTTCCTGATTCCAGAGACTCGAGGGTGAGATCATGAACTCGAGACGAAGATTTGTCCAATCTCTGGTTTATCGAGGCTAACTTGCGCAATTTTCAGACGCTCTGCTGCCGAGCTTGATGAGTTGTTCGAGCGGAAGATCAAGCCTTGGCGATTCCACAAGACGAAGACTGCTACCCAGAGGCTGGTTCAGCTCAACCAGTTGGAGGACAAGTAGTGGTGACTATGAGTCTGCTTGGATCCCAATTATCTGTGCACTTAATTATTGATTGATATGTCCGAGTGTCCTGGGGTTGCCCTAAAAGTTCACGCGCTGAATGTTTACCGAGGCGTATGTGTACCTCGATTTTGAGGACTCTGTTGGCTGGTTGAATAACTGAGTAGCGAGTTGGAAGTGAGAAAATGAGACTGGAGCGAGTATGATAATAGCTCATCCAAATGCAAACTTATCGCCGAGGCATTCATCCTCCTGCTATAGCGGACTATACCATTTCTATATGCAACGAGAAATTGAAGAATAAAACACGGCGGAGAAGCCAAAGAGTATACTCTGAGAAGCTTTCTCTTTTACCCACCTGCTTCTCGAAAAGTGAACATAAGTCCTATATGTCTGAACCATTTGGCAGAGGCAGTTTTCCTGTCTTTTTTCATTGGGCCCATCAACGACCACTCTGCATGAACTGACTTTGCTTTCAAAGAGAGATCCTGAGACTGGGCTCAAGCTGGTCAGGAAGCCAAGGGCTGGTTAATATTGAGTCCCAGGGTCACCATTTAACAAGTCTTCACGAGCTGGTGAATTCAGAGACTTCTATC
Source organism: Penicillium simplicissimum (assembly GCA_024706585.1). Taxonomy (NCBI): domain Eukaryota; kingdom Fungi; phylum Ascomycota; class Eurotiomycetes; order Eurotiales; family Aspergillaceae; genus Penicillium; species Penicillium simplicissimum. Next base: position 1,173,576 of record JAMZTW010000078.1, read on the forward strand.
ACGAATTGGAACGGTTTTACTATCTCCAAAGAAGGGACTCTTGACTGACGTCTTGTGACAGCTCTGCGGTAGCGATGGATCAAATCGTTACATGTTATGTGCCATCTAAATTATCTCCCTGTGTAAGACTGATAGCTTTCAAATGACCATAGTGTGTATCATTGGACAATTTTCTGATGATATGCTCATGATCTGATAATGGATGTCTCGAACTGGATCGCCTCGAAGCATTATCGGTGTTCTAACGACCGACGGTCATAGCTGGCTAGTGGCTATCGAGACACCCTCCATCAACAGACATTTCCTTGTTCGGCCTCCCATCTTCACTACTCCCAACGTCACCTTCTCTCACCCCCCTTCACCCAACCACTCAACCCATCCAACCATCTCAAGCCTACGCGTGAAAAACGCGTTGTCTGCCTGCCTCATTTCAGACCTCCAGCCCCAAGACGCCGCCTACTGCCACCCTCTCGCTCTTTGTGTCATCTGACGACGTCCTTTTGCTCTCCGATACTCGATATTACATCAGTCCACCTCATCAGCGATGGAGAACGTGGCGGAAGCGATAAGCGGCCTACCAACAACGGTGATCCATCCAGGTGGAGACGCGTTGCTCATTCTCTCGTCCAAGCAGTTTCGCATGCTTTTCCAATGCTCCTCGGAGCGGTTAATCCAAAACTGCGGTCATTTCCGGAAGAAGCTAGCTCCAGGCGAACAGCCTCACATCGAGTTAATGCGGGATGGAATGGTTTACCTGACCATTCACGATTTCGACCCGTCCGCCATCGAAATCATCCTCAACCTCGTTCATGGCCGAATCAGGAACATCCCGAGGGCACCGTCTATTTCCTTGCTTTATGACCTTGCCCGCTTCTGCCACTACCTCGAGTGTGTACCGACCATTCGGCCCTTCGCGACAAGCTGGATCGACAGGACCAAGCACGTGGTCATGGGACTCACAACCCTCAGATCCGACACGATGCAATGGATCTTTATCCCTTACGTCTTCCGCCACGAGGATTTGTTCCGACACATGACAGCACTTGCTCAACAACTTTCCGCCGAGAATCTTGAGCGTCGACGCGACAGGGACCAGGTACCAGTGCCGAAAGATGTGATTAGTAAGTAGCCCTCCAAGACCACCAATGCATTTGCCAGAACCTATCGCTCATTCAAGACGATTCGATAGAGACCATCAATATTGCGAGACACGCCTACCTCTACGAACTCTCCAGCCTCCTCTACCAACGACTCGGCCGGCTCTCAGGAGGGACCGCTGTTTGTGGCACAAAGTGCGACAGGCTGTATCAAGATCTGGTGATCGAGATCTCGAAGACGGGTCTGATTCCGATCTTTGAAAGACCAGACCGGCATTGCAAAGGGTACGTACCAAACACCATTCGTAATAGACTACTGGGAGTGAGCAGTGACAAACTCCACCTCCATTGTCCCCATGGCAGAGAGGCGGAGTGCCCGAATTGGCGGAACCCACTGGGTCAGGATGTCGAGGACCATCTCTGGGCATTCTCGAAGCATCTCGCTGGTCTCGACTTGCCTGATCAAGCCTAGACAAAATCTTTGTTCTGGCTCTGGAGCAGCAAGAGTCAACTCGAAATCTTCACTTGGTTACGGCAGTGGAGATTAACCGCGACGAACAGCCCATCAGCACGACATGGCACTAATCATGCGATACCAAGCTCGCGAACCCGACCTACTCCCTGTCCACTCAAGTCACCCCTTGTCCCCCGTTCTTAACACCCTGACAAGCTAGGCAAGCTTGATCATTTCTATGTTCTAGGTCCCAATCCGCATTCCATCTCCACTCTCATAATCTCTATCATCTAACAAATTTTCCTCCATCGACCTTAACCGTGACCGATATTTTGGTCAACTATTACACCATACCACTCAATCTTAAAGTGAAGTATAAGCACAGTCTTGATCGAGCGTTCAGCCATGACTGGAAAGGCACATCTAGGCCCACACCGTCTAGGTGTTGTCCAAGCCTGTGAGGCTGTAAGCGGTCGCGCCCAGGAAACTTAACAAGCTTCCTGCCGGTGACTACGTGGACCATCACAATCTCATGGCAAGGATGAGGTCGACTCTGACGAAGATATTGTCATGAGTGCCCATCGAAGGGGCTCATAAACCCATTCAGACATATAGTTTGCTATAATACAACTTTGAGTACATACGACCACAGGGTGTGGAGAACAGGGCTTCCCGTCCGCTCAGCCGTACTTAAGCCACACGCCGGCCAGTTAGTAGTATGGTGGGTGACCACATGCGAATCCTGGCTGTTGTATGTTTTTGTGTTCTTCATAATTTTTGCTCGCTCCGAATCTGGCGAGGTGTTACCATTCACATGTTTGCTAATTGATTCCTGGTGCCTTACGACATCTACCTACTATTTAGATAGCACTCTCGCCATCTCTCCTTCTTTCCTTCTTTAACATGAACCACCATCTTGGCTCTCCAGATATTATCTGTACCCATTCACTGGTAACACCAACTCACATCAGGGGTCTGTCAAAGGGAGAATACTTGCGGATCTTCCGCGGGGGGAAGCCAGAAATTCGGCATCAACATAATATCCCCGAGCCCTTCGGGAACATTCAATTCGAAGTTGCTGCCCATGTCAAATGGTCCGTACGTATTTTGTTGTACATCGATAATCTGTGGATTAAAGCTTTCAGAGACCGCTTGATCATTGGCTGGTTGCGGCCGATCAGGTCGATCAATTTCTTCTTGGCCTGTCTGCCTCAAATTTCCTCCTGTGTCGGGGGAGCTGGAAGAAAGGAACTCAAAAAGCTTCACAGCCCAGTTTGCTGCATCCCAGAATCCAGCCACCTGGTTCAAAACAATGAGACAGTTATCGAGTGATGCCCGGGCTTTTTCCGTACAGTCAGCCTCGGATTGACACCACTGACGATAAAGAATGATGCCGGCCACAAAGAATGCAGGGAATAGTTCATGTGGAAATCCGTTTAAAGCAGAATTGGTCAATATAGTGATAGCAGTGGAGGCGATAACAGATGCTGCTGATTCTGCGATCGCCGTGGAGCGGCCCGTGTTGCAAGAGGTTTGAGCTTGGGAGGAAGAGACTCTTTCCGGCTTTGACATATGGAGCAGGATGACATGATAGTGGAACATAATCTTGAAAATCACACAGAACTTGGGTAGGGGCGACTTTTCGTGGACCCAGTTCAGTGATTTGGGGAGGTCTGATTGCCAATCTAACAGGAGTTGATGCAGCTGCGCTACTGTAGCAGTACTTTCCCCAGGCCCAAAACGACTGATCATGATGCGTCGTAGAAGAAGAGACAACTTGGACATTTGGATCTGGTAATGCGCGGGGTCATTGCAGTGGCAATCGGTTTGTGGCTGATGGGCGCACTGTATGACGCCTTCAAAATCTTCGCACATTAAGGGCTCTGTGTCGCAAAGAGACATGTTGAGTCTAAATGAACGGCCAAGCAATGCAGATGTATAAGCGTCTCGAATGACCAGGTTCCACCACACTCGTCGAAGTAAGCTCGTCACTTCTCTGAAGTGCGAATGAGCATATGTGGCAGCCCGATGTAGACCCAGGGACACTGCAATGGTCACACCAAACCCAGTCCAACTTCCCGGATTCCAGTAGCTTCCCATATGTGGTCCATAGAAGCTAAGCATCAGGGCTGCTTGGAGTAAGACGATCTTGTCCGAGTAATAGCCCACGGTAAACAACACCTTCGCCTTTTCGTAGTAGAACTGCCTTGCTTCGAATCTCGATTTGAATTCCGATCGATGGATCACTGCATCGTCGCAGAAAGTAGCACCAATGAAACAAACGGCGTGAAGGATGATCCACGGGAGCTTTTTGTCACGGTAATCCTTTTCCAGTTGATACGTCTCCAGTATAGAGCAGAGGGGATGGAATCTCTCAAGATAAGCCGAGATGAGAGTTTCCAACATGGCCTCTTCGGGATAGTCAAATGCACCCTTTGCCTTCAGGTATGCGAAGTCCGTCCCTGACAGGTGCCCAGGAGGTTGGGCGGCCATGCCGAACGAGGCAGTCTCATCATATATTTGGCGACTTGCATTGTGGAGCTGGGGTCTTTCCCCATGTTGTAGCTGTTGTAGCTCTTCAAGAGCGAATGTCAATGGTGATGGTTCGCCAAAGGTCATGATTCCAGGATTCTCTGAGTTGTTTGCGCTCTGTTGTCTTAGAAATGCCTCGAACATACCAACCAGAGATTTCTTTGGTGGTTGTAGGCCCATCGATGCACGGCTGTGATCAGTAGCTCCCCCGAAATGCAATGAGGTTTTTGAGGCATCGGTTGGAAAATGGGTTGCCGAGTCGGGTGACAAGGAAGGCATGTTGAGGTTCGGGGACTCCTCTGGCTGCATACTGCCAGGTGAGTCATCCACACTCATAATTTGGGTCTCCTCTAGGCCCATTTGTCTGGTTTGCGTCACGCCAGTCGCGTTGGGACGTCGGGTCGATCTGTCACGCACAGCCAGTCTGCCCATTCCCGGATGCCTTCGGCCTTTTTTCCTCTCGTAGATTCCTCTCCTAGAAACGATCAATGCACAGTCGTCAATTTGGTCCATACGGCATCGACTGCAAGGGACCCCTGCTTGGGCAGCATCGCATTTCACTTTGCGTTGATTACATCTGTGGCAGGCCTTGGAGGCTCTAAGACGGACACTCGGATTCCCGTCCGGCATATTGACGATGGTTCAAACTGGGCGGAGGAAGGAGGCATATGAGAGATGAAAAGAGAAGTCAGATTTATCACTTCAAGCGGGATTCTGAATACTCGAATATGACTGCAGAACACAGGTGGTTATTCCGGGTTATCGGACCCTGTGGGGGAGAGTTCAAGTAACACATGATCTAATGGATGGAATGGATCCATCCATGCACAGTGCTGACTAACAAACTCCAAAAGATAACGTAATCCACGGCCATCTCGGCCACACGGCCAACTCGGCCACCTCCCCCCATTAAGAATTTTCAAATCAAGATAATTCAACCAAAACAATATTAATTCGTCTCAAATTAGCGCTTATTACATCGGTTAATCTTATGACCTATCTGCCCACACCCGCTACATGTTGGCGGAGCCCTTTTGCGTGGTAAATCTGCCTGATTCGCTGATTCGCCTGCCTCATGCGATACCACCTGGCTATCTTCGACTGGCTGCTCTGGCTGCTGAGCTAGCTGTAGGCCCTCTGCGATAGTTAGGCCTCCTTCGTGAGCTATCTGCCGATTCGAGCGTGTACGTTTCTGGCGTTTCTTCTCATTCGCGCGGCGAAGGCTAGCGTTCTCCTGGGATAGTAATGCAGCGCTATGCATCGCGAGATAGGCACTCTTGATAATTTGATCCACAGCAGTTTTTGAGGGCGACGGGGGGCTATTTGACCGCTGTTTCAATAGATCTTTGAGTCGTTTAGCCTGCCTTTGTAGCTGAATCACTGTCTTAGGCGTCTTTGGTGTGAATTGGCTAGATCTGCTGCTTGGCCGGCTACCTGGTGGCGTTGGCGTGTTGAGCGATATATTCAGCTTAGCTAGCACACGCTCTGGATCAAACGGTGTGATACCAGTAGTAGCGAAGCTAGTCTGGATAGTCTGCGGCTTAAAGGCCTCGATACGCGCCCGAGGATATTCTGCGAGGAAGTCGAGCTTATCGATGTGGTTGTAGCTATTGCGGGCTAGATCGCTAACGAAGCGACCGTAAGCACGCTTTAGCGGCGCGAAGCAGCCAACATCTAGCGGTTGGAGTAGATGCGAAGAATGCGCTAGCATACAAAGCGATATAATATTATTATCCGCGCAGATCTTATCGAACTATAGTGTAAGATGGCTACCGTGGCTATCAAGAATCAGTAGCCGATATCGACCTCGTACGCGCGAATTTGTGTGTGGGATAAAGTGCTTTTGTAGCCAGCGAAGGCCTATCTCATCGGTAGTCCAGCCATTATTCGAGACCTCGATTCGCCAATCGCTAGGTAGGTTTAATTCAAACCAGCCAGAGATATAGACCTTCCCTGCGAATATCACGCATGGCGGTAGCGAGTAGCCATCAGCACAGACAGCTTCGATAGCAGTAACCCATTCGCGGTTTCCTGGCTGTAGGATAGAGCGGCGACCGTAGTATTCAGCTCGAGTAACTACCTTTTGCGCAGAGATAAGGCCCATCGCGAATCCAGTCTCATCGAAGTTATAGATATCCTCCGCTAGGATACCATTCTCCTCTACCACACGCTTAACGCTATCAAACCAGGCGCGAATCGACCGAGGGTCTTCGTTTTGGGCACGTTGGTAATCGTAGCGTCTCGAATAGCGCGATTGGAGCTCGTCGCGGCGTTTCACGAAGGATGATACCCAATTCACGCCTACTGTAGGCGCTGGCGATTCACCGCGTGTAGCGAGTAGTATATCAGCCATCTCTCGAATAGCAGAAGCCCTAGGTGCTGCACCACGCGAATCCATAGAGAGTATCCACTTAGAAAGTGAATCTTCTTCTAACTGTGTCAATTTATGGCTATGCCAGCGCTTCTCGACGCGTGAAGCCATCCCGGTGGCGCGGTCCTGTAGAGTAGTCTTCGGTACATCGTATAGCTGCGCTGCGGCGCGTAGCGATTTGACTTGGCCCTTTTCATAGGCCTGGAGGGCTAGTAGGATCCTGCCCTCCTGCTCGGTAGCTTTCTGACGAGATTCAGAGCGGTTGGGTGGCATAGTGGATAGTTGAATTAGGTGGGTTGGTGGAGACGCGTGATTTCTGGTGGGGTGGCCGAGTTGGCCGTGTGGCCGAGATGGCCGTGGATTACGTTAACTAGTTAACTAGTTAACTAACTAACTTAACTAAGTTAGTTAGTTAATTAAATTACCCAACTTGGAAGGCCACTTCCGGAACATAAATAATCCATTCCGCTACTATGCTCATAAATCTAGTCCTGTCGAACCGAGCGTATTCTTGTCATGACCCTTGACAGCCAAGACCCTTAAGTAATCCTTGCCAAAGCCCATGGCCCAGCCCGTGGGCTCATGGTGAGGCCAAAAATTTAACCCACAAAGCCCGTGGAGAACCCGATGGGCGTAATTTCCTAAAGAGGATAATTAATGAACATGAATAAGATGATGCGGACCTACGCGGCAAGAACCCGCGGCTTCTCAGTGCCCCGAAGCCCACGTTGCCAACGCGGATAGGCCAAGTCGAGTCGAGCCACTTTTGACCATAGATTAGTGCTAATCATACTTTTGGTCTGAGGTGAGGCCGCGGCCTCTTGAACTATGGGAGTCACTCCATTCGACGACGTTCTCGGATAGCATATACCAACCTATATCCACAAAATCACTTAAATTGCACACTGAGGGCTTATTTCACCCTAGCGAAAGGATCATCATATTGGAAGCATTTGGAAATTTTCGATCACCTCAACTAAATCCAAATCTTCTAACATAGGTTCCAGATGGAGCGCAATGAGCAACAGTGGACAGACCTGTGCCAGCAGGTGAAGGGTCTTGTCCCAGTGGAATTAGGAGAGGAGGCTTGGTATCTCGTGATTGTAAGAGTCCCTAGCTTAAGCTTGAGAATGTGCCATTTCATTGACTCCAGTTACTTGCAGGCTGCAGCTTTGGGCGTTTCCCCAGTGCCAAGCGCATGCGCTCAGTTTTACACTTTCCTCACCAAGCACGCCCCGGCATTCAGCTCGGAACAATCCAAAGAATATCTCAGTCAAAGATTACGAGATGTAATCCTGAAGCTCCTCGCTATCGTGGGAGGTCCGCAGGTCCTCTCGGTGCTCATCCCACTTGCGGCTGCCGAAGGTGATAGCAAGGCGAGAGCCGCAGCTAGCACGTTGAGCGAGAAATGGTTTGACATTCTTTTTCCCATCTATTTACTCGACCGGATCCGGACGGCTGACTGTTTTTTTTCCTCATTAGGAGGGCTGACAAAATGAACGTACCCGCTATTTACGAGCGAGGTCAAGCGACGATCAACACAATCTACGGCGCCTCGCTCTTGGATGAGGTCTTCGAGTCCTTCGGAAGTCACAAAGAAGATGTCAAATTTAATGAAATATACGCTCTGTATGGCCTTTATCTCTCGGACTTTGAGGTATTGACACCCCTTGAGACTGAGGCGGTGGTATACTCTTCAATCTCCTGCCTGGGGCTGGGAGGCCCCGGCAACTGGCATTTAAGAGGAATTGGGCGGTTGCTAGGCGCAAGAGGGGCGTACGATCAGAGTGAGAAGATGAAGAGAATTATGGCTCTTTTGATGAACCTGAAGCAAGCGGTGGTAGCCGTTGTGGACTTCGTAGGAGACGAGTTCAAGGCCAGAGCGCGCCTTGACAAATGGGCCAATCCTGAGACTGTGGCAAAGAACTTGGGCGGTTGGGGAGACGACGATTAGATAGTTTTAACGGCAAATTAAATGATGAGTATCTGCGAAAGTTCTCCGCCGACACAAGTTACTGAGTCCTACCAGTTGTCCTCCAAGTCGGAGGTTTGACCCCACAGGTGCTGCGAGTAACGGAGTAATTGAACCATGATCTCAAACATCGGAAGTGTCGGAACCTGGCCCGCACAAGACAATGAATTTACTTGGCGGGAGAAGCCCGGTAATAGGTTGCGCTATTGCCAATTGGCCAGGCTATCGATCCACAAAATAGACCACCTGAATAGGAGTCGGAGAAGCTCGAGCATAATCTAGGCTATCCGGATTGCCAAAGTGTCCATCAAAGTTTTAATACAACCTGGATCCACATTCTCTTGGAACACTTAATTTCTTATTTTTTGGAATGTATGCACGGTGAGCTAGGGTCTCGGGGTGTGTCAGTACTCTATCCGTCAGATGCCATTTTACAGCTATACATTGGAGGTGATCCAACTATAAGGGAGTACTCCGGGCTATTTAGTTCAAGGAAATCAATATTCCAAGAGTTCTCTCACCTATGTAGTACCCAATCGATTGAAACCTGTTACAATGAGTTCTCGAGTTGAGTAATGGAGAGCAGCAGGTCCCCACCCTAGTATAGCTCGTATCCCTTGTATCCACTCTTGACCTCCGCATCAAGGACTTGGCGATACTTTCGCAATCCTCCGAAGTAAAAGAGGACCGATTTCTTCTTTCCCGGGACATTGGCACCAAAAATCCAGGAATTGGTCTTTCGGAATAAACTGTCCTTGCTGATGTTGTCGCACACCTCTGTCCAATCATGTTCGGCTTCGAGGGTCGCTTCAATGACCTGATTGCGGGCAGTTGCTGCAGACGACCTCACGCTATGCGCAATCAGATCGTCGATGAATTCAACTTGCGTTTCGATGCTTGGCGGCAAGTTGGTGAAGGGCCCGTTGGGACCTAAAATCATAAACAGATTGGGAAAGTCGGGAATAGACATTCCGAGGTACGAGGTCGCGCCATCTGCCCAACGTTGTTTCAAGGTCTCACCCTTCTTTCCCCGGATAGAAATGCTCGTGTAGTTCCCGTCAACGGCATCGAAGCCTGTTGCAAAGATAATCACATCAAGCTCATGCTCGGTCCCATCAGCAGTCTTCATGCCCTTCGCGGTAAATTCGGTGATGGGGGCTTCCTTGAGATTAACGATATCGACATGATCGTGGTTAAACTTCTCGTAATATTCAGTGTCGCACAAAGGTCGCCTTGCGTAAATCTCCGTTGGTGTCAATTTGCGAGCCTTCTCGGGATCGTTGACTCTGCTCCGAATCTTGCCGCGAATGAACTTGGCTGCTTCTTCGTTCGCCTCTTCACTGGTCGATATGTCGGAAAACGTGCCAAACATGAACCGGAATCCGTTCCCTTTCTGCCATGCGTCCTCAAACACTCTCTCGCGTTCTTGCTTGCTGACGCTCATCAAAGGAGTCGTGCTTTCCTCGAATCCGAAGGCAAAAGCACTCTCTTTAGCCTGCTTCCAGATCATATCGTAGTTCGCATTGATATCAGCACGATGCTCAGGAGTTGCAACTTTATCTCCCGATGGAACGACATATTGAGGTGTCCGTTGGAAGCAAACCAATTGTTTGACCTCATCGGCGATTTCGGTGATGATCTGTACGCCCGTGGACCCGCTTCCAAGAACCCCGACACGCTTTCCCTTGAGATCATACTGTTTCGGCCATGCACCGCTGTGGTAAAGCTCGCCTTTGTACTTATCTATGCCGGGGTAGGCTGGGAAGTTTTGTTTGGAGAGCAAGCCAACTGCTGTGACCAGATACTTGGTCTCCAGGGTTGCACCGGTACTGGTCTGGACAGTCCAAAGGTTGGTCTCGTGGTCCCATTCGGCGCCGGTCATTTGCGTATTGAACTGCATGTGCTGACGAAGGTTGTGACGCTCAACAATGTGCTCCAGGTACTTCAGGATCTCAGGCTGACGAAGATACGTGCGCGACCATGGATATTTCTGGAGATCCTCCTTATCCCATGAGTAGCGATATAGGTGGGAATTTGTGCTATTATTCGTTAATAAATGAATAACTTTGGCGAGGGTCGGATGAGACATACTCGCTCATGGCTCCAGGGTAGCGGTTCCAATACCAAGTACCGCCGACATCAGACGCGGCCTCGATCAATCTGACCGAGAGGCCCTGATTAACCAATTTCTTGCACATGTAAATCCCCCCAAAACCCGCACCAACAACGACCGCATCCACCTTTGATTGCACAGTGTGGTCTAGCGAGCCCATATTGAGGCAGAGGGAGCAAAGTTGATAGTTGAATGGATAAAAAGAGACAGAAATGACAGATTTTTGAACAAATGTAGCTAAAAGTTGAGAATTCAGTGAACTGGGCGCGTGTAATATATAGACAAGTAGAGCTACAAGCATGGGTATAGCACCGAGCAAGAGTACTTCCCCACTCCTCCCCGGCCCCCAGAATTACCCCGCGTGTTTTTTCTTAGAAAGATATCACCGGCCATTGAGTCGCAGTGATCATGTGATGCCCTGGTTACTTCTCAAACCCGTTGTAGACGCTTTCGTGGGTCATCGGGAAGTAAATTGTCGTAATAACCGCGGCTATATAAATCGACCATCCTGGCGACGGCAAGACAAACCAATTAAGTGATGTCGATTCTGCCGAATATGGAGTATTTCAAACTCATTGGGGGCCGTGCAGTTAAGAGACTTGGGAAACCGGGAGTTGGGACATTATCTGTTTGCCACGGTGTCATCAGACGAAAATTGGCCACCCAGGCGGTTTACGTTGGGCCCGGCTATATGGTTTTGAAATCTACCAAGTGGCGTGGAGGCAGAACACAAGAGCACTTATGGAGAAATTTCAGTTTGTACAGTTCCCAAAACTCGGGGAAAGAAGGAATGGGTTGTTGTTCCAGGCGCCATATCCTCAGGACATGAATGGGCTTTGATGGAGGTGCATGCTTGATGTTCCCATCGGCTATTCTTATTCGGCCGTTGCCTTACCTCAGAAATGGTGAAGAAGGATATGGAATCCTTATTTAGGGAATTACTTGCTAAAAGCATCATCGCCTTGTAGTGCCAGAACCCCCGAGGTCGACCAAGCTCAACAAGTGGGTATCCTTTCGGTTCTGACGGCAGGTACGACTAAAAACGCAGAGTATAAGTGGAACTAATCATCCCACGTATTTAAGGTACTTCACGTCCTTGAAACTTTTTGTTTTCTTCATTAACCCTGCGAGGCCATCTCCGCCGCTTCTTGATTAACTTGAGCTCAGCTGAGATATACGCCAACCGAAGAACAAAAGAACACCGAAAATTTTTGGAGGGCCGCCTCGCTTCATCAGAAGATGGCGGACATTACTTGGGGCTTTATTGGCCTGGGCAATATTGGTAAGAGCGCCTTGCATATTCCCAAGTCCAATTTATCGATAACCTTGTCACGACCATTTACTCATCCTCTATTACCACAACAGGATATCCCATAGCTATCAATATTCGAAAGAAGATGCCAGCCTCCCATAAGTTGATTGTGGTGGATCTAAACAAAAAGGCAGTGAACGAATTTGTGGAAGAGACTGCTAGTCTTGCAAAGAGCCGGGAGGGCAGCAATTCAATGCTTGTGGAAACTTCTGGAAACGCCAAAGAGGTTGCAGCAAAATGTGTAAGATTCTGCTCCCAGTCTATAAATCGGTTCATAGCCGTTCTAAAAAGCATGGGTTTGTAACTGACAATCCCTAATATAGTCGGTGTTTCTCACGTGTCTTCCATCGTCAAACGCAGTCGAGGCTGTCTTCCATTCAATAGTTGGAGATGGGCAACTTCCCTCGTTGCCCCAAGAGCGGCTTTTTATCGACCTATCCACAATCGATCCTCATACATCTCAGAAGGTGGCCAAACTCGTCCATGACTCAAACAATGGTCAATACGTGGATGCACCTGTGTCTGGCGGCGTGACTGGAGCTCGTGCTGGCACTTTGTCACTCATGTTCGGCGCACCCAAAGAAGATACATTACTCGAGCGAATTAGGTCCGTCTTGTTACTTGCAGGTGATCAAGTTTGGCATATGGGTGAGCAAAGTGCCGGAGTTCGCAGCAAGATTGCTAACAACTACATCCTGTGCATCAATAACATCGCCACGGCAGAGGCAATGAATATGGCAAGACAGTGGGGCCTTGATGCTAAGGCCCTCACTGATATGCTCAAAGTGTCGACCGGGCGTTGCTGGCCGGTGGAGGTCAACAACCCGGTTCCTGGCGTGAACAAGGATGCCCCCGCGTCCAAGGAGTATGAGCCGGGTGGTACCGTGGCTATAGTCAAGAAGGATCTTGAACTTGCGATTGCTGATGCAAAGGCATCTAATGCTGCTTTGAAACTGGCAGACGCGGCATGGGAAGTGTATGATGCAGTGGAGAAGGAGCATCACGGAAAGGACTTTTCCATAGTGTATCAGTGGTTGCAGACACAGGCATGACCTTGATATACGCTGTCCAATTTTTCTCTCATATTTTCCGTATCTTAATCTAAGGATCTTATTTCAAAAGATGCCCGTCTAAAATTAAGTTGTGCGATGAATAGACCGCTTTAAAAGTAAGCAGGCAAAAATCGTGGATGATGACTTCTCTCTATTGAGATAAGTTAGTGGGTTGCCTGGATGCGAAGAACATTTAAGTCTGAAAAAGACCATTGTGCTTGAAGACTTTAAAGAATACCTATATTTAATGAATTGAAGCAAAGATCAAATGCATGCCCGAACCAATTGTTATACTATTTCTTTTGCACAAGCACTTGGCTCCGCTCCTGAAACCTGACTACCTATCGATGGTCATCCTTTACTCGTAGAATTCCTTGGCCAACTTATAACTCATCCCAACTTCCTTGTCATGCCCAAAGATCAATTTAGCATCAAAAAGCCGCTGCAATCTCTGCACCAAGGTCAAACTCCGGTACCACGCGTTGTGATCTCTTGCCAATCCCCCGTGGGGATGTCCAGTCTCATAGTTTTCTTTGACATGGAACTGGTCGGTCGTCCAGATAAAGGTTCCGTCGTTTTCCAGATTGATTTGTAGCCCACATAGGCCAGGGGTGTGCCCCGGCAAATGGTGGATAGAAATTCCCTGAAACAAATCTAGGGTTGGCTCATTGAAGGTTTTCCAGTTCAACTTCTCCAGATCAAGATAGTGTCCCATATAGACACCCAAATCGGCCCCAGTCGCAACCGCCCAGCAGGCGTGTTTGAATTCTTCCTCATGCGTGTAGATAGGAACATCAGTTCCAACGAAGTGCTCCAGCCCGCCTGCATGGTCTAAGTGGAGATGGCCCATGATAACTGCTTTAACATCCTGGATGTCGTTTCCAGTGCTTTTGATTGCTGCGGGAAGCTTTTGACTCTCACAGTATTCGGTTCGTGGGAAGATGTCCCTGATTGGGCCACCCCATATCTAACGTGTCAATCACTTGTTAAAAAAGGATTTTGGCAAAGTGTTCGGCTCAGAAAACCCACATCAATATTTTCGGCACATCCTGTTTCAAATAGAATGAGTCCTACCCCGGGATAGTCGATAAGAGCCGACAGGACCATCAAATCGCGCCGTTTGTTCTCTGGGTTCAAGTTGCTCACGGAGCTTGCGTTGGCACCTCGGAGAAGCCTGTGTCAGATTTGTCTCAGCAAAGCGCGATAGCCACAGCTCTTCGATCAGCTTACCAAGATTCGTCGACTTGTAAAGTTCCAAGGTCCAGGATATGCATCTTGGTTCCGGGAGGGCATTTGAATGCTGGCACTGTCGCGTGAGCGAGCAGCACGGTCAAGTCAGGTTTAGCAGCCATAGTCTGGAGTTGGCACTTGGCTAAGGGTAAGATCCAGGCAGGATTCTCATTTTTGTTTTGAAGTTTATTTCTTGGCTTATTTGGATAAGTTTTTGACCAATCCTCTGTGCAATCGGCTTCGCCTAGGAACTACATACCCCATCAAATAACCTTCTCAAGAGCCCGCGGCTTCTTGTTCATCCCCAACTTCTCTCCGGAATTTGCCCTCGGATTAGACTCCAAGAACGTGACTAGATGCGGGGATATGGGGGCCCCGGGAATCGATTTGTTGGGATCTGCTCGCCCTTGCATTGCCAGATTGTTAGTATCAACTATAAAATTGACTCCGTACTGTTCGATTGTCCATGCCCAACACCAACCCCGAGCTTTTCAATCGCCACATCTTCGCTGGCTCTTAACTTCTCTGCTCTGCTTCTTCAAGGACTTTCCATTTAAGAACCTTTCCCCCTCGCTTGCAAATTATAAGCGCCGTTGACAATTTGCAAGAATATCTTTCGCTGGCAACAGAGTTCGCGAAACCTGATATCAGCGAAATGGCTTCAATTAAACAGAGCGGAGAACTCATGGAGCATGCAAATACTTCTGTTGAAGTTAAAGCTCAGGGAGATAGCGATGAACATACTCTCTCGCCTGCCCATGAGCAATATCTGCTGCAGCGACACGGTACCTTGGATCTCGATCCTGTCCCGCAGGCAGACGATGCTGATCCATACAATTGGCCCCAGTCGAAGGCAAGTTCAAGCCAATCCCCGGACCTCCCGTACGACTGGGCTAACCGAGTATCCAGAAAATGACAAACCTAATCCTTGTCATTTGCCATGCGAGTATGGCCACATTCACCGCCGCTGCTGTTGTCCCTGCGTTCCAGCAGATAGCAGACGATCTACATACCTCCCTACAGACTGTCTCGTATCTCACAACCGTCCAGATCTTGTTCCTGGCATTTGGACCACTGATATGGAGACCTTTTGCAAATACCTATGGTCGACGACCGTTGTTTCTCCTCTCCCTGGTTGGCAGTTTAGTTTCCAACGTGGGTTGCGCTAAGAGCACTTCTTACGGGACCATGTGCTTTTGTCGAGCTCTGGTGAGCTTTTTCATGAGCCCTGCAGCAGCAATTGGCAGTGCAGTTGTCACGGAAACCTTTTTCAAAAAGAGCAGAGCCTTGTACATGGGCCTATGGACACTCATGGTAACACTTGGTGTTCCTTTGGCCCCTCTCATCATGGGCTTTGTGTCTGCGCGTGTTGACTATCATTGGATCTACTGGATCCTTGCAATTGTAAGTTTTCCATCTTACCTGAAAGGACTTGCCATGTCTCTTACCTTCAGTTGCCATAGATCAATGGAGTCCAGTTCGTTGCTTATCTCTTCTTGGGGCCTGAGACTCGCTACATCCCAGGCAGCGTCGTTCGGAATAAATCGTCTTTCAGAAAGCAATACCTGCACTTCGAACGGATCGACCCTCGCCCACTCACCATTCACAATTTCCTTCATCCGCTGAGTCTATCGCGGAAAGTCTGCGTGGCGCTTCCAGGTCTAGCCCATGCCGTAACATTCATGTTCGGCAATACCCTTATCGTCGTGGAGTTGCCGGCGCTCTTTGGTGACAAATTTGGCTTCAACTCGGAACAACTTGGTCTCCAGTTCATTGGAATTATCGTGGGATCTGTGCTTGGCGAGCAAATTGGTGGTAGCTTCAGCGACTACTGGATGCGTCGTCGATCGCGGAAATTGGGCACTAACGCTGCGCCGGAATACCGGCTCTGGATCAGCTACCTGGGATTCGCCCTTGCTATCATTGGACAAGTTGTCTTTCTGGTAATGACAGAGCAGGCGCCTCAAGGTGAGTGGAATATTTCACCAGTCATTGGAATCGCCATCGCGGGCGCCGGCAATCAAGTAGTTACAACAGTCCTCATCACCTACGCGATCGACTGTTATCCGGACGAGTCTGCGAGCATTGGGGTTATCATCACTTTGATGCGTCAGATTTTGGCGTTTGTGGGTCCATTTTGGTAAGGAAATCAAATACACCAAGCGCACATCTACTTGTTTCAAATCCTGATCCTTCCAGGTTTACTGCCATGTTCGAAAACGTTGGCATTGCCCAGTGCAGTGGCATTATAGCCGGTCTGATTGTTGCACTGAGCATCATTCCTATCGGGATTCTGCATTGGCAGGGATTTAAATGGCGAGAATTGAAGAATGTACGCAAAATTGACCAGGAGTCCGGGAATTCCTAAAGTCTGGCACATAGTCTTAATGGAATCCTGTGGAATTTAGTTTGAAGAGCGAAGAGCATGGTTGAATGAATCGAACAATGAGAGCTATCAGCCGAATTTGTGTTCGCTCTAGTGATTGCCAGGCCAACTGGAATTGTGAAGGCAAACAGAACCTGCCGTGGACTTGTCCATCTATCAGAACTACATGTTGGTGAGTCACTACTAGTAACCCAATAAACAACATCCACTGTTCGGTTCATGGATCCTTCTGGCCAGCTGCGGCCAGTGATGTGACCGCCGAATGTCAACGTGTGGGTTTGAGGGGTGGGTTTTACAGTTGACCTATGTAGGTATAGGAAGATATGTATGGAACATTCGAATCTTGCTACAGGAGCATAACACTATTTTCTTACCGAAGCTGGGGATACTAACAATAACTGGAAGGAAGATTGACTTCTCTTGGCCACAAGACGACAGATAAATCTACTGAGTGCATTTCAAGATACTCTGTGTGGGATGCCGTGTGGATTTCTAGCCTTCCTAACTATAATCTTGTAATTTGTAATGAGGGTTCGGAAAGAACGATAGAACGAAAATACTGCGCGAAGCGCAATATGATAAAAGACAAAAAGGGAAGAAGACAATGGAAGTTGGTCACATCATTCGTAAGCTCCAGTTTCTGCCATGAATATAATCTTCTGGGCTCGCATGTTGGCGAAGTCATCATAGCTGTAAAGGTGTTATCCAAAAGAAATTTCATGAGTATCTCGCAGGAATCACTTACGCCTGAACCGCCTGCGAGAGCGGACGAATGTCTTCCGACATGAATCTGATGGCCATTAAGATTAACAGCAACTATCGCGATAGGGGTTTCACTCACGTCAAGCTATCTTGGTTTCGCTTGAGGAACTCGAGGGAATCGCCAAAGATACCTCATTAGGGTTAGCCAATGAGAAACATAAAATGAAGATGATGTAGGACATACTTCGAACAGGGCAACGACCCATCTGCAAGCGAAGGTTCTTTGCGTAGGCTTCATTCCCTGTCCATGGAATTTCTCCGTTGTGGACACCCACACTCGAAATCCGTCCCCAGGGTCGCAATAGTTCGAATCCCATTCTGAGCGCACTACTATGGCCAACCACTTCAATAACGATATCTGCGCCTCGAGTCTCGGTGAGCTCTTGTACTCTCCGCCGTAGCCCCTCTTCGGCTTCCTCGAAATTCCAAGACTCGGCACCCAGGCTCTGTGCAAGGTTCAAACGCGAAGGAACGCGATCAATTGCGAGTATATTCTTTGGCTTATACTCCAGAGCACTGATTAGTGCGCAAATACCAACAGGGCCGCAGCCAAAGAGAAGGACTGTGGAATTCCTGATCTCCTTCGTATCTAATCCGGTGAACGCGTTTGTCGCTGCAAAATAGCCAGTGGGAAGAATATCGGCCATAAGGACCAACTTCTTCTCGTCGGTCGAAGGCGGGATGGCAAAGAGGGTAGAATCAGCAAGGGGCACACGAACGTATTCGGCTTGCCCACCCTCGAGTCCCACAGTGCCAAACAACTGGCAACAAGCACACCGAGAAGAAAAGCCATGCTCGCAGTAAAAGCAGTTTCCACAGCTCACGGTAAAAGGGGATACTACTCGGTCCTTCTTTGTGAATCGCTGTACATCGGGCCCAATCTCTATGATTTCTCCAGTAAATTCGTGGCCCATCGTAAACCCCGTGCCGGAAGGTTGGTGGCCCCTTAAGACGTGGAGCTCGCTTAAATGGCGTTAGTGACTTGAATTTCATATGTCGATCTTACGATGGCATGCGGAATAACTTGCCTGCCACATATTGCGGTATATCGCACTTTGAGGATCACATCTCCTGCATCTTGGATCTTTGGAATGGGTTTCTGCTCTAGAGCAACCTCAAATGGACCCTTGAAAACCACGGCTTGCATGGTTGCCATTGCCAATTTCCGTCTTTCTGGGTGTGGCTGTGCTTGAAGACTTCGTGACTTGCTCAGAATCGAGGCCCGCTTTCATCTCATTTATGTTGCGTGATTTTTTGGACTTAAAAAACGTCATTCCACAAGTTGTCGCGCGGTTTGACTGGATTCCAACAAGGTATCCCTACATGACCTCGGTAAGTCTCGGAGATGCATTAGCCCCTGGCAATCAACCACTTGCCCTGGCTAATTTGAAGAGTTATTTTCAAAGTCATTGGGCTTTTAGAATCGGAGCCGACGCTTGCTACCACTGGAAGTTCGCGCCGGCTTTACCAAGTTGCCGGTCATATTGCCGCGGCTGATGGGAAAGGGAAATCCTTTGATGACCTGATCAGAATGAGCAGAATCAGATTAGCTCGAGTTGCGGTACAAGTGGGTTCTACTCCACGGAACGCATTTCATTGACATCGCATCAAATATATACTCGTGTCAAGTCATCCTATTCTCAATAAGGTATTTTACTCAGTGTCTACCCATCATGACGAACGCTTACAACACTCTTCCCGTTAAAATGGAGAATTGCTCTCTCTTTGAAAGCCGGGGTCACTTTGCGGGGAAGTGGAGGAATGCTGCTTCAAATAAAAGCTTTCCAGTCATCGAGCCTTCCTCGGGTCAAGTTCTAGCCTATTGTGCTGACTTTTCCCAAGGGGATTTCGAAGAAGCCATTGAGTATGCCGAGCCTGCTTCTCGAGAATATTTCTCCGGCACTACTGCTCAGGAGAGAGCCACACTTCTCCGAAAATGGAACGTTTTGATTTTGGCGAATGCAGAAGATCGTAAGTCAATATGATCTACTTCGCCAATCCTATCTATTAACCATCGATAGTTGCCAAACTGCTGTCCCTTGAAAACGGCAAAACTTTAGCAGAATCTAAGGCTGAGATAACCTACGCTGCAAGCTTCGTAGCATGGTTTGCCGAAGAAGCAGTTCGGTCTTACGGGGACGTTATTCCTTCATCGTATCCAAGTACGACCGTTTTGACTCTGAAAGAACCGGTCGGCGTGTGCGGAATCATCACGCCGTGGAACTTCCCAGCGGCAATGATCACCCGAAAGATAGCTCCTGCCTTGGCCGCGGGCTGCTCGGTTGTTATCAAGCCACCAAGTGAAACCCCTTTCACTGGCATCGCCTTGATTAAGCTTGCCTTGCAGGCCGGGTTCCCTCCTGGGCTCCTTCATATTGTCCCAACCAAGGATCGTAACGCTTCTTTGGTGCTCGCCAGCCATCCTAAGGTCAAAAAGCTTAGCTTTACTGGATCGACTAAGGTTGGGAAGATGCTCGCAAAGCTCGCGGCCGATACGATGAAGCGAATCAGCATGGAACTTGGTGGCAATGCCCCATTTATTGTGTTCGAGGATGCCGACCTCGATAAAGCGGTTGAAGGAGCCTTGGTCTGCAAATTCCGCTCCTCGGGTCAGACTTGCGTTTGTGTAAACCGCATAATTGTCCATCAGAACGTCCTAGAAGATTTCACGGCCAAACTGGTTCAAAGGGTCAAACGTTTCAAGTTAGGCCGTGGCATTGATGAAGGTGTTACCCACGGGCCTCTTGTCAATGCTGCTGCTGTGGAGAAGGTCAAATCTCATGTTGATGATGCATTGCAGAAAGGAGGTCGACTTCACTTGGGTGGTAATGTGCCAGCAGGTCTTTCTGGGTACTTTTACCAGCCAACCGTCATCACTGACGTCAACAAGGACATGCTTGTTGCAAATGATGAAACTTTCGGACCTCTTGCTGCTATATTCTCTTTTTCCTCGGAGCGAGAAGCTATCGAACTAGCAAATGACACCGAGGTAGGCCTAGCAGGGTACTTCTTCAGCCAAAACATCAGCCGCGTTCTTCGCGTTGCGCAAAGGCTCGAATGCGGCATGGTTGGTGTCAACACGGGCTTGATCAGTGCAGCTGAGTCACCATTTGGGGGCGTCAAAGAAAGTGGCATTGGGCGAGAGGGAAGTAAATATGGACTGAGTGAGTATCAGAATATCAAGTCTGTGACGATTTCAGTTTCTTCGGATTGAATTGCTACAATTCAAATGTTTGGGTGTCTTGTGCCTAGATAGCACGAAGTCATGTTTCTCACTACGCTTCACTCTTGGAGAGAGCAACGTATCTTGTGTCAGCTTTGACATGGCACTATCTTCTTTTAAGAATCATAGATGGATTTCCAGCAGCCTCTGCACCAAACGATATAAAATAGATAGATGGAAGGCGATGCGCTAGCGAAGACGCCCTGAAGACTTTGAGGAATCAAGCAAAAGCGATCGAATTGATTAAGTTATGAACAAATGCTCTAACCTTGTTAGTACTGTTAAGTCCTTCCAATGCAATTTACGTCTTGGATCAAACAAACATCATTATTCAATAAAAAATACTAGCTTCTTGTGACCTAGGAAGCCTCTTTTTTCTAAGCGCCCTTTCCCTTTTCTTCGCGCCTTACGAAGGAAATCTGTATTTCCATTGATTGCTTCTCTCAAGTGGTGAGCAACTCAGTGCCCCGGGTGCTTCCTCCTTCTGCTGTGACACTTTTTCGGGGTAAAAATCTGGGTTGTCTGCTTCTGGCAGTATGAGGTCTTGCAACATGCTCTTTTCCGAGGATGTCATCATAAAATGTGAGCAGAGGAGCTTTCCCATCGTTTGTGTGCTCATATGAGCAACCTGTTGTTGGATGTTTGGTTCCATGACTCTATCCAAGCCATCGCTAGCCGCAAGGTCAACCACCGTCTGCTCTTTACGCCCGAGCTCTTCAGTATCTAGTGGGGAACTGGGGGGCAATTCCTTTGTCTGAGATGGTGACGGACATTTCGTCACAACAGCATCCACAAAATCGAGGGCTTGGTCGGCCGAAGGATAGGTGTCTCCAAGCTGTTTCAATGCCCGTGCACACAGTCGGAAATTTTCCATCGCCTCCTGCCTCGTCGAAGAAGATGTGGACTCCAGATCGCTCAAGTTTGTGATAATGGCGCACTTGAGCATCCCAACTTGGCCTTCCGGAAGCAACCACTGCAAACATTGTTGCTTGAAATAGGTATAGGTTTGTGTTATTGCCATTGCCGAAGAACGAACCCGCTGAGATGATAATTCGACCAGTTCGGGGATCCTGGGATTCGTTGAGGTGATTTGCGGCCTATGCAAGGTACTACAGGCGAGGCTGTAGATGCCATTCAGCATGGCCCGAAAATGCAACACCAACTCGGCGTGTTTGTTGATTTGGTGACGTGGGTTGGACAGGTACCACCGCAAAAGTTCGGGTAAAGAGTTGTGGCATTCCTCGAGTTCGCTGTCTCGAAGTAGTAACTCTGCACTCTTCGGAGGAACACGTTTGGGAACCAAGACTTCATTCAAGGTGTTTTCCGGGCGGCTTTTTGCTTGGCCGACAGTATACTGACAATTTAGTATACTTGTGATGCATTTGCAGAGTTGCACCAGGCATATGCTAATCTGAGCTAACAGCCTGTGCATGGAAGGATCTCTGACAGCCGGGTGACTTCCATCGTTACCGAGACAGAATTTCGTCGATAATGGACCCATTTCAAGGTCTGAGATTTTGAGCAATGGAGTGCGGAAATCGATATCATCGTTGTGGAACGGTTGTCTTGTATTAATAGCAACCAGACGATCTCTGATGTACAATGACCAGGTGATTCGTTTCCAAAGCTCTGGTTGCCGTCGTTTCAACTCAGCTTCAAAACTTGTCGGTTCAGTCTCGATGGATCTCCATATTGTCGTGGCTACACCAACAGAATAACGGGCATCGTGAAGGTCGTCCGATTTGTCGTCCCAGTACGTCATCAGCAAAAGGGTCTGTAAGACTGTCACACGATTGTCCTCACAGGCAAAAGAGTACAGCATCTTGAGTCGGTCAAAGCGTGTCTTGCGTGCTTCTCTCCGATTCTGGAACCCCTCCAGTGCCAGGGACTCCTCACTCTCGAATGCAGTGGCCGCAAATATGACGGCTTGGAATAAAAGAAAACTGATTCTCGTGTCACCTGTATAATTTTTATCGATGACCATCAAAAAGTTCTCTAAGTTCAAGATCGGGAGTGCAGGGTGGATAAATTGAGTGTAGCTTCTTAAAATCTCATCCTGAATCCCGGCCTCGGGAGTATCGAAAGCACCTTCTCGGAGCAGGGTATTGCAATCATCTCGTGTTATTGCAGGCGACAGGGGACTGGCATAGTCCGGTAGCAAAAGATGCCAATCCACAGGTCTTTCGTCCAAAGGCCGGGTAACATCTAAAGCGCCCGCAACTACCGTGCCGGCATGGTAGCAATGATCTGGGATTTTATCTGCTCAATGGTCAGTTGACTTGATTACCCTTCCGCCAATTTTCACTAATCACCAGCACTTACCAGTGCATTTGCATGACAGAGACACCTCGGTTGGCTCATTATCTCCCGGAATAGTCTCGCGCTGGGTCTCCTTTTCAGGCGTCGTGGCCGGCTTTCTCCTTCGATCAAGGGTGATAGCGCAAGGCAGATCGTAGGACTGACAGTGAGTACAGGGGGAGCCTCTTTTTGTGATATCACATCGTACTTTCCGGACATGACAGCTAGAGCATGCCCTAGCGGATTGCCTCCTGGACATTCCGCCAGCCGACTTTGGTTTGGACTTTGGCATTGTACCAAGCGTGTTGGAGGTACTCCGTGAAGTTTCATAGAATTGGGATAGAAGAAAGAGGTAGAAAAAAAATCCACTTAGAATCATACACAACAAAATTGAATAAGGAGTCCAAGGGGGAATGTTAGCGTATCGAACTCTTGATCGTTGAATCTCTAGACATTTTCGGCTATCCTGGAAGCTCACCGTTCCGGCAACATAAAACCGCGGCAATACCAAAAACTCCACTGCAACTGCAGATTCCCCGGAATCCCGGGAAACCTCGAGAGAGCTTTAAACCAGAATTGTTGCATTGATAGGGCAATTTTCGCAGGTCATGACGGCTGGAGGTGGGTAGAGATATTGGACAAAAAGGCTGCTGTGTTTCGAGGTTCTCGGGGCTTTTTATCTGGAAAATAGAGCCTGTAAGTGGACCTGCTTCGTACTGCGGGATTTTGGCGTTGAGTTCGGGGTTATTAGCCGCAGTTGCGAGATCGGATCCACCTCGGATAGCCCTGCCCAATTTGACTTGAATCGCGAACGGTAAGGGTCTGGGACTTTGACTATTTAAGGTTGATAACCCGCCTTTTGCGCTAGAGTTGTGGTCTGGTAACCTTTGAACATTATTTTGGCAGCTTTTAAGTAGCCTTAGGACGTATGTTATGCTGGTGCCCGATCCAGCCCCCAATTTAGTTAACATATGGGAATATATAGGTGTGCAGGCACCTCCGGTAGTACTGGGTTTCGGCCACGATCCATCTCCTACTTTCCGAGTCGGTTTCCCTTCAATATTGATCCATGCATATTGATGGAATCAAAGACAAACGAAACACTTGGAATGAAACCGCGACGCCTCCATAAGGTTGCTGTACTCCCGGTCAAGATCCTACAGAGGCTTCATGATCGTAACCTACACTCTCGCGTACCGCTGGATTGCCCATGAGCCGAGGAGTGACAATTTCATAGGTAGATACCGTAGATAGTTGCTGCGTTCTTGATTCCATCCATTTGTGCCGCAACAAAAATTGGCCATACATCAATTGATGTAGTCATCCCTCTAAAAATCCAAGAAAATCCGGGGCAAACAACACTAGGTAGTGGGCACCGTGAGAGTGCTGCTAAAGGCACAAAAAAGGAAAAAGAAAGCTGGACTCGCGGGGAATCGAACCCCGGACCACTCCCATGCTAAGGGAGTATTATACCACTAAACCACAAGCCCAGTGGATGGTCAGGTGACCCTCACTGAGGATTTATGATGTTGGGCTACCTCCTTTCCGTGTTTGCCCTGTTTGCTTCCTCCTTGTTAATATTTAGCTTGCCCTTTAAATGCAGGTACATCCCCCCATCCTTCTTCCCAGATTGTGATATGAACATTCAATACGTTAATGCTTTTTCTTCCCTTCATAGCATTTCAGGTGTCTTTGCGCTATCAGAAACAGAAGTTATATCTGCCTTCATTCGATCCTTTGACTTAAAAACGGATATGGTCAAGGCCAAGGGAAGCCATGGCCTGTATACATCAGAGTCATCGCACACCGATGTTTTCCAGAATCAAGTCGTCTTCAGAAGAACTTATGAATCTCTAATTTTTTTGGGGGGCATCGCAGCCTAGTTCGAGGCTAGGCTGGAGGCAGAACACAATGAGGGTCTCCAAAGTTGCCTCCGAGGGCTCGCTGCCTCGTCTAGGTGTTTGACAGAATGATTTAGAAGTGACCTCCCACTTGAGCTGCGGCTGGCTCACTATGTTAGCTTCCTATATAACTTGTACACATCTCTTTCAAATTTCGCCCCCTGAACTTTCAGTCATCCTGAATGACCTGACAAGCGGACTGAGGGTTGGGAAATACCACGTCGACCACATCAAGAAGTTCGTGCCACGGACGAACAACCCCAGAGAAGAGGGGCGGCATTTGGCTGAGTGGACGCAACTTCATCGCAAATTCTGTCAAGACGCCCTGGATCAGGCCGTGAGGGAACGGTCTGCTGGGATTTCTCTGTGACCAACACTGCCCGGATCATCTTCACTTTTCCTTCAGATCTGACTCTTCGAACGATTCCTTGAAAGGACACCTTTACCCATCGAATTGGCAGATTCATACTTGGGTGCGTGCCCAAAATCTACAACCTGGGAATGGTACCGCTGAATGACACTGAGGATAGGCTCGCGCATAAAATCTACATCCAGGCTCATCTCACTGAGCCTCGTCTCGCATCACTCGCAAACAGAACCTCATCAAGAGATCTACTCACAGTTTTTCTGCTCTCACCCCCTCGATATCTTTCACGTTACCTTCCCGTCAGCCCTCATTTACTTTCCTCTTTTTTATCTCTGATTTCTTCTTTATAACATCCTGCTCCCTCGCCATGGCTACAATCGTGGTTAACCCACATCCCTCGCCAATCGTCCGGGACGGCGATGTGCTGGTCGTCGTACCCCCCGATTACATATTATCTACCGACAAAGGCCAGCAACGACACCTTCGGGGACTCGAAAATGAATTCGTGCCACCCAACAAGTTCATAGCCTCCTCTGGTCAGCTGTCGCTCATGTCGCGATACTTCGAGGTGGCGCTCAGTGATAAATGGAGCAAGAGATCCACTGAAGATGGACTTGTGATGCTGTTTCTGCCTGGTTTTATCAGCCCTTACACCATCAGGATCATTCTACTCGCCATGTACGGGATATCGGATAGTCTTCCCCATCTCGGAGTTACCCTGGATGCTTTCTTCGATATTGCCATTGCGGCAGACTTTCTCGATATCCAAGGGGGCCTTGACCGGTACGTGCAAGAGTGGATTCTTGAGCTCAAAGGCGAAAGAGAGATCGGATTGCCTACTTGGAAATGGGCGGTTATTTCTTTTGTTTTCCGGCACAAACAAATCTTTCAATGGTCGATCAAGACAATCCTTGAACATGGATTGACCAGTTGGGAGATCGATGGTGGTCCCACTGCCCTCCTTCGTGGTAAGTGTCACTTCAACTTGTGGCAATACAAAGCCTGTAAAGATTGCCTTCTCACACGGGTCTTGCTAATCGAGTACAGCGAAACTTATCGAGCTCGAACGCAAGCAACTTTCGACGTTTCGGCTCGATGTCGACCACACACGCCATGCGGTGAAACTGCTTCAGAGCCACGTCGACCGACTGGCGAACGGTCCGCATTACTGCGGGGAGTATTGTGATTCCCACTATCTGGGTCTCATAATGATCTTCAACAAGCAAAAGATTCTCCCTATCTCCCGTGCAGATGAGGACGCAGATCGGACTTACGGCCCCCGCCAAGTGTTCGACACGCTTTCTGAGTGGAAAGAGCGACTTACCGGGCTCTACTGTGGAGAAAAGTCCCGGGCTAGTTGGGTCGAAATGAGGGAATCCAAGTCTAAGCGCAAGGGAGAATTTCCATACTGGAGATGTGACAATCAGGAGTTCGTGCTTGGGCGGGAGCTCACAGTCCATCTGTCAAAAATGGGGAGGTACCTTGCGTCCCTCTCGCGCCTGGATTTTCGCAAGGAGATCGGGCTTTGAAGGTTAGTTATTTGCTGGTCACACTATCAAACGTTATATTGATAGATTTTTGGGAAGTCAGATTCTTCAGCGCTATCCCACCAATGCCCGCCTCCCCGTTGGATATAGCCTAGTGCATCGTTTGGCTACTCAGTGGCATGGACAGCTTCACTCCAGTTTATGACCTTGCGCTTTTTTCAAGTCGCCGATTTCCCTCGTGTCTCCTTTCCACACATTGCTGACTGGTCCTTCGTTCTTGCTTCTCCTGATCTCCTCTTGAACCGTTCTTTTTTGACTTGCGCTTATCTTGACTTCTCTGACCTTAAGCCGGCCCATCTGAAGTATGATAGCTCCACTATGCATGAGAAGGCTATTCAGTTGGTCGCAAATATTACAGCTCGTCTAAATTGTATTGCTAATCGGCAATTTAGGCTCAGTATCCTGCTCTTTTGCTATGCGGATGTTGATGAAACATAGTCAGCACATACGATACACGGGGGAAAAAGTGAGACATAGAACAATGATAGGTATATACAGAATGAAAGGAGACAAACACGGGCAGACAGCGATAGCGATGGAGATCTCCACCATTTAGCCATATGACCATCCTTATCATCACATATTATTATGCGTCACTCTTTCTTCCCCCAAGCTGGACATCCATGGTTTAAAGCTATCTTGCTTTCCTAAAGCCTCATCTTCGCAACTATCGCTATGGCACATGATACCCCAACGACTCGCTTCGATGCTCGAATCCCCCGTGGCCTTGTGGGTACTGCGGTCACCACATATGACCTTGTCTTAGATAGCGCGTCACCAGAATCCACCTCCCCCGCCACACTCTCTGCTTTGGCTGCTTCTCTTATGACAGTCATGTCTGCCTCGTTAAGGATCTCCCGAACGTGGGTCATCACGGAGAAACTCTTGGAGAGGGCAGCCATAGGACAGATCACGATGTTAAAATGGGCCGCGGGTCATCCAAGACTGTTGGCAAGTTTCTGTGCCACCTTGCAGAGGACATAAATCAGATAGCGGTTATGCAAATCTACAGAGAGATTCATATTGCTGGAACGGAAGACGCTGATCCCGATAAACTGGCTAGACAGGCCGTTCCTCCTGGAGTAGGTGGCGAGCTAGAGTCCTTTAAACTATTACAGAGGAGGTAGTGTAACGCTGTTCCTCGCTTTAGCTACGCAGAAAGTACCTGCACAAGGGGACAAAGACCTCGTCCCTGGCGGCTATTTTAGATACCTTGCGTGGGAAAAGGTCCCCGAAGAGCCCCTGATAAAGGAATTCTTCTGGAGCTTGGATGACACCGTACGTAAAGATATGGGTTCCAAGTTCCGTGCGGCCTATGAGTAAGTCTACACGAATCTTAGGCAGGTTAACGGGATATTGATATAATCAAAACGTCAAAAGACAGGTACTTAGTTGCGGGGTAGCACCAGGCCAGTCCAAATCTCCAAGATCATCTTTGATCAGTTCACCAACTAGGTGGTGGGGACCCAACCACGCCCAATAGGATGGAAGGAAGCCTTGCAAATTCTATCAATAATTCATATAGCAGTAGTAGATGCATATCACTATTATCCACAGTTTTGTAATTCTTACTCTTGCGGTCGTTATTGACAAGCAGTAAGTAGCCAGCCCATATACTCGTCAGAAAAGCCTGAACACCTCAATACAATCAATAAATGCCTTCTGCTCCACGCCAGGATGTTTATTTACTGCGTATAGGGGCCAGCTAGGCTGGTGTGGCGCGATACGCGATGGCCACCTCACAGAATCCTTCGTATATTCAACTTATGATCGTAGATTGGACTAACCATATTCTATATTCATTTTTCAATTATCCTTTCCAGTAGTAATTAAACCGTGCTTGCATAGACAGAAAGGAAAAAAAAAGAAAGCAACATAATCAAGATCTTTAAGATCAAAAAGGATGACCAGACTGGGGTTCGATCCCAGGACCTTATCGGTGTTAACGATACGTGATAACCAACTACACCATCCGGCCAAATACTATACTTATGTTTTAAGTTTTTAGAATATATGAATTAATACTCATGTCACCGTCCAACCAATATCACCGAATTAATTTTCATGATATCTACCATACCTACTTGGGACTAGGGAGGGATGGTAGCGTTTAACTAAATATTTCCATTGGTGGCTGCTTACAAGAAGTGGAGCTGCCCCTGCACATAGCGAAAGCCCAGAAGTCGGTGTGTTGCAGTGTTCAGTGGTCACCCACCCCCTTTAAGAGCGCCGCACTATCCTCTTCAATCATCACGCATCTACGTATTTACCCATCCCACCCACACTTTCAGAGATGCGGACTCGCATGTGCTTCGACGATGTCGCGTGGGAACGGAGTGAGGCCATCCAAGACGCTTGGGTACACGACTTATTCAAGGAAGAGACTTTGATGGCTATCGGTAAATTTATCCTGAAATATCGAAGAGGAGTGCCCGTTCAGCTCTGTGATCCGAAAGCTGGGGCGTTCAATGTGTCCTTCAGAATGAAGTTTGAGGACGGCGGTTCTGCAATCATTCGATTTCCTAAGCCCGGTGCTACGATGTTTCCCGAAGAGAAGGTGCGCAATGAAGTCGATATAATTAGGTATATTCACCAGCATACGACGATTACCGTGCCATTTGTCCTGCACTAGGGCACCAAAGACGACAATCCTCTCGGCCTTGGCCCATTTATCATTATGGAATTCATTGACCACTTAATGGACTTGAGCGACGTCCTTAACACACCCGGATTTACGATTAAGGATCGTCCGATTCTCGACCCAAACGTTGATGACGCCAAGCTTGAACTGCTATACGGACAGTTTGCGGATGTTTTGCTTCAGTTGTCCGCGCTACGGCTGCCGAGGATAGGATCATTAGTCCAGATTAACGATTTTACCTGGGAGGTAGCTCAAAGACCACTGTCCTATAACGCGAATGAACTCGTCCGTCTAGGGACTCTACCACGCTCGAAGTTACCGAGGTCGAACGAAACTTTCCAATCAGCCTCATCCTACTTTAATTCACTGGCTAATCTCCACCTCGAGCATCTCATACACCAGCAGAACGATGCCGTCGATTCCGCGGATGACTGTCGGCGAAAGTATATTGTAAGATCGTTGTTTCGCAAGCTCGCTAGGGAGGGTCGACTCACGACTTCTTCCACGAATCTGGGACCTTTTAACGTCTGGTGTGACGATCTTCGGCCCTCTAACGTCTTGGTCAACAAACATCTTCAAATCGTCGGGGTTGTGGATTGGGAGTTCACTTATGCTGCACTAGTAGAGTTCTCTCATACCCCACCGTAGTGGCTCCTTCTTGAACAACCAGAGTATTGGCCAGGTGGGATAGAAGCGTGGACGAAGGTGTATGAGTCACGCCTTCAGACATTCTTGAAGGTCCTACGCGAACAAGAGGACGTGGCCATAGACGGCGGCAGACTGAAAGATGAACAGAGGCTTTCCAGGCCAATGCAAGAAAGCTGGGAGAGCGGTGATTTTTGGATCACCTATGCGGCGAGGAAAAGCTTTGCGTTCGATGCTGTGTTCTGGAAAAAGCTTGATGGCCGGTTCTTTGGACCGGGAATGAGTAAAGAGGACGACCGTTGGAAAGAACGGATAGACCTTCTTACCGAAGACGAGAGAGCAAATATGGAAAAGGTAGTCGAGAAGAAACTGGAAGAAACGAGAACGAGGGTTTTAGCCTGGGAGCCTGATGAGGTGGATCTGAAGATCTTGAACTGAGATAGGAGTACCTGAAAGAACGCGGTTTTGAGAAGGCCTTACCTTTTGAATTCACATTCGCTACCTCTGTTAATAACTTCGCAACCCTGTCTAGGTACACTCCATATAGTAGTTTTCCTAACCTTCAAGCACTTGTCTTTGAGGGCTTTTCTTATGGGTTATGGGTCAAGGTCAGCTTTAAGGTGTCTACTTTACAGGGTAGAAGACCTGTCAGTCAGGTAAGGAAGAATTTGCCAGGTCAGGTTGTGGCAAGACTGTTTCTTGAGGAACCCTCAAGAATGCATCCCCAAGAATTGCCTTTAACGTGTTCCCAAGGGAACTCTAAACCCTCCTCAAGCGACATCAGTGACTTGAAATTGTATGCAAGGACAACTCATCAGCTGAAGGATCGACGCAAGAGATATGCACCTCGCGCCGCATAAAGCAGGGGGAATACTAGACTGTGTAACTGATCAACTCTGACCAACGATTCCATTGCGGAAAAAAGCCGCGCCACCCAGGGGAATGAGTTTGATGGGAGTAATAACCTCAAGAAACCCGGAAATGGAAAGACATGGAAGAAAAGACCGTAACACAATCCCTTCATCAGACCCTCTATATCAATCGCAATAATCACCTAAGACCAATTTGAAATCGAGAAAGAGATAGGTATTGCAGTAGGGGATTTGGTTGCACCTGGCGAACTAGTGAATTGAGAAGGGGTCCTAGCGATAGATTTGTTTGGCATGTTTGTTTAGTTCGTTGCTGTAAAATAGCCTAGTTCTACTAGCACAGAGAAGACATGGGGATTCGTCCTTGATCAACCGCTCGTCTTGCTCGTTAGGAATTGCTCTGCTCGTTGCTATGTTCGTCTTGTTCGCCTAAGTCAAGGAGCTAAGGGTCAAGAATTGTTCGTTGCTCTGCTCGTATTGCTTTGCCTGTTGCTCGTTGCTCTTGCTCGTTGCTCTTGCTCGTTGCTCTATTGCTCTATTGCTCTGTGTGTACGTACGCTGCTGCTGTGTGGTTATTTCTCTTGCCCCTCGGCCTGTCTGTCTTCAGGCAGACTGCCTTGAGCGTTTCCCCATTTCAGTATATATTGCAATTTTATGTATTTAGTAGGACAAGCTGCCTTGATAGCACCGACTGGGGGCACTTGCTTTAGACAAAAAGAAGAGGAAATCCCTCAACGTAGACCTAGAGCTTTACCCTGGCACCAATGTATATGGGTTTGGAAATTGCGATTACTACCAGAGATTTAAGTTTTGGATTACATATATCCTCTCAGTCTACGGAGTAGTCTCTTGTTCTATACAGACTCTCGCAGCATAATCGAGACCACCCCTAACTACCGCTAGATTGCCACCCCGAGTCAACATAATATCCCTCTTTGCCAAAACACAAACAATGTTCCTGTTCCCAGCGAACCAATCGTATGGGACGAAAAAGTGCTCAGAGACCTTGATTGTCGGGGAATCTTTGCGTTGCGCGATCCCCGACCCGCCTTCACTGAGATCAACAGAGCACACCCAAAAAGACCGATTCAGGAACACAAGTTTCCTCGATTCGTCAATTCCAATAACATGGGCAATGTTGAGTTCGAATGCCTTCATCTGTGAACGAAGCGGAGCGGCCGGACTCGATGTCATGTTCTCCCCGTCTTCATCCGTGGCAAGTTTATCTAAAGCCGCCACAGCATTTAATTGCTTGCCTCTCAAGAAGCTACTGTCGTTGTCTCCAATGTCAAGGGATTCGGTGTCAATTATCTCAATCCTGCTGAAGTTGAGAGAGCTGTTCGGATGTAGCCAGTGGAGCATAATTCTCTGTTTTTGACCCAGCGAATAGGGAATCACGCTTTTGAGCTCTGCCGAGTGATCCAATGACAATGCAGTAGATGACACGTCAGACCCGTCACTCCAACAGTACACGCAGACTTTGAAATTGTCAACACAGACCAGATGCTGAGAGGATTCTGGATGAGGGAGCCATTTGCGGATTCCAGGGATTTGTGAATGTGTCAGGTCTCCCTCGTCTTTACCACTATCCAAGTTGAACAGGTGATCAGACTCGCGAGTTGATACCAGGAACTTCGCCGCCACTTCTCCTACTAGCACATCTAGGATTGCCTTTTCGAAGTCGAGGCGGGACTTGAAAATTATCCCCAGATCGCTGAGCCAACCTTTGTCTGCTGACTTGCGGATTCTGTAGAGGAAGATCCTGTTGGAGGCATCCACACTAAGGAGGGCGTCTCTCCGTTCTATCCAGGCTAACAGGCGGATTGGTGACTTGTGGCTGTAGAGAGTCCCCAAGCTCGCTGCATTTTTCCGCTCGTAGAGTACAACTGATCCATCATCCTTTCCACAAAAAATAACTTCAGACGTATGGTGGACCACGATGGCAGTGATCTTTGCTTTGGCTTCTGTAGAGACAGTCTCGACCATTGTAGTGAAAGTGGTTCCGCTGCTGTCATCGCTCAGGGACTCCCGCAATAGGGCTTCAGGTTCCCAGACAGTGCACTGGGCGCCTCGTATGTCGGCAAGAAGCATACTGTCCATGGTAAAGGCAAGGTGCTTAATAAACGAGTTGGATGACTTGACCCGATATAGGAGCTTGAACGTATCAAATTCGTAAACGTCGATAATTCCATTTGCACCACCTGCTGCGAGGAGACGCCCATTGGGGCTTGCAGCGAGAGTTTGGCAGTTGGCACGGAAACATTTCAGCTGTTGATCCACAAATGGAGCAAGGAGTGCAAGATCACCATCAAGGTATGCGACTGCGAGAAGACGAATGTCTGGATTGGGATTGAAAGCAAGCGCGACGACGACATGCGTGCTGGTTTCTCCGCTGGAGAGTTTCTTGCCACAGCTACCAGCGTAGACGTCCCCTTTCACGTCCCAAAGCGTAATGGGTTGGCCTGTATAGGCGACAGCAAGCATTCCGTGCGTGGTAGAGAGAGTAAGTGCGCATGGGGTTCCAGCCGGAGTGGTTCGGTTCGCTTCTGGTGTATCAGTGTCGCTCCATGGCCTCCGCAACGACTCCGGCTGTGTGTCGTGTTCCAGATTCCAAGCCACGATGTAGTTGTTGCGACTCGCAATTAAAAGCGTCTCTCCATCGAATTCCATCCCCAGCGGATGC
This sequence comes from Penicillium simplicissimum, assembly GCA_024706585.1. Lineage (NCBI taxonomy): Eukaryota > Fungi > Ascomycota > Eurotiomycetes > Eurotiales > Aspergillaceae > Penicillium > Penicillium simplicissimum. Next base: position 1,207,031 of record JAMZTW010000078.1, read on the forward strand.
GGAGGGCTCGCAAGGTTGTGCACCACTTGCCCACTTCTGATATCCCAGACCTTGGCCATCTTCATCCCGCATGTTGCTACAAGGTCATTTTTGGTCTTGAAAGCAACAAAGTGGACTGCTTCACCATGTTCCAAAACCATATACTCCTGGTAGGATGTGGCGTAGTACAATAGGACAGTTCCTGAACTGAGACCGACGGCTAGGAACTCATCTCCATAGCGTAGAAATCTCGGTTGACCCTGACGGAAATCAATGCAGAGCAGCCTGTCATCCCATTGCTTGTTAGGTGCGCCAAGCACAACGAGCCTCCGGCCTGGGCCCCCGGTGTTGTATATCATGGACTCGGTGGGACAGAATGGAGGTATCAACGAGTATATCGCTGACGGTGATACCGTGAGGGCTTTAGCGAACATAGCAGGAATCCGAGCAAGGTCTGTGGCCCACTGTCTCAGCGCTCGTATCTGAGGGTCTAGTGGTGAACGCTCAGCAGCGCACGCATTGACATAGGTTTTAAGATGCTTTGAGGTGCGGATGAGGTGATTGAGATTTCGAGAGTCGGCAATCGTTTCGATCCAAGTGAGGACGTTGGATCTCAGGAACTGTACGACAAGCTGGAACGTCCCTAACGCCAACGGATCAGATCTTGAAAGGTGATATGAATATGCTGTGTATGCATAGGCGGCGAAGTCTTGTCTTGTAGCTGTCAAATTTACCGAAGTTCGGCGTCGATTATTTCTCGGAAGATTCATTTCCTCACCGACTAGGTAATTGAGACACACCTGAGCCATCCGTGTGTGCGCCCTGGTTTTCTCGATGGAGAATTCAGACTCAACTCTGCCAGCTACAAGGAATTCTCTGGCAGTTTCATGCACCATCTCAACTTTCCCATACTTGTCCACGACAACCAGCTGACCACAGAGCGCGGCGATGCTCCCCTCCAATCTTGGGAATGAGTCGTGGATGTCCAGAGTCAGAGCACCGTCCAGTTCGCTGATTGTCATTGGGCGAACCGCGAAAACTGCCCACATGAGAATGGTTTTGGCCAACTCCTTTCCGCGAACGACCTGCGACATGTGGTCTAAAGTCCGCTTGTATAGTGACTCCATGCCTCTCGGTACGTCTTCAAGAATCTGGAGAATTTCCCTTCTGCCGTGGCAGTGTAGGAGTTCCTCAAGCACCAAAATAGTCCACAAGAAGGACCCATTAGATTTGTCGAGAATCTTCTTCGCTAATGTACCCCGATCGTCGGGGCCCACGACTCCTAACGCCTGTATCCTCCTCTCAACCAAAAGCCTGAGATCTGACTCTGTGTCTGATATTGAGATTGGCAAGGACTGGATTAGGTTGGGTGGAATGACCGAGAAACCTTGGTCTAGATCGACCGTATCCCGACTTGTGACGAGGATTCTCAGGGGTATAGATTCATCCAGGTTAGAAAAGATGGTATTCAAAAGGACCAAAGGGTTAGAACACTCGTCCAGGGCGTCAATAACCCAGTACTGCCGGGTCACAGTTGTCTGGAAGATGCCAGAAAGGAAGAGGATTCTCCAGAGGGTACGTTCGTCGACGCGGTCTAACCGAACACCATCCTCCTGCATCCCTAGGATGGCATCACTAGCTCTGGCATTGCAGCTTGCCATCTGAAAAGCCAGAGATCGGAGACAACGACCTAGGCTGGACTTCGACTTGTCTCCATGTTTGAAGAAAAAGTAGCTACACGCCTGGCCGGACTCCTTTAGCTGATCGATGACATAGCCAGCGAGAACAGATTTCCCCGTTGCTGGCTTGCCCTTGATCCATAGTGTCCTCTCACATCCGGATTCCCCTTCTCTCCATTTGACATAACAGGCCTTGGTTGAAATCCATCTGCATGACCCGCGCATCCGCGCTTCGCGGACATTTTCAAGATCGTCGTCCAAGACGTCGGAAGCTTCCAAGTACTTCTTGAGGTTTTTGATACTTTCACGTCTCTGCTTCAGCTTCGACTCCAGAATTGCCGTGGAAATTTTGCTCACAGTAGAGGCGAGCGCATTTCGTAGGAGGATGTAGTTGGGGTCTTCTGGTGTGTCGAACTTGCATATCGAGCGGTGGTCAGCAGTCATGGGTATCTGCTTCTCTTCACGGTATCCGAGAACGGCTGACTCGGGTTCGACAATGAGCGAGCTAAGCAGTTTCATATTTTGTGTTTCATAGAACGACCAGAGCTCAAGGCCCACCGAAAAATTCCGAAACTCGTCATTGATCAATTGGATAGCCCCAGAGTTCGGCTCCAGATCGCCGATATAAGCACGGTCGTACGCAACCTTGAGAAGGTTCTTCAGCATCTTTGCCGAGTCGGCACCCCGATGCGGCGTGGCGAGGAAATAGAATGCGGCGAATCACCCAGCCAGTACCTTATGCAGTGCCTCTTGTTTCGCTAGGATATATGCTTTCTTCATCACCAAGCCACCCATGCTGTGGCCGATGACAACGATGGATGTCCCGGAATTGACAATGCATGGTGAAGTGCTGATCGCGCCTAGTAATGACTTGCCAAAATGGTGTATATTCAAGCAGTTCTCTTTGCCTTTCAAGTAGTTCGAATCGTATCCAAAGCTATGGATACGGACATTCTTGAATGCGGGATCTTTGGGGAGCCATTCCTCTGGCCAGAAATGAGACTTCATGGACGACTTGCTCCATGTTTTCATGGAATTTCCGCCTAGGCCATGGACAAAGATGAAGTCGATCTCTGGTGTCGTCGGAGAATACAGGGGGCTCAGTCCAAGCGGGCCCTTCAGGCTCTTCGCTTGATCGCCTGATGTGGTTGACGTCCTGGGCAGTGATTTTGACAGGGAAAAAAAGCTCCCGAAGCTCTTAGTCGAGTCATGACTACTTGAGAGCCTGTCAGGGTGTAATTCGTCCTTGCCGTGCCGCTGTTTTCGAAAGAACTGTTACGGTCAGCGATCGGGTAGGCTTGAAATTCCAGAA